>CM042149.1:35269475-35364475 GCA_023376005.1 Doryteuthis pealeii | reverse complement strand
TGAATTAAAATAAATGAACCTCTTGAAACAATGAATTTAAAAAATCACTTTATTTAGCAACACAAATCCTCAAACAGAGCATCATCATTACTCAGAGGACCAAATATTGGGTTGGCTTTCCTGCAGCATCTGGTCAAATGCCCATACTCAGTGCAATGTTTGCAGTACGGTTGCACTTGGAGCCGGGTGTTATTAACTTTTGGATCTGATTCCAACCACAATCTGTTGATGACATCCTCCAAGTCTTTCAAGATAACTTAAGGCGGATTGATCAAATCGCTTTGTTGTTGGCTTCCAAACCGGATTCGTCAAAACATTTCAACCCACGACTGTCGTTCATCTCAATGAGTTCCTACGAGTGAGTGAGGAGTTTGTGTAGGGTTGGTGGGACACTTATCCACGTTTCATCTTCTGGTTTTGCTGATTTCTTCTTCTTTGGGGTGGGGAAGCTTTCGAGGTAGAGCAGGTAAAGAGTGGTACAAAGGTTTTTGTACTCTTTGGCGCTGGTGTTCTTATCAGACGAGAACAATCGTAAAATGACTGAAAGATACTGTTCAATCTGTGTCATCACACTTTGAAATCGATCGGGTTACATCTGGATGACGATTTCTCTTCCACCATGATGCAAGATACGTCTGGCAGTGTTTCCGGTTGTGGAGGTTCCTCCTTTGCCTGTTCCATCAGGGAAGTCCCTTCTCTCCCCTATCACCTCCTCGCGTTGCTTCTGTATCACCTTTTTGGCATCTTTGAGGAATTGGTAATAACGAGAAGCCTCCGATTCCGTCCATTCAAACACTTCGGCTTTCAGGTGGACAGCAATCTTCATGTAATGGTTGAATGTTCGTAGCAATGCATGGGGAACTTGTACCGAGATCACTTTATGATTTGGAATTGGTTTGTTTGTCAATCCTTTACGTGTTTCATAATCATTGCGACGTTTTAAATTGTTCCCATCATCACCTCCCACCTCTTCAAACAAGGAGTGTAAATCAGCAACTGTTCTGATGATTTCAAACCCAGCTGGTACGATGGCTGGATCATGACAGTCAGCTCTGGAGTGGTCGCACATGTCACAGTATGCTCCACCGAGGCCCAGGTAAAAGTTGGTAGCGTTATAACATGAAAAGGTTGGTTTTAGGGCAATTCTGGTGGTATTTCTGGATTTCTCAGGTAAAAAAACTTACCTGTGTGAATTTTCAGCCTCAAAACTTGAACGAAACTCGAAATATGTGAGAATATGTTAATATATAGATGTCGCCGGGATTACAAATCACGTTTGTTTTTTAAAATTATGATTTTTGTGTAAAATTCATTTTTTCTAATTGCCATTAGTCAGATTTAATAAGTTTTGGATTTTCTAAGGCATTGAGACCTATCTATTCAGAAAATATACTTTGGAGCAAATCTGGCTCGTGGCATTTTGAAATTTTCACGGTTTTCCGTCGAATTTTCGCTGGGAAAAACGTTGAATTTTTGGTTAAAATTTCATAAATCGGCAAAAATTTTGACCGAATTCTTAATTTTTTAGCACTTAAAGGGTCTGAAGTCTAATAAATGATTAAATTCAGTAAATTAAGATATTATTTTGGGTTACTGAGAAGAAATTTTGATAATTGGGCACAAGTTTTGTCATTTTATAGCTCTTGATTGGTATATGGGTAAAATGCAACATTTATGGAATAGGCTAAGATAAGGTAACCTTGGAAACGATGTATCGACAATCTTCAAAAGCTCGTCATTTTTCATGGAGTTGAGCCTTTAACTTGATTTTTTTTTGTTGAACTGGAAATTTTTTCTAGTTTCACAAAAACAAAGACGCATAAATGTTTGATGGGGGTCTAATTTTGGCAATTTCCATGCTCCAGCCCACTATGCAATGGTCTGCTAATCCAGTCTGCTGACCATTAGGGATTGGGAGGGGCCCATGTTCTTTATTTCAAAAGTTATTTTCTAAGCTTAAATTAGATACGACACAAGGCAAGAAGTGTAAGGCACGCAGTGAGAATCGAACTCATTAACAATAGTCTGCCAATTCAACTTGTTGATCATTACACCGCTTAAAGTGCCCATATTTTAATTCTGTATTTATTTACCGGACCTCCCACAAGGTCGGTTGGATATAGATTATTTTTCCATGTTCTAATTGTGTATAGATAAGTTGTTCCCACCCTTTTGGCTGGGGTTGAAAAATATACAGACTGCATCTCTGCAGAGGGTAAACTCAAATTGGGCCACCAGTTGACTCGTGATGCTTAACGATGAAATCCTCGGTGGATGTGTAGTCCATGACATGCCACACTCCGCTTTGATCCTTACTTTGGCTAGACCATCGAGCGGACAGGCCTCCTCCGATCAATCGGCTAGTAAAGTCTATATGATTGACCCAATGTCCCAATCCATTTTATCATATATGCGCTAGAAGACGGTAGTTGAGGGGCTTAGTGTCCTGAATATGACATTAAACAGCATTTAATGATGAAGTTCTATTTTTGGAACTTTGGGGAATATGGAGTTACTCTTCATCGCCATTACTTCTAGGTCTACTCTGATACGGAATGGTAGTACCTGTTAGGGTCGTATCTATCGGTTAAATAGAAAAAAATTGAGTTGAAAAAAAATTTCAATGCCCATCAGATAATCCAACAAGGGTTGACGTGCCGTGAAATTCAACAAACCAAACTTAGTTGTTCCCCAAGCCCGGAAGTTTGGGTCACCAAGTAAGAATCGAACTCACAAACAATGCCTTGCTAATCGAGCCTACTAACCATTACACCACGTGAGGTGCCTATGTTCTAATTATGTATGAGGGAGATTTTTTTTAAATATTCGTACTCTTGTTTTATGGAAGTTGAGCTCATCGTGGATGGTTTGATTGGCAGAACCATGACTGATCTGCAGAGAACAAGCTACCTTATTGATGATAACTCGCCAGTTCACCCACACGATCTCTCGAGCTTGATAAATCTTCTCATCAGTGGTGGACGTTGACGGGCGTCCTGCTCCCTCTTCGTGCGTCACGCTTGTCCGGTCACTTTTTCCTCGGTTGAGAGTTATTCTATTCATTCGTATTTTAAAATAATTTTTTAAATATTGTTTCTGTGTAGCATGTCCTTTTTGTTCCCTTTCTTTCTTTATAATATAAACGGAATAGTTCGTTATTTAGCTGAGGTAACGAACCTCATAAGAAATATGAATTCGGCGGATAAGCAACTCCAGATGATCAGGATTTACATTTTTACATTTCATCTTAGTCGACTTGGACGGTCTCATTTTTAACCAGAGTATTAATATATAGATTTTTTAAAATCGTTAATGCTTCTAATATTTTTAAATATTTTTTAGTATTAGTAAACATTTTGGGGAATTATTTTCCACCTCAAATACATTAGTACATTGTATTAGATAGTATTAAGTTGTTATATACCCATTTGTTTCTGTCTGGGTATATATTCTAAGGGGATGACCTCATATTTAATAGTCTATTTTACATATCTTTTGGAGTACCTGGCAGTTATTTCTTATTCTCTTCTGTTTCTTGTAATCTGTACCCTCCACCCTGTCGGCTGGGGCGTTAGAATGCACCGACTGCACTTCTGCACCTGTTGACCGTGGGTGGCGACCCGTGATGCTTAAGGATAGAACCCAGGTGGATGAGCAGTTCATGACTTGCAATACTCCACTTTGGCCCTATCTTGGGTTAGACGGGCGGTCGGAGAGGCCCCCTCCGATCAATCGGCTGATCACATCAAGCGCTAGCACCTATATGATTTTCCCAACCCTATTGCCCTTATGAAAATCTCCAACACCTTTTTATAATATGGGTGCTAGAAGGCGGTGACTGAGGGTCTACATCTCCTGGGAATGACGTTAAACTCTGTCTGATGGTGAGGTTCCAGTTTTGTAGGTTTGGGGAATGTGGAGCATCCCTTCATCACCATTGCTCCCTAGTCCACTCTGACCTGGAGTGGCAGTACCAGTTAGGGTCCCATCTATGGGTTAAATAGAAAAATGTATTTATAAAAAAATTGTATTATCCATTAAGAATTGATTTATTTCAAAACTTTATCGGCATTAAATGACCCACTGAGGTTGATATGCCGTAAAACAAACCAAACCAAACTAACCTGTACCCATCTTTATGTTTCCATCAGACTTGTCTTTTGTTAACTCGTCTAGTTCTGCTATAAGTCTAGTTTTTAAAGTTTCTGGTTTGATTACACCAATGTTGTCATTATCTCTCATAGAGACAACACAAGGCATATATTTTTGTGATCACATTTTGATTAGTTTCATAACCAGAACTTTCTATATACGATTCTCAACCACATTTATTTTTAGTTCATGTTATATAATATGCTTGTTATTGACGTATATTTTTTCAAATGTTTATTTGGAATATAACGGCCTTGAATTCAATGCTGATTGATATGGGTTTTGTTGTCGGGTTCATAACTAGTTAATCTCCATGAAAGTGTGATAGTATTCAATAACTAAAAATTCTATACTACACTTAACGTTTACTAGACATGTGAATTTAAAAATTCCAATGTACAAAAAAAAAAAGATATAGAATAACTACAAATATTCAAAATCACTTTCCAGACAGAAAGCAACCCAGATATCAAAAGATTTCTTTTTAGAATAGCATGCCTGAAAATGACTATTGTTGTTGTAAACTAATAATGAGTGTAAAAGTCAGTGTGTGACGTCGACGGTGGGTTGACGTGGGACGAATGTTAAAAAATTGAAAAACTGTAATAATGACCAGAGTAATTAGACGTGGAAGTAATACGTGTGAATAACTGGCCTTGGATTTTGATTGGACATAGCAAGGCAAGAACGAGAGTGAGAGCAAATGATGAGAAAGGGAGGTGTTTGAAGGAGACGAACGGAGAGAGTTGATTGGCTGTTTGAAGGAGACAGATACAAGGTGTGGTCTGTCCTCCGATGGCATTTTTGATAGTTAACTTGGGACTGGGAAATAAAGAACAAGAAAAGTCTTGCGTACGTTAATTAAAACATAAGCAACGACACTATATATATATATATATATATTTACCAACCCCTCCGCACGTGCAGGATGTGACACAAGGTCAATTTCTTAAGCGGAGTTTAACAGGTTTGAATTCAGAGTTTTCCTTCTCCTAGACTGGTTACCTAGTCATGGTTAAAGAGCCCAGTCTGCCCTGCTATTTACCCATAGCTGGAGGGAGAATTGGATTCATACCTTTCCCAAGGGTATTAGCGCTAAGTGAAATGCAAACGCCTTCATCGAAGAATTGAACTCGGGTCGACGAGTCCATTTCCCACGACTCTAACCATCAGACCACTCGCCTCCAAGAAACAAGTGGTTCCAGACACGAAGGACAGAGAAATTTTAGCACATTTTTTAAATATAAAACTAGTTGCATTAGCAGATGATACTTGGGAAAGGTGAGGTTATTCACACTAGCTGGTTTTCCCAGATTTCTCATTTGTTTTTAAACAGACTGTGTGTTTACTCTCATACTGTCGTGCCGCAAGTCACCCAAAAATATAGGATATATCAATTAGTGTAATACCAGCTAATGTAATGGCAGTTAGGGTTCGAATCACGCACAAAGCACTTTCATGTCTATAACTCTGCTGATGAGGCATAATATGCCGAAATGTACATACAGAGATCGACTTTTTCTCGATTTGTTTACGTCTTACATTTGAACAGATATATTTGCCTAATTCATTAATTATCAACAAATTAATTTTCAAATTAGGTATGACTTCATTTAAGCACATACTCCCAAAAATATATGTATATATATAGTCAATGGTGCTTGGTGACTACCAACAGACTGTCATCAAAACTTAGTTGACTATATGTCTACATTGTTATTATATATATATATATCACTAATAAATATCGAACACTCTTTATAAATATAGCAAACTAAATAAACTTTTTTTTTCTAGCTTTCCTCCTAAAGAGTTTTTAATGAAAGCTCACTTAAATTGACTTTTCATGGTACAGTAGAAGTATGGATTACTAACAATGACATGACTGACTTTATCCACAATGTCAAAAATATATTCTCACCGTTAAAACACAATCACATGACGGGTAACACTTGTGACTGAAATATATTCGCTTATTTAGCTTTCAGCGGTCCATAATGTTTTTATTTATTTCCGGGTCAAAATTCAGATGGAATTTTAATTGGAATTTTAATTTTAAACATATTTGACTTACCTATATTAGATTATAATGATATCATTACATGACCGACATTAAGATTTGGGCCAGGGACGGGGTGGAGCAGTATGGTCATGTGATCCGACCCTAAAATTTTGAGGAGACCTACTCCAGTCTCTTTTTTAATGTTATTTGTACACGTATGTAGAATATATATATATATATATATATATATATTATATATATATATATATACAAAAAATACCCGCCCTGTAAGAAATGCTTAGAGTACGATGAGTGTATCCCCTACCGAGGAGAAAGACCCCAAAACCAAAAAGCGAGATCCATCGCCTTTACTCCCGAGTTCATTTTGACCCGGATTGGTAATGTGTCAAAAAATGGAGTAAAATAATGTTGAATATCCATAAAGAATGAATATTCCATACAGGGGAGCAAGACCCCAAAACCAAAAGGGGCGGTGGTCCATCTCCATTAATCCCGAGTTCATTTTGACTCGAAGTGCTAGTACCTTTGAGGCTTCCATCTATGGGTTAAATAGAAAAAAAAGGACTTCAAAAATGTGTCGAAAAATTGAGTACAAAATTGTTGAATACCCATCACGAATGAATATCCCCTACAGAGGAGCAAGATCCCCAAAACTTAAAATCTCCATTACTCCTGAGTTCACCTTGGCCCGGAGTAGTAGTACCTTTTAGGGTTCCATCTATGGGTTAAATAGAAAAAAGGACTTTAAAAATGTGTAAAAAATTGAGTGAAAAAATGTTGAATACACATCAAGAATGTCTTCGCCCGTCTAACCTAAGTAAGAGCCAAAGATGAGTGTTGCATGTCATGGGCTGCTCAGCTACCAGTATTCCATCCTTAAGCATCACCATGTGGCCCCATTGAGGGAAGTTTTTCCCCTCTGCAGAGGTGCTGTCGGTGTATTTCAAAGCCCCAGCCGACAGGGCTGTGTCCGACTGGCATGATGGGGTGTCAGTAAATTCATTCAGTGGCCCCATTTGGGGATTTTACCCCCTGTGCAGTCGGAGTATTCTTCTGTCTCAGCTGACGGCGCTGTGATATCAACTTTTCTTAATAATACAGCTGGATGCTTCCAAGCAACTATTAATCCTCAATAAACAATTATAGCTATTTATAGATTTGCACTTATATGCATTTACCCAACCCCTCCGCTCAATCAGGATGTGATATAAGGTCAATTCCTAAGTGGAGTTTATCAAGTTCTATATAGATTGCCTTATCAAGGTTAAATAACCCAGTCTGCCCATCTATTTACCCTTAGCTACAGTTAGATAATGTCAAATATTCTAATACAAATAATTTTCAGTTTTATTTTACCTATAGATAGGACCCTTACATGAACTAATACCCGGTTTGGAGTGGATCTGGTAAGGGCAATAAAAAAAGTACTCCACGTTCCCCAGAGCGTCGCCAATAGATACAGTTTAGCGTCATGCCAGGAATCTCCTTTTTGGTTTGGGGTTCCTTGCTCCTCTGCAGAGGGTAAGTCAGCGCATTCTAAACACCACCGACATCAGTGTGGACCTGGGAGTAATTGCAATGAAGGGGTACTCCACACTCTCGCAGAGCTTCAGAACTGGAGCCTCACTATGATATGCAGTTTAGTGTCATACCTAGTAACTGTAAACAATCTGTCCCTAGTACCAGTTGGGAAAATATGCAACTATCGCAGCCACTGTGTAAACCAGTGTTTCCCAATCCTTTAGCCCACCCAGAACACACTTGGATGCATTTTACAGACCCCTCACGCCCAAAAGAAGTAATACCTTTATGTAAGTCACCACCCCTTTATAACTTCTAACGCCTCCCTAGCGGGTGATATGTAGCCTGTTAGAAAACTCAGTATCAAAAAAGTATCAAGCCGGGTGTAGACCTTGGGGGCCCGGGGCACTTCTAGTTAGCGAACTCCTCACGTTACCTCAATATAGAAATTAAATTAGTAACATGAGAAACAAGAAAGTTGAAGGAAAATGAATTCATTAAAAGTAAAATATATAAGTCACGTCTCGAAGGAATTGTTTAATTTTATTTTCTCAATTACAGTGACTGTAAGAATAACATTTGCTAATTTTATAATTATCAAAGGAAGTCTGGTGACCCTTTAGTTATGGGCCCTGGCAATTGCCCCCTTATAAATTCAGCCCTGTGTTGTGTTATTAATTTGAGGAGAGATCAGCTTCAATTTATGTGTTTGGAAGATGATGGTTGCATTATCGTATATAAACTAACTTGGCCCGTGCAAATTACACGGTATTGCCAATGTTGAAGATATCCCCCCCCCAAACAGTATTTCTGCTCTCTTGATCTCTGTCTCTCCTGTTTTGCAGTCTGATGAGAATGTGGTTCAAGTGATCACCATTTCCACCTAAATTCCACAAAGTTTAATTGAGAAGAAAACCCACCATATATTGTGACCTTTATCTATTTTATTTATTCTTTTAAGAAAAAGAAAGAAAAAGAAAAGAAAAGAAAAGAAAAAAGAAGAAAGAAGAAGAAGAAGAAGAAGAAGAAGAAGAAGAAGAAAGAAGAAAGAAAAGAATCTAATAATATAATAATAAACTTTAACATTAATTTAAATTTTCAAATGTTTTAATATTGGTTAAATTTCATTTGAATCTTTCACCAGAACTCAGACTAAGAATGCCTTTAATCTCTCATCTTCTATAATTCCCAATCTTAATATTACAAATATAAAACAGACATGTAACTTCTTTTTTCAAGAAGTTACATGTCTGTTTTGGCCATTTACATTTTTGCATTTAATCTTGGCGATTTGGACGGTCTCAGTTTTAACCAGAGGGTATTGCAAGATGGTAATGGTCGTGCAATTAAGGAACATGAGTTCCTATATATAATAAATACATGAATAAATACATAAATATAAGTATAACATCAATAAATACATAAATATTCTATGGAATATTCTATGGAAAATTTGAAAACATTTTCTTCACATAAATATTCTATAAATATTCAGCAGTGGAGCTTAGAATACGCTGACTGTATCCCCTGCATTTTGTCAAAACACCCCCCCCCTCAAAAAAAGTGCATCCTGGGTAAGGCACCAAATTGATTATAATGGTGAGGCTCCATTTGTGAAGTACACTTTCATTGCTATTGCCATTGCGTCACATATATTTACCAACCCGTCCACATAAGTGGGATGTGACACAAGATCAATTTCTTAAGCAGAGTTTAACAGGTTTGCATTTAAAGTTTTCCTTCTCTGAGACTGGTTGCCAAGTTTTCAAGTTTTCAAGTTTAAAGAATCCAGTCTACTCTACTGTTTATCCATGGCTGGAGGGAGAATAGTTGAGTCATACCTTTCCCAAGGGTATTAGTGATATGGGAATGCAAAGACATAATACAGAATTTAAACTCGGGTCGCTATGTCCATTTCCTGCGACGATAACCATTAAACACAAGCGCTTCATTACTATATAACTATATATTATTTGTACTAGCAAATATATTAGAGTCGTAGGAAATGGACTCGTCGACCCGAGTTCAAATCCTGGACGAAGCTACAGTTCAAATATTGCTAATGCCCTTGGGAAAGGTATGAATCCAACTACTTTCCCTACAGCTAAATAGGTAAAGAGTAGGGCAGACTGGGCTCTTTAACCTTGGTTAGGCATCTAGTCCAGGAGAAATCTGAATTCAAACCTGTTAAATCCAGTTGGGATGATCACTACTAGAATATGCTCAGTCCTAATTAGTGATCTATTTCACTAATCTAATTTGATTTAATTTACCTTAGGCTAAGCGGTCCTAGCACTTATATGATTTTCCCTTATGGCAATCCCAATCATTTTTATCATATATGTGATAAAAGGCAGTGACCAAGGATGGCTAACTGCATCTAGTTATGAGATTCCAATTCTGTAACTCTGGGGACCCGGAATACGTGTTAGGGTCCCATCTATTGGTCAAATAGATTAAAAAATTGAGTATTACAAATGTGTTTATAAAATTGAGTTTGAAAAACATTGAATACCCAAGAATTAATAAAACAAAATGTCTTCGGCATAAAATAACCCAGCAAGAGTTGACATGCTGTAAAACCCACCCAACCAACTAACCGAATAAGACAAACAAGACATGCTGGACACTGCTAGAGAAGTAAGGTTAAACTCATAAGTGACGTTCTCATGTGGACTCATACACATGGACACACCAGTATAGGCGGACCAGAAAACCAACTCTGCACGGAATCTGGAAGCTGGACAGAAGAACTGCTAGGGTCGATGGTCGATAGAGAGAGAGAGAGAGAGAGAGAGAGAGAGAGAGAGAGAGAGAGAGAGAGAGAGAGAGAGAGAGATGGTCATCCTTGCTGACAGCATGATCTGATGACCGATAGAGACGGTTGGCAAGAGAGAGTTATAGGTGTTCGTGTTGTCAGCGCGACCTGATGATGACGTTGGTGATAACTATATACATATCTAACTACCTATTTGTCATTTGTTTGTGTCACACTTTCAGTTATCTATATATCTTATACCGGTAGGAACACCATGCTAAGAGATGGACAAAGAGATAGACAAACTAAACTAGGTGTAAATTAACCCATCCCACTCCTAAATGCTTTTACATGGATCAGCAGGTTATAAAAACATCCATTAGAGAAGTAGGAAAGAGACATATTTCCTATCCAATCACCTTCTCTCTGTGAGACTTTAATCTCCACTCCTTACCTACCAAGCTACATACATTATGGTCATGTCACGCTGAAAGTTACCCACTTTAAGTTCCCAGAAAAAATTAAGTCTGCGTCGATGAGCCTGTTCAATACTTAATAGGGTGAGTATCTATCTATCACATTCTCGAGATCACCGAAGTTACGCAGCGATGACCCAGTTCAGTACTTAATTAGGTCACCACTTAAGCATCGACAGATACTCTAAACAGTCCTTTCTTTATCAAAATGATTTGATCCGGCATTAAATGACCCGAGTAAGGGTTGATATGCCGTAAAACAAAACAAGCAACCAACTATCACAATCTGTCCATATCTATCTTATCATTCTATCACAGTGTCGAGATCACCAAAGTTAAGCAGTGATTTGCTTGTTCAATACTTAATTGGGTGACCATTTAAGCAGCGACAGGTACTGTATTCAACCTGAGTCCTTTGTTTATCAAAATGACTTTATTCGGCATTAAATGACCCGAATAAGTGTTGATATGCCGTAAAACAAAACAATCAAACAACCAACCTATCTAGGAGTGTAAGGTGTGCAATATGGGGAGAGTAAGGAGTCGTACGGACCCCATTTGGGAAATACGGGCGTTGGCCAATGTTAATATAAAATAGATGATTGAATTATCACATGAAAAATAATCATCCATGCTATGAAAAAAAATTGTTATTATTTTCTATTTTGCAGACTGCATTTTCTTCTGCGACATAAACAGCTGGAAGTGACGTTTTGGTCTGCATGAGTGCGTTACAAAAGAGAGAGGGGAGAGAGGAGAGAGAGAGAGAGAGAGAGAGAGAGAGAGAGAGAGACTGTAAGAAGAAAAAGAATTCCCGCGTCACATCGACACTTAGGATATTAAAAAAAAAGATTCGGACGCATGATGACTTTTTCAAAATAGGTTCAGGGAAGAAAGGGACTCAGGGTGAATCATAAACAGCTGACAGTCTTGTCACTGTTATCTAAATTCATGAATTCAAGGAAAATATACATAAAACGACCAATATATATATATATATATATATATATATAAACACATAAACGTTCATATGTATGTTTTTTTTATATAACAGACGAATCTAAAAACATTTATATGAATATATATATATATATATATATATATATATATATATATATATATATTCAGTGTATAAGTAGCACAGGGATCTGTGCGGTAAAGTGAGGAGCTGATAGTAATTGTGGCGCTCCACGTCAGATGCTAAAATAATTTCCTTGGGCTAGCGCTATTGAAAAGGGAATAGACTCCCTCGCTGTATGATTGATACCGAAATCAGGCCGCCCCGCCGTATATATATATATATATATATATATATATGGGGGGGGGGCATATATATATATATATATATATATATATATATATATATATATGTGTGTGTGTGTGTGTGTGTGTGTGTGTGTGTGTGTGTGTGTGTGTGTGTATTGGGATATGTGCGTGCATGCGTAATTTAAAAGACATTAACTTACGTATCGCTACAAATGTATGCTTGTACGAACCTTAAGCTATATGTGGCACAAACGAATTGAAAAAAAATGATATACGTTATAATATATATATATATATATATATATATATATATATTACATTTCCACAGAAGGAGAATTTCTATCTTTCTGTATTTCTATCAACTATCAAGAAACGTAAAATGAACTTTTACCCAAACAACGTGCTTCTACATGGTGGTCTAAAAGTCGTGACACCCCTACAGATTGTTTAGCTTCATTACTTTTTTCTATCCGCCCTGTCGACTGGGGCGTAAGAATGCACCGACTGCACCTCTGCAGAGGAGTAAGACTCCCCCAATGGGGCCACCTGTTGGCCGTGGTTGGCGACCCGTGATGCTTAAGGATAGAACCCAGGTGGATGAGCAATTCATGACATGCAATACTCCACTTTGGTCCTATCTTGGGCTAGACGGTCGGTCGGAGAGGCCCCCTCCGATCAATCGGCTGGTCACGTCAAGCCCTAGCACCTATATGATTGCTCCAACCCTATTGCCCTTATGGCAAGCCCCAACCCCTTTTTATCATATGGGTGCTAGAAGGCGGTGACTGAGGGCCTACATGTCCTGGGAATGACGTTAAACTATCTGATGATGAGGTTCCAGTTTTGGAGGTTTGGGTAATGTGGAGCACCCCTTCATCACCATTGCTCCCTGGTCTACTCTGACCCGGAGTGGTAGTACCTGTTAGGGTCCCATCTATGGGTTAAATAGAAAAATGTATTTATAAAAAAATTGTATTATCCATTAAGAATTGATTTATTTCAAAACTTTATCGGCATTAAATGACCCACTGACGTTGATATGCCGTAAAACAAAACAAACCAAACTTTTTTCTATAAGTCATCGGGGTGACCTAAAGTCGGTATTAGCTAGACAGCGAGGGAGTCTATCCACTTTTCCCTAGACCAAGGGGATTGTTTTTCACCAGAGGTAGAGCGACACGCCTAGCATCAGCTTCTTACTTAACCGCACAGATCCCAATGCTACCCATACGACGAGTTGGCTCGGGTCGGTATCGATCCAGGAACCTTGTGGTTCCTCGGCGCACGCCTACCGACTGAGCTAAACCGGCCCGCTATTATGTACAATGTCTTACGAGTGGTCCAATTTAAGAGTTTTTCGAATTACGAGCTGTCACTCGGTAAACCATTTGGTTGGTGTTGTGGTACGAGCGAGCTTCAGATATGCTTAGGTTAAAAAGTTCACTAACATTTAAGTTTTCAAATTTATCGCGCCAAAGAAAAATATTATTTATAAAAGAATAAATATTAAAACATTGCAGTACATAATTCATTACATTCTATTTTATCATTTTTTATACACTAAAGTGGTATTTTCTTTTTTTTTTAAAAACAGAAAATAATTATGGGGACTTGAACGGATTAATGGCATTTCAGTTTATTTCAGTGGGGAAAATTGATTTGATATACGATGAAAATTGAGTTACGAGTGAAACGAATTAAACTTCTAAGTTATGTAATTATTTTACTTCTAAAAATCTTTAAGAATTAAATTATTTTCTAGAATTTCGGGTTGTATTGTGTAATGATTTTAGCTCTAAATATATGTAGACATATACAAGATATTCTGACCAACCGTTACATAATCAAAATTTGCTTAGGCAACAGACAAGTCTAGTTGTTGAAGTGGATAATATTGCGATGACTTATTTACCTCATCACCAGAACAGTAGTAAAAAGAAGTGATTATTTTCGTCAAGATCAGGAGAAAAAATGGTGTGGTCAGAGAGGCACGGATAGGTCATTTAGTAATGCACACACACACACACACGCACACACACACATATGCGCGCGTGAGGGACGACGGGTTGTTTAGTAATGCATGTATACACACACATACATAATATATATATAATTCGTCAGGGTGGCCTAAAATCGGTATCAGCCAATCAGCGAGGGAGTCTATCCCCTTTTCACTAGTGCTAAAAGAAGGAGTTTATTTTTGTATCTGAGGAGGAGTACCACACCTACCAGCAGCTCCTTACTTTACCCACAGATCTCTGTGCTACTCATACGCTGAGTTGGCCAGGGCCGGTATCAAACTAGGAACCTTGTGGTTTCTAGCCGAACGCTCTACCGACTGAGTTAACCCGGCCCTGTGATGACTTAATTACATCATCATCAGAATAGTAGCAAAAAGAAGTGATTTATCGTCAAGATCGGGAAATAAATAAATAGTGTAATCAGAGAGACAAGGACAGGTCGTTTAGTAATGCACGCGCTCACA
Source organism: Doryteuthis pealeii (assembly GCA_023376005.1). Taxonomy (NCBI): domain Eukaryota; kingdom Metazoa; phylum Mollusca; class Cephalopoda; order Myopsida; family Loliginidae; genus Doryteuthis; species Doryteuthis pealeii. The sequence goes on along the minus strand of CM042149.1, from coordinate 35,349,794 downwards.
TATTGTGATGACTTATTTACATCATCATCAGAACAGTAGCAACAAGTGATTATTTTTGTCAATATCAAAAGAAATAAATGGTGTGGCACGGACGCGACGTTTAGTAACGTACACACACACATGCACACATGGAGACATATGCGCGTACGCACACGCACGCACACACACACACACACACACACACACACAAAGTACTAGGGTGGGGTGAGCAAATTATCAGACGACAGGTAAATAAAACTTTAGATTACATACGTTTCAAAGAAGAAAATCGCTATATATGCAAATTAACAATATTATTAAAATACTATTCAGTGAATATCTCATTGTTTTTTAATTAAAAGAAACCCTGAATATATTTGATTTATACTTACTAGCAAATATATGAACCCCCCGGGACCAAGTATTTAAGTTTTAATGTAATAAAATAAAAAATAATTATACTAAATTAGAAAGGCTAATGAAACTAAAGAATGCCGATTAAAAAAATTAAAACAGAGGAGGGGTATAAACGAAGAATAGAACAACTGGAAATTACTACTCCATCTCTCCCGTATTTTATTGCTAAATTTTACTAATTTAACTATTTAGTTAAATTAGGAAGTAAAGAATAAAATTACTGTTATTTCTTCTTGTTAATGGATTTCTTTTAAGATTTATCTCCGAGATTTTTGCTCATATTTATTAAGATAAAACCAAAAAATTAGAAATCAATAATACTAAGTACATATTTGTTAAAATCAATTTTTTAAGATTAATATGCAAATTAGCATTCCCGTTAACACTGTAAACCGTTATTTTGTTGTATATATAAATAAAATTGCATGTTATTAGTACGTGGATAAGGCCAACAGTACTATTATTGTAAAACAATTTTATTGATAATTGAGGTTTAAATAAAAACAAAATCATGGAGAATGTGATATAAATAACTAAGGGAATTGTGACTTGGGTACTGATATAGTTTCGGTTACAGACAAACAGACTCATAATCTCTATCATAAGATATTAGCATAATACCCGTAACAAATGGAAGCATTAAATTCTTGTTGGATCTTGCATTTTTTACCCCCACTCACTGTAAATTCTCATTTGTGCACACTGCCTAGGAGCAAAGTTTTGCTCCTGGCACTTCTTGCCTCGGGTGAGAGCATAGTATCTGTACACGTTGAAATCCCACTGTTTTTTTTTTTAAATATAAGATATATAATATGCAGGCAAAAACAGTTATTATTTTGAAAAGAACAAAATTTAATAATTCCTAAAAATATATGCAAATTAATGAAAAGAAAATTCCATATATATTTATATATATAAGGGATGTACTTATCTTTAGACTGCTACATATTCGTATTTTTGTTTACATAGTTTCAATGTAGTAGAGTTTGGCTATGAATAATAAATAATGATATCCGTTTTGATTGTATAATTTTCCACTAGAAATAATAAAATCCTGGTAACATTGTTTTCAAATGTAGGATGTGACACAATGTTGCAAGTAAGGGGCATCCAGCGAGACTCGAACTCATTACACCACGATAAGAAAACAAAGCAATAAAAATAAAATAAAAAGTAAACAGACGTCTGAATTGTTACTACTCCTGTCCCATAATGTTAAGTACAGTTAATGTATGAAATCTATATGCAAATGTAGCAACTAATATGGGACAGAGTGAGCCTCGTGTGATGAGATAGTGAACGAGATAGGCTAGCAGACGATTGTTTGATTCTCACTGAGCGCCCTATACTTCAGACCTTGTGCCAGAAAAGGCTAAGCTGAGTAATAAGTTATATGGAAGGGATAGAAGTCATTACTCTGCTCAGCTTAGTTTGGCACAAGGCTACAAGAATTGAGCACCGGTGAGAAAATAGTTTGCTATCTATTACATAATATGAGAGGAAGATAGCACATCATTAGTTTCTGCATTTAGTCGATTAATTTCATTATCTTATTTATTTATTTATTTTATGTAATACATTTAGATATATTCTCATGTGTAAAGTTGAGAAAACTAAAAAAAGAAAGAAAAAGAAAAAATGAAAGAGAGAGAGAGAGAGAGAGAAGGGGGAGGATAACAAGAAAGAACAAAAAGAAAGAGAGGGTATAAAGAAAGAGATATAGAAAAGAGAGAATTGAGAGAGAGGGGGGAATAGAAAGAAAAAGAAGAAAAACGAAAGAAAGAAGAAGAGAAGAGAGGAAAATAGAAGATAACAAGAAAGAAAGACAGACAGAAAGAAAGAGGAGATAAGAAAAAACAGAAAGAAAGATAAAAAGAGGGGGTAGCAAGAATCTTAGTAAGAGAGAGGGGATAATAAGAAAAAAAGAAAGAGATAGAGAGGACAACAATAAAGAAATACAGAAAGAAAGGATAAAAAGAAAGAAAGGAAATAAGCAGATCTGGTAGAAGTGACATTTTTATACTTCTATTTTAGGAAGTGTTCGCAGATACTACACTCTCATCATAGCAGAAGTTGTCACCAAACAAACAAATAAGGAAATAAACAACGAAGTTGCATTATATATATATATATATATATATATATATATATATATATATATGCACATGCAGGGTCTTTTTGTCTTACCGCAAAACGTAGATCTCCGAGCGGTGGTGCAGCGTAAGGAACACGCAGGTAATATTCCACAAATTTTCCCGGTAACACTTCTCGAACGTAACCCTGTATCTTTCCATAAACCGTGTTCCTCGACGGTTTAGGAGGCGGTACCGTCTGTGCCCAAGTCGAAGCTGGCAAGATCCACATTAAAAGAACTAGCGAGCATAATGATGCGGTGAAGAACTTCCACCTATTTGAGGGCCAAAGTAGGGGTCGCCATTTCGGGGTAGAAGTTTGGCTGCCGGAGGAGGTACGCAATGTTTGGTCGTAAGCTAACTCGTTGGGTTGGGGTAAACGTGCCGTGACAGTGCACATGACGACAACGAACAAAAGACTTGTTTGCAAGTTGCTCCGTTGCGTCCTGCCTGCTATAAAGTCTCGCTTTCAATATCTCCGCGTTCAGTGACAGCTGCTAATGTTTCTTCTTTATCTTTCACTACTTTCTTTTTCGTACGTTTTTTTCTTCTTCGTCGTCGTCCTTTACTTCTTTTTTTAAAAATATTATTTTAGTTCTTTCTTTTCTTCGTTCTTCCTGTTTTATACCTTTTAAACTTCTTTTTCTTTTTTTTTTGCTACAGTTCTTGTATTTTTTCTTTTTTTTTTCTTTCTTTTCTTTTTTTACGTATTCCTTTGCGTTTTTTTCTTTTTTCCACCTTTTTATAAACTATTTTAGTTCCTTTTCTTCGTTCTTCCTCCTGTATAATAACTTTTTTAATTCCTTTTTTACTTCCTTTTTTTTTTTTTGCAACAGTTTTTTGTGTTCTTTTTTGCGTTTACTTTGCGTTTATTTTTCTTCGTCTTTTTCTTTCCTACTTTAAACTATTCTAGTTCCACTTTTCTTCGTTCTTCTCCAGGTTTTATACCTTTTTAAACTTCTTTTTCTTTTTTTCTTTTTCTTTTTTTTTGCTACAGTTTTTGTTTTCTTTTTTACGAATTCTTTTTTTTTTTCTTATTTGTTTTTTTCTTTTTAAAAAAATTCTATTTTAGTTTCCCCTTCTCTTCATTCATCCTGTTTGATAGTTTTTTTTAACTTCTTTTTTCTTCTTTACTTTTGGCTAATTTTCTTCGTTTTTTTTTTTTCTTCTTGTTTTTATTTTTCAATTTTCTTTGTCTTCTTTTACGTATTTTTTGCGTTATTTTTCTTCTTCGTCTTTTACTTCTTTTAAGAAAATTATTTTAGATCCACCTTTTCTTCATTCTTCTTCCTGTTGTATACCTTTTCAACTTTTTTCTTCTTTTTTCTACTTGTTTTTTTTTTATTTCGAATTTTCTTTATCAACTTTCTTTTTCGTATTTTTCTCCTTTTTTATTCGTTTTTTACTGCCTTTATTTCTTAAATTCAATTTAGTCCTTCATGTTTTCTACTTTATAACTTTTTCTTCTTGCTTTCTTTTTCGTATTGTTTGCGTTTTTTTGGTTCTTTTCGTCTCTTACTTAAAAAGAAAATATTTTAGTTCCTTTTCTTCATTATTCTTGCTATTTTTATATCTGTTTTTTTCTTCTTGTTTTCTTTTTAGCTTTTTTCTCTTTTTTTTTAATGTTTTCTTTTTGTTTTGTTTTTCTTCTTTGTCTTTTTATTTTAGTTCCCCCTTTTTTTCATTCTTCTTCCTGTTTTTTATACTTGTTTTAACATTTTTTCTCCTTTTTTACAACTATCATTGTTTTCTTTTTCTGTTTTCTTTTTTCTTTTCTTACGTATTTTTCTTCACTTTCATTCTATTTTTGTTTTGTTTTCAGTCCTCATTTGCTTTCCTTCATTTTTACCATAATTTTATCATAATTTCTCTCTTCATTTCCTTTTTTTCTTTCTTTTCTCTTACTTTGTTTTTTTTTTTTTTTGTTTTTTTTTTCTTGTTTTTTACTTTTCTTTCCTTTTCTTCTTTCTTTCCTTTGTCAGGTTGTCACTTTCCTTTATCTATTTATTCATTTATATCTATCTGATCATCATTTTCCATTCTTTCACTTTTTTATTTTTTTATATTGTTTTCTTCTTTCTTTTAAACCGGTAGTCCCCTTTCTTTATGACCGGTTGTCGCTTTCCTCCACCACTTTTTTCTTTTCGTTTTTTTTTTTTTTTTCTTCCCTCTTTTCTTTCTTTCTTTACTTTTCAACGTTGTCACTCTTTTTTTTTGTAGGCAGTTGTCAATTTCTTTTTCTTTCTTCTTTTCAATTTTTTCCACTCATTCCCTTCAACATATTTTCCGACTTCATTTTTACTCTTGCTTTATATTGTATTTTTCTTTCATAATTCTCACCACTCAACATGTCACTCTATTTCTTTCACTTTGTTCTTTTCTTTTTCTGGAAATTCATTTTTCTCTCCTTCCAATCACGCATTACATCTCTCCACCTTCAACTCCCTCAGAATACATCTTCATCAACTCGCAATATATATAAATATATATGCATCTATATATGCATATAATATATATCAAGGTTATAAAAAAAATAAATGTACTATATGTAATATATATACATATTTCCCGCGTGCAGTTTTTCCATTTACACTTCACTTATATTTCCTTATTTTGTCTAGTGTTAAATAGCGCAAATAGCGCGCATGCGTGTGAGTGACAGTTCTGTTATTGTGGTATTGTATGCATATACATTCGCTTAAGTACGTGCCTGTGTTTACGCAGGTCTCGTGTGTATACCAGCGTGTTGGTGTTGTATTGAACGAAGCGATTCGGACATTCGGATTCTATCGGGTACGGCTAATGAAGTCTAACTAGCGACAGTAGAGAGATGAGATGTTTAGTAGAGGCGCGTGTGTACATATGAGAGAGAGGGGGAGAGAGAGGAGGGGGTTTAAAATGGACTGGAGGGGGCGGTACCTTCTGAAAGTGACGAACGAAGTAGGAGGTGTACTGAAAAAAAAAAGAGATGCAATGACGAAGAGAGGGAGAGGGAGTGTGCTAGCCGCAGAGCGACGGCCAACAGACTTGTTCGCCTCTTACAAGTTATGTATCTCTAAGGAGCTCCGTTCTTGTTGCGTTGTGCCGGACTTGGATTAATGAATATTGACGACGGAAGTGAACGGTCGAAAGAAGACGGACGGGTAATCGAGTGTTAAATTTGAAGAGGAAAGAAAAAAAATGGAAATGTAGTATTGTTAAAAAAAAATATGGAGAGAGAGATATTCAGCGAAGTAGGGGGGGGTATTGATAAAGACACGATGAAGAGGAGAGGGGGAGAGAAACGCACTAGCCGCAGAGCGACGACCAACAGGCATGTTCGCCTCTTACAAGGTATGCCTCTTTCAGGAGCTCCATTCCTGTTTGGTTGTGCCATACATGGATTAGCGAATATTGACTACAGAAAAGATAAGATAACAGAAGACGGGTGGGTAATCTGGTGTCAAATTTGAAGAAGAAGAAGAAGAAGAAGAAGAAAGATAAAAGGGATTGTAGTATGGTAAAAAGAAATAAGGGGAGAAAGAATAGATATTATAGGGCAAAGTGGGGGGGGGGGTATTGATAAAGATGTGATGACCAGAAGACGGGAGAGGGAAACACTAGCCGCAGAGCGACGTCCAACAGGCATATTTGCCTCTTTCAAGTTATGCTTCTTTAAGGAGCTCCGTTCTTGTCGCATTGTACCAGACTTGGATTAATGAATTGGCAACAGTAGAGAACGGTCGAAAGAAGACGAGTGGGTAATCTGGTGTCAAATCTGAAGAAAACAAAAAAAGAAAAATAAGGAGAGACTAAATAAATATTATTGGCGCGAAGTAGAAGGCGTGCAGACAAAGATGCGATGACGAGGAGAGGGAGAGTGACGACCAATAGACTGGTTTGTCTCTTACAAGGTAAGCCTCTCAAAGGGGCCCCGTTCCTGTTGCCTTGTGCCAAACGCCGATTAAGAAAAATTGTCAACAGAAGAAAGACGGGTGGGTAATATGGTGTCAAATTTGAAAAAAAAGAAAACGAAAAAATGAAAAGGAAATATAATATGGTTAAAAAAGATAAATAAGAAGAGAAAGAATAGATACTATTTGGCGCGAATAATAACAGACTTTTACAAGTACGTGTTGAAAAGCACGTAGATATTTTCTTACTGAGAGATGGGGAAAGAAAGTTTTAAAGAAAAAGAGAAATAAAATAACGCCAGAAGATGGGCTAGAGATAAATAACGATACATTTTTACCACGTGGGTATTGCAGCTTTTATTTGTGCAATAACATACATAACATTAGACAAACAAAAATAGTCATTAAACGACAGCCGACAGATTGTTTACTTATAATCGTATCCGGAAGGTATAAGCGTCAAATACTAACTGGAAATGTGTGTGTGTGTGTGTGTGTGTGTGTGTGTGTGTGTAGAGAAAGAGAGAGAGAGAGAGAGAGATAGGGGGAGAGAGAGATAGGGGGGAGGAGGAAACACACTGATAGACACAGATACACACCATAGATAGATACATAATGAACAGATAGGTTTGCTTTGGTTATATATATGCGTGCGTTTGCACATAATATATATATATATATATATATATATATATATATATATATAAACAGATAGGTTTGTTTGTTTGTTGTTTGTTTGTTTTTTTTTTTTTTTTTTGTTTAATGACATATCAATCTTTGTGGATTATTTAATGCAAAATCCATTCTTGTGAAAGAATAGTAGCGGAACTATTTAACCCATACTTGGGGTATGAGGGGTTCATACCTTTGCCAAGGGTATTAGTCCGAAAGTGAACTTAATAACGCGACAAGTCCAAACTCGCTTACTACGATGTCGTACGTTGGTCACTATGCTATGGGCATTATATGAACACAATAGATATATAGAACGATATATAGATAGATACGAACACATTAGATAAATAGTGAGGTAGATATGAACAGATATGTTAGAATGAAGAGAGAGAGAGAGGGGGGATTGATAGATATAAAGCCACTGAAAGAGAGGTTACAGGATAACAAGTTAAAATAATTGAAATAATTATTTTGATACCCAAAGCAGTAGTTGTTATCCTCGATAAACAGATTGGCGCCAGACAGTCTTCTTGGCACATATTTGATCTTGTGCTAGACGAAGCTGAGTAAACTTCAACATAAGAAGAGGAAAAGGTCGTATATTTTATTGAGTACACTGACAAGAAAGAATGACAATGAAAAATAAAAACAATGCGAGCATTTTCAGAATTTGTCATTGTCTTTATTCTAAGAGTTGATGTTACACTTGGAGCAGAATCAGTAGGACAAACAGACAGACAGAAGACTCTTAAGTTGTTGCATTGTTCTTCTTCTGAAGTGGTAATGTTCTACATTATCGCTCATCTATATATCCATAGTTTATATATATATATATATATATATATATATATATATATATATATAACAAAGTGTTCCCAAAAAGGATGAATTTATTTTAATGGCGACGGTTAAACATATCGGTTTATGTTAAACCTTCCCCAAGACAATATAATAGAAAGGAAAAAGAATTTATTGTTCAAACGATGAGGGTTGTTTTTAAATGACTTGAGTTTTAAAACATTCTGTCTATCTATATAGTTCTTCTGTCTATCCTTTCTGAATAATCTTATTATGATATTTGATTGGAAATTGTTTATTAGGTATAGTGTCGCCAGCTCAGCTAACTAATGGACCATTACGTTTTTATCATAAAAAATAAAAGAGAAAAAGGATATGCTACACAGAAAAATATAATAAGAAAGAGAGTAGGGGAAATATAGAGAGGGGGTGAAGCGCAGAAGCGATAACGTTAACCTGTTTCAATCGAAAACAATGAAAAGAAGGAAAAAATGGTGAGAGTTAAATGAAGTGTATTATACCTTTTACAAATTGAACTCTTTTGGCAATAGCTCGTAAGTAAGCATATCAAACGTTTTAATAATTAAATTATAGTACTGTGGTATATTCACAGGCCCTGCTAGTCTATATATTAGTTAGATAGACAGATATGAACAGAGATATATATCTATTTATCTATCTATCTTTTTCTGAATGCTCTTATTCCAATTATTTGATTGGAAATCGTTTATTAGGTATGTGCAAAACTTTCCAGTCATTTCTTAAAAAGTCCTGTATTGTCTTATATATTCAAACATAAATCATAAAATAGAATTAATGACACTGGGAAGTTTTTCACACCTAATAACATTCACTATCTTGAATATAAAAATTGTAAGGTGTGAACTACGTTCATTAATTCTGCAGATACACAATTCTCACTCATAAAATATGTCATATTTATATCATTTTAGAGTCTCTTCTGTATGACATTAAACTGCATCGAGTGGTGAGGTTTCAATTCTGGAGCTCTGGGGAATGTGGAGTACCCCTTCATTGCCATGAAACATCAACCAACTATAATCTATATATTAATACTCGTGCCCCTTAAAAGTACGACCGTTGTCATCTTGCAACAACCTCTGGTTAAAAATGACACCGTCCAAATTGTCAAAGATGAAATTCAAACATGTAAATCCTGATTATCTGGTGTTGCTTATCCACCAAATTCTTATTAATTATGTATATCTCCACCTCAGCTAATTCCGTTTTTATCATAAAGTAAGAAAGATAAGGAAAAAAGCCCAGAAAATATAAGAAGAAAGAAAGAAAGTAGGGGAGAGAAAGAGAGGGGATGAGCGTGCGGAAGTGATAACGCTAATCTGTTTCCATCAAGGAATTAAATCAAGATTATTATACTTTTTACATATTGAACTATTTGCAATAGTCCTTTTGTAAACATACTAAACGTTGTAATAATGAAATTATCATGCTGTGGTTTATCCACAGGTCCTGCTAGTAAACAATTATAACCCTAACAATTTTTTTTATAAAAAGTTAATTTTCCTCAAAACCAGCATCCAAAAAAACTCTTCTTGATAAAATTTCCTTTTGGAGACTAGTTGGTTGGTTGGATTTTACGGGATGTCAACTCTTGGGTCACCTCATGCCGAAGATGTTTGTTTTATTCGATCACGCTGGGTATTCAACATTTTTTACTCATCTTGTTAAACACATTTTATAGAAACTCATTGTTTGATCTATTTAACCCATAGATGGAACCCTAACAGGTACAACAACTTCGGGTCTGAGTGGACATGGGAGTAATAGCGAAGAAGGAGTACTCTACACTCCCCAGAGTTCAACAATAGGAGCCTCACCACTAGATACAGTTTAACGTCATTCCCAGAACGCCAAAACCGTCAGGCACGGATTTCCTGCACAAATATAATAAAAAGGGTTTGAGGGGTTGCCACAAGAGCAGTATCGGTGCTAGGAGTTGACGTGATCAGCCGATTGATCGAAGGAGGCCTATCTGACCGACCGTCTAGCCCAAGTAAGGATCAAAGTGGAGTGTTGCATGTCATGGATAGCTCAGCCACTGGGATTCCGTCCTTAAGCATCCCAGGTCGCCATCCACGACTAACAAGTGGCCCCATTAGTGGTGGTGTTTTTTTCCCTTTGGAGAGGTGCAGTCGGTGTATTCTACAGTCCTATCCGCCAGGGCGGTTGGGAGACTGGAAACCAGTCATTAGAAATTATAGAAAAGAACAAGTCATTATATCATTATGTATTGGTCACACAAGATTTACGCAATTCTTTATACCCAAACATGAACAACCACCACAGTGTAAAACATGTCAGAAATCCTGCACTGTTAAACAATTCCTCATAGAATACCACCATCAGATTTATAATAAGGCAAAGTTAGGGCCAATTATCAACTTGGCACGGTGTGGTTTACTCTCTCTCTTCTGGATATTATGTCAATTGAATAAAACATTTCTTTGAGAAAATGTTATTTATCAAAAGAAAGAATTGTCATTTTTAAGTTAGAATTAAAATTTAAGAATTGTAATTCAGTCTATGTCAACAAATACTCTGAATAAAGGAAGTTTTTAGCCAGCACTTCTGTTTCTTTTTTTCTTAAAGTTTCATTCATGCCTTATTCTTGATTGTCCCTTTGTTTTCAGCAGTATATATCGTAAAACCCAAACTTTAACAGCATTCCGAATAGAAAACAGTAATGTCCTTCATTCTCATCAGATATCGCTTTTTAACGCCAATAATATGAAAGATCAATTGGAAAAAGTCAACATAGATGACATCCTGTTCTTTTTAAGAGAAACAAAATTATATCCAAAAAAATTGTAAACGTAAACCTAATCAATAGCAGACAAAACTAACTTCTCCAAACGATCCCCCGACAAGGCTTATATATCGATAAAACAGTTAATTACAAACGTATAAAGATAGAGGTACAGTGTATATCATTCCTAAACCTCTAGGCATAAAATAACCATGGCGGGTTGATATGTCGTTAAAATTCATCAACCAACCAATAAAAAAATATCAGGATCTTGTTATTTCTAGGGAAAATCAAAGAACCACCCAGCCAACAGAATCCTTACCCGTGGATGGTGACCCGTAATACCTGTGTAACAGTGGTCCCACTACGACAGATTTTACCCCTCAGCAGAAGTGTAGTCGGTATATTCAACAGTCGACAGGGCTGATGATAGGAATACTCAAACCATATAACTTGTGTACAAACAAATTATTATTATTAAATAAGGATATCTACTTTAAACCACATGATTGTGAATAAATTATTGGCATTAGATAAGAATACTTATTCCTATATGAAATCATACAACCGTGCAAACATCTAGTATTTGTGTGCAAACAAATGCTTATAGACAAAAAACTGTAATAAAAATGCAATGGAACACTGGAAACATAGTTATGATTACAATCATTTAAAAATGAATCAAATATCGGCATTAGATAATCCGTGAGGGGTTGATATGTCGCACATATCTGAAAGGATGTAGTTCCATAAGAAATTATACTCATTATACAATCGTTCTAAGAGTGCATATTCAATTTTGTACAGCATCTGTAGGGACAGACAGACAGACAGACCGATAAAAGGAATGCGCCAAAGTCATATAACAAAAGCCAATAATAAATTTACCCCATGAATGTTTATAAGTGTTTTCAACTAATTTTGTGGCGGAAATGTAGTCTATTTTTATCCACCCCGCAATATTTTTGTGTGACGTAAGTACTGTATATCTATTATTATCAGAGCAGTAATGAAATTATGTTCTGGAGATGCCTATGGCATTGTTCTGTCAGGATTATGTAATGAAATGTCATTGTCTGTATTTCAGAATTAAAATACAAGGACTATTTTTGTATGCAATATTGTTTGTTTCTACTTTGATTTGAAGATCCAATTTGTCTTGCAGAATTTAAATATTTTTGTGGGATTTTCTGATATTTGATTTGTGACAATAAATTTGAGTATTGCTCTTTTTTTAAACCTGGCAATTTTATACATTTACTAGCAGGACATGAGGATATACCACAGTATGATAATTTAATCATGACAACGTTTGATAGGTTCACTTAAGAGCTATTGCAAAATATCTCTATAAAAAGTATAATCTTGATTTAACTCTCTCTCTTACAAATCTTTTTTCTTTCTGTCCCTTTTCTTTATTTTATTATGTTCGATTGAAACAGATTAGCGTTATTGTTTTCGCGTTTCTTCTCTATATTTCTCATACTCTCTTTCTTTCTTCTTATATTTTTCCCGTATAGCATGTCCCTTCTTTATTATAAAAATGGAATGGTCTATTATTCAGTGAGGTGAAGACGCTCATAAGAAATAAGAATTCGGCGGATTAGCGACACTAGTTAATCTTGATTTACATTTTTGCATTGCATCTTGGACGATCTCATTTTTAACCAGAGGGTGTTGCTGGATGATAACGGACGGAAGATTTAGGAACACGTGTATTAATATATAGATTCCTACTTCTCAATAAAAAAATCACCTAAGAGTAAAATACAAGGTTTGATAAAATTTGGGAATTTGTTTGAAAATTTTCTGAAAATTCTTGTCAAATTTTTGCACTTTTCCTTATTTCAATATTGCTGATTTCGATATTTCAGAGACAAAGACTTATCTTAATTTTTGATAAGATCATTTGAAAGATTATATACATTTTCTAAGTTTATTGAATTGATTTCATTGAATGAATCATGTGTTTAAATGCCTAGTTAAGATTTTTTCCCCTCATGTATGCTTTTTTGGCAAGAAAGCCTTTATCTAATTACCAAGATTGTCAGAAAACTCTCAAATTGCTTCAGTGAAATTAGCTGGACTGTTGAAATATATAAATTCCATCTTTTAATTTTTGCCTTATCAAGGAATATACCCTAAAGGTACCCCTCCGCATATCATCAGTGATGTAATTCCAAGATCATTAGGCACTTCGTGTCTTGCAACATAATACACTTTCACCTGGCTGACCCAGCTGATGTTAAATATATAAATTCATCTTTTAAATAGCTTTCTTTAATATGTTGTGTCTTTCTGTAGGAAAACATCCAGACTGGCTGGGCTAGAATGAATTGGATCTTTTGAAATCAGAACCTCAAAAATGTTACAAGAAAGTTAAACGGTCTCTTGGGGCAGGTCATATTTTTTCTGTAGACCAGTGATTTTTTTTTCAATTCTTTCTGTTTCTAGTTCTTTTTGCTAAATTTCAAATTCTGATTTATCAATACACTGTTCCTTAATTGTACGGCCGTTATCTTGCAACACTCTATAGTTAAAAATGAGACCGTCCAAATCGTCCAAGATGCAACGCAAAAATGTAAATCCTGATTATCTGCTGTTGCTTATCCGCCGAATTCTTACCTATTATGTGTGTCGTCACCTCAATTAAATAATGGACATTTCCGTCTTTATTATAAATAAAGGGAAGGAAAAGGAAATGTTACACAGAAAAAGTGTAATAAAAAGAAAGAATAGGGACAATATTGAGAGGGGGTGAACGCGTGGAAGCGATAACGCTAATATGTTTCAATCAAACATAATGAAAAGATAAAAAGAAGGAAAGAAAGAAAAAAAGCGTGAGTGAGAGTTAAATCAAGATTATTATACTTTTTACATATTGGACTATTTGACAATAGCTATTTAGTAAACTTATCAGACGTTCTAATAATTAAATCATCATACTGTGGCATATCAACAGGTCCTGCTAGTTAATATGAATATAAAATGTATGATTGAAAAATATTACAGTGGAACGTTTAGAATATAAATAGTTGTTATTGTAAAGAAACATTTACAAAAGAATCAAATTGTGGCTTTAATTAACCCGTAAGGCATTGATATGCCGTTAAACAAATAACCCAAACCAAGCCAAAGATTTTTGCATTAAATAACCCTTAATGAGTTGATATTTTGTTAAACAAATGAACTAAACAAGCCAAATCAAATGAATAAGATTTCAGTATTAAATAATCAACAAAGAGTTGATATACCGTTAAACAAATAAACCTAGGTGAGCTAAACCATCACCATCATGATCATCAAGGTGTGTTGACATCACGGATTCCCTTGGCCTTCTTAATAATCTGTCTCTATCGACCATCGCTCTCCATAAGACATCTAGACGATATCCATTATCTGCACAGAGCTAATAAATGCTGGTCGGTCAACACTGGTGTGTCCATGTATAGGAATCCATAGGAGAACGTCACTTATGAGCTCGTCCTCGCTTCTCCAGCATATGTTGCTCGTCCAAATATTATGAATAAGAATTCGGCATTCGATAACACATAAGGAGTTGATATGCCGTTAAACAAATAAACCAAACCTGACACTAGCGTGGCAGTTGTCGCCGTAGTTGTATTTAAGATGTGAGCACTAAAGAGACGCTATGTTTAAGAAACCACGCGTCGTACACAAAAGGCCGAAAGGATGTAGTTCAATAAGGACAGACATACAGACGTAAATACATTTTTAATATATGAGCTGCAGTACTGAGTAATACCTGGGAAAAGTGGGGTTATTTTCTGTTCCCATAATACGTCTGAAAATTCTTGCGATGCACATACTGGATTTTCAATAGCAACCTTTACTACGTGTGTTTATGGCAGATCATTTTTTGTGTGGAACTATCAAGAGCTGTTTAAGTCATAATTCCTTCTTCCATCCAGCTTTTTTCATTCAAAGTGAATTAGCTGGAGAATTTTGAGTTCGAAGAGTATCAAACTTATTCAATAAACCAATGCATGAAAATAGGAAGAGGTGTAATAGTAGGGAGGATTTGACAGTAGTAGTATTTCCTATTCCCACTCTCTCATAAAAACGTCTCCTTTTTCCCCTTCCATTGTAAAGATGTCCTCGGGGATTCCATTATTGATTTTTGTTCAATTTCAATTAGCCAGTCATGTTCCTGAATATCTGTTTAAAGAGTCATCATAATAGGGTCACTGGTATAGGTACCAACTGCTGATATACAAATATACAAACAGATTGCCATATATATATATAATATATATATATATATATATATATATATGGCAATCTGTTTGTATATGTTATATATATAACCATTGTATATGTTTTTGTATATGTTATATATATAACCATTGTTAGTGAATTATATTCTCATTGGGTGCCCCATACTTCTTGCATTGTGCTATATCCAAGCTGAGGTTAGTAAATAACTATATTATATTGTAGATGCTTCGCTTTACAGCATCAGTAGGACAGACATACAGACAGACGTCCAGAGAAAAAGAATTTAAACAAATACACCAAACCAAAACAAATCGTCATCATCATCAGCAGTAGCAGTAAAAGCATCAAGGTGTATTGACATCATGGATTCCCTTGACTCTCTAGAAATCCGTCCCTGTCGGCCATCGTTCTCGATAAGTCGTCTGGAAGATATCCAGCATGTGCACAGAACTGATGAATGTAAGTTTTTGCTAATCGGCCAACACTGGTGTGTCCATGTGTAGAAGTACATAGGATAACGTCGCTTATGAGTTCGTCTTTGCTTCTCCAGCAGCTTCCATCGGTTGCCATATTATTATTCAACGAGTTGATGTTTCAATTGGTGCACTTATAAAAACGTGAAAGGGTCAACCTACCAAGGAGAGTAAAGTGGAGAGTAATTGTGTGTCATGTGAAAGAAGTGGTAGACATGGAGAGATAACCTTGAAGCGTGTTGACAGTTTAGTGCGCTGTCGATTGGCAAGTCGACTCGGCATATCTGGGAAGATAGATGTAAACAAGGGCAAATGGCGAGGCTATAACATAAAAAAAGGAGTCAAGAAATACATGTAGATAAACGAGGTGATTTGCATATATTCTAATACGATTACTTCAGGAGTGGACATAATTTGTGTGTATAGAGATACATATGAAAAGGCTGGGGTAGATAGATAAATAGGAACAGATTGTGATATGTAGATATGTAGATAAATGGATAAATACATATAAACAGGATGAGAGATATTTTTAAGAATGCATATATATATATATATGAGAGAGAGAGAGAGAGAGAGAGAGAGAGAGAGAGAGAGAGAGAGAGACCAACATAGATAGATATGAACAGACTGAGAGATGTATGTATGTAAATAAACAGATAGATATCAAGACACACACACAATATATATATATATTTATTAATCATCCACAGACACAGTGTTTCGACGTTTACGTCTCTTTAGTGCGGCTCGACTATATATATATATATATATATATATATATATAGATAGATAGATAGGTAGATAGATAGATATGATGGACTCTCCTATGGTGAACGATAGATGAGGGTCAGCAGTGAGTGATTTGTTTCCTTCCATGTTGTGCATGTCAAGAAGACATTTTGTGTTTCCTCGAGTGTGATAGCAGCCCAGCCTGCTATGAAGCCACACCGACAAATGAAATGTTCTAAGGCGGGAGTCAGATGTTTTTGTTTTAAACTTAGGCGGGGCTGATCTCGATGCTTCAGTCTATTTTCTTCAAAGCTCTTTATTCTAGCGAAAATGTCTTACGCCATTCCTTTCGATTTGATGCTAGATTTTCCCAAGGTTAATATTGAGGCGTTTCAAATATATATATATATATATATATATATATATATATATATAAGGGTAGGATTTTCAACCTAAGATCACTTGGTTTGAAAATCGCATAGGCAAGAAACCAATTCCTGTTGACTTTATGTCTTCACTTCCTTAACTCGGGTCGACGAATCCATTTCCTAGGACTCTAACGTTCAACTGAGATATATTTGCTCTATCAAGAATATCAAGCATTCTTTACCTATAAATATCGCAACATATATTATCCATATTAAGAATTATTATATATCTTAGCAAAAACGTGCACCCGTGCAAGTATTTAAGTTTTAATGTAATAAAATATTATATTAGAGTAAAAAGACTGACGAAACAAAATATGAAAACATAAGATTACACTTATCCTTAGTATTATCTGCGTTATTCGGACTATTGTCCCCATCTTCATTGTTATTTGTACAGAGCTCTAAAAGTGCAACTTCCCCATCAAACAATGAAGATGGGGACAATAGTCCGAATAACGCAGATAATACTAATCTTCAAGTCTCATCTCAAATTCAGAGAAATAATACTTATCCTTGTTTTATTTTAATTGATTTCTATATAAAATTATACATTGGATTGCTTTTATTGCATTTGTGAATAAGACACTAATTTTAGAAATCAATAACACCAAGTAATAATTTGTTAAATCTGGTTTTCTTTTAACCAGTATGAAAATTATCCAAACCTTTTACTATGTAAACCTTTATTTCCTCGAATTGTGACGCCGATGGTGACGTAGTTTCGATTACAGACAGATGCATAATCTTCATTATAATAAGATTAATACGCTTGTTTGTAACTATGTATCTATCGTATATGCATTAAGTTAAAGGGAATGAGCTTAAGATACTCATGGTTTAGCCACTTTCGTTTGGGGAAGAGGTGCACCTCTAGCTTCAGCGAATTTGGGGACCCGTCCAACGCGTAGTACATATTACATACTATTCCTTACAATTCTATTGCAGCATTTCCTTCCATAACAACATGCGGTGTACCACATAGCTTTTATTCCCCTCACAGAATTACAATTACGTCACACTTCCGTTTCTTACGCAGCATCAAGGAGATTGTGCTCTTTCAGCAATGCATATGCACATTCTTCACAAGAAATGACAGATTGGTAAAATTCTTCGACAAGCATCTTATTATTTATGGGGTGTCATATTTCCCTTTTTTCTATTTACACTTCAATCTAGGGGTGGATCCCGTGGCGTACTGGCGATAGCCAATAGGGATGCATGGTGTGCAAGAGTCATGGAGATCCGTGTTGTAGACACGACCTGATGATGATTATCCCCCTTCTTATTTACATACAAGAAATTCTACAAAGAATTCTCCATTCTGTTCAAAGCAACCAACAATCCCTTTCTTTGCAAAGGTCGTGATCAGAAAAGAAAAAAAAAACAAAAAAAAAAAAAAAACAATTGACATTAGTAGATGTTAAAGTTAGCTCAGACACAGTACCATATTGAGGATACTCACAATAAAAATCTAACTAATTAAAAAGTAAAACAAAAGGAGTCCCCATGGAGTAGCGGCTAACATTCTGGACTACGACATAGTAAGCGTGTTCGAATTCCAGTTGTGTTATAATGATAGACTTAAGAAATATATGAACCCCCCATCGCCCCAGGTAGGGGTTATGTAGTACCACTAATGTTCTATAAGGATTACTTTGCAACTAAATAACCCACAAAGGTTGATATGCCATTAAATAAAATTAAAAAAAACCTTCAGTCTCGTTTGAAAGCTTGGTATAGATTTAATCATATAATTTAAATCAGACGCTTATCTCGCAAGTTCAATGATTCCCAGGAAGACTCGTGACTAAAATGATTTAAATATATTTAAGTTTAGTTTGGTTGGATTTTACTGCATGTCTACCTTTGTTGGGTTATTTTATGCCGAAGATGTTTGGTCTTATTCGTTCTTAATTGGTACTCAATTATTTAAACAGATTTTTTAAAACTAACTTTTTATTTAATCCATACATGGTGCCCTAGCAGGTAGTACCACTCTGGGTCAGAGTGGACCTGGGAGTAATGGTGACGAAGGGGTACTTCACATACCCCGGAGCACTAAAAGTGCAACTTCACCATCAAATAGAGTTTAACGTTGTACCCAGGACACTAAGACGCTTAGTCACGCCTTCTAGCACATATATGATCAATAGCGTTAGGGCTTGTCATAAGGGCAATGGGTTTGGGACAATCATAAATATGCTAGAGCTTGAAGTGACCAGCCAATTGATCGGAGTGGCTCTCTCCGACCACCCGTATTGTAAGGACCAAAGTAGAGTGTTGCATGTCATGGACTGCTCAGCCACCAAGGTTTCATTCTTACGCACCACGGCCAACTGGTTGCCCCATTGGAGGGTCTTACCTATCTGAAGAGGTGCAGTCGGTGTATTCTAAAGTCGCAGTTGACAGAGTGTATATATATTTAAAGGCATAGATTTGGTTTGTCAACTGTTTAATGGCATATCAACCCTTGTGGGCTATTTAAGGTCAACTCGGGTTTCTTGGATTTATGATTCACAAGAGAAAATTCTATAGGTAAAATTTGGTTTGGTTTGGTTTTATATGTGTATTAATAAATTAGAAGAAATAACTTCCTGTATATTAATAAACTGGCGACTGACTCTAAGTCACCGCCTTCGAGCACCTTTAAGATAAAAAGGTATATTCTATAGACCCTGTCGACAGGGCACTAAAGGCGACCAATGACACACAATGACTCACAGGAAAACTCATTACTCAAATACACAGGTAAAGGCGTAGAGGCGACAAATGACTCATTGGAAGACTTAGGACTAAAATGACAAATACGTAGGTAATGGCGTGGAGGTAACCAATGATGCACAATGAAATACAGGAAAACTCATTACTCAAATGTTTAGGTTTGGTTTGGTTTCTTTGTTTAATGGTATATCAACCTTCGTGGGTTATTTAATGCCAAAGCCATAAAGAATATCAGTAGTATTATTTAGCACCTAACTCAGAGAATTAGAGGTTTCCTATTAGTATTATTCTGAAAGTGAACATAATAGCGCGACTGGAGTCCGAACCCGCTTACTACGATGTATTATTCCAGCACGTTAGCCACTAAGAATCCTCTTTAAATTCGGCATGGAATAACCCAAGAAAGACTGATATGCTATAAGGTTAACAAACCAACTCATGGTTCGCAACCAGTGTGTGTGGGGGGGGATTCACATGTTAACATGAACCATTATCTTCCATATTTGTGCATTTATATTATTTGGAAGGTACCTATGATTATTATGTGTATTAACCCATAGTCAAGAGGAAGACGGGGTTCATACCTTTCCCATGAGTATTAGTCCAAAAGTAAACGTAATAATGCCACTAGAGTTCGAACTCGCTTACTATGAGGTTCTTGTTGAGCACATTAGCCACTACGCCATGGGAACCATCCATAGAGTGAAGTGAAACAAGAGAAATAGGAGACCCCATAAATAATAAGATGCTTGACACAGCTAGAATATTGTTCTATATATTTCAAGTATGGCTTGTATCTCAAAAGTTTGATCTGATTAGAAAAAAATGAGTAGGATTCTTAGATTAAGCGTAAAAAAACTACCTTAACAAAAGCTATTATATATTCGACATTGAAAACATCTAGAAGTTTCTGGTAATTTGAATTATTTGGATTATTCGGACTATTGCCCTAATCTTTATTGATATCTACACAACGTTTCGGCCGATGTGTTCTCCGGCCTTCTTCAGGTATTTCTTGTCTGACTCGGGAACCTTCTCTATGTTACTGTCGCCCTTGACCAGGATTGAACCTGCAGGCTAGGATAACTGTCACTTAGAACTGTATTCGGCGTTGAGCTAATACAGTTATAAGTGACAGTTATCTCTGTGTTGCAGGCTGAATCCTGGTCAAGGGCGACAGTAAAATAGAATAATTAACCAGTCCCAGTCATTGTTAACGGAATTAGAACAATCTACCCCCGTAGACTCGAAGTTCTGTGAAGGCTCCCGATTACAAGTGGGTTCCCAAGTTCGAGAAAGTTACGGAGTTCGATAAGAAATACCTGAAGAAGGTCGGAGGACAAATCGGCCGAATCATGCAGATAACAAAGATGAGGAGAATAGTCCGAATAATACAAATAATACAAATTATCAAGCCTCATCTAAAAAATTCAGAGAAATAGTTTCTGGTGATTATCATTATTTAAAAAAAAACTCACCTAATCAGGTCCAGAGCTAGAGTCACATGCTCCCCCCAGGCCCTGAATTTATTATATGGGACCCCCACTCAACTACATGTCAATATTCATATAATATTTATATAAAATACAAATGTTATTGTAACCTGATTTTTCTTATGGCTTTCATTGTTTGATTTTTTCCGCATTTTCTATCAGTTGGTCTTGCATAGCAAATTACGAGTTACACAATGTTATTATGAAACCGAAATATTACACGCTTTTTTGTACAATTTACGTCATACAAAGAACTTGTTTTTACAGGTGTTGCGAGAGTTGGTTTCCAGGTACTTAAATACATCTAAATTATTTATGACTATCGTTGCTAGGTAAGGGTTCTATTCCCAGCATGTCCTGGGTATGACGTTAAACTGCATATAGTGGTGAGGTTCCAATTCTGAACCTCTGGGGAATGTGGAATGCTACTTTATCGCCATGACTACCAGGTCCGCTCTGACCCGAACTAGTAGTACCTGCTAGGGTCCCATTTAAAGGTTGAATAGAAAAAAATGAGTTAAAATGGGTTTTAAAAAATTGAGTTTAAAAAAGCAAGTTCAATACCCATTAAGAATGAATAAAACAATGTATTCGACATAAAACCTGACAAGGGTTGAGAAGTAGTAAAATCCAATGAATGAATGAATCAATTGATATATTCTCAGCCAAGAATTTCTTCAGTAATAAAGCAGAGTTCATATGTTACGGGTTCAGGTCCTCCTGAGTGGTAGTACCTATTTCGGTCCCATCTATAGGTTAACTAGATAAAACAATGAGTATCAAAAACGTGTTTAAAGATTGAATACCCAACAAGAATGAATAAAACAATGTCTTCGGGTAGGAATTAATCCAACTAGGGTTGACATGCCGTAAAATCAAACCAACCACCCAAAACAGCAAAAGACCTAGAAGATGCGCATAAATGCTTTAAGAGCGTTCCCTCCCCGGTTACTATTAATATGGTGGCATTGGAGTGCATTGCAGATATTGCATACCTTGGAGGCCTTAAAAGCAGGGAAAATGGCGCCTAAAAATCCCTTAACAATTTCGTAACATCTGGAAATTCAGTCAAAAGAGCCCCAAAACTAAGATCAGACAATTCTGTCGGCTGAGTTCAGAATACGCCGACTGCGTCCTCTGTAGAGAGGCAAGACCACCCTCAAAAGAGGTATGCTGGTTGGTTGGATTCTACGGCATGTCAACCCTTGTTTGGTTATTTTATTTATCTTATTTATTCTTCATGGCTACTCAATTCTTTTAAAGTCAATTTTTTAAATTCATTTTTAAATGTAACCTATAGATGGGACCTCAACAGGTACTGTCACTCCAGTTCAGAGTTGACCAGGGAGCGATGGTGATGAAGGGGTACTCCACATTCCATAGAGGTCCAGAACTGGAACTTCACCATCAGATAGAGTTTAACGTCATACCCAATATATTAAGACCCTCAGCTATATATAAGATAAAAATTGTTGGGGTTTGCCATAAGAGCAATAGGTTTAGGACAACCATATAGTTGCTAGGGCTTGATGTGACTAGATCTAAAGAAGCTTTTCCGACCGACCGAAGAGCCAAAATGGAGTGTTGCATGTCATGGACTGCTCAGCCACCAATACTTATGCATCACGGGTCGCCACTCACGACCAACAGGTGGTCCCATTAGGAGGGCGATTATTTTACCCTTCTGTAGTGGTTCAGCCGACAGAGCTGAGACCTGCATCAAGTGGTGAAGCTCCAGTTCTAGAATTGGTGAGCATGGAGTACCCATTTATTGCTAATACACACACTCCCACCCGAATCCTCTTGCTTTTGAAGTGATGAAATTGGCCTTAAGTCTATTATTCCAGTTATATTACTGGTAGCATCAGGTTTATTTATCAAATTGATTATTTAAGGTCAAATTTTGTCTAAGTCGAAAAGTAGTAACATAATGAGCATCAGTAAAAAAGCAAAATAATATTACACATATAATTTATTTTTGATATATTTAAAACGTTTTTTTCGTCCATTTTGATCAAGATGCCTGCCAAGAAGCTACTTAAAATCCGTTTTTACAAAATAAATTGTAACTTTTGCAATTGAAAAAATTCACACTGGATTGTCCAATTGAACACATATCCTAGTAGATAAAGGAGTTAGATTAAGACAGTTCTAAATGCCAGTTATCTCTAGACTGCAGGTTCAATCCTGGTCAGGGACAGCAGTAACATAGAATAATAATTAACACAGCTTAACACCTGTACCCCAGCTATGAGAAACAGGATACCCCCGTGGACCTAATAAAGGGTTGGGTTCAAAGTTCCGTGATGGCTCCCAATTACAAGAAGGTTCCCGAGTCCGACAAGAAATACCTGAAGAAGGCCGGAGGGCACATCAGCCGAAACTTTGTACAGATAACAATGAAGACGAGGACAATAGTCTGAATAATACAAATAATGGTAATCTTTGCGGTTCGATACTGGCCACCTCAATGCCTGAGTAGCACAGCTAGCATCTGTGCTGTAATGTGCGTAGCTGGTGATAGGTGTGGTTCTCCACCTCAGATGTAAAAACAATCTCCCTGGTCTAGCGCTAGTGAAAATGGGATAGACTCCATCGCTGCCAGGCTGATACCAACAATAGGCCATTCAGTCGACTTTACGTTTTACTACAGTGTACTTTTGGTTGTAACGTTTTAGAAACCTTTTTTTATTAATGTTGGTCGCACCCTTTATTACAAGTAGGGTATATTTGAGATTGTATGTAAATAATGGATTTGGTTTGGTTATTTTGTTTTAATGGAACATCAACCTTCGTGGTCTGTCTTTGTAAATACAGCTTAAGTCTTGATACTTTTTTTAACACAACGAAGGAATTGTGCAAGCGATCAAAATGTAACAGTACAATTCAAAACTGCCGTAAAAAAAGATTCACAAAATCATTGGGGGGGGGGGTCCCCTAATCTAGGCCAGAAGACCAGATTTATTTGTAATATGGGTCAAATCATCATCATGTCGCACTAGTATATCCACGAATACCTCTCGCCAACCGTCCCTATTATTCATTAGACTTGGGAGGTCCTCTACGCAGCATCCAGTATCCGTACAGAGCAGGTCAATGTAAGTATTTACCGGGCGGCTTAAACTGGCGTGTCCATGTGCTGGTTTTCACAAGAGAACGTCGCTTATGTGTTCATCCTTGCTTCTCCGGCAGTGCCCAGCATGTCTTGTTCGTCTCACTCGTATAGTCTGTGTTATATGGGTCAAGTGGGCGTAAAATTGCTTTCTTGCTGGGTTTTGTTTCCATGATTTAATATCACGCGTAAAATTCTTATACAGCTTCCATCTAGCTTATTTTCTAGGCGCAAATAGATTTCAATTATATAGCAGCAAGTACTTTTATTGAACACGAATTATTTCAAATAGATTCACTCTAACCTGCTAAACACCACTCAAAAATGATCTTGTGATAATATGCGATTTTTTTGATAATTTAAAATGTACGTGTGCGTGTATATATATATATATATATATATATATATATATATATACACACACACACCAACAGTATCCCCAACATTTTGAATTCGAACACAATTGGTAAGTCTAAGTGTTAAACATTAGTTTATTTACCTCGGGCATCCAACATCTTTTCATGCATAATACATAACAGATAGATGTTTCTTTGTTTAATTATAGTATATTTATAACGCTATTTAACTGGGCGATGACGGGGTTCATGTGTCCCCAAAGGTATTTGACCGAAAGTGAACGTTTAGCGGCACTGGAGTTCGAACTCGTTTACTATGATGTCGCAGTTCAGCACGTTAGCCACTACACTACGAAGTCTCCCCCATCCTAAATCATCTCGACTGTCTGCTTCATAATCTTGTCCAACTCCCCTGACTGACTTTCACACTTTTTAAAAGTCAACCGGTACGTTTGCGTGGGCGAGTCTCTGCCTGTAGGTAACAAGGCGTGTCTGTTGCACACATCCTGCGGTGACCCTAATTACACAACCAGCTTAGTACCTAATTTGTTTTTTATCCAACCAGATGCGACCTAACTAATTATGTTTAATTTCCAACGAGTATTTGTTCAAAATAATTCTTGTCTGTCACTGTTGTCGTCTCAGATAATCGATGAGCTTGAGTAATATTGTTCGAGGGAGATTCAAAAATTATCCGCACTCTTGTTTTATGGAAGCCGAGATCATCGTGAATTAATTGATAGACAGAACCAGGACTAATCTGAAACCTCATCGGGAGCTTGAAGTCTAACTTCTCAATTTACTAATCAGATGTGGTCTTTTCATGTATCACCATTTTAAATTTCTCTATCCACACTTCTACATGGAAGTCACTGTCCTCGTACTGTGCTAAAAGCTTCGATACCTTCCGGCCAGAGAAATCGGATCACTTCCTTGATGCATACTACAAGTAAAGCCAGCAAGTAAAATGGCGCGATCAGGTTCAAACTTCCAGCATATAAAAGCACATAAAAATTATGTGCAGAACGTAGTGTGACAATAATAATTATATGTTATGGCGAAAGGGAGAATAATTTTGACTACCTCGTATATACGTATTTACCCAACACATTCACCTTCAAACAGGATGCGACGCAAGGCCAATTTTAAGCTGTGTTGAACAGCTTTGTATTCAGAATTTATCTTATAGTCCGATTGCCACAACAAAGCTAACAGCCCCAGTTTGCCCTACTATTTACCTATAGATGGGGGAGGAGTTAGATTCATACCTTTCTCAGGGTTCGGGCGTGTGCTGTCATGGTTAGCAAGCTACTCTCACAGATCCATTACTTCTGAATAGCAAGTTCAATCATCACTGGAATGCCCCATACTTGTATCTGTGTCACATTCTACCAGTGACAAACGGGATGGGTAAATACCTACCTCTCAAGGATATTAGCGGCTGTGTGAAATGCAAACAGTCTCGTCCACGATTTAAACTCGGGTCGCCGTCGTGACTTTACTACAACGATAATCATTATACGACGAGCGTCTCTTTACGTATTGTTAGGTAATATTATAGATCTGAGTACGTCTGTTTTAATATTGATAGTGTCCGGCATTTATTTCTTGGGCTAATCCAACTTTATTGAACCTCCTCGTCTGTCTGTAATCATAGAGTTCATGTTCAACGGCTTGTAAGATTAGTATTTGCAATCTTCGATGCTTATTCTGAATTTATGCAGGCACATTTCGAAATGCTTAACCCGTACATTTTCGAAGAAATAAATTAAGTGTTTATTACGAATTCTGATATTCTCTGAGTCGTTTGCCAACACCTAAATTAGACGTGTCTCCTTCAAAATGATACTCGCTTCTGTTAATAATGTGCAATATCAGGGCTGTCTTTGTCCATTGAACGTGTACAACACAACCCTAGAGCTATAGAATTGATTGATCGGGTTTTACGGCATGTCGACTCATGCTGGTTATTTTTATACCGAAGATCTTTTTCAAATTTATTCTGGATGGGTACTCAATTTTTAAAAAACATTTTTCAAACTCATTTTTTCTATTTATTTCATAGATAAAACTAACAGGTACTACTACAGGATCAAAACTTGCTATTAAGTAGTAACGGATCTGCGAGAATATCGGTTAAATAGAAGAAAATTGAGATTAAAAAAAATGAATTTTCAATACCCAATACTACGGGCCAGAGTAGACATGTGATGAATGGTGATGAAGGGATACTCCACATTCCCAAGAGGTCCAGAATTGGAACTTCACCACTGGATGCAGTTTAATGTCATACCTAAGACATTAAGACCTTCCGTCACCGCCTTCTCGCACATACACTATAAAAGGATTGGGGGTTACCATAAGGACAATAGGGTTAGGACAATCATATAGGTGCTAGGGCTTGATGTGACTCGCCGATTGATCGGAGGGGCCTCTCAGACCGCCCTTCTAGCCCAAGTATGGACCAAAGTTGAGTGTTGCGCGACATGGACTGCTCAGCCACCGGGGCCCCATCCTTAAGCATCACGGATCGGCACTCACGGCCAACAGGAGGCAGCATTAAGGGGGTCCTACTCCTCTGCAGGAGTGCAGTCAGTGTATTGTATAGAATTGGAGTCTAAGTATTAGATGCATTTTAGCATTGGATTCATACCTTTCCCAAGGGTATTAGCGCTATGTGAACTGTAGCTTTTTCCAGGATTTGAACCAGGCGTGACAAGTCCGTTTCCCTACGACTAACCATTACACCCCTTTGCAAGGGATACAGTCAGCGTATTCTAAACCCTGCTGACAGTATAGACTTATTTAAGTAGAGATGGTATTAAATGTAATGCAAGGCTCACAGACTTCATTACTAAACTAGGTCTGGCTTAAGGATATCATTCGAGGAGCAAAACCCTCTACTCATTTGCCAGTATCAATTTACGGTTTTCATCCAAATCGACAGTGTTAAATATGTCATTAAGGTTAAATTTTCATTGATAATTCAAGCCAGGTCTGGCATAAGGCTATTGTGTAGCGAGTTTAAATCTCCAATTCAGTCTTTATGATTAAAGATATGTTCCCAGTTAAGTTGAGATGGTGTTAAATCTGCTCTTAGTGGAATTTTCTCTCTCTCTCTCATATATATATAATATATATATATATATATATATAACTCGTGATCCTTAATTACACGGCCATTATCATATTAAAAATACCCCCTGATCAAAAATGAGACCGTCAAAATCGTTTATGATTAAATGCAAAAATGTAAATCTTGATTATATTGGTTGCTAATCCACCAAACTAATTTCTTATGACTGTCGTCACCTTTGCTGAATAATTTACCATTTCGTTTTTATTATAAAAGAAAAAGGAAGAAAAGGGGACGTGCTACATATAAGAAATAAAGAAAAGTAAGGGAAGATAGAGGGGGTGAGCACGCAGAAGCAATGACACTAATCTGTTTAGATCAAAAAAGGAAAGAAAGAAAAGAGTGAGAGTTAGATCAAGATTGTTATACTTTACATATTGAACTATTTGCAATGGCTATTAAGTAAACACATTGAATGTTGCAATAATTAAATTATCATACTCTGATATATCCGCAGGTCCCGCTAGTATTATTTAATCCATTACAGATCTGGTACAAGGCAATCATCTAATGAGAAAAAGACTTCTAATTTCGCATGAGCTCAGAAAAATGTTTGGAGTGCTAAATATGCTATTGAAGAGGCCATTATTCAGCGAGCTTAAAATTTCCGCTCGTTAGCGTAGGAGGACTAGAAGCGAAGCTATAATGGTGGAATTGTGTACGTAGGGCATAAGGTCATTTATTCAGTGAGCAAAAAATCAAGTTATTCGTTAGTGTGGAAAGACTACATATGATGGTAAATGAACGGCTTCGGTGAAACTGTTTTCTTTATATCCATGACAAGTCTGGCGTAAGGCCATCATTTAGGGTGCAAAACAGATCCAGTCATCAGCTTGCATCGAATTAAGGTTTCCAATTAAATAGAGACTGTTTTAGATATGTTGCTAAGGTGAAATTGTCTTAATTACTTAATCCAATGTGTTTATAATCAGACCATTGTTAGTGAGTTCGTTTCTCACTAAGTGACCCATACATCTAGCCTTGTGTTACAACTAATATTGTGTCTTGGTTATGGCGCTAAACTGCATCTAGTGGTGAAGTTTCGATTCTTGACATCTGGGGAGTGTGGAGTATCCCTTCATCACCATTACACCAGGTCCACTGACCCGGAGTGGCAGTACCTGTCAGGGTTCTCTTTATATGTTGAATAGATAAAAAGGAGTTTAAAAATGTTCTTATATATAGAGAGTTTCAAAAAAAATATACCCAACAAAAAATGCACAAAACAAACGTCTTCGGCATAAAATAACCCAAGAGTTGACATGCCATAAAAATCCAACCAACTCAAAATCAAAATTAATGTATTTAGCAAATTCCTCAGAACGAGCAGGATGCAACACAAGGTAAATTTTCAAGTTTCACAGGTTTGAATCTAGAGTTTACCGGTTACAAAAAAATGTTAAAGATTCCGATCTGCCCTATTATTTACCCATAGCTGGAGGGAGAATTTTTGGATTCACCTTTTCCTTAATCTAAGGCAGTAAGCCATCATTCAGTGTGCTCACAAATAATCATCCAGCTGTGTAGGCTGAATAACTGGAATTAGTGAGCACCTTGAATGATGACCTTGTGCCAACCTTGTTGGTGGCCATAAGCCAAACGACGAAGTGAAATTATCATTATTTAATCCAAGCTAGGTTTGGCACCAGCCCATCATTCAGTGAACGAAAAAAAAATCCCGTTCATTCGCTGGGCACTGAAGGACAATTTTCGTTTAAGTAGAGACGGAGTTAAATGTACTGATAAATTGAAACAGTCTTCATTGCTTCGTCCAAGCCGGGTCTGGTACAAGATCATTATCCAATAAGCAAAAGTTTTCTCAAGTATCAACATCTCCCCACACACAGATCAGCTACTGTCCTGTCTAGCAGGTAAAGGGTCAGCTATGATGAATGGCCAGACCTCTCGACCCAGCAGTGTTGAGTTACATGGTAACACTAGCATTTCTTGAACTACCATAATTTTAAAAGTTATATTTCTTTTTTCCTTAACACTTTTTTCCTTTCGTTAAGTTTTTCGTTCTTTCCTTCGGTAATTATCCAACTTTTTCGCCAGTATGCGACATCAAGCGAGGATCAAACTTGCGAGGATTCAACTTGCTATAAGTAGTAACCGAGGATCAAACTTGCTATTAAGTAGTAACCGAGGATCAAACTTGCTATTAAGTAGTAACTGATCTGGTTAAATAAAAACAGTGAGGTGTTAAAAATGTGTTTTTAAAAATTGAGTTAAAAAAAGGGAATTTTCAATACCCATCATGAATTAAAACGTCTTCGGCATAAAATAACCCAACAAGGGTCGACTCACCGTAAAATCAAAGAAAGTTAAAGATTATGTGTGTCAATTTTTACAACGACCTATAGCACGTCCTTTTATAAAAAGGAAAAGAGGATGAGACCAGCAAGGACCAAAGTTCAATAAAATCCACATTTTCCCAGGAGGATTTAAACATTTTACCCTTTCATTTTCCATAAGGAAAGCTAAATAAAAATATAAGGGTATACATCAATATTTTTCAAAAGATCAAAACTGTTAAGAAAAATTAATAAAGCATAAAACAAAGAAAATAAAAGACAAGAAAAATACAAATAATTTTGTGTTGTATCGCGAGGTGGAAAGATACACAGATGAATGTTGTGCTTAATACATTTATTAAGCACCAGCATCCAGTGCTGAACGGATACATACAAACCGAGCAAATAAGTACAAACAATTAACAAGACAAACCCACACTACAAGATGAGGATCAGTTCAGTATAGCCAACGCAGCAAAGTCAGAAATTTATTCAGCAAGTTAATCTACTTTAATCATATGGCTATGATCCAGTCCATCTGGTAGAGTTCCGAAGGGGTATTACCTACAACATTGATATTTCGCACTTTTGTCTCCATTTTTATTGAGTATAAATACAAAGTTCAGGCCTCTATAACCTTGGGCTGTTTACTTACCTTAAAATAAGTCCTCTTCAGACGATTACCCTGAATTCAAATATCGTTTCGGAGCTGAAATATTTAACACTAGTTTATGCTGCTTGGAGCCCCCTTGAACTTGTAACGATTTCAGCTCCGAAACCATGTTTGAATTCAGGGTAATTGTCTGAAGATGACTTATTTTAAAGTAATTAGAAATACACCTAAAACAAAGCCCGAGTTTACAGTGACCTGAACATTGTGCTTATATACAATAAAGATGAAGGCAAGTCCAAAATATCAAAATTATTCGTATCAAGCCTCATATCAAATATAGACAAGTAAATAAAAATACAGACAAAAATAATTAAATAAACAACTTAAAAATATATAAAGAATAAAAGTTTTTTTTATTAATGTGTATATATATAAAGTAAGTCGTCGGGGTGGCCTAAAGATAGCTAGGGAGTCTATCCCCTTCCATTAGCGCTAGACCAAAGAGATTGTTTTGACATCTTAGGTGGAGCGCCACACCTACGATCAGTTCCTCACTTTACCGCTCAGATCCCTGTGCTACTCATGTGCTGAGTTGGCGAGGGCCGGTATCGAACCAGGTACCTTGTGATTCCTAGTTATTTTTAACTTCTTAAATCCCGGGCCACGCCGGGTAGCTTTGCTAGTATATAACAACAAAAGAACAGTGTCAATAATGTATCAAATATTGACTGCTTCTTCCAAAAAGGAAAAGATCAAAGAGTATTGTTTCTGCAGAGAATGCAGTCAGTGTATTCTGAACTTATATGACAGGGTGAATTTCGTTTATACGAGAGTTGTTCAATAAATAGATTTGTTTTTTTGTTGTTTTTTTTTTTGGTTTGTTTTGTTTTTTGGGCAAAATTATTTTTCTCTATAAATATAAACACTGCATTGTTTGGAATTGAATTATATATCAAATTATTTTGACATCACAAAAATGTTTTGAGGCTATTCAAAATGGTGGAAAAACAGGTCAATTTTTCTTCCAACTCGAATCAATATCCATTGTCCTTGTCTTGATGACGCAGAGTGTATTTCAACATACGGTTATTCACTTCCGCCTTACTCAATTATATTATATTTAGCCCGGTGACGATCATTGAGAATATATTTTCTTCATTTTAATTTCTATATATCTTATAATGGAGATTATAACCGAGACTATTACTACTTCAATCACAATTTCCTTAGTTATTTAAGTCACATTCTTCATGATCTTATTTTTTATTTAGACCTCAAGTATTAATAAAATTGTCTTACATTATTAATACTGATGACCATATCTGCATTTATATATACAACAAAACAGCGGTTTACAGTGTGAACGGGAATGCTAATTTGCATATCGATATAAATTCGATTCTAATAAATATGTGCTTAGTATTATTTACTTCTAATTGTTTGGTTTTATCTTCACGAATATGAGCAAAAATCTCGGGGACGAATATTAAAAGAAATCCATGAACAAGAAATAACTAATTTTATTCGTTACTTCCTATTTTAACTAAATGGTTAAATTAGGAAAATTTAGCAATGAGAGACTAGAGTAAGGGAAAATGATGAAAGAGTTAGTTTCAAAGTTGTTCAATTTTTCGATTATATCTCCTGTTTCAAATAGATGATTTGAAACAGGAGATATAATATATCTGCATTCTTATTTAGTTTAAGAAGTCTAATTTAATATATTTCATTACATTAAAACTTAAATACTTGCGCTTGGAGGGTGCATATTTTTGCTAGTAATCATAAATCAACAAAATTGCAACATCCTGTCACGTTCGTTAAATTTTGCCAATGAGGCTCACCATTGACTAACAAAATTGTTTTTCCTCCCGCAAACTCAAATAGCGATCAGCTGGCCAGACCGTGTTGAAACCGATTACATTAAGATGTTTCTATAATTGATTAGTCAATTAGTCTTACTTTTAAGATTTTTAAACAGTGTTGATAAATAAAAAGTTTTTAAAAATTAAAAAACATTGACCTTGAGGAAATGGAGAGAAAAAACAAAAGGTTAATAGGTTAGTGGCGGTGGTTTCCAAGTCTTAGCTCTAAGTCGCAAAACATTGCCGGTTTCGTGACACCTTGTCTCTTCTAAAATCATTTTGATTAAGCAGATCTTCGAGTGGTTTAGCTACAACAAGCCAACGATACGAAACAGTCTTGGTAACGGTGTTGTTCATTAGAGTATCCATAGAAAATAATCGCGGTCAACATGTTATTTATTTCGTAAAAGTTATACAAAAATGTGACAAGGCCTAACATAGGGAGGGAAGGGTGGTAATTTCTAACTTGACTATTTCCATTCATGACACAAATCATACAATTTTCTATTCACCATAAAACCAATTCGTACTACAAACACCAAAACTTACCAGTCCCTCTATGGTAAACCTACACCTAATCCCGTATTTACACCGTCAGGGAGGAGGTATGATTTATATATACAATTAAAACAACAAAAAACAGTGAAAACAACGTGAATGAAAGGAGAAAATATGATAAAATAAAATGATTAGTATGCCCCCCTCACTTAGTAATATGGCAAAAAACTAGTTCACCGGTCGAAAATTGTTTGTAGGAAAAAAAAGAAAAATATTGACCTTGAGGAAATGGAGAGAAAAAACAAAGGTTAATAGGTTAGTTGCAGTGGTTACCAAGTCTTAGTTCATTGCCGGGTTCGTGACACCTTGTCTCTTCTAAAATCATTTTTATTAAGCATATCTTCAAGTGGTTTAGGTGTACAAGTCAACAAAATATGGTCTTCCTAACGATGTTGTTCATTCGAGTAACCATGGTAAATGATCGCTTTCTGTCGATCTGAAAAAAAAAGAAAGAATTCAAGTCTTATATGTAACGAAATGCGAACTGCGCAAATCTTACCGTAAAAAATGGCATGAATTCCGGTCATGCGCAGATCTCATCTTTTTTGGATTAGTGTGGCAAGAGGCAACAGAGATTGAACTCGCAACCTCCAGGTTGTGAGTGGTGACACGTGGTGCGCCTCCTGTCATCCCCTGTTCGTTGGAGTGGTACGCCCAGCTAAGACGAGTTGGGAGGCATAAAAGCCGTCGCAAACGCTCTATTGAGGCAAATCACTGGTCGTAGCTTGCAGAAATAGCGGCATCGCTGGCGTGAGAGGACTGAATTTTTTTATTTATAATTTTTATTATAAAGATTTGTACGGAATAATTAGCCTGTCGTCACTCTGATCTCCTTCCAGCCGACACCGTCCACGTAAGTAGAGGGCTCATTCTCAAATATTTTTCTACAATATTTTAAGATATTCAACGCTTAAAATTTGTTCAGGAGATTTTTTAAAGAATCTTTGTTAAAATTCTCATCGGCATTTGATGCGTTTAATTCTGTTGGTATTCCTAGAACTCCAATAATACGCACAAATATATTCGGTTTTTCTAACACAGAAGACCGACCACCCTGTCGGCTGGGACGGTAGAATACGTTGACAGCACCTATGCAGAATTGTAACACCTCCGTACGGGTAACAATCGGTGATGCTTAAAGGCAATCCTGGTAGCTAAAGAGTCCATGACTCTAACACTTTATTTCATCTATTACTAAAGCTAGACGAGCGATCGTAGAGAACCCCTTCCGATTAATCGGCTATTCCCATCAAGCCTTAGCCCCTATGATTGTTGCGACCCTTTTGGCACCCACCAACCCTTCCTATTATTTGCTAGAAGGCTAATGGTGTGTGGGGTTACCTCTTTTTCGTCATTACTCCCAAGTCCTCTGAGTGGTAGTACCTGTTGGATCCAAACTAGGCTTTAAATATCTAAGGTTTATAAAACCAAACATTTACAAACTTGTCTTACAAAACAAGATTTAGCATTAAACAATTGAATGTTATTTCAATCTATTAATACAAATAAGCTCATGATCTGGCGTTAGATAACCCTATGATAATCATATTGAAATGCCATTAATCATGACCAAAGAAATTCCTTGTCCTTTATGTTAGTATCCAACACGTAGAGCACGCCTGCCGGGTCTAAAAGAAAAAGGCTGAAAATAATTCATAATCCTTCGACAGCATACCTTCATTGTCGCTTGGAGTGGAAATGGGTCTCCTGTATGCAATATAAATCAAAGACGCCTTGGAATTTTGAGGCGTTTTTTTTTCATCAGCAGAAGCACTACACCGACGGCTTAGCTTATTGAATCTCTTCCTAATAAATCCTGATGTCTCTCGAGAAAATTTCACAGCCTAAACATAAAGGGTTGCCTATAAACTGGGTCCCTCTTGAAAAGTTAAAAATTTTCCTCTAATCTCTGGGGCCAGATTGTTGGCACGTCGAATGGGTTATTTGGCTTTCCTGATCGTGTCCAATTCCTCTTCTGTCGGTCCCCCTGACCAGTCATCCTAACTATAAGGCCCTATTTTGCCTTGGAAAAGTTCTAATATTTCTCCATTGATTTTTCTGGGTCGACATGCTGAAAATGTAACCCGCACACCTAAAATTCCTCAACTCTTCTGTTCTATCGTCTGCTTCTTGCTAGCGTCTGCTGGTTGTGATAGAAGAGGGAAGTTTCCTACTAAGACTCATGGCTGGATTTAATTTAGGGTGCTGGGACATATCTGGATCCTGCTGCTGATTACTGTCTAAACCCAACAACTACAACGCCTCTCCGCATACTATAGCGGGGGACCTTTCCTGACTTTCTGTAATATGGCTTGCGTCTTAAGGGTATTTACCGTGCATACCACGTATGCAGGTGTGACAAAGGTCTTTTTAATGTGGGACCACCCACAAGCCGAGACTCATGGGATGGTAGGTGCAAAAAATGCGTTTGATCACGTCGGCATTCCCCCCTCAATGGGACACCTCAGGCACTGGCTAATAAACTCGGCCCTATCCCTTTAAATCAAGGAGCCGGTGCTGCCTGGGGGGTAGCACCCTGGAATCAACGCTATTAATATTACATAACTGATCTGGGACCGAAGCCAGTGGATACAGGCCCCGAGCAGCCAGCAAGAGTATTTTTCTTTTTCAAACAATCGAAAAGAAAAAGCTTATTTCGTACTACTTTCAACTGGACTCGTACAATAGAATACTGTACTGTTTAAATCACTACTAAAATACAACTCTATACTATCTATTCGTATATCTTTCGTCATGCATTTTGATTGGTACATACTCAGATATTCTTGCAAATGGTTGATGCCAAGTGATGAATTTCAATTTCCAGTTAATTTTCAGCTGCACCCCCTGCAGAAGGGTAAAACCCCGTGATGCTTAATGATGGAACCATAGTGGCTGATCAGTCCCTGACCTGCAGCACCCCATTTTTTCCCTTATGCTAGACGGGCAATCGGAGAGGCCCCCTCCACGATCAATCGGCTAGTTTAAGGGAGTGCGGCCATCAGTTTGGCTAGAATGGAAATTGATGTTGTGTATTTTGATGCTTTGAACTTTGAGCCCGTTTCTTTTTGACTGACTTCAGGCCCAGGACATGCAACACAACTATAGTCTTTATTATTGGGAAGTTATGTGTCCTTCACTTGTATCTTCCTGAACAGACATATCTGATGTTGAGCGGCCCGTACTGCCATCCTGATTTTAAGTGTTTAAAGAAGTACGGTCATCAGTATCGCTGGAATGGAAATTGGCGTCATGTATTCAATTGTGAGGCTCTGAACTTTGAACCATTACTTTTTGACTTTGACTTCAGGCCCAGGACATGCAACATGACTATAGTTTTTTTTGGGGGGGTGGAGTTATCTGGGTCCTTCACTCGTATCTCCCGGGTCACTATGCGCATCAAACGTGCACAGCCGCCTGTTCATATGGAAAAATGTGAGTACGGCCTTTAACATAGGCTAAATATCGTAATGCCTCAGTCGCTGGAATGGAAATTGGCGTCATGTATTCAATTGTGAAATTTGAGACGTTTCTTTTTCGTTTTCTTTTAAATCAAGACCCGCACATTCAACACCACTACAGTTTTTTTTTTTTTTTAGGGGGGATTTGTCGGTCCGTCAAACATCTTCCTGGAAAGACTTTTATCATGTTGAGGGGCGCCAAGGTCTTTTACTTGCTACATCCGCAAATTCTCAAGTATACTTGGGGCCACTTTGAAAAATGCCTTCCTCTCTACCGGAGAGGCTATCAATTTTCTGACGTATGCCCTAGCACAGAAGGATTGTCCCGACCTAATTGCCCTGGTGACAATTCCCCCAGCGCTTTCTATGTGCGCTAGACGGTGGCTGACAGTCTTAATGTCCTGGGTCGTGAAACTGCATCTAGTGAGGTTTCAGTTCTGGAGCTCTATGAAATGTCCCACTTAATTGCCATTGCTTTCAGATCCCGGGATGATAGTACCTTTTTTAAGGTCCCATCTATGGGTTAAATAGGTACAAAATAGGATTTAAAATGTTTAAGAAAAATTATTTTAGAATGCCCAGCAGGAATGAATAAAATCATAAGGTGATGTTGGGGTTCCAGTGCTGGAGCTCTGTGGAGTAACCTTTTAATCCTAAAATAACCCAAGGGTTAACATGCCGTAAAATACAACAAATTCCTTCTTTAGAAGGACTTTTTTTTTTTTTTTTTTTTTTTTTTTTTTTTTTATCCCACTCTCTGCAACACTCCACTTTGGCACTTACTTGGCTAGACAGGTGATCTAAGAGGCCACCTCCGATCAATGGTCTGGTCACGTCAAGCCCTAGCACCTAAATTATCGTCCCAAAGCTATGGCCCTTATGGCAAGTCCCAACCTTTTCTATCATGTGCTAGAAGACTGTGACAAAGGGTCTCCATGTTCTGAATTACTTTTTGATGGTGAGGTTACAGTTCTCGAGGCCTGGAGAATGTGGAGCACCCTTCATCATCATTGCTCCTAGATTCCCTCTGACTCTGAGTGGTATTATCTGTTAGGGTCCCATCTATGGGTTAAATAGAAATTTGTTAGTAAAAAAAAAAAAAAAAAAAAAAAAACTGAGCTTAAAAGATTTTCTTCCAAACTATCGTTACGAATTTTTCAAAACTTTGCCGGCATTGACTGACCCACCGAGGTTAATATGCCGTAAAAAAAATTAACCATGATGAAATTGTTTCAAATTCTAAAATTATTTTGTCTTTATTTTCTCATTTCAATTTTAGTTCTTGTATAGATGACAGTTGAGTCTCTATCATTGACTTGCAAATAACACTAATGCATCTCTATTTATATATCCATTGCAGTATAAATTAATCTGTGAAAAAAGTATTTCATTTTGTTCTTTTTATTTCAACTGGACTCATAGAATACTGTACTGCTTAAATCCACTACTAAAATAAACCTATCTATTCGAATAACTTTCGTCTTGCTTTTTAATTATGCAAGGAGCCTACTCTGATATTCTTACAAATGGTTGATGCCAAGTGACTAATTTCATTTTCCAGCTCACTTTCTGCTGTCGGCGGGGGTATAAAATGCACCCTATGCAGAGGGATAAGACACCGATGCTTAATGATGGAACCATAGTGGCTGATCAGTTAGTTCAGGCCCTGCAACAATCCACTTAAATCCTTATGCTAGATGGGCAGTCGGGGAGGCCCCTTCCAGGATCAATCAGCTGGTCACGTTTAAGGGAGTACGGCCATCAGTTTGGCTGGAATGGAAATTGGCGTCATGTATTCAATTGTGAGGCTTTGAACTTTGAGTTTTTTTTTTTTTTTTTTTTTTTTTTTTTTTTTCTTTACTTGAGGCCCCGGGCATGCAACATAACTATAGTCTTTGTTTATTGGAAGTTGTCTGGGCCCTTCACTCATATCTTTCTGGACAGACATATCTGATATTGAGCGGCCCGTAAGATAGTGCCAGAAGGCGGTGACTGAGTTTTTCATACTGCTAGCATTGTTACAACTACGATTGTCTTGGATATGGGATTAAGTATTGTATTCTAATCCCTCCTTAAAATTAGAAAACTGTACGGCTTCAAAAATGGACAGTTCTCGCCAAAACTCGGGAAGCACTCGAGTTATTAGGCGCCTCCATTGCGCACATTCTGATTAGAAGCTTTTAAGTACGGCAATCAGTATCGCTAGAATGGAAATTGGTGTCATGTATTCAATTGTGAAGTTTTGAACTTTGAACCCGTTTCTTTTTTACTTCAGACCCCGGACATGCAACATCACTATAGTCTGTTTTTTGGGGGTTTTTTTTTTCATTGGAAAGTTATCTGGGTCCTTTACTCATATCTCCCATGTCATTATGTACATCCAACGTGCACAGCTGCCTATGCATCTGGAAAAGAACAAGTACACGTCCCATTTAAGTGAGTATGGTTTTTAAAACCGGCTAAATATCGTAATACCTCCATAGTCGCTGGAATGGAAATTGGCGTCATGTATTCAATTGTGAGCCTTTGAAGCTAGACCGTTTCTTTTTCGATTTCTCCTAAATCGGGTCACGCACATTCAACACCATTATAGTTTTTTTTTTGTTTTTTTTATTGGGAAATTTGTCGGTCCGTCACATCTTCCTGGAAAGACTGATATCATGTTGTGGGGCTTCAAGATCTTTCACTTGCTACGGCAGCAAATTCTCTAGTATACTTGGGGCCACTTTGAAAAATGCCCTCCTCTCTGCCAGAGAGGCTATCAATTGTCTGACGTATGCCCTAGCACAGAATTGTCCCGACCTAATTGCCCTGATGGCAATTCCCCCAGCGCTTTCTATATGCACTAGGCGGTGGCTGACAGTCTTAATGTCCTGGGTCGTGAAACTGCATCTAGTGGTGAGGTTTCAGTTCTGGAGCTCTATGAAATGTACCACTTCATTGCCATTGCTTCCAGGTCCCGGGATGATAGTACCTTTTTTAAGGTCCCATCTATGGGTTAAATAAGTACATAATAGGATTTAAAATGTTAAAGAAATTATTTTAAAATGCCCAGCCAGAATGAATAAAATCATAAGGTGATGTTGGGGTTCCAGTGCTGGCGCTCTTTGGGAATGTGGAGTAACCTTTAATCCTAAAATAAACCAAGGGTTAACATGCCGTGAAATACAACCAATTTATTATTTAGAACGACAGTATTTATCTTTTATATCCCGCTCCCATGCCGAAACATTTGTTACTTGTGCCATCAATCATGTGATTACTACCTTTTCCTCTCTAAAGCCATTGAGTGAATTAAGCAAAAATGCCCTCGGCATAAAATAATCCAATGTGTTCATGCCGTAAAACCAACGAACCTAACCTCTCAAACCATTGAACATATCTATTTAGTAGCCATGTCTTTCCATAGACAATTGGTCGATTTGGACTCCGTGGTGAATAGGAATAATGAAGAAAATCTACGATGGTTCCAACACTTGGTATACTGGGCATGAGATTA
Source organism: Doryteuthis pealeii (assembly GCA_023376005.1). Classification (NCBI taxonomy): domain Eukaryota; kingdom Metazoa; phylum Mollusca; class Cephalopoda; order Myopsida; family Loliginidae; genus Doryteuthis; species Doryteuthis pealeii. The sequence goes on along the minus strand of CM042149.1, from coordinate 35,310,129 downwards.
AACTTTATCTGATGTTCCAAAGTGGAGTGCCACTTCATCACCATTACTCCAGGTTCACACTTACTCGGAGTACCCATCAAGAATGAATAGAAAAAACAATGAAATGACCCAATAGCTTCATATGCCCTAAAATCTAATCAAATAACATGGAATGGTAGGACCTGTTAGATTCTATCTGTTAAATAGAAAAAAGTATCTACGTGTGTATAAAATAAAATTTTGAATACCCATCATGAGTAGATAAAACAGTCTTCGGCATGAAATAACCCAGCAAGGGTTGACACGCTGCAGAATCCAACCAACCAACCCGTTTTGGTTAAATATCAAAGTCGCGATATCAGTAGTTTGGATTTCTTCCTTAACTGGATTTAATATTTTATTTTATCGTCCTAGCGCACAACTAAAGGTCACTCTATCGGCTAGGGCAGTAAAATATACCGACTGCCCCTCTGCAGTGGGGTCAAATCAATAGCCACCCGCTGATCGTAGGTGGTGACCTGGGATTCTTAAGGACGAAATCCTGGTGGCTGAGCAGTCTATGACTCCCACTGTGGTCCTTACGTAGTCTAAATGGGCGGTTTGAGAACCATCACCCCCCACCTCGGTGAGTTGGCTGGTTTAGCCCTAGCACCTGTTATTTCCCTGTCCTTATTGCAAACCCAGTCCTCTTCATAATGTGCTAGAAGGCAAGACTGCATCTAGTGAAACTCCAATTCTGAAGAATGTGGAGTACCCCTTCATAGCCATTACTCCACTCGGGTCCACGCTGACCTGGGGTAAAATTCCCCAAATGGAGCCACATGTTGGCCGGGGACTGATGCTGAAGGATGGAACCCCGGTGGCTGTGCAGTCTATTACATGCAATGCTCTATTTTAGCAATTACTTGGCTTGAAAGGTGATCTGAGGCCACCTATCAATGGTCTGATCACATCAAGCCCTAGCAGCTAAATTATCGTCTCAACCCTATTTCCCTTATGTTTACCCCCAACCCGTTCTATCATATATGCTAGAAGACAGTGACAGAGGGCCTTCATGTCCTGAGAATTACTTTTGGATGGAGAGTTACAGTTCTGGAGAATGTGGAGCACCCCTTCATCACCATTGCTCCTAGATTCCCTCTGACCTGGAGTGGTATTATCTGTTAGGGTCCTATCTATGGGTTAAATAGAAATTTGTAAGTAAAAAAAAAACTGAGCTTAAAAGATTTTATTCCAAACTATCGTTACGAATTTTTCAAAACTTTGCCGGCATTGACTGACCCACCGAGGTTGATATGCCATGATGAAATTCAGTTTCAAATTCTAAAATTATTTTGTCTTTATTTTCTCATTTCGATTTTAACCGACTTTTTGACAGACTTCAGGCCCCGGGCATGCAACACAACTATAGTCTTCATTATTGGGACAGTTATCTGGGTCCTTCACTCGTATATTTCTAGACATATCTGATAAGCGGCCCGTAAGATAGTGCTAGAAGGCGGTGACAGGGGGTACCATACTGCTAGTCTTGACTTACAACTAAGATTTTCTTGGATATGACTTTATGGGATTAAGTCTTGTATTCCAATCAATCCCTAAAATTAGAAAACTGTACGGCTTCAAAAAATTGACAGTTCTCGCCAAAACTCAGGAAGCACTCGAGTTATTAGGCACCTCCAATACACACATCCTGATTTTGAAGCGTTTAAGGAAGCACAGCTATCAGTATTGCTGGAATGGAAATTGGCGTCATGTATTCAATTGTGAGGCTTTGAACCCGTTTCTTTTTTACTTTAGGTCCTGGATATGCAAAATCACTTTATTCTTTTTTTTTTTTTATTGGGAAAGTTATTTGGGTCATTATGCGCATCCAAAGCGCATACCCACCTATGTATCGGGAAAAATACGAGTACACGTCCGGTTAAAGAGTACAGCCTTTAAAATTGGCTAAAAATCGTAGTCCCTCCAAAGTCGCTGGAATGGAAATTGGCGTCATGTATTCAATTGTGAGGCTTTGAACTTTGAGCTTTTTTTTTTTTTTTTTTTTACTTCAGCCCCGGAAATGCAACAGACTATAGTCTATTTACCCTACTTCATATCCATTGTAATATAAGTCAATCTCTCTGAAAAAGTTAATTTTTTTTTTTTATTTCCTGCGAAATCATTTGATAAGAATTTGTCTCCTGGTCGGAATTTGAATGTCAGAATCCCTAAGAATCTATCTTCATTTTTTAAATTTTTTGTACACATATCACCATGGTTGAATCGCAACCGTTTGCAAAGTTTTAGTTAGATTGTCGTTCCTACCCAGGTATGTCTGTTTTTTGTCTTAATTCGTCTATAATTGACTCTATCTACTCATAGTTGACGGTCATTTTTACGTCCACTCAGGCACGAATGTTCAGCTATCTTATGTGAGGTCACTTAACGAACGACATTATTGGTCTTTAATTTCCGGTTCATAGGCCAATATTTACTTTTTTTTAGACCTACTTCCTCTCTAAAACCATTGAATGGTTTTAATCATTTGGTAAACTGAGTGTAAAGATATTTAATAGCTCCTATAAACTTTCTATGGATGGTGGCTGAGGATCTTCATGTCCTGGGAATGACGTTAAACTCTATCTGATGGTGAGGTTCCAGTTATGGAACTCTGGTGATGAGTACCATTACTTCCAGATCCACTCTGACCTGGAGTTAATCTATTGGTTAAATAGAAAGTTTTTTTAAATCTTAAAACTTGAGTTATGAAAAATTCATTACATATCAAGAATGAATAAAACAAAACGGCTTCGGCATAAAATGACCCAACAACGGTTGACATGTCATAAAATCCAACAAATCTACGGATGATGTGGTTGTTGAAATATTGGATACTGATTCATTTGTAAGTTTGCCACAATTCCCCTGAGGAGGTGAGGCCATCAAGGCAGGCTGAAAATATATTGTGGGGCTCTGAAGTTCGAAGGTTTTTTACTCCGTAATAACCCACAGGAATTGACACCGTTAATAACCAAATATTAAGTTAACTATGCAAAGTTCTTCCAGATGCTGATTAAAGACTCAGTCGATGTAGCTAGAAAGCTGTCGATCTAAGCTGCCCTTACCGGTCGAATTTTATATACTCCTAGCCTCCTGAGCCCTGTCGGCTAGGGCTTTAGAATACAACTGTACCTCTGTAGTAGGGTAAAATCCCACAGACCACCTGTTGGCCGTCATGCATAAGGACGGTTGAGGTGATGGGAGATTACAGTGGAGTAACCCTTCATCGCCATTACTTCCAGGTCTACTCTGACCGGAGTGGTCGTACCTGTTGGGGTCCTATCTATTGGTTAAATATAAAAAATGTATTAAGAGTACCCATCAAGAATGAAAATAAGAACGTCTTCGGCATAAAAATGACCCAATTGGTAAACAATCAGCAAACCTTCCCAATGAAACATCTTTTGGTCGTGGGTGGTGACCCATAATGCTTAAAGACGAAATCCTGGTGGATAAGCAGTCCCTGACGTATAACGCTCAACTTAGTCTCTTGCTTAGACTGGGTGGTCGGTCGGAGAGGACATCCTCCGATCAATTAACTGGTCATATATTTTTCTCTAAGCATTTCGGTAGTGCAGCCGTACAGTATCTGACACTGCAATAGATTTCGGTTTCTTATCGGTGAGATTATATTTGCATATGATTGATAATCTTTCCATAGTCTATCCCTTTCTGTAGATGAATTATTACTACATAGATATGTGAACTGGTCTAATTTCAGAGACTTGCTATCCAGTGTGGAGATGCCTTTTCTCGACTATACACCAGTGATTTTACTTGTACAGTTATATTTGCGAGTATCGCTAGATCTGCATAGTTCGCTTAAGTAATCTGCGATATTGCGGGCTTTTTTTTTTTTTTTTTTTTTTTTTCTTTTCGGACAGTAAAACGTATTTGAGATTGACGTTCGAAATACGAGATCTTGGCATCAGAAATATATATGGTACTGATGTATATCCTTGTAGAGCATCATTTTACTGGTAAGTTTCTTTGGAGAGACCCTCCTTTTCTTTTCTTTTTTCTTATCTGCTACACCTTTCTGTGTCTGGTGTCAAATGAATTGTAGAAACTTACAAACAGTAATATTGTATTGGGATTTTGCTCAATCCCTTCTGCTGTTCGAATAGTCAGGATCCGAGAAGTTGTGTGTGTACGCGCGTGCGCACGAACGCACAAGCGTATTATAAACCTTAGCTATGACAGTAAGAGTTATGCCTCTGTTGTTCTTATATTTCGAAGTCAATTTTTGTTACATAGGGATGCTTTTATTTTTCTCTTAACCGATTTTGGCTCTGTTTGGTATGCATTCAGCTGCTGCTTCTACGTGTGCTGACAAGTCTCCCTCTGATCACGTCAAGCTCTAGCACCTGATTGTCCCGATCTTATTGCTCTTATGACAAACCCAACCCTTTTTATCATAGGTGGTAGCTGAGGGTCTTGGATGTGAGGTTAAACTTCATATACTGTTGGGTTCCAATTCTTCAGCTCCGGGAAGTGTGGAGAACTCCTTCATTGCCATTAGTATAAAGGTGCCATGGGTTAAATTAGTTAAAGGTTTTAACTTTTTTAAATGGTTTGAAAATTTGAATACCAAGAATGAAAACATTTGGCCATAAAATAACCCAAAGGTTTATATGACGTAAAATCCCAACCAACCAAACATCAACTATTTACGATAATTAAGCGTAATTATCGCTTTACTCCTTGTTTTCCTCACCAATTTTAAAGATTTTTTTTCTACAGGAGTCTAGGTTCCAGCAACTCGTAACTCTCCCTGACTCATTTAAGTATAGACTAGCCGATTTTAATAGTGCTTTGGTCTTGATGGTTTCAGTTCTTCCTCTGGTGTTCAATTCCTCAAATCTACTTTCAAAGTTCTTGAGGATCGTTGTAGATACAAGAGTCATCTTCAGTTTTCTGGTCTGTAAAAATGGTAAAGTCCACTAGAGGATAATTTGTCTTTAAACTTAGTCTGGTCTTCTGGCTAGGATTGATTCGTTTATATCTCAAGAATCCAATTATTCTACACCTCAAATGGATGATTTTTATTAAGGTTACATATAAAATGCGGTCTGTACCGACACTTCAAGTATGTAAATAAATTGGTACAAGAAAAATGTATATAAATTATGACTCGCCAAATTAAATCGACTGCATAACCATGTCTTGTACTTGCATCCACAACCAACAGAGGTCAAGTCTCATTTCATGTCCTATATCGTTGGGGTTAGCACCACATTCGTTCAAGTAAAATCTCCAAATTCATTCGCTGTATACAAGGTTTTTTTTTATTCACCTATCTTTGATCTTTCGGCGAGTAGTGATCAATGGATCATTGATTTAGTTTTTCTTGATAAATTCAAAAATCTGTCGTCCTAAATAAGCCAATCCATTATTTGTGGATGAAGGACAAGGGGACTTGAACATTTATGCAATATTATGACGTTAACCTCTGGTGACGTTCCATTGTTTTATACATCTCTTCAGGGTGAAAGGCCTTCGTGTAGCATGTTAACGCTGAAGCCTTCAATAAGCTTAAAAATTGGTTTTATTACCAGGCAGTGAAAAGCATGTTCAAGCAATTCCACCTCTCCCTTACACCGAACGCAAGAACAGCCACACCCGCATTTTTTATACCCCCTTGCCGTCTCGGAGAGGACACCAAATTGCTTGTTAGGTGAGTAAAGCCTCTTTATTGAGGCATCTCAACTCGAAGACCAATGCCACAGTCAACGAAGTTCCACTCATTACAGCGAGCCTTGGTCAAATCGTCTCGAACGACCCACTAACATTCGATTCGATACTCTATTCGACGGCTATCGGTGTGATCGAATTGTAACCAGAAGAGCCCTTTTTAGGTCATGCCATCAATGAGCATTCTTTTCTGAGTAAAAGACAGGTCTCCTCATTTTCCAAATACACTCTTAAGACAGGAAAAGCATCCTCTTTCCAGAATACTCCCACCCTGTCGGCTGAGGCGTACTGCACCTCTGCAGAGGAGTAATACTCCAGCAATGGGGCTATTTGTTGGCCATGGGTGGCGACCCATGATGCTTAAGGATAGAACCAAGATGGTTGAGCTGTCCATCTTGCAATATTCCACTTTGGACCTTTCTTTGACTAGGCGGGCGGTCGCAGAGGCCCCCTCCGATTGATCGTTTGGTTACGCCAATCCTTTGCATCTATACGATTGCCCCAACCCTTTTTATCATATGGGTGCTAGAAGACGGTGGTTCAGGGTCTATATGTCCTGGGAATGACATTAAAGTATCTGATAGTGAGGATCTGCAAACATCCGTGTATAACACCGCCGCCATTAAACAGGTCACTCCTTCATGACTTTAGAATGTTGGCATGCTGCGTTTCCAAATACAAGGACACTCCAAACTCATTTCGAGTCCTATATCGTTGGGGTTAGCACCACATTCGTTCAACAAGTAAATTACAATCTCCAAATTCGTTCGCAGTATAGAAGAGTTTTTATTTATTCACTTATCCGAATATGGTAGGTTTGTGATCTTTTGGCGAGTAGTGTTCAACCTCGGCGAATTTTATTAATTTGTTTTTTCTTAATGAATTTGAAAATTTTTCATCGCATGTGTCACTCCATAATTTGTGGATGAACGACAATGAGAACGGATAATTTATCCAATACTATGACATTCAAATCTCTGAGGTACCAGTTCTGTTAATCTAGGATATGTGGAACACCCCTTCATAACCATGACTCCCATTTCTCTCTGAGCCGTAGTGGTGGTACCATATTGGGGTCTCATCTATGGGTATTTCCTGGGTCCGGTTGTCTACTATTTTTAAATTATAAAACCAAGGTATTTGATTTTATCCCAGAATTCATTTTTCAGCCTTAACATGAAATCCGTATTGCTTAATTCGGCTGAAAACGGAAAATAATCGTTACAAAAGTTCATCCTTGGATGCAGAAGTAACTATGCTGTCATCAATAAATGCTGTAACCCTGACAATCCGATCAACATGGCGTCCATTATTTGTTGGAATATTGCTTGTGGGTATTAGAATGCACCTCTACTCCTCCAAATGGGGCCACGCCAATTCTAAGTCAGAGCCGTAATTTTGACCTCAACCTCTGTCTATATTTGAGTTTGTTCCTAAGGGGTGCATTGAAGTAATTATTTATATGAAATTTATCCAGGGGCCAGAACACGCTCTATCAGCTCTGACCTGTGCATAGATTACAAAGCAAGTATGGTTTAGAACTCGAAGGTTGTGGCTGATGGTCTTCATATCCTGAGGATGACGTTTAACTCTATCTGATGGTGAGGTGAGGTTCCAGTTCTGAATGTGAACACCCTACATCATTGCTCCCAGATCTATTTTGAACTGGAGTTGTAGTAAATGTTAGGGATTCGGCTATGGATTGAATAGAAAAACAAGAGTTTAAGACATTGATACCCCCATCACAAATGATAAAACTAAAGTTCTTAAAACATAAAATAAGCCAAGAGTTGATGTCCTAATCAAAATCCAACGAAAATCCATATCGTTGACCCACCCTAAATTATTTAGTGTATCCGGTTAGTTTCCAATGTCCTCGTCCACACCTGTAGACATTTTGCCACACCTATAAATGCCTCCTTTTTGTGTTGATTTACACTTCGTCCGTGCAACCCATGGGTGTACTCCGCTGCCGTTTCTTTGGAGTCAAATTAATGCAAACATCCTGGTATAAAACCGCCGCCATTAAACTGGTCAGTCTCTCCTGACTTTTGAATATCCTTGTTTTGGTGAATAATGAAATAATGCCTAATTAGGTACTGACATCAGCACCATGTTCTAGAATCTCTTGTTCAATTTTCAGATCGTGTGCATTTCCAAGACAAGGGCACTCCAAGCCTTATTTCGTGTCCTATATCGTTGGGGTTACCACCAGATTTGTTAAACACAGTAAATTAGAATCTCCAAATTCGATCGCAGTTCTCCAGGCTAATGCATTAGTCGTTCCAGCATACAACTGTGAAAACTGATTTGGCTGTGACTGTTGGGTTTTTCTGAGGTACCGTGGATTGGACTTTGTTCCACTTTTTCCTACTGTTGACACTCCCTCTTCATTCTCCGTTGTCCGCTACGGTTAGTGGAGGGTTTGTTTTGTTGTTCCCAGCCGTGGTCCTGAAAGCATGGCACCCTGTTCGAACTTTTCACTCTCATTACAGCGAGCCTTGGTCAAATCGTCTCGAAGACCCTCCTCACTAACATTCGATTCGATACTCTATTCGACGGATATCGGTTTGATCGATTTGTAATTAGAAGGCCTTTTCGGTAATGCCATCAATGTATTCTTTTTCTCAGTAAAAGGACAGGTCTCCTCATTTTCCAAATACTCTTCTCAAGACAGGGGAAGCATTCTTGGTGTCCTCTTTCCAGAATACTCCCCACCTGTCGGCTGAGGCGTACTGCACCACTGCAGAGAGTAATACTCCAGCAATGGGATATTTTGTCGGCCATGGGTGGCGACCCATGATGCTTAAGGATAGAACCAAGATGGTTGAGCTGTCCCTGACTTGCAATATTCCACTTTGGACCTTTCTTTGGCTAGGCGGGCGGTTGCAGAGACCCCTCTCGATTGATCGTTGGTTACGTCAATCCCTTGCATCTATACGATTGCCCAACCCTTTTCATATGGTGCTAGAAGGCGGTGGCTGAGGTCTCATATGTCCTGAGAATGACATTAAACTCTGGTAGTGAGGTTCTGCAAACACCCGGTATAAAACCGCTGCCTATCCAAAGACAAAGCACTCCAGACTTATTTCGTGTCCTATATCGTTGGGGTTTACACCACATTCGTTCAACAAATAAATTACAATCTCCAAATTCAATCGCAGTATACAAGAGGGTTTTTTATTCCCTTATTTGAATGGGTTTATGCTCTTCTGACCAAATTTCATTGTTTTTTTTGATAAATTCTAAAATCATTCGTCTAATGAGCCAATCCATAATTTGGGGTATGAACGACAAGGGGACCTGAAAACTTGTGTAATACTGTATGACGTTAACCTCTCTAAGGTTCTGGTAATGTAGCGAATGTGGAGCACCTTTTATTATCACCATTTCCCTCTGATCCGTAGTAGTAGTAGTAGTTAGTAAATGTTAGGGATTGATCTATAGGTTGAATTACCTTAAGACTCGACCAGCCAACCATCTATATGTTAATTGTTGACTTTTCTTGAAGACCCCCCACCAGACAAAAATATTTTACGGTATCCGGCTAATTTCCTGATGTCGCTCCAGGATGTTCTCGTCCACCCCTACATTTTTGCGACCCCCATAAAATTGCTCATCCTCCGGGCTACCCATGGACGGACTCCGCTGCCGTTTCTTTGGAGTCAAAGTACTGCAAACATCCGGTATAAAACCGCCGTCATTAAACAGGTCACTCCTTCATGACTTTAGAATGTTGGCATGCTGCCTTTCCAAATACAAGGACACTCCAAACTCATTCGAGTCCTATATCGTTGGGGTTAGCACCACATTCGTTCAACAAGTAAATTACAATCTCAAAATTCGTCAGCAGTATACAGAGTTTTTATTTATTCACTTATGTGAATATGGTAGATTTTGATCTTTTGGCGAGTAGTGTTCAACCTCGGCGAATTTTATTGATTTGGTTTTTCTTAATGATTTGAAAATCTTTCATCGCATATGTCACTCCATAATTTGTGGATGAACGACAAGGAGAACGGATAATTTATCTAATACTGTATGACATTCAAATCTCTGAGGTTCCAGTTCTGGTAATCTAGGATAGTGAAGCACCCCTTCATCACCATGGCTCCATTTCCTCTGAGCCGTAGTGGTGGTACCATATTAGGGTCCATCTATGGGTATTTCCTGGGTCCGGTTGTTCACCATTTTTTAATTTTAAAACTATAAAAAAAATTATATAAAACTATAAAACGAGGTGGCGACCCATGATGCTTAAGGATAGAACAAGATGGTTGAGCTGTCCCTGACTTGCAATATTCAGCTTTGGACTTTTCATTGGCTAGGCGGGCGGTCGCAGAGGACCCCCTCGATTAATCGGCTGGTTACGTCAATCGCTTGCCATCTATACATTGCCCCAACCCTTTTTATCCAAACGGCAAAGGCACTCAGACTTATTTCGTTGTCTATATCGTTGGGGTTGCACCACATTCGTTCAACAAATAAATTTAATCTCCAAATTAATCGCAGTATACAAGAGTTTTTATTCCCTTATTGAATGGTTTGTGTCTTTTGACCAAATTTCATTGATTGTTTTCTTGATTAATTCTAAAACTTTCTAATGAGCCAATCCATAATTTGTGGATGACGACAAGGGACCTGAAAACTTATGTAATACTGTATGACGTTAACCTCTCTGAGGTTCTAGTAGAGAATGTGGAGCACCTTTTTTATCACCATTGCTCCCATTTCCCTCTGATCCGTTAGTAGTAAATGTTAGGGATTGATCTATAGGTTGATATACCATAATACTCGAACGAACAGCCATCCATATGGTAATTGTTGACGTTGTTGAAGACCCCCACTAGACAATTATTTAGGGTATCCGGCTAGTTTCCTATGTCACTCCAGATGTTTCTCGTCCACCCCTACATTTTTGCGACCCCATAAAATTGGCCTCTTTTTGTGTTTGGGTTGCTCATCCTCCGGGCTACCATGGACGGATTCCCGCTGCCGTTTCTTTGGAGTCAAAGTACTGCAAACATCCGGTATAAAACCGCCGCCATTAAAACAAGTCACTCCTTCATGACTTTAGAATGTTGGCATGCTGCCTCTTCCAAATACAAGGACACTCCAAACTCTATTTCGAGTCTCTATATCGTTGGGGTCAGCACCACATTCGTTCAACAAGTAAATTACAATCTCCAAATTCGTTCGCAGATTACAAGAGCTTTTATCTATTCACTTATAGGAATATGGTAGGTTTGTGATCTTTTGGCGAGTAGTGTTCAACCTCGGAGAATTTTATTGATTTGTTTTCCTAATGAATTTGAAAATCTTTCGTTGCATGTGTCACACCATAATTTGTGGAATACGACAATACTGAATGACATTCAAATTTGAGGTTCCAGTTCTGTTAATCGAGGATATGTGAAGCACCCCTTCATCACCATGGTTCCCATTTCCCTCTGAGCAGCAGTAGTGGTGGTACCATATTAGGGTCCAATCCATGGGTATTTCCGGGTCCGGTTGTCTAGCATTTTTTTTAAAACCAAGGATTGGATTTTTAAAAAAATATTTTTTAGCCTTAACACGAAATCCGTATTGTTCAATTCGGCTGAAAACGGAAAATAATCGTGTTACTCTTCCAAATGGGGCCACGCCAATTCTAAGTCAGAGCGTAATTTTGATCTCCAACCCCTGTCTATATTTGAGTTTGTTCCTAAGGGTGCATTGAAGTCATTGTTTACATGAAATTATCCAGGGGCCAGAACACGCTCTATCAGCTCTGACCTGTGCATAGATTACAAGCAAGTATGGTTTAGAACTCGAGGTTGTGGCTGATGGTCTTCATATCCTGGGATAACATTAAACTATCTGATTGTGAGGTTCCAGTTCTGAATGTCATTGCTCCCAGATCTATTCTGAACTGGAGTTCTAGTAAATGTTAGGGACTCAGCTATGGGTTGAAATAGAAAAACAAGAGTTTAAGACATTGATTACACATCACAAATGAATAAAACTACTGTTCTTAAAACATAAAATAAGCCAAGAGATTGATGTCATATCCAACGAAAATCCATATCGCTGACCCACCTTAAATTATTTAGTGTATCCGGTTAGTTTCCAATGTCCTCGTCCACACCTGTAGACATTTTGCCACCCTATAAATGGCCTCCCTTTTGTGTTTGATTTACACTTCGTCCGTGCAACCCACAGGTGTACTCCGCTGCCGTTTCTTTGGGTCAAATTACATCAAACATCCTTGTATAAAACGCCGCCATTAAACATGTCAGTCTCTTCTGACTTTTGAATCACCTTGTTTTGGTGAATAATGAAATGGTGCCTAATTGTTAAATGCAATGACATCAGCACCATGTTCTAGAATCTCCCGCTCAATTTCCAGGTCGTTGATAAGGTGCATTTCCAAAGACAAGGGCACTCCAAGCCGATTTCGTGTCCTATATCGTTGGGGTTAGCACCACATTCGTTCAACAAGTAAATTAGAATCTCCAAATTCGATCGCAGTATACAGAGGGGTTTTTATTCCTTATCGGAATATGATGGGTTTGTGATCTTTCGGCGAGTAGTGTTCAGAGATCGATTTCATTTTATTGTTTTTTCTGATATATTCCAAAGTCTTCCGGCAAATGAGCCAATCCATACTTGTGGAAAGAACTACAAGGAGACCTGAAAATTCATTCAATACTGTGTGACATTAAACTGAGGTTCCAGTTCTGGTAAACTAGGAATGTGAGCACACCTTATTCCACTGCTCCCATTTCATTCTGACATGTAGTGGTATTACCACCGGTTAGGGTCCCATCTATGGATTAATAGGAAATTTGTATATTAAAAATGGAGTTTAAAACATTTTTCTTCCAAGCTCTCGCTACGAATCTTTCAAGTTAAAATGCCGTAAAAAACCAACAATCTGCGCACGATGTCTTGGAGAAGTTGTGGTTGATCGGGACATCCTGCCGTGGTACCTGTATTTTCTCAAACGCTCTCATATTTTCTGCTAATCATTTGCCTTTTGTCGTTCCAGTATACGACTGTGGGTACTTCTTGGTTGGCGCCTGTTGGGTTTCTATGTGGAACTGAAAGTACCGCAGATTGGACTTTCCTCTCGCTTTTCCCACTGTCACCAACTCCTTTTCCTTTTCCGTTGCACCCCACCCCCACGGTGAATCTTAGAGGATGTGGGTTTGTTGTTTCCATCGTATTGTTGGTGTGTGTTAGAAGCGGTTAGAAAATCGTGCATTTTGAGGGGGTGCTTTCCCGGGCATTTTGTAGACAGGATGACTAATCATGCTCACAAACCAAGATGGCTTCCTGCCTGTCACAATAACAGTCGAAGTGTCTGCTTATCGACACTTGCTATAGGAAGGAACTTTCTTTTCTCGGGAAACGATAGGCCTCCCCATTTTCGGAATTGCACGCTTCTCAAGCCCGGAAGACCTTCTTGGTGCCCGCTTTTGAGAATTTACCGGAAATCGTCGTGTGCTAGGCCGGTGTGGCGCCTAGGAGACTGAGGCGTGACGTCGAATCTCCATATTGGCGTACCCTAGATCGCCTTCTGAGGGATGAAGGCAATCAAATCTCGTGACGCACCAAAGAAGCCCGATTGTTCCACATAAACCTAAACAGGGTTTTTTTTCTCTTTGAACTAGAACGGCGGATGGGTGCGGCAAAGCAAAGGCAGTATAAAGAATGATGGGGTAGGTGTGTTAACTGCACACCCCTGTCGTACTTTTTTTCTCTCTTGCGCTGCTGATCCTAATTTGAACAGTAGCCCTTAACTTAGGAGATAGCCTTTGTCCGCTGGACCAGATCATCGATATTAGCAAAATGTCGGCTTATATATTCTTCTACCTATACAAGATTAGGAGAACATTCTAATAGTTTGAATTGCTTTATATAAAAAGGAAAACCTACAGTCGATAGACAAAGAGCATATCCTACCGGCAGCTTGTAACAAACGTTTGGCCGCCGGCAATCATTTCCCTAAGTCGGCGGAGTGTAGTGCCTGTCAGGTCCCATCTATGGGTTAAATAGAAACAATTGTTTGAGAAAATTGAGTACCCATCAAAATTAATAAACAAAAGCATCTTCGACATAAAATGACCCAGGGGTTGACATACCATAAAACCCAATTAACCAATCACATTGTGCTATTAAACTATTCAATGTAATAGAAAACAAAATCTAATCGGAGGAATATTCAATTCTAGTTTTCTTAATTGAATAATAAATATTATATGTTGCCATGATCCTACACTCTGCCTACAGACGCTAATAAGAAGCCATCATGTTTACGTCTCCCGACAGATGCAAGGAATTGTCGGTACATTCTATTGCTGAGGGATTTTATAGAGCTATAGAATTCTTTTGCAATGGCTCCGGGCAAGTCAGAGCCGTAATTTTGACCCCCTCCCTGTATATATTTGTTTGTTTATAAGGGTATATTGCAATAATTTTTGTACATGAAATTATCAGGGGCCCGAACACGCTCTATCATCTCTGACCTGTCATCGATCACAATGCAAGTTTAGTTTTTAACTAGTGATGGCTGAGGGTCTTCATATCCTGGGAATGGTGTTCGTCTCAATCTGATTGTAGGTTCCAGTTCTGGAATCTGGGGTGATGTGGAGCACCATTCTTCACCATTGCTCCCAGGCCCACACTGACCCAGAGTTGTCAGTACCTGTTAGGATTCCATTTAGGGTTAATAGAAACAATGTATCAATCTTTAAAAAAAAATTGGAGTACCTGTCAGTGAATTTGTTTGGATTGCTCTTCCTCTAAGCTACCCACGGACGGACTCCGCTTGTCATTTTCTTTGAGTCAAAATACTGCAGATATCCAACTATTAAAACCGATACATTAAACAGGCCGCCCTGGGCTTAGGAGCACCTGTTGGCCGTGGGTGGCGACCCGTGATGCTTAAGGATAGAACCCATGTGGTTGAGCAGTTTATGACTTGCAATACTCAATATGGCCCTTTCTTGGGCTAGACGGGCGGTCGGAGAGGCCACCCCCTCCGATTATTCGGCTGGTCACGTCAAGCCCTAGCACCTATATGATTGCTCCAACCCTCTTTATCATATGGGTGCTAGAAGGCGGTGGCTGAGGGTATACATGTCCTGGGAATGACGTTAAACTCTATCTGATGGTAAGGTTCCAGTATTGGAGGTTTGGGGAATGTGGGGCGCTCCTTCATCACCATTGCTCCCTGGTCCACTCTGACCCGGAGTGGTAGTACCTGTTAGGGTCCCATCTATGGGTTAAATAGAAAAATCCATTTATAAAAAAATGGACTATTCATTAAAAATGAATTTATTTCAAAACGTTATCGGCATTAAATGACCCACTGAGGTTAATATGCCGTAAAACAAACCAAATCATCAAACAGGTCACTCCTTCGTGAGTTTTGAATATCCGTCTTGGTAGGCGGTGAATACGGCAGTGGTGACTAATTGATTAGACGCATTGATACCGGGACCATGTTCCAGAAGTTCGAGTGAAATTTCCAGATCGTCGGGATCGGCTGTCTTTCCAAAGACAAGGGCACTCCAAGCCCATTTCAAAACGGGTCGCTTATAAGCAAAATATTTGGCTTTCCCGAAACCAGGAAAAAAGCTGTCGCCTTTTCGAATCTATTAAATACAGACTTGAAAATTTTGGCGAAGATACTAGCAGATCGTTTACATTGTCAAACGGCGAAAGTTACTAACCCCATCCCCACCATGTTTGTTCTTACGAAGCAACTTCACAGCCATAACTCACAGAAAACACCCCTAAACAAAACATAAACATGGGTCAAAACATTATTCAATGGAACTGTCGTGGAATCAAAGCAAACCATAACGATTTACTTTTACTACAAGCAGAAATACATCCTGCTATAATCTGCCTACAAGAAACTTTTCTCAATGACAAAATATCAAAAACTTTGAAAGCTACAACTACATACATAAAAATAATCACAGGGCTTCTGGGGAGTCTCAATCTTGATCAGAAATGACATACCCCAAAGAAAAATTAACCTTCAAATTGAATTCCAGACAGTTGCTGTCAAAGCAACTCTACATAGAACAATCAATATCTGTTCACTATATATCCCGCCACATGATCCAGTCAAGATGAAATCAACAATCTACTACTACAACTACGTACTCCTTATATCTTACTAGGCGACTTTAACAGCTACAATACTCTATGGGGTTGTAAAACCACAAATCAAAGAGGCAGAACACTGGAAAACATAATCAACAATAACAACCTATGCCTTCTTAACACAAAATCTTCAACACACCTTGACCCATCTTCTGCTACCTACTCAGCCATAGATTTGACCATCTGCGACCCTTCAATTTACCTAGATTTCTCCTGGAATGTGTATGAGGACACCTGTGGGAGTGATCACTTCCCAATTGTATTGAAAGCATACACCCCCAGGAAGAACTACCTCGATGGAGTTTGAAGAAAGCTAACTAGGAGAAATTCAAATCCCTATGCAGCAAACACCTCATACAAAATGATATTACTTGCTCAATTGACCATTACACACAATCTCTAATTACAATAGCAAAAAAATGTATTCCATATAATACCGCATCTACCAAACAAAACAGACCATGGTTCAGCAAGGAATGCAAAGAGGCCATTCGACTACGACGCGCTGCTCTACGAAAGTTCCAAACCGAACCCACAACCCCCAATCTAATCTCATTCAAATTCTATCGAGCAAAGGCAAAGAAAACAAAGAAGCTAAAAGAAACTCATGGAAAAATTACGTAAATAAACTAAACGCCTCCTCCACATTAAAAACAGTCTGGGACATGATCAGAAAAATAGCGGGGGAAAAAACCAAGTCCATTAAACCACCTCTCCATAAGAAATGAAAAAGTAACAACAAAAAAGGCTATTGCCGATTTACTTGCCTTCCTGTCAAACTAACAAATTCCTAAGAACCAAACAAATTGCAGAAAAGAGAAACCAACTTTACTTCAAAAAATTCTGACGATTACAACAAGCCTTTCACAATAGCAGAAATTAATGACTCCATAACAAAATCACACAATACAGCTGTCTGTCCTGATGAGATTCACAATGAATTTTTTAAAAATCTCTCAGATGTCTCCTGAACATCTATAATCATATTTGGAAAAGTAACACATTTCCAAAAACGTGGAGACAAGCCACAATTATACCCATTCCCAAAACTGGCAAAGATACCACCTAATCCACAAAATTACCAACCCATCGCCTTGACAAGCTGCCTCTACAAGACAATGGAGCGGATGATCAACAAAAGGCTGACATGGTATCTAGAAACAAATAACCTAATTACAAACCTTCAAACAGGGTTCCGAAAAAAAGAGGTACAATAGACCATCTGATCCGACTGGACCTACATCAGGGAAACATATATAAAAAAAAACAGCATGTAACGGCAGTCTTTTTTTGACCTGGAGAAGGCATGATACTACTTGGAGGTATGGTGTCATGAAAGACATGCACGATCTAGGGTTACGAGGAAGACTGTCACTATTTATAAAAAAAGAATTCCTCTCAATAGAAATGTCAGTGTACGTGTGGGATCAACTTTTTCTGACCTCCAAACTCAAGAGGAAGGCATCCCACAGGGAAGTATCTTATCAGTAACTCTATTATATTATTTATTTATTTTTATAGAAAATAAATAGCCTCAATCCTATAATCAACTGCGCTCTCTGTTGATTACCTTATTTGCTATAGATCCGCAGATATTCACAAAATGGAACGCCAATTGCAGATGGGCCTCAGCAAAGTGAACAAATGGGCAACAGACAACGGCTTTAAATGCTCAAAGACCAAAACTCAATGTGTGCATTTCTGTTCCTTAAGAAAAATGCACAATGACCCTACGATCAAACTTGAGGAAAGTGAAATACTTGTTGTTGATCAGTATAAATTCCTGGGAGTTATATTCGATAAACAAAACTTTCATCCCACACATAAAATACTTTAAAAAAAATAAATGTAACTATTACTAGTAGTTGCCCATACTGAATGGGGATCGGATCAAAAAACACTACTTAAACTATACAGATCACTAATCCGTTCCCAACTTGACTATGCCTGCTTTGTATATAGATCTGCTAGGAGGTCTTACCTCAAATAGCTCAACTCTGTACGCAATGAAGGCTTAAGGCAAGTAATAGGGTCTTCAGAACTTCTTCAGTCGACAGCCTATATGTAGAGGCTTAGGAAGCACCCCTACAGCTAAGATGCGGAAAACTAGCCTTGCAATACTACACAAAACTCAAATCCTGTCCATCCAACCCAGCTTATGACTGCACCTTCAACCAAGCATACAAAGAATGTTTTGAAACAAAAAAAGAAAAATCAATCAAACCTTTTGGTCTCCGGATGGAACCTATCCTCAAAGAATCTAAAATTCCTCTCACAAATATTCACAAACCCATCATACTAAAAACATCACCTTGGATCATTAAAAAACCTAAAGTGATCCTTGAACTAAGTGAACTTCCTAAAACAAAAACCCATCCTAGCTCTTGCCAAGACAAATTCCACAATATTCTAGAACGCTACCCCAACCACCTCCATCTTTACAGCTTTAAGAAAAGCTCTCCCAAATGAAAGTTTTTTTCTTCTTTTCCCTAGCTCGAACCCGTGCAATAGATATAGCACTTGACATCATCTCTGAAAATAAACACACAAAATATTTTCTCAGACTCGCTATCAGTCCTATCATTAGGAAATAAAAAGCTGGAAGACCCTCTCATCATTAAGCTCCTGAATAGATTAGACTCAATGTCTAACTCTAAGGGTATTATATGCTGGATACCAAGCCATATAGGCGTGAGTGGGGATGGAAGAGCTGACTCTGCAGCTAAATCGGCTCTAGATTTAATCTTTGACAAGTTCCAGATACCATATACTGACTTGAAACCTAAAATTAATAGATTCCTTCATACAAAATGGCAACAACACTGGAATAACTGTATCCACAAACTCTTCCTAATCAAACCCACTTT
The DNA here is from genome assembly GCA_023376005.1 of Doryteuthis pealeii. NCBI lineage: Eukaryota > Metazoa > Mollusca > Cephalopoda > Myopsida > Loliginidae > Doryteuthis > Doryteuthis pealeii. The sequence goes on along the minus strand of CM042149.1, from coordinate 35,291,386 downwards.
GGGAGGCTGCAGACCAACTTTAAGGAAGTCTAGAAAGGAACAAGTCATTATGTCCCGATTATGCATTGGTCATACAAAACTCTTATATTTCACATTGTGGTTGTTCTTGTTTGAGTATGTCAAACACCCCTGACAGTTAAACACTTCACGGAATGCAGATTTTTTCCTCACATCAAAAACCGTTATTTTAATGCAAACAATATGAAAGATCTGTTTGAAAATGTTAACATAGAATATATTTTCTCCTTGAGTGAAATAAAATTATACCATAGAATATAGACATAAAACAAATCGATACCATACAATATAATGCTAACACAGTTAAAACCAATTACTAAAAGTATATATATGAATACACAATATGTATTACACCCTAACCGTTAGGCATGATATAACCCCGGACGGGTTGATATGGCGTTAAAATCAATAAACCAACCCTTTTTATCATATGGGTGCTAGAAGGCGGTGACTAAGAGTTTGACGTCATTCCCACGACATGTAGACCCTATCTGATGGTGAGGTTCCAGTTTTGGAGGTTTAGGGAATATGGAGCACCCTTCATCACCATTGCTCCTTGGTCCACTCTGACCCAGAGTGGTAGTACCTGTTAGGGTCCCATCTATGGGTTATATAGAAAAATGTATTTATAAAAAATGGTATTATCCATTAAGAATGAATTTATTTCAAAACTTTATCGGCATTAAATGACCCACTGAGGTTGATATGCAACGAACGAACCAAACCAAATCAAATGCTTTTATTGACCTCTATTGGTCACGTTTGGCCACGCACCGGTCAATCCATCCATACTGTAAAACAAACGTATATAAGCTATACGAAAAGGCACCACTTATATTTAAACACTCTCCAGAATTGACAAATGAAAAAAACATGTATTTAAGGTCGTTGATAAATCTTCCTAAAATCAGATACCTAATGGATTTCCTCAATGGGAATGCTACAGATCAACAGACAAGGAGTAAACGGATACGAAAATCTTTCTACTTCAAAGAATACATGAAACTTTATACTACAAGGAATATCCACTCTGGCGGCAAGAATCGTAACAAGTTTGGTTCCTTGAATCCAAAACCCTTTTAGTTTATAAACAAAATTGTATTATGCATTTAAGAATAAATTTCACTTTGTCGGCATTAAATGCCCCACCGAGGTTGATATGCCGTAAACCAAACCAAACCAAAACCCTTTTACCAACTCCCTATGCGGCTACAGGAGCCAAAAATCAACAATGGATCCTCAGTAAGAGAGGTGAACATCCAAAAATATATCTTAGAAATATTCTATTTTTATTTAAGATGCAGAAGATTGCTCTTGATTACCTTTTCCAGATCCCCGTGTGATGCTTAAGGATGGACCTAGGTGTCTGAGCAGTCTGACTTGCAACACTTTATTTTCGCCTTTTACTTCGGCTAGGAGAGGCCACCTACAATCAATCGGCCTGCATATTAACCCCTAGTACCTAAACCTTTTATCATGTGGTAGACGGTGGCTGAGGGCCCTCATTTCCGGGTATAATGGTAAATCCTATATGATGGTGTACTCCTAATTCTGGAGCTGTAGGGAATGTAGAGTACCTCTTCATTACCATTACTCCGTTCTTCACTATGACCTGGAGTGGTAGTATCTGTTTGGTTTAATGGCATATCAACACTAGATTATTTAATGCCAACTCTATAAAATTTATAGATAGATATTCTGAATTACTGATAAATATCTCATGGTTGTTCCTCTTGTTCACGTATATAAGAATGCGTGCGGCCAATGCACAAACGCACCAATACTACCGCCTCTGGATTTTCTATATCCAGGTTTCCATTCTCCTAGGGTTGGTTTGATTGTTAGTAATTTGTTCGGTGCACCACTGTTACATTGTTGCAATTTTTGCTTGATAAATATCCTTATTTGGTTCCCAGATCTGTATATGGCATCCTAAAGTTTGGGTCAAATTTTGTTTAGGACTTGTTTTGCAGCTGAATCTGCTTTATCATTTCCTGTTATTCCTACATGATTTGGGATTCAACACACAACTTCCTTTGCCTCCAGCAGTGAATTGAGCTTTTGTAATAATTTGATTATTAATGGGTTGATATGTGTTCTGTCCTCGGTGTGATTAGTACAATGAATAAGTAATTTTTTTTTTTCAATATTGCCAAGTGCTATAGCACTAGCCTTAGCGCTGAAGATGGAAGCCTCATTTGGGAGGCATTTTGTTTATTTTCTAACATATTCCTGCACTTCCTGTTGTCATCAGTATAAATGGGTGTATGATCGGGATTTTTTTCCTTTTGTGTACAGCTTCTCCTGAAAATTGTTAGAATGTGTTTTCTTTAGGGAATTTACATACATCTAATGATTTTTAGTGATTTTATTTTCCAGGGCGGGATTCTAGATGATACTATCGTGTACATTCTTAAATGGAAAGTTTGACTGTGATGATGGCTTCCATCCGGGGTGGGAGAAGCCCCAATCAATCGTCTGGGCACGTCAAGCCCTAGCCCTATATGATTGCCCCGACTCTATTACCCGTATGGCCAGCCACAACTCTTATAATATGGGTGCTAGAAGACGGTGGCTGAGGTTCATGTCCTGGGGAAAAACGTTAAACTCTATCTGATGGTGAGGTTCCAGTTCTGGGGAATGTGGAGCACCCATTCATCACCATTGCTCCTGGTTCACACTTGTTAGGGTTCCATCTATGGGTTAAATAGAAAAATGTGTTTACTCTGATACCCATCTTTGTATTTTGGGTTAAGAATGGTGTTGTGAGCTGTATTTAGTGGGCACGGTTTTAATTCTATATAAAATTGTATGCAGAGCCAGTTTTTCTAAGAAGGAGTTTCGTCTGCTCTGCATACAAACTTTCCACTGACGTTCTGAAAGCTCCCATAGCTAATCTCAAACTCTGGTGTACCGCCCTGTCGGCTGGGGCGTTAGAATGCACTTCTGCAGAAGTGCAATCTGTTGGCCGTGGGTGGCGACCTGTGATGCTTAAGGATATAACCTTGGTGGATGAGCAGTTCATGACTTGCAATACTTCACTTTGGCACTCTTTTGGGCTAGACGGCGGTCGGTGAGGCCCCCTCCGATCAATCGGCTGGTCACATCAAGCCCTAGCACCTATATGATTATCCCAACCCTATTGCCCTTATGGCAAGCCCCCAACCCCTTTTTATCATATGGGTGCTAGAAGGCGGTGGCTGGGGGTCTACATGTCTTGTGAATGACGTTAAAATATATCTGATGGTGAGATTCCAGTTTTGGAGGTTTGGGGAATATGAAGCACCTCTTTATCACCATTTCTCCCTGGTCCACTCTGACCCGGAGAGGAAGTACCTGTTAGTGTCCCATCTATGGGTTAGATAGAAAAATGTTTATTAAAAAAATTGCGTATCCAATATGAATGAATTCATTTCAAAACTTTATCGGCATTAAATGACCCACTGAGGTTGATATGCCGTAAAACAAAACTGGTGTAGAGTTTCTCGCACTTTTTGTATAATTTTCGAGCTGGCCCATTGTTGGAATTTTTTGAAGATATAAGGCGTGTGCCAGATGTACACCTCTACTTATAGACTTACCTATAAGCACGTGACCTGGGAAAGATTCCTATTATCCAATCACTGGCAGTGCTGCTGTTGTATTTTACTAGCCTGATTCTTAATCTTAGATCATTCATACTTGGATCTTCTAGGACGTCGGACCTAAAGGACACTATACCACAAGGACTTATTGACTTTAAGTTCTTTTACAACTGGCCAAGGATGGCGGCAGATACTCAACAGGTTATGGGCCCAGATACGCTCGCATCTTCAATGGCAATGAGGCCAGCTACGAAATTTGGGAGACTAAGTTCAATGGGTATCTTAGAACCCTTCAGCTGCATGACATACAATGCAATGCAACGGAGGACCCAGTTTTCGTAGACAAAAATGCTACAATATACGCAGAATTAATCCAATGCTTGGATGACCGAAGTCTCTCACTCGTAATGCGAGAAGCTCGAGATAATGGTAGAAAAGCAATGGAAATATTAAGGACTCACTACTTGTCGAAAGGCAAACCAAGAATTGTGGGGTTGTATCGTCAACTAAGTTCGATGAGTAGAAACGATTATGAATCAATTACTGATTACATAATCCAAACTGAGAGCATTGCAAGCTCATTAAGGGAGGCCGGGGAGATTGTTATCGATGGATTGTTCATCGCCATGGTATTGAAGGGCCTGCCTTCAAATTTTAAAACCCTCTGTCGGCTGGGGCGTTAGAATGCACCGACTGCGCCTCTGCGGATGGGTAAGACTCTCCCAATGGGGCCACCTGTTGGCCGTGGGTGGCGACCCGTGATGCTTAATGATAGAGCCCAGGTGGATGCGCAGTTCATGACATGCAATACTCCACTTTGGCCCTATTTGGGCTAGACGGGTGGTCGGAGAGGCCCGCTCCGATCAATCAGCTGGTCACGTCAAGCCCTAGTATATAATTTTCCAACCCTATTGCCCTTATGGCAAGCCCCAACCCCTTTTTATCATATGGGTGCTAGAAGGCGGTGGCTGCGGGTCTACATGTCCTGGGAATTACGTTAAAAGGTTCCAGTTTTGGAGGTTTGGGGAATGTGGAGCACCTCTTCATCACCATTGCTCCCTAGTCTACTCTGACCCGGAGTGGTGGTACCTGTTAGGGTCCCATGTATGGGTTAAATAGAAAAATGTATTTATATAAAATTTGTATTATCCATTAAATGACCCACTGAGGTTGATATGCCGTAAAACAAAACGAACAAAAAAAAAACAAACCAAACCCTTTGCAACAGTAATAACCCAAAGGAATAAGCCTATGACATTTACGGAATTCAAAGTAAGTCTCCGTAGTTATGAAGAAACAGAAAGTATGTACTCTGGGGAACCAGAAACTAGAACTATACAACTAAAGACCAAGTTCAAAAAGGGTAAAATCAACCCCCGCTATGAGGGCAGATCAACTAGATATACCAACTACCAGAATTATCAAGGCAGACCTTGGAAGGATAACAAGTCGCCAACAAAAACAAATATTACATGTTATATTTGCCACAAAAAGGGCCATATGTCCTACGATTGCAGGAATAAGGACTTTTGTCAAAATGTTAAATATTTTCCCCAAAGAAAATTTTTTTGCTGCTGGGTATGACTCTTTATCACAAAAGAACATTTGCTCGTTGATTGCGGGACCACTCAACATATCATCAACGATAAAACTAAATTTATCAGTTGGGACCCCAATTTTCAGCCTGAAAATCACTTCGTGGAATTGGCGGATGGAAGCCAATCCACTGGCTTAGTACAAAAATGCGGAGACGCGCGTGTATATTTGAAAAATAGTAAAGGCCAAATTTGCGAAAGCATTTTGAAAGGGGCACTGTATATCCCCACTTTTAAACAAAACATCTTTTCAGTCAGAGCCGCCACGGCTTCTGGGGCTCACATAAATTTTGAACACAAAACATCAAAGTTGATCTACCCAAATGGTACTATATTTAATATAGTAAGAATGGGCTGCTTGTATTATTTAAAAAATATTAATTCCTCTAAGACTGCGAAGTATGATATTAATACTTGGCATAGAATCTTAGGACACTGTAACATAAATGATATAAAAAAAAACTGGCAAAAGTAGTAAATGGAATGAAAATAAAATTTACCCCCTCATGTAAAACTGTAATATCTGTATTCAGGGAAAAATGGTCGAAACTAAAAATAAAGTGTTAAAGAAACAGATTTGTCGCTAGTTTATTGCGACTTAGCTAGTCTAATTGAGCCTCTTGGGAAATCCAACTTCAGGTATGTTCTAAATTTTATTGACGATTTTTCCTGGACTTATGATGTTATATTTTTTTTTAGCCCATAAATCTGATACTCTGCTAGCTTTAGCCCATAAATCTGATACTCTGCTAGCTACGAAACAATACTTAGCAGATATCAGCCAATATGGTAAAGTTAAACGCATACGAAGCGACAATGAAATCGAATTCCTTTCAAACTTTATTAATTGAGAATAGGATTAAACATTAACTGTCTTGTCCTTAATCTCCTCATCAAGTTGAGAAAGTTGAAAGAGCATGGCAGACTCTGTTCTCAATGGCCAGATGTATGCTGATTGAGTCACAATTACCGAAAAATCTATGGGTTTACGCCATACTTGCCTCTGCCTATATAAGGAATCGTTGCTTTAATTCATATTTAGGTGAAAAAGTTTTTACCAGTTTAGACCGAACTCAAGCCGTATGCATATTTTTGGGACTTGTTTTTGCTATGTGCCAAATAAAAAAGTTGGATCCCCGTTCTAAGGAGGGTATTTTTATCGGGTATGATAAACAAAGTCCAGCATATCTAATTTACTTTCCTGAAACAGGTGCAATTAAAAAAAACAGACTTGTAAAATTCACTGATTCCTATGCTAAAACCCCGAAGTCAGATGAAATAGCTGATTTACTAGTTCTGCCAATTTATCCAGACCATGTTTATGCGAATAACCACCAAGTGATTTAACACAACAATTAGAATCTCGTTACGAAACGTGAACGAAAACAGCCAGACTTTTTTGTAACTGACAATTTCAAGGTAAAGTTTTGACTATTGTTACTTATTGTTGAATTCCCAGCAACTATGAGGCAATGAAATCCCTAGATTCCAATGGGTGCTAGCCATGCAAAATGAATATAAAACACTTTTGGACAATGATACATTTGAACTGAAACCTGCCCAAAAAAAACCAGCATATTGTAGGGAGTCGATGGGTCTACGATTTGAAATTTAATGAAAAGGGTACTTGGAAATATAAAGCTAGGTTTGTCGCAAAAGGATTTTCAGATTTATGGTGAAGATTACCTTGATACGTTTTCTCCAACGACTAACCTAACTTCCATACCGAGTTTTAACTCGGTTGGCAGTACAGTATAACTTGCAAATCCACAACCTAGATGTCAAAAGTGCTTATTTAAATGCTCCATTGGATCTTGATGTATACATATATCCCCCGGAGGGTTTTTGAAAACGAGAATAAAAACTGTATGGAAACTTAAAGCTCAATATGGTTTGAAACAAAGTGGGCGTTTCTGGAATAACACTTTCCATAGTTACCTGGTTGAACAGGATTTTAAACCCTCTATTATAGATCCTTGTTTGTATACCAAGGAAATAAGCAAAGAAATAGTAATTTTATTAGTATGGATAGATGATATTTTAATTGCTTCAAAAACTGAAGCTGATTTAATAAAATTAAAAATAGTTTAAAATTTAAAATGACAGACCTGGGAAGTTGTCTTGGTTTTTAGGGATACAATTTGAGCATAGTGAAAATACTATTGGAATGAACAAATCTAGATATATTGAAAGATTGTTGGTCAGATTTGATATGACCGATTGTAAGCCCCGAAATACTCCATGCGAATTGGATATAAATAAAAGTTTTGATAATGAAAATGAATTAATTGATAATAAACTCTACCGAGAAATTGTTGGTTCCTTAATTTATATTATGATGGCTACTCGGCCAGATATATCGTATATAGTTTCAAAATTATCTCAGTATTTGGATAAACCAACATCAATCCATTTAACAGGAGCGAAGCACGTTTTACAATATCTGAAAGGCACAATAAGTCAGGCGCTAGTATTTAAAAAAATCATCTGAACCCTTGAAATTACGGATTTTGTGATGCCGACTGGGCAGGTTCAAGTGACCGAAAAAGTATATCAGGATACTGTTTTAAATTATCGAACCAAAGCTCGATTATTTCCTGGAAATCTAAAACAACCAGTGGTCTCTTTGTCAACATGTGAGGCCGAATTTGTTAGTATAGCAGTAACTGTCCAAGAAGCCCTTTATTTACGAACATTAGTGAATTGTGTCGTGGAACCAGGGATCGTTAATAACTCTGTAACTATTTGTGATAATCAGTCGAGCATACTACTGGCAAAAAAAAAACTCTCATACACCAGAGATCAAAACCTATAAAATATCAATTTATAAGGGATGAAATTAAAAAGGGGTCTATACTCTTAAAGTATATAGAATCAGAAAAGAACATTTCAGATCTGTTCACAAAACCATTGAACAGGATAAAACTTAATACTTTTAAAAAAGATATCATGGGGGGCCAAAATTAAACTTAAGATTTTGCCCTGTCGGTTTGGGCTACAGAATAGGCCGACTGTATTCATGTAGAGGGTAAGACCCCCCCCCCCGAACATGAATGTCCTGGACAATGACATTAAACCTGTTCAATAACTTACAATACAATGTAATACAAATTAGTGGGTTAGTATTTTTTGAATTAACACAACCAAAAAATCAACAAAAAAAGGGACAATACTTTTGACAGTAACGTTTTGCAGTAATAAGACTAGGAATTAGGAGTAGGAAAATAATATTTTAAAAAAAATAGGGTTAGTAAAATCTAAGATTAGTAATAGTATTTTTACTATAGATTTAGAATTTAAAATTTCTTAATGAATTTATTGTAAACATTCCTCAAAAGGTGTTGATATTCAATAAAATAGCCCACCTTATATAAAAAAGGGGGTGTGCTGGAATTTTTTTGAAGATATAGTTATTTACTAAGCTTAGCTTAGATATTGCACAAGGCCAGAAGTATGGGGCACCCAATGAGAATCGAACTCACTAACAATGGTCTGCAAATCTACCTTGCTAACCATTAAACCACGTTTTAAGATATAAGGCGTGTTCCAGATGTACACCTCTACTTATATACTCCCCTATAAGCACGTGACCTGGGAAAGGTTCCTATTATCCAATCACTGGCAGTGTTGCTGCTGTTGTATTTATACTAGCCCGATTCTTAATCTTAGATCATTCATACTTGGATCTTCTAGGACGTCGGACCTAAAGGACACTATACCACAAGGACTTATTGACTTACTTATTTACTTTAAGTTCTTTTACTACTGGCCAAGGATGGCGGCCAGATACTCAACACCCATAGATGAAGCAAGCATAATCAAGTTTGGAGCGTATTAGCATTCAATACAATTTCAATAAAGTGCTTTTATCTGCGCCCCAATCAGTGTGGGACACCACTTTCATCAGCTGAATGGATTTATTGCATTTGACTCTTAGATGCTTCATATGAGGAATAAACGAGTTTTGACTCAAAACTGAGCCCATGTTGCTGTACCATGGGTATTTCAATATGATCCAGCTTCAAAACTGGATCACAATGCTTTTTTTTTTTTTTTTTTTTTTTTTTTCCAAGTTGGCAATTCATACATTTAGTTTTGGATTTGGAAATTTTAAATCCATTTTAAATTGTCTACCTATCTATATATTTTATTCAGACACTGTTGCTATTGGCCTGTGATTGTGGATTTTTTTTTTTTTTTTTTTTTTTTATTTATTTATTTATTTTTTATTTTTTTTTTTTTTTTAATCTATAACAAATCAAGTCATCCACTGGTAGTCAAGCCTTAGCACCTATGATTGTCCCAACCCTATTGCCCTGATGGCAATCCCCCTTTTTATCATGTGGGTGAGGGTCTTCAGTATTCAGTTAAACTCTCATGGCGAGGTTCCAGTTCTGGGAAATATGGAGCACACCTTCATCACCTTTGCTCCCAGGTCCACTCTGACCCCGAGTGGTAGTATGGTTTGTTTTACGGCATATCAACCTCGGGTCATTTAATGCCGACAAAATTGAAATAAATTCATTCTTAATGCATAATACAATTTTGTTTAAACTCATGTTTTTCTATTTAACCCATAGATGGGACCCTAACAGGTACTAACACTCAGTCAGTGGGCCAGGGAGCAATGGTGATGAAGGGGTGCTCCACATTCCCCAAAACTGGAACCTCACCATCAGATAGTTTAACGTCATTCCCAGGACATGTAGACCCTCAGTCACTGCCATACTTTACATCACTACAAGCCCATAACCAGTGTAACTTTAGTCGAAGTCACATTGAAACTGCCAGTTCCGCCAACTTAAGTTAAGCAGTGATGAGCCTGTTTAGTACTTGAATGGGTGACAATTTTATCAAAAATGGGCACTGTAAGAAACCAAATATTAAAATGACTTCAGTTTTAAATGACTTGAAAATGGTTGATATGCTGCAAAACAACCAACCAACTACACAGGTTGTACAATTTTAGTATGTCCAGTATGCTCAAAATTAAAAGAATTCCTTCAAAACTATCGCAACAAATCTTTCAAAACTTTGGCGGCATTAAATAGATGATATGCCATAAAACAAATGTTATTTTTTTTGTTAGCCACTTAGGACAAATCAACTTCTACTGACACTCCTAAAACTTATCACAATTCTCTTTTCAATTCTTTGACAAATAACTGAACTAATTCATCTGGAGTGGGCATTTAAAACCTGTGATGCTTAAGGAGGGAATCCTGGTGGCTGAGCTGTCTGACATGCAACATTCCACTTTGGCCCTTACTTTGCTAGACGGTGGTCAGAGATCCCTCTGCTGGTTATGTCGAGCCCTAGCACCTATATGACCCAGCCCTATTTTCCTAATACCAAGCCCCAACCACTTTATCATAGGTGCTTGGTGGTCCTGGGTATGACATTAAACGACCCGATGGTGAGGTTCAAATTCTGGAGCTCTGGGGAATGTGGCATACCCTTTCATCGCCATTACTCCCAGGTCCACTCTGACCCAGAGGGTAATTCCTTTTTTTTTTTCTTTTTTCTTTTATTTGGTAAATAGAACAAAATGAGTTCTAAACTTTTTTCTTCAAATCGGTACCCATCAATAAATGAATAAAACAAAATGTCTTCAAGGGTTGACACATCGTAAAATCCAACAAACTAAAACCGAAACACTTGCCTTGGTCATTTGTTATAGGTTTTTGTTAGGCAGGGCAGGTAGACGCGATTCTCTGCCACTTAGTAGGCCAAATCAATTTCTACTGGCACTCCTAAAATTTATCATACCTCCCCTTCAATTCTTTACCTACTCCCAGAGTAATTCGTTTATTTTCTCATTTAAAACTTTTGACTGAAGACTTAAAACTCTATCAATCATGTTTGTCTCTTCCATGAATTTAAATTGATATGTTGCTTTTCCTACAAATTGTTATACAACTTTTTCAAGGAAGGGAAAAGATAGTTGTTGGCCAACATTTGAAATAGATGAATTTTTTATTTGAAGAAGAAAAATTGCAATATACAGTGGTACCTTGACTTATGACATTATGAATTCCACTTCTAACTCTATTTCCTCGTATCAAATCAATTTTTCCAAATGAAACAAATTGAAACGCCATTAATACATTCCAGTCTCTCAAAAAAAAAAAATTTTTTTTTTTACATAGAAAAAAAAATAGCACTTTATGGTATAAAATACAATGTAATGACTTGTACTGCAATGTTGTAATTTTAAAAAATACTTAAAGCAAAAAAAATGCAAATGACAGCAGGTAACTTTAACTCGGAAGTTAAGATACCTAAAATTAATAAAATCCAAAACAATTTTTACAACTTGCAAACTGATCTATGGGATCCTAACAGGTACATCTACCACTCAGTCAGTTGGCCTATAAGTAATGGCAATGAAGAGATACTCTTCAGAATTGGATCCTCCACTTGGAGTTTAACATCATAACCAAGACTCGGAAACCGTGTAATTTCTTGCAAATTATTGGTGTTTGAAATAAATATAGGAATACTTTAAACCATATAACTGTATGCATAGAAAGGATCAGACAAAATGCAATATGGCGAACCTCTTTATTACCATTGCTCCCAGGTCCACTCTGACCTGGAGTGGTAGTACCTGTTAGTGTCCCATCAATGGGTTAAATTAGAAAAATTGAGTATCCATTCACAATGAGTTGATTTCAAAACTTTGGCATCAAATGACCTGAGGTTGATATGCCGTAATATCTTGTGACCCTTGATTTTTTTTAAAAACTTTACTTCTATTATTATTTCACAAAAATATTTAAAACTGATTTATATTTTCAAACAAAAATCAACCATTAATAATATAACTTAAAGTTATGGTGTTTATCTAGGCCACAGAAAGACTTTTTTTTTTTTTTTTTTTTTTTTTTTTTTTTTTTTCTGCATTCATTGAAATATAGAGCTGATTGACATTGGCAGTTACTAAATATCAATTGTCGGCATTAAATGACCCACTATGGTTGATATGCCACAGAACAGACCAAACAACATGCCATGAAACATTGAAAATAGTTATTAATATCACAAATGAATCAATTTCCGCATGAAATAACCCATCAAGAGTTGATATGCCTCTTCTTTTTTTTTTTTTTTTTTTTTTTTTTTTTTTTTTTTTTTTTTTTTTTTTCATATTAAAGTTGATATAAATATCTCCTGGCCATTGTGTGGATCATCCTGTCTTTGGGGCTATAAATCTTCCATTCTTACAAGATGATCTCAACTAGATCAATCTTTGGTAACAGCTTGTTAGGTAGACATGAAATATCTGAAGGCAAGAAATATCTTTTTTTTTTTTTTTTTTTTTTTTTTTTTTTTTTTTTAATTTTTTTTTTTTTTTTTATACTGTGGGTGAGGAAAATAGTAATGAAGTTTTAATTTTTGACTGGTTAGTTAGGAACATCTATCAAACTCCCTTATTTTTGTTAATGTTTTAACTACGATCAATCAGCTAATCACATTAAGTCCTAGTACCTATGATTGCCCCAACCCTTATGCCAAACCCAACTCTTTTATCATAAGAGCTAGAAGACTGGCCAGTTTTTTTTTTTTTTTTTTTTTTTTTTTTTTTTTTTTTTTTTTTTTTTTTTTGGAGCCTTCAAGAAACTTTGAACCCAGCCCTTTATTTAATCCACAGGGGTATATCCACTACACATGTGTCCAATAAAAAATTTTTTTTTTTTTTTTTTTTTTTTTTTTTTTTTTTTTTTTAAATGGATTTACACTTTTGAATCCTCGTGTTCAGTTCAGTAGGGCAACAAAAAGGAGTTCTATGAGTAGATCTATTTGATACTCTTACTTTGTACTCTGGAACATCTATTTTGGTTTCTTTCTTCATTATTATAGGGTGCCTAAAGATATGAATGTATCAAGTGAACAACTTGATTATTTTTTTTTTTTTTTTTTTTTTTTTTTTTTTTTTTTTCCAAAGATAATTTAATCTGATACTGAAGTCAGCACTATAAATCAAAAAATATTTTCTTTTGCCCATACTTTTATATGCAGTTGCTTTTGTACTGTAAACAAATCTTTAATAGATAAAAATCTTCTATAAGCCAGGCCAGTCATCTGGGTCTTTAAAATAGACCAACTGCAGATGGGTAAGACCCTCCTTAATGGAGTCACATGTGGGTGTTCATATCCTGGGTATGACATTAAACTCTCTGAAGTTCCAGGTGTGGAGAACTCCCTTCATCAACATTGCTCCCAGGTCTACTCTGACCCAGATTCGTAGTACCTGTTACAGTCCCATCTATAGGTTAAATAGAGAAAATTGTTTACCAAGTCTTAAACTTTCTACCAAACCATTGCTACAAAACTTTTGCTGGCATTAAATAAAAAAGATAATAAAAAAATAAACCATACATCTTATTACAGTTTATTGTCATCATAAAAAGCCATAATTATGAAACCTGGACCAAATACCTGTTATTTAAAACTATATACAAACAAAACCTTTTTAATTTCAGTGAAAATAGATATACTAAGATGAATTTTGATCAAACATTGATTTCAAGATCAAAAAAGAATCCCCCCCCAAAAAAAATCTTTATTGCATCTGATCAACAATACGTGGAAAATGAATACATTCATTGATTTTCCAATAGAAAAAGGAGCCCTTGCTGACATGGGCAAAGGATGAGAACCCATAACCAAGTTCTTGTAAAATCCATTTTAACCAGTTTTAAATAAAATTTACTAAACATAGTCCTTTTCAGAAATCTCATTCTGTATTCATACAATGAATGTTTTTACAAATTAGAATAAGCTTTGTACAAGATTTTTATTTTTTCCCTTCTAAAACTGAAAGAAAATGGTGTTTCTAAATTAGGGTTAATTTTTTTCAAATGGAAATGTAGTGAATTAACAAAATGTTCAAAAACTGGCCAGTAGAGCAGGATGAAACCTAAAATAAATTCATATCATAATTTTTTAAAATTTAACTGCAAGAATAAGTTTTTTATAAAGAAATTTGTCATTTACAAGATGGTCCGAAAGTCTTGTCACCACTTAATTTTTAAAACTTATTTTATTTAAAATTTTTTTTTTCTTATAAAATAATTATAACTGATTTATATTATCAAAACAACCAACTATTAATAACATTACTTGAAAAGATGGTCTTTATCTTAGCCACAAAATAAAGACTATGCCACTTTTTTTTATTTTACAGACTTTGAAATATAAAAGAGCTTGGCACTTACTAAATATCTGAAAGAATCTTTAATCAATTTATACATATATGAATAAAGATAAGTTTTATCTTTAACTTTTTAAATTACGGGCAACACGGGGTTGTTCTATTTGTTTCCTCAGAACTTTTTTTTTTTTTTTTTTAAGTCCATCCTGATGGCTGCTTTGGATTGGGTTGAAATTAAGATGCCACATATTCTGGTAAGATCGTAAAATATCCTTGAATGCCAAATAATTCTGCGAACTTGATTTCGAGAAAAATCACCAATGAATAAAGGGAGATAATTCGTCCCGAAATAATGCAAGGGACATAACTCAACACTTAAACGATAAATTGTTAGCATTCATTTGCTGGATTGATAAAAATGGTGAATCGATTTAAGATTAAACTTATAAATCCATATTTGTATCCAAATTATTTATATTAACAATTACTTGGTTACAATTGTTGACTAGAGATTAGAATTAGTCACTTAAAACTACTTATGGCCAAAATTTCACGTGCCCCCCCCCCCGACACACACACACCATGAATTACAATTCAACAAAATCTGGAAAAAATGAATAAAACCTAAATTTTATTTTTGCTCCAATATAAAGAGAAAATGTGTCTTAAAAGATCACATCTAAAAATCTACAGGCTTCAAAACAATGTTATAAATTCCCTATTTATCCATAACCAAAACTACGTCACTGCTAACGTTACATTACCTAAAATCGTTAATACATAGAATAAACAACCTTATATACTCAAAATTTGAGTATGCAAACGTAGACGGTCCTTATTGTTTTATAAAACAAGTTTTAATTAATACGAGCCCGGTATTGTCATATAGTTTTATTTTGATATATATTTAAAATTATCTAACGTATAGTTTTACGAGAAAATTATTTACAAACAAGAAATAGTATTTCTTTCAGTATCAAGAGGTTAACTAAAAAGTTTACAAATAAATAAATACGACTTTGTAAAATATTCAAAATAAATAATTAATTGATAATAGACGCACGCAACCTTTTTATTTGAGGGGATATAACTAAGTTTCCATTTCAAATTTTTTTATTTCTATTTTTATATATTTTTTAAATTATTTTATTTATTTTAGTTTTATTTATTTATTTTTTTAATTTTATTTTACTTACTTATGATAAAAAATTCAGTTTCAGAGGGTTTTCTAACTCCCACAACCTCAGGCAAAATATTTCAAAAATTAATTTTGCATAACCCAGATGGCGCGTTCTTTTGGATTTTTTTTTTTTTTTCCATAAAAGTTTAAAAAAAGGACTAGTTGCAGTCATGCTGAAATTTTGGCCATCCCTGCTTAAAATCATAATTTTGTAACTTAGTATAAAATGTGCGAGTTTTTACGATTTTTTGGGGTCATTTTTAGGCTTGAAGCGAGAGCACGTTACTTGTGTTAAGCAGAGGGTGTCCCTTAATGTCGGATAAAATCCTTTGTCCTTGGTTGCCGGTCCGTTCGTCGATGTCGAACACGTACAAATGAAGGACTGTCAATATCGGTGATTAAATAGTTAACTAACCACGTATTCGAGTTGTATTATTTCGGCATATAAGGTGTGCTTAAATCCACTAAAACTTATAGACTAACCAATCACCAACAGGGGGCATTTCTGTTACAACCTGTACTGTCACCTGTGTGAGGCAAGAGGACTTTGGCAAGTGGTAATGGTAGCTCCATCAATTATGACCACCTATTGCACATGAGTACACAATTCGTTTGCGGTTGAAATGTTTTTTTTTTTATTTGTTTTGTTTAAGACGTGTAAATCTGTAATTGCTACAATTTTTCGTACTCATTTTATGCTACTCCGGAATAATGCTGTTCAGGAAATAAGTTTCAACTCCAGGCAGTTTTGTTTTTTTTTTTTTTTTTTTTTTTTTTTACTAGATCATTCCGTATACTAGTACATGCAAACGACATGTGCGCCAGGCATATAGTAACTAACAAGTGATAAAACTTCGAGGTAGGATTCTTTAATCCTTGCAGTCTCAGTAATCACCCCAATGTTCTCAGACAGCCGTGTATAAATAGTCCTGGACCAGCGCATTCACTCTCTACTCAAGTTTTCTATATGGTGTAGAGGGTTACGAGATGTGTTCAATAATATAGGAATGACGGTAAAATAATAAGACACAGTTTAGGCAGAAAATACGGGGAAATTATAAAAACAAAGCGTGTATTTTTATAAATTGCGAATTTATTCTCCGAATAAATTCGC
The DNA here is from genome assembly GCA_023376005.1 of Doryteuthis pealeii. Taxonomy (NCBI): domain Eukaryota; kingdom Metazoa; phylum Mollusca; class Cephalopoda; order Myopsida; family Loliginidae; genus Doryteuthis; species Doryteuthis pealeii. The sequence continues at coordinate 35,274,738 of CM042149.1, read as the reverse complement.
AATAATCAACAAATGTTGAAAAAGAATGTGTAAAAATGTATGTGTAGGATTTAAAATGTTCGCTAAGAAATGTATAATGTAGAGTCGTCAAATTTCGATAATGTAATGTTTACAATATAAAATATGTATGCAGAATTAGAATTGACAAAATGGAAAATTAAAGTTTTTTGGTGAATAATACGAACTGTGAAATGAATTCCTGATGTCGAATGAGGTGGTACGATGAATGGTAAATAGTAGTAATCTCCGACTCAAAATGTTGTTTGTTTTGGTACTGGTGAGTCGTTCGCTCGGACATCTGTTTCTTGTCGGTCGTGTTTTCTATCTGGCGGCGAGATGGAATTTTTTTTTCTGTTTAAATAATTCTAATTTGGCTCCGATGATAATTAATTTTTGAGGCGCAAACGTAGTTGAAGACATTGCTGTTCTGGCCAATCGAACTCTGACTTTTGTATAAACATTTGTTTTAATCCCTTTTCCTTAAGTTTGACAAAAGAAATGTTTGCGTGTTTTATCCTTATTTGGATATAAATATAGGATTCCATCCTATAATGGAACGGCATCATCCCGGCTTTATTTATCTTTTATTTTATAAGCTCTTTCACAAAGGTGTTATTGGTTTGAAAAATGTTGTTTTCAATTGAAAAAAAAACAACTTTTTAGCAACATCTACAATAAACTCTTCTTAATCAAACCCTCTTTGAGAGACTGGAGCCTTTTTAGAAAATCTAGAAAGAAACAAATCACTAAATCCCGACTATACATCATTCACACAAGATTTACGCACTCTTTATACTCAAATAAGAACCATAGTGAAACGTGTCAAACACCGAGCACTGCTAAACACTTCGTCATAGAATTTGGATCTTTCACTGTGAAAAGAAAACAATTTTACAATGCGAATAATATGAAAGAACTCTTCGAAAATGTCAGCATAGAAAACATTTTTTTTTTTTTTTTTCTTGGAGAAATAAAATTATGCCAAAAATATAAACGTAAACCTGATCATTACCATACAAATGTAACCCCCTCAACGATGCTAACATGTCATTAAAACTGTTGATTATAAAATTGTAAATTTAAACGTACAACGTATATTATCCACTAAGCTCTTGGCGAAAAATAACCCGAGAGGGGTTGATATGTCGTTAAAATCCATCAACCAACCAGCCAACATTTTGCAGGATAAAAATTGTAAACACTTATATCTCAGTATAATATATTCAAAGGGAAATTACTCTTTGGTTATGAGTAATCTCCCCTGAAAATGCAAACCATTATTTTTTAAATTTTATTTTTTTTTAATTATTAATTTAACTTATTTGGACTAGAGTGGTAAATTTTTCGTATTTCTTGCATCCGTTTTTCTCGGAATTCATATGCGCTATACTAATCTTCTATTCCTGTTAATTTTTTAAAATTTCTATATATTAGTACTTGTGTTCCTTAATTGTACGACCGTTATTATCTTGCATCAATCTCTGGTTAAAGATCAGACCGTCCAATTCGTTCAAGATAAAATGCAGAAATGTAAATCCTGATTATCTGGTCTTGCTTATTCGTCGAATTCTTATTTTGGTTATTTCCTATAACGCCAACCTAAAAAAAGAGGAACCACTCTGATTGACTGATAAATTATTTATTGATTGATTTTACTAGGAAAAAAAGAAGACAGGGTTAGTTTAATGGGAAAATAATGGGTAGATTAATTAACAAATAAAATTCATTCACAGTGGTTCCCCTTTTTTTAGGTTGAAGTTCTAGGAAATAACCTTTTTCATATGAGTGCCGTCACTTCATGAATAATGCACCATTTCGTTTTTATTATAAAGGAAGAAAAAGCATATGGTAAACTAAAAATAAGAAATAAAATTAAAATAATATCAGAAACAGTAGGGAAAAAATAGAGAAGGGGTGGGCGCATGGAATCAAAAATGCTAATGTTTCAGTCGAACATGAAAAGATATAAAAAAAAGGAATTAAATCAAGATTATACTTTTTACATATTGAACTATTTAGCAATAGCTCTTTAGTAAACATATCGTAATAATTGAATTATCATATCCATAAGTCCCGCTAATTTAAATTAAATGAAAAACTATTCATATAATGATTTAATAAATTAGCAAGATAAGCATTACTTTCCTTAATGAGACTTTTCTGACTATTTTTCACTTGACAAAATTTTAATCTCGTTTCATTTTCCGCTCCATTGGTGAGGTTTAGAATATGCTTATTGTATGCCCCTGTCGAGGGGTAAACCAAATGGTTTCCATGGTATGACACTAAACTGCATCTGATCTGTTCTGCATATCTAGGGAGTATTTAGTAACTCTACATTTCCATTACTCCCAAGTCCACTCTGTTCCGGAGTAGTAGTAGCTGTTAGGGTCCCATCTATGGGTCAAATGGCGTTGTTTAAAAATTTGTATTTGGTAAGATCATGTGCAACCCCGCCCCCCCAAAAAAAAACATATTTATGAAACAACTCCACAAAAACTGTAAATACGAATGTACAAAGAATGAGATTCCATAATGTTTAGGCATAAAATAACCCAAGATATGTTGACGTGCCATTAAAATCACTGAATCGATCGATCATTTTGCTTTTTTTTTTAATTCAATTTCATATCTGTTGTGTATTGTTTTTGAATACTGGAAATATTTCTTAGTTTTTTGAAAATGTTCTGAGAGTAACGATTGCTAGAAATTAATAATGTCAGAAAATTTTCCAGAACTAAGAAAATGTGTCTAAGAGTAATGATTGCTAGAATTTGATAACGCCAGTGTCTGACGTTATGAAATTCTAGCAATCATTACTGAGTTTATTATTTGATATTGAGAAATTTTTTTTTTTTTTTTTTTTTTTTTTTCGCCGAACTGCAAATGTTCATCAATTGTCGGTTAGGCGCAAGTATTTTTGTGATCGATGTGGTAGTGTGTTTCCCGATGGGAATATGAACAGATTTCAACAAGGATTATTATCATCCTCATCGACATCACGTGCACACAGCACGAATTGACCCTCACTCACCATCCTTCCTCGTTGGCCTTGGCAAGTCCTCTAGATGACATACAGTATCCATACAGAACTGAGACTAAGTTTTGGATGATCAGCCAACATTCATGTGTTCGTGTGATAGGTATTTTTTTCAGCCACAATTCAGGCGACTTGGTTATATATATTTCTAGGTAGCAGCACAATACAGACCACTCAGATTCTAAGGATTAACTTATCAAACAAAGAAGGCCCAAATATAAAACGTCCCATTTAATTTCACAGAATCTTTAGAGTATTACAATTAATTTATAGTTGTGTAAAATCTGTTTAGCCTTTTATCAAAAAGGGGTTAGGTGTGGATTGCAATTTCACTTATAAGATCTGTCAATTTCATTGAATAATTTTGTCCAAATTGACAGCTCTAATATGCAAGGTAAAATTTTGAAATAGTTATTTCATCCGTTGATATTACCAAATGTTTTTTTAATCAAAGGGAGGCTACTCTTAAATCTTGAGTGATTTCCCTTAGAAAGCATTTATGTCAGCAGTTTTTCATATTGATTTTTATGTATATATAGAAAGAGAAATATTTAAATTGTGAGAAAAGATAAAAAGAACATATGAAAAACGGACAAAGGATAACCTATACACTCAGTTAGTAATTGGTTCCTGTTAAGCTGCTCAATTTGGCAATCTTTTCTATATCATTAAACTTATGAAGCCAAGCGCTCCTAACTCCTTGCGATTTTGGGGCACTTTAAAACTGAGCTAAGTTATTAACGAGAAGAAATCCATTCATATATATCATCCAGGATTTGAACTTACTATGTAACATCGAGGCGCGTGGTGTAATGGTAACGAACGAAAGTAATGAACACGATGAGTTCAAATCCTGGACGAGGTTGTTTGCCTTTCACTTAGTGCTATTATTCTGGGGAAGGTATGAAGCCAGCTATTCTCTCTCCAGCTATAGGTAGATAGTAGGGCAGACTGAGCTTTTTAACCTTGGTTAGGCTACTAATCTAGGAGAAGGAAAACTCTCAATTCAAATTTGTTAAACCCCGCTTAATGAATTGACTTTGTGTCACATCCTGGTTGTTGGTAAATATACAAAATTTCATATGATTACTTTGCTACTAATTCAGAATAGTGCGCAAGAGATTTTGAGACACGAGATTTGTTTTAGGGTTAGGGTTAAGCTACATCGAAAGTTTCCGTAATCTTATGCTAAAATACAATTCTAATATCACTTGAGCGCTATTCTGCATTTGTGCTATTACTCTTTGAAGACATGAGTTGTTATTTATTAATCTTTCTATAGTTTGACCCAGAAGCCTTGGGCCATTTACAGTACTTGCTGTTGCTGATAGTCACCCATCTAAGTAGTGAGCATTGTTCAACTGTGGTGATTTGGCGAAAACCAGTGCTTTCAACGGGAACATTCTATTATTTGGAAAAAAAATACATCCCACAATGTCACGGGAAATAAAATGGGTGAACCAAGTTCAGTCGGCGGGGCTTACAATATGCTGACTGTATCCTCTGTAGAGGGGTAAGACCCATCGCCATTACAAGAAAAAGGGGCCCTGTCGGCTGGGGTTTTAGAATACAGCAACTCTTGGTCATGGGTGGTGACCTGTGATATTTAAGGATGGAACCCTGGTGGCTGAGCAGACCATAACATGCAACACTCCACTTTGCTCCTTACTTAGACTTAGGCCCCTCCGATCAATCGGCTGGTCAAACTATATGATTGTTCCAACCCTATTGACCTTATGGCAACCCCCAACTCTTTTATCATGTGCTAGAAGGCGGTGGCTGAGGGTCTTAATGTTCTAGTGAGGTCACTCTGACTCTGAGTGGTAGTACCTGTTAGGGTCCCATCTATGGGTTAAAGATGAGTTTAAAAAATGTGTTTAAAAATATTTACTTTTCCTTACTTAGTCATCCACAGACACCGTGTTTCGACGTATCTCGTCTCTTCAGTGTGGCTAGACATTAGCAGGCTACCTCCAGCCGGGTTGGAAACCCGATCGATTTATCATGTCATACTTCGTAACCCCTCAACTATCAACACCTACAGACTGAAAGGGAGATTTTAACTGATAAATAAATACATATGTATATATGTAAAGGCTGCCAGTACTCCATCCGTTTTATAGGAGAGCGTTGCCTTTGGAGGGGATTTCACTGACGACCACTGACTACGCTTAAAGTGCCACATACATACATACATACATATATATATATATATATATATAT
>CM042149.1:35254475-35264475 GCA_023376005.1 Doryteuthis pealeii | reverse complement strand
CATGAACTGTATTTTCGGCATAGGCTCGTCGTGGTAAATCCAACTCCCGAAGTAGCCTAGCCCTAACACTAATACTAACTCTAACACTAGCGTCTGAAATGTTTCGGGAATTTTCATGAAATGTATTGAAATACTTTTTATACGTAATCTAATGATATTATATCTTGCGCGTTACTCTGGATTAGTACACAATTTTAATTTTCCCACTCCCATGGTTCAGCTCTGTGGGGGGACATTAATTGAAATTTCACCGTTTGGTATTAGCCGTTACTCGCCTGTTCGCAATTTACAGATTTGAGTTCTCTGGTGATTGTAAAAACAATTAACTGTTCACCCCAGACTGACAACCGCTGATAGCCGCAAGGGTAAGGAACTTGGCAGACGAAAATTCTGTCGGGTTTCGATCCCGGCTAGAGGTAGCTGTTAAAAGTCGAGCCGCACTGATGAGAAGTAAATTTTGAAATACGTGTCTATGGATGACAGCTATATATATATATATATATATATATATAGCTAAGGTGGTACTATCAGCTCTTTGCCCACTGAAAAGATTATTATTTTGTCGTGTCTATAGTGTCTTAATTCCGTTAATTATGTGACGTTGATTAAATAGGGTTAGGGTTAGTGTTAGGGTGAGAGTTAGCGTTAGGCTAAAACTAACCCTTACCCTAGCGTCTCGAAGGTTTCCAGTATTTTCGTGATATGTAATGTTTTTTATACGTAATCTAATATTATCTTTTACGCATTATTCTGCATTAGTACCGAATCCTTTTCCACTTAAGAGCACTGGGCAGGAAAGTGGATGCAGGGCGGATATCATCGAATGTTTTGACTTGACCGGTTTCCACAGGAAATTTCCCACTTTCCGAGATACTTCGTTCTCAATTCATTCCCCACCCTGTAGTCGGCTATTATAAGCGCACTAGACATGAAAGTGGGATTGAGGGCACTCTTTATCTGACCACCCTGTCGGCTGTGGCGTTAGAATGCACCGACTGCGACGACTGCACCTCTGCAGAGGGGTAAGACTCCCTTAATGGGGCCACCCGTTGGCCGTGGGTGGTGACCCGTGATACTTAAGGCCGGGATCCGGGTGGATGAGCAGTCCATGACTTGCAATAATCTACTTTGGCCCTTTCTTGGGCTAGACGGGCGGTCGGAGAGGCCCTCTTCGACCAATCAACTGGTCACGTCAAGCCCTAGCATGATTTTCCCCGCCCTATTGCCTTTATGGCATGCCTCAACCCTTTATATCATATGGGTGCTAGAAGGCGGTGGCTGAGGCTCTTCTTATCCTGGGAATGACGTTAAACTCAATCTGATAATGAGGTTCCAGTTTTGGAGGTCTAGGGAATGTGGAGCGCCTCTTTATCACAATTGCTCGCTGGTCTACTCTGACCTGGAGTTGGTTAGGGTCCCATCTATGGGTTAAATAGCAAAATGTGTTTATAAAATACTGAGTATCCATAAAGAATAAATTTATTTCAAAACTTTGTCGTTATTAAATGACCCACCAAGGATGATATGCCGTAAAACAAAACAAACTGGATAGATTTAATACGCAAAACTGAAAAACAAACATTGTTTTATTTACGTGAGATCGCACGCAACAAGTGTCAGTACCGTCCTTCAAGTTTTCAAGATGGCCATGTCCCATCGTGCACCGAAGCAGTATAATATAAAAATTATAATATGATATTGAAATTCAACCTTATAGCTCCCAGCTATCGACTAATTCGAAACTTGTTAAAATTGTTGATATAGAGTGTGAATCGTCAGATGTTTTGACATAACCGGATTCTACATCCTAATCCTGGCTGTTTCCAATAAAAAAAAATCCACTTTCCAAGTGACTCACAAGTGTCCTTTCTCTCTTCATTTTCTATCCTGTAATCGGATTTTATAAGAGCACTGGACATGAAAATGGATACAGGGCGTGTATCATAGGATATTTTTATTGTATCGGATTCTTAATCCTAATCATGGTTTTTTCCGCTGGAAATTTTTCCATAATCCGAGAGACATACGAGTGTTCTCATGCCATATCACTATCCTGTAATTAACTATCATAAGAGCACTGGATGTCCCAATCATGGCTCTTTACACCGGTGGTAAGACTACCTGTTGGCTGTGAGTGGTGACCTGCGATGCTTAAGGATGGTATCCTGGTGACTGAGCACTCCATGAAATAAAATACTCTGTTTTAAACTTTACTTGGGTTAGATAGGCAATCAAAGAGGCCCCTTCTGATCAATCGGCTGATCAAATGAAGTCCTAGCACTTACATTATTGTCCCGACTGCATTGCTCCTATGGCAAATCCCTAACACTTTTTTTATCATATATGTGTTAGAAGACAGTGGATGTTCTGGTATGACATTAAACTGCATCTAGTGGCGAGGTTCTAGTTCTGGAGCTCTGGGGAGTGTGGAGAATTTGTTCATTGCCATTACTTCCAGCTCCATTCTGATCCGGAGTAGCAGTACATGTTAAACTCATTTTTCTATTTAACCTATTGATTGGAGACTAAGAATGATTTTAAGAATGAGTTAAAAAAGATTGAATCGCCAAACACAGCCTGAACCCGTGCATAAAGCCCGAGGTTTATGTTTGGAGGGATGGCTGACAAAACTGGTAATTATTCTAATTAGTTCATTCTAATTCACTGACCGATCCATACAAATAAATACTTAAGTTCTTCACCTTCATGTATCCCACAAATACTTAAGTTCTTCACCAGCATGTATCCACCAAAAATACCTCTGTCTCTCCATGGCTTAAAAACCTACTTAGAATACCCTAAGCAATAAAAACAATAAAGATTGCATTACCAAAAATAAATACGGATGAAATGATCAGGCATGGGGCGGAAAATGTAAAATTGAACAAAAATCTCCAAGAACCAAAAAAACATACAACAAAACAAAAATTGTGGGCCATCTGGTGATATAGTAACATATGCAAAAATAGCGCAAATGTTTTTTTTTTTTTTTTCGAATACGTCACGCTATTTTGACGTCAGAATAAAACAATCACGTAATTTCGTTTTTATTTGTGTGATTATTTGGGATGAGACTTGATGTGTATATTTTCATTGTTAGGATTGCTTTCCTCTTCTTTATTGCGGTAAGTAAAAATATATATATTCGTTTCGTTTTATCTTCTAAAACTATTCCCCTTGATTTTATTGCGTCCGACTAACAATTAGATTTTGGAAAAGAAAAGTATTTGAAACTTTTTGGTGTAGAAGAGATTTTGAAGAACAGCCAATCTATTCAAAATGATTTCCGAAGTTAGGTCATTGCTATTCTCAGATACACATGAAACATTCGAGGAAGGCCGGAGGATACAGCGGCCGAAACGTTAGATTTTGCATACCACCATAAAGATTAGGACAACAGTCCGAAAATCAAAATTATGCACTTTTTCTTTAAAAAATATTAATCGGTAGAAAACTAAAAGGGAGTAGTTTTAGTAGAAGATAAAACGTAAGGTGTGATTTTTTTATTCTGACGTCAAAATGCGTGACGTATTCGGAAATAAACTTAACATCTGCACGATCTTTGCTTCTAGGTCAGTTGATAGGTTTATAACCGTTAAAATCCCTCAACCAATCTTGGGTTATTTCATGTCTAGAGGTTAGGGAATAATATACGTTGGCTTAATGTATATATTATTTCGATTTTTCGTAGTGCTCACCTCATCTTTATTGCAGTATGTAAGAAAATGTATTCGTCTCGTTTTATTTTTACTAAAACTTTTCCCCTTGATTTTACTTCATCCTCATTCGGTATGTCGGTATCAGCCAAAGAGCGACAGAGCCTATTCCTTTTTACTAGCGCTAGACCAAGGAGATAATTTTAGCGTCTGAGGTGGAGCGCCACACCAACCATCGTCTCCTCACTTTACCGCACAGATTCCTGTGCTACGTATACACTGAGTTTGCAAGGACCGGTATCGAACAAGGAACCTAGTTGTTCCTTGTCGTACGCTCTACCGACTGAGCTTAATCAGCCTTCATTTGATTTTAAATAAAATAAATTTGAAACTTTTTGGTGAGAACGAGATTTTTGTGCTTACTTTTAAAGAAACACAGTCATTTCTGATTCCTAATCCTCTAAACATTAAACTTCTGAGTACACTGAATTAACTCTAAAGATATTCTGATATATTGGATCCCAACTCATATTAGAATGAGGGAAAATGAAAGAGCTGACTTAGCAGCCAAATTGGCTTTAGATGTGGCCCCGATAAATTCAAGATTCCATATACTGACTTGAAAATTAAAATCAATTGATATAAAATAGCAACGACTGTAACATAATGGGTGGTGGATAAAATAAAATAAAATAACCCGAGACAGGTTGATATACCGTTAAAATTCCTCAACCAACCAACCAACCAACCAACCAACCAAAAAGCAAACATAGTGCAGTTTGTTTTTTTGTTTTTTTCGAATATGTCTAAGCAGTCCATGAAATTCAACAATTCACTTGACCTTTACTTGGGCCAGACTGGCAATCGGAGAGCCCAACTCCGATCAATCAGTCGGCCAAATCGTAGTATCTATATGATTGTCCCGACCGTATTGCTCTTACACAGGACATTAAGACCTTCAGTTAAAAGGGTTAGAGGAGTTGGTATATGACGTTAAATTGCATCTAGTGGTGATGTTCTAATTCTGTAGCTCTGGTGAATGTGGAGTATCCCTTCATTGCCATTAATTCCATGTCTATTCTGACCCAGAGTGGTAGTACCTGTTTGGGTCCCAACTATTGGTTAAATAGATGAAAAATGAATTGAAAAATGTGTTTAAAAACGAGTTTATTAATATTGAATACCTTAACACGGCCTGAACCCACGAATATAGATTTGCGTTTGGGGATGGCTGACAAAATTGGTCATTGTTAGATATTCTGATTAGTTAGGCAAATTCACTGACCGATCCATAGAAATAAATACTTACGTTCCTCACCTTCCGCCACCTGCATCCACTAAAATACCTCAGTCTCTCCATGGTTTAAACCTACTTAAAATACCTCAAGCAAAAAAACACAATACACAATAAAAAAAAATTTCATTTACAAAAAAGAGATGAAGTGATCAGACATCTATATATACATATATAAACGGCAGCTCTGTGTATCTGTATGTCCGGAGAAAACTTCGAAAATAAAGCAAATAACAAAATAAATATATGTACACATTAGATATCACCAGGGCTTGTTCTTTTAGCAAAAATAATGAAGATTTGATTTATACTTGGGAAGATATTTAAAATTCAATTAGAAAAGTAACAGAAGGGAAAGTCATACAAAAAAAAAAGATAAACAAAATAACATGCAAATGTTTTGTTTTTTTTTTCGCTTTGAAATATAGTATTGATTGATTGAATTAATTGCATCATTTGTATCTTATTCTTTTTAAAAATTATAAATCATTGAATGGAAATTTCTTACTATATTGTTATATGTTTCCGTGGGGATTTTTGTGGGGCAACCAGCGAGGATCTCACTCGCAATAAGTAATAATGGATCTGCGAGACTAACTTAAAAAAAATCCTCCCTCTACCCAGGCGACGCCGGGTAGCCACTTCTAGTGTGTGTATAAGGGGTAAGATTGAACAAAAATCCCCCAAAACCGAAAAATATTCAACAAAATAAAATTGAGGGACATTTGGTTTTCCCTTGTCACTTGGCCAATATAGTAACACAAGGAAAGATTGCTAAGATGTTGAGGTTTTTTTTCTCGAATGCGTCACGCTATTCTTACGTCAGAATAAAGAAATCACATAATTTCGTTTTTATTTCTGTGATTTTTTTTATATAAGGCTTAATGTGTCTAATTTTGATTTTTCGGATTATTCTCCTCATCTTTATTGCGGTAAGTAAAAAAATATTTATTCGTTTCGTTTTATCTTCTACAAAAACTATTTCCCTTGATTTTATTGCATAGTACTACCGATTTATTTTTGTGAAAAGAAACACATTTGATTTTTCATGGGGGCGAGGTTTTCAGGAACAACAGCCAAACTATTAAAAATGATTTCCCAGGTTGTGTCATTGCTAACCTCGGATACATAGGGAACACCTGAGGAAAGCCGGAGGATTCAGTGGCCGAATCGTTGTAATTTTGCATACCATAATAAAGATGCGGACAACAGTAAAAAAAAAATCAGAATTATACACCTTTCATTTACAAAAATTAATTGGTAGTAGGAGGAAGGAAACTAAAGAGTAGAAAATAAAAAGAAATGACGTGATTTTTACTCTGATAACAAAAAAGCGTAAGCCCTGTCGGTGAGGCTTTAGGATACACTAACTGCACCTATGCAGATGGGTAAGACTCCCCAATGGGCTACCTGTTGGCCGTGGGTGGAGACCTATTAAGGACGGAATCCTGGTGGATGAGAAGTCCATGATATGCAATACTCCACTTTGGCCCTTACTTAGGCTAGACGGGTGATCGGTGAGACCCCCTCCGATCAATCGGCTGACCGTGTCAAGCTTAGCACCAATATGATTATCCCACCTCTATTGCCCTTATGGCAACTCCGACCCTTTTTATCATATGGGTGCTAGAAGGCAGTGGCTGTGGGTCTTCATGTCCTGGGTATGATGGTGAGATTTCAGGTCTGGGGAATGTGGATCACCCCTTTATCCCCATTATTCCCAGCTCCACTCTGACCCCGGAGTGGTACTTTTTAGGGTCCCATCTACGGGTAAAATAGAAAAATGGGTATATAAAGAAATTGGGTTTATAAAGAATTAATTTATTTCAAAACTTTGTCGGCATCAACACCAAGGTTGATATGCCGTAAAACAAAACAAACAAACAAACAAACAAACATCAAAAATAGTGTGACGTATTCGGAAATAAATTTTATTTGTTGGTTGGTTGTCTGGTTGATAGTTTTTAACGGAATATCAATTTGTCTTGGTTTATTTTATGCTAGAGGTTAGGGAATAATATACGTTGGCTTGATGTGTATTATTTTGATATTTCTTACTTGTTACTCGCCTCATCTTTTTTGCTGTATGTAAAAAATCTATTCGTTTCTTGTATTTTTTACTAAAACTATTCCCCTTAATTTTATTGTGTCTACTACCGATTAGTTTTTATAGACGAACAATTTATTTGAAACTTTTTGGTGTGGACGAGATTTCAGTGCTTTACTTTTAAAGAAATAGTCATTTCAGAGGCTCAATCCCGAATAATTAAACTCCTGAGTACAATGGACGCCATGTTCAATTATAAAGAATTCTAATATACTGAAACTCTTTTTGAGAGAAACAACATAATACAAAATAAACGCAAATCTTGATCAGTACCACCAAAAGTAACCCTCAACAATATCCCGACAATGCTAAAATATCGTTAAAATGTAACTAAAAAGTGTAAATATAGACATACAATGTATATTTTCCTATCTCTATGTATAAATAACCCCATACAGGTTGATATACCGTTAAATCCATCAACCAACCAACTAACCGTCGATTAAGAATTAAAGATAGCGTGACGTATTCGGAAAAAAACTTAACATTTGCGCTATTTTGACGTCAGAATCACGTCTTTCATTTTTTTATTTGGTGTGATTTTTTGACATGGGGCTTGATGTGTATTTTTTACATTTTTTCGATTGATTTCCTCGTCTTTTTTTTGCGGGAGTAAAAAATATGTTCGTTTCGTTTTATCTTTCTACAAAATTATTCCCTTGATTTACTTGTTCCTACTAACGATTAATTTTTTTTTGTAAAGGAAAACTTATTTAAAATTTATAATGGTGGGTTAGATTTTGAAGAACAACAGCTAATACATTCGAAATGAATTCCCTCGTATTCACAAGAAAACACCTGATACATGCGGATAAAACATTATGATTTACACACCACATAAAGATTTAGGACAACATCTGAAAAAAACAAAATTATACCACAAATGAATCGGTAGTAGGTTGGCAGTAACTAAAGGGGGCATTTTAGTAGAAGATTAAATGAATTTACGTGATTTTTAAAACTGGACATCAAATAGCGTCACGTATTCGGGAATAAACTTAACATTTGCGCATATTTTGCTTTCGGTCGGTTGGTTTGTTGGGTTGAGCGATTTTAAAGGTATATCAACCTGTCTCGATTATTTTAGGCCTAGTAGTTAGGGAATAAGATACGTTGGCTTGATGTATATTATTTTGAATTTTTCGGATTGTTCTCCATAACTTATTGTGGTATGTAAAAAAGGATTTGTTTCGTTTTTTTATCTCTTACTAAAACTATTGCTTTGATTTCATTGCATCCTACTACTCGATTAATTTTTGTAAAAGAAAACGTATTTGAAACTTTTTAGTGCGGACTAGTCCTGTGCTTACTTTTAAGAACTAGTCATTTCCCATTACGCATAGGTACACGAGGAATTACACACTCTTTTATACCAAACAAGAAAACAACACTGTACAGAATAGGTGCAAGAGATATTAGATTACGTATAAAAAGCTTATATTTCACTGAAATACCCGAAACCTTTAGAGACGCAACGGTTAGTGTTAGTGTTAGTATGCAGGCTTAGTGTTGGTTAGGCTATTATGGGAATTTTTGTAATCTAATGCTATTTATATCTAAAATGTGATTCTAATGTATTATTCTTGCGCGCTAATTCATGCATTTGTACCGTCAAAATATGTCAAAACACCTGCACAGTTAAACACTTCTGTAAAATGTGGAGCTTTTTACCTCACCAGAAAACGCATTTTTGAACGTAAATAATAGAAAAAATATATTTTAAAATCCCTTAACCATCACTGACCAAGAAGCAAGCTCAATGTTAGTTTTTTCCTGTAAACGTCAGGCTATTTTGACGTCCCAAATTCTAAAATAAATTAAGCCATTTCGTTTTTATTTGTGTTAATTTTTTAGATGAGGCTTGCGGTATTATTTTTGCTTTTTTTTGGGCGGTTCTCATTATCTCTAATTTGCGGTAAAGTAAAAATTAATATTCGTTTTCATTTTTATCTTTTACTAAAACCTATTCCTTTGATTTTACTGGCGTTCTACTACCAATTATTATTATTATTATTATTAATTATTATTTTATCTATTATTATTATTATTATTTTATTATTATTTTACATAAAAGAAAAGATCTTTGAAACCTTTTTTTGTTTCTTAAAAGTAAGCACGAAATCTTGTTCCACCGACAGTTATTTTTGATTTCTAATCCCCTAAAGACTAAACTTCTAAACTCCCGAAAAATTCAAGATTTCACATAACTGACGTTGGACCCTAAAATCAATAGATACAAAATCAGCACGTGCCGCTAGACATGATAACATCTACAATAAACTCTTCTTAATAACCCATTTTGGGAGCCTAGAGACCCATTATAAAGTTTAATAATAGCTTATAGACTTAAACACACTCTTATCCAAACAATAAAATACAAACCACAGTGCAGAATAGTGCGCAAGAGATATATTGCTTACGTATACAAAAAGGCATTTACATTTCACTTTGATTGGAATACGGCAACATTTGAGGCGCAAGTTGTTAGGGTTAAATGTTAGGGTCCAGGGATAGGCTAATAGGAGAGTTTCTCTATCTAATGCTATTTATATTAAAATGTGATTCAAATGATATTATCTCTTGCGCGCTAAATTTGTGGCATCTTGTTACCGTCAAATATGTCAAACCTGCACTGTTAAACGACTATCTTCGTAGAATGTTGAGCTTTACGCTCTCAACTACAAATGCATTTTTACGGAATAACCGGAAATATCTATTGAAATGTCAACATTGATTAATCTTTATTTTTTGGATGAGAAATAGAATTATCCAAACATCCAACACGTAAACCTGACCAATATCTACAGTCACTCTCAATCACGATCCCGATGATGTTCAATATCGTTAAACCGTTTCCGCATAAAGTGTAAATATAGAAAGTGCAACGTATTTATTTCTAACGCTTAAACATAGAATAACGATACAGGTTTGATAATCGTTAAA
>CM042149.1:35220580-35254465 GCA_023376005.1 Doryteuthis pealeii | reverse complement strand
TACCGTTAAAATTCCTCAGAACCAACTAACAAGCCGACCAAGAAGCAAAAGAAGACGCAAATGTCACGTTGGCTCTCGAATACGTCACGCTATTTTGACGTCAGAAAAAAAAAACACGTACTTTTGTTTTTTATTCATATATTTTATGAGATGAGGTTCGATGTGTATTTCTGATCTTCTGACTGCTTCTCCGTCATCTTTTTGCTGGTATTGGTACAGAATTCTTATTAATTTTTGTTTTGATCATTCAAACTAAAACTATTTTCCTTAATCTTTTAATGCGTCGTTAACAACTGATTTACTATTTGTGAAAGCAAAACATATTTGAAACTTTTGCATAGGAACGAGATTTCTTGCGCTTACTTTTAAAAAAGACATTAATACTTCCTGAGTATACTGGAACTCCTTTTCATCTTGAGAGATTCTTATTGCTGGGATCCCAAGTCCTATTAGAATGAGGGAAATGAAGAAGCACTGATTGGCAGCAATTGGTTTTAGACTGTGTCTCAACGAATTAAGACTACATATACTGACTTGAATTAAAAATTGCAATTAAATACAAATGAACAACGACTGTAACATAATTGGTGGGGGTGATTAAGATAAAATAAAATAACCCAACAGTTTAATATACCCTTAAATCCATCACAACCAACCAAACAACCAAACCGACCCAGAAGCAAAGATAACCGAACAATGTTAAGTTTATAGCTAAAGCTATTTCTACGTCAGAATTTAAAAAGACAATCCGCGCATTTCTTGTTATTTGTGTGTAGTCATTTGAGAGAGTCTTTGATGTGTATTATTTTGATTTTTTTCGGATTGGCTTTCTTTCATCTTTCGTATGCGGTGAGTACAAAAATATATATGCATTAGTTTTATGATTCTATTTAAAACTATTCCATTGATTTTACTGCGTGTGCTACCGATTTAAATTTTTGTATAAGAAAACCGTAATTTGAAACTTTTTTGTGGGGGACGAGATTTGAACAACAGACAAAAGACTGAACTTGCACACGGTCGCAAAATTTAAAACAGAAAGCTTAATTTTGGAGATCCCCAGTGGAATTTTTACTACAATCTATAAATGATCTTGTTGGCGAATTGGGTACGACTTTAGGGGTTTTTGGGATTAAGGGTTTTTTTGATTTAGTACGTATGCTTAAAAGAAAAATCAACAAACAAAATTACTATACATACTAATCATTATCATTACAACATTGATCATTAATTATTGGACACCCAACGGTAGTCAATTTAGTCATACAGTTGTTTGTGTTTAGTATTGCAAGAATAAAGTGTTCGTTAATTGGGTTTTTAAAAAAATATTTTTCAACTAAATGTATAGGTATTTTGGCTTTTTGATTGTTTTGTTTTTTTTAAGCAATAGGTTAAATAAAAAAAACACACCTCAATCCCCAAACCCCATAAATGTATACTTCCCAATCTCGCAAAAGTCTCATTCTTAGACTGTGTTTAAACGCGGACGATGCGCGGGACCTCCAAAAAAACTTTCTCGTTTTGCTAATTTTGTTAACTTTCGTGCAAGTTCAGCCCGACAAATCTACTCTAATAATGACTTTCGAGGTTTAGGTTCGATGGCTTATACTCGTGAGATACAAGGAGGACACCAAGGAAGTCCGGAGAATACAGCCGCTGAAAGCGTGGTGATTTTACATCCACAATATAGATAAGATACATTACAGTCCTGAGAAAAGAATCAAACATTGTTGCAATTCTCTTTTTTTAATCATAAACTAATCTATTCGGTAGAAACTAATACGGGGTAGTTTTTAGTAGGAAAAATTAAAAAAAATTTCGTTATTATTTTTATCACAAGTATTATTCGGGAACTAGACTTAACACTATTAACGATGCCCAAACCCTTTTTATCAATATGAGGTGCTTAGAAAGGCGGTGACTGAGGCTCATGTCCTGAGAATGACATTAAACTCTGGTAGTGAGGTTCTGCAAACACCCGGGTATAAAACCGCTGCCTATCCAATGACAAAGACACTCCAAGACTTATTTCGTGTCCTATATCGTTGGGGTTTGCACCACATTCGTTCAACAAATAAATTACCATCTCCAAATTCAATCGCAGTATACAAGAGGGTTTTTTATTCCCTTATTGGAATGGGTTTGTGCTCTTCTGACCAAATTTCATTGATTTAGTTTTTCTTGATAAATTCTAAAATCTTCTAATGAGCCAATCCATAATTTGTGGATGAACGACAAGGGGACCTGAAAACTTATGTAATACTGTATGACGTTAACCTCTCTGAGTTTCTGGTATTGTAGAGAATGTGGAGCACCTTTTTTTTTATTACCATTGCTCCCATTTCCCTCTGATCCGTAGTAGAAAATGTTAGATTGATCTATAGGTTGATATACCATTAATACCCGAACAACCAGCCATCCATATGTTAATTGTTGACGTTGTTGAAGACCGCCACTAGACAACAATTATTTAGGGTATCCGGCTAGTTTCCTATGTCACTCCAGGATGTTCTCGTCCACCCCTACATTTTTGCGACCCCCATAAAATTGCCCTCTTTTTGTGTTTGGGTTGCTCATCCTCCGGGCTACCCATGGACGGACTCCGCTGCCGTTTCTTTGGAGTCAAAGTACTGCAAACATCCGGGTATAAAACCGCCGCCATTAAACAGGTCACTCCTTCATGACTTTAGAATGTTGGCATGCTGCCTTTCCAAATACAAGGACACTCCAAACTCATTTCGAGTCCTATATCGTTGGGGTTAGCACCACATTCGTTCAACAAGTAAATTACAATCTCCAAATTCGTTCGCAGTATAGAAGAGTTTTTATTTATTCACTTATCCGAATATGGTAGGTTTGTCATCTTTTGGCGAGTAGTGTTCAACCTCGGCGAATTTTATTAATTTGTTTTTTCTTAATATATTTGAAAATTTTTCATCGCATGTGTCACTCGATAATTTGTGGATGAACGACAATGAGAACGGATAATTTATCCAATAATATATGACATTCAAATCTCTGAGGTACCAGTTCTGTTAATCTAGGATATGTGGAACACCCCTTCATAACCATGACTCCCATTTCTCTCTGTGCCGTAGTGGTGGTACCATATTAGGGTCTCATCTATGGGTATTTCCTGGGTCCGGTTGTCTACTATTTTTTAATTATAAAACCAAGGTATTTGATTTTATCCCAGAATTCATTTTTCAGCCTTAACATGAAATCCGTATTGCTTAATTCGGCTGAAAACGGAAAATAATCGTTACAAAAGTTCATCCTGTGATGCAGATGTAACGATGCTGTCATCAATAAATGCTGTAACTCCTGACAATCCGATCAACATGGCGTCCATTGTTTGTTGGAATATTGCTTGTGGGTATTAGAATGCACCTCTGCAGTGTTACTCCTCCAAATGGGGCCACGCCAATTCTAAGTCAGAGCCGTAATTTTGACCTCAACCTCTGTCTATATTTGAGTTTGTTCCTAAGGGGTGCATTGAAGTAATTATTTATATGAAATTTATCCAGGGGCCAGAACACGCTCTATCAGCTCTGACCTGTGCATAGATTACAAAGCAAGTTTTGTTTAGAACTAGAAGGTTGTGGCTGATGGTCTTCATATCCTGAGGATGACGTTAAACTCTATCTGATGGTGAGGTGAGGTTCCAGTTCTGAATGTGAAACACCCTACATCATTGCTCCCAGATCTATTCTGAACTGGAGTTGTAGTAAATGTTAGGGATTCAGCTATTGATTGAATAGAAAAACAAGAGTTTAAGACATTGATACCCCCATCACAAATGAATAAAACTAAAGTTCTTAAAACCTAAAATAAGCCAAGAGATTGATGTCCTAATCAAAATCCAACGAAAATCCATATCGTTGACCCACCCTAAATTATTTAGTGTATCCGGTTAGTTTCCAATGTCCTCGTCCACACCTGTAGACATTTTGCCACCCTTATAAATGGCCTCCTTTTTGTGTTTGATTTACACTTCGTCCGTGCAAACCATGGGTGTACTCCGCTGCCGTTTCTTGGGAGTCAAATTAATGCAAGCATCCTGGTATAAAACCATCGCCATTAAACAGGTCAGTCTCTCCTGACTTTTGAATATCCTTGTTTTGGTGAATAATGAAATAGTGCCTAATCAATTAGAGACATTGACATCAGCACCATGTTCTAGAATCTTTTTGCTCAAATTTCTAATGGTGTGCATTTCCAAAACAAGGGCACTCCAAGCCTTATTTCGTGTCCTATATCGTTGGGATTAGCAACAGATTTGTTAAACAAGTAAATTAGAATCTCCAAATTCGATCGCAGTTCTCCGGCTAATGCATTAGTCGTTCCAGCATACAACTGTGAACTTTGTTTGGCTGTGACTGTTGGGTTTTCTGAGGTACCGTGGATTGGACTTTGTTCCACTTTTTCCTACTGTTAGACACTCCCTCTTCATTCTCCGTTGTCCGCTACGGTTAGTGGAGGGTTTGTTTTTGTTGTTCCCCAACCGTGGTCCTGAAAGCATGGCACCCTGTCTCGAACTTTCACTCTCATTACAGCGAGCCTTGGTCAAATCGTCTCGAAGACCCTCCTCACTAACATTCGATTCGATACTCCATTCGACGGATATCGGTTTGATCGAATTGTAAACTGAAGAGCCCTTTTTAGGTCATGCCATCAATGAGCATTCTTTTCTCGGTAAAAGACAGGTCTCCTCATTTTCCAAATACTCTTCTCAAGACAGGGAAAGCATTCTTGGTGTCCTCTTTCCAGAATACTCCCACCCTGTCGGCTAAGGCGTACTGCACCACTGCAGAGGAGTAATACTCCAGCAATGGGGATATTTGTCGGCCATGGGTGGCGACCCATGATGCTTAAGGGTAGAACCAAGATGGTTGAGCTGTCCCTGACTTGCAATATTCCACTTTGGACCTTTCTTTGGCTAGGTGGGCGGTTGCAGAGACCCCCTCCGATTAATCGGCTGGTTACGTCAATCCCTTGCATCTATACGATTGCCCCAACCCTTTTTATCCAAAGGCAAAGGCACTCAAGACTCATTTCGAGTCCTATATCGTTGGGGTTTGCACCACATTCGTTCAACAAATAAATTACAATCTCCAAATTCAATCGCAGTATACAAGAGTTTTTTATTCCCTTATTGGAATGGGTTTGTGCTCTTCTGACCAAATTTCATTGATTGTTTTTCTTGATAAATTCTAAAATCTTTCTAATGAACCAATCCATAATTTGTGGATGAACGACAAGGGGACCTGAAAACTTATGTAATACTGTATGACGTTAACCTCTCTGAGGTTCTAGTAGAGAATGTGGAGCACCTTTTTTATCACCATTGCTCCCATTTCCCTCTGATCCGTAGTAGTAAATGTTAGGGATTGATCTATAGGTTGATATACCATTAATACCCGAACAACCAGCCATCCATATGGTAATTGTTGACGTTGTTGAAGACCGCCACTAGACAACAATTATTTAGGGTATCCGGCTAGTTTCCTATGTCACTCCAGGATGTTCTCGTCCACCCCTACATTTTTGCGACCCCCATAAAAATTGCCCTCTTTTTGTGTTTGGGTTGCTCATCCTCCGGGCTACCCATGGACGGACTCCGCTGCCGTTTCTTTGGAGTCAAAGTACTGCAAACATCCGGGTATAAAACCGCCGCCATTAAACAGGTCACTCCTTCATGACTTTAGAATGTTGGCATGCTGCCTTTCCAAATACAAGGACACTCCAAACTCATTTCGAGTCCTATATCGTTGGGGTTAGCACCACATTCGTTCAACAAGTAAATTTTGGCGAGTAGTGTTCAACCTCAGCGAATTTCATTGATTTGGTTTTTCCTAATGAATTTGAAAATCTTTCGTCGCATGTGTCACACCATAATTTGTGGAGGAACGACAATACTGAATGACCTTCAAATTTGAGGTTCCAGTTCTGGTAATCTAGGATATGTGAAGCACCCCTTCATCACCATGGCTCCCATTTCCCTCTGAGCAGCAGTAGTGGTGGTACCATATTAGGGTACACTCCATGGGTATTTCCCGGGTCCGGTTGTCTAGCATTCTTTTATAAAACCAAGGGATTTGATTTTTTTTTAAATATTTTTTTAGCCTTAACACGAAATCCGTATTGTTCAATTCGGCTGAAAACGGAAAATAATCGTGTTACTCTTCCAAATGGGGCCACGCCAATTCTAAGTCAGAGCCGTAATTTTGATCTCCAACCCCCTTTCTATATTTGAGTTTGTTCCTCAGGGGTGCATTGAAGTCATTGTTTACATGAAATTTATCCAGGGGCCAGAACACGCTCTCAGCTCTGACCTGTACATAGATTACAAAGCAAGTATGGTTTAGAACTCGAAGGTTGTGGCTGATGGTCTTCATATCCTGGGAATGACATTAAACTCTGTGAGGTTCCAGTTCTGAATGTCATTGCTCCCAGATCTATTCTGAACTGGAGTTGTAGTAAATGTTAGGGACTCGGCTATGGATTGAATAGAAAAACAAGAGTTTAAGACATTGATACCCCATCACAAATGAATAAAACTAAAGTTCTTAAAACATAAAAATAAGCCAAGAGATTGATGTCCTAATCAAAATCCAACGAAAATCCACATCGTTGACCCACCCTAAATTATTTAGTGTATCCGGTTAGTTTCCAATGTCCTCGTCCACACCTGTAGACATTTTTCCACCCCTATAAATGGCCTCCTTTTTTGTTTTTGATTTACACTTCGTCCGTGCAACCCATGGGTGTACTCCGCTGCCGTTTCTTGGGAGTCAAATTAATGCAAACATCCTGGTATAAAAACCGCCGCCATTAAACAGGTCAGTCTCTCCTGACTTTTGAATATCCTTGTTTTGGTGTATAATGAAATGGTGCCTAATTAATTAGGCATTGACATCAGCACCATGTTCTAGAATCTCTTGTTCAATTTTCAGATGGTGTGCATTTCCAAGACAAGGGCACTCCAAGCCTTATTTCGTGTCCTATATCATTGGGGTTAGCACCAGATTTGTTAAACAAGTAAATTAGAATCTCCAAATTCAATCGCAGTTCTCCGTGCTAATGCATTAGTCGTTCCAGCATACAACTGTGAAAACTGATTTGGCTGTGACTGTTGGGTTTTCTGAGGTACCGTGGATTGGACTTTGTTCCACTTTTTCCTACTGTTAGACACTCCCCTCTTCATTCTCCGTTGTCCGCTACAGTTAGTGGAGGGTTTGTTTTTATTGTTCCCAACCGTGGTCCTGAAAGCATGGCACCCTGTCTCGAACTTCCACTCATTACAGCGAGCCTTGGTCAAATCGTCTCGAAGACCCTCCTCATTAACATTCGATTCAATACTCCATTCGACGGTTAGCGGTGTGATCGAATTGTAACCAGAGGAGACCTTTTAGCTCATGCCATCAATGAGCATTGTTTTCTCAGTAAAAGACAGGTCTCCACATTTTCCAAATACTCTTCTCAAGACAGGGAGAGCATTCTTGGTGTCCTCTTTCCAGAATACTCCCACCCTGTCGGCTGAGGCGTACTGCACCACTGCAGAGGAGTAATACTCCAGCAATGGGGCTATTTGTCGGCCATGGGTGGCGACCCATGATGCTTAAGGATAGAACCAAGATGGTTGAGCTGTCCCTGACTTGCAATATTCCACTTTGGACCTTTCTTTGGCTAGGTGGGCGGTTGCAGAGACCCCCTCCGATTGATCGTTTGGTTACGTCAATCCCTTGCATCTATACGATTGCCCCAACCCTTTTTATCATATGGGTGCTAGAAGGCGGTGGCTGAGAATGACATTAAACTCTGGTAGTGAGGTTCTGCAAACACCCGGGTATAAAACCGCTGCCTATCCAAAGACAAAGGCACTCCAAGACTTATTTCGTGTCCTATATCGTTGGGGTTTACACCACATTCGTTCAACAAATAAATTTGGGTTGCTCATCCTCCGGGCTACCCATGGACGGATTCCGCTGCCGTTTCTTTGGAGTCAAAGTACTGCAAACATCCGGGTATAAAACCGCCGCCATTAAACAGGTCACTCCTTCATGACTTTAGAATGTTGGCATGCTGCCTTTCCAAATACAAGGACACTCCAAACTCATTTCGAGTCCTATATCGTTGGGGTTAGCACCACATTCGTTCAACAAGTAAATTACAATCTCCAAATTCGTTCGCAGTATAGAAGAGCTTTTATCTATTCACTTATAGGAATATGGTAGATTTGTAATCTTTTGGCGAGTAGTGTTCAACCTCGGCGAATTTTATTGATTTGGTTTTTCTTAATGAATTTGAAAATCTTTCATCGCATATGTCACTCCATAATTTGTGGATGAACGACAAGGAGAACGGATAATTTATCTAATACTGTATGACATTCAAATCTCTGAGGTTCCAGTTCTGGTAATCTAGGATATGTGAAGCACCGCATCATCACCATGGCTCCCATTTCCTTCTGAGTCGTAGTGGTGGTACCATATTAGGGTCCCATCTATGGGTATTTCCTGGGTCCGGTTGTCTACCATTTTTTTAATTATAAAACTATAAAAAAATTATATAAAACTATAAAAACGAGGTGGCGACCCATGATGCTTAAGGATAGAACCAAGATGGTTGAGCTGTCCCTGACTTGCAATATTCAGCTTTGGACCTTTCATTGGCTAGGCGGGCGGTCGCAGAGACCCCCTCCGATTAATCGGCTGATTACGTCAATCCCTTGCATCTATACGATTGTCCCAACCCTTTTTATCCAAAGGCAAAGGCACTCAAGACTCATTTCGAGTCCTATATCGTTGGGGTTTGCACCACATTCGTTCAACAAATAAATTAAAATCTCCAAATTCAATCGCAGTATACAAGAGTTTTTTATTCCCTTATTGGAATGGGTTTGTGCTCTTCTGACCAAATTTCATTGATTGTTTTTCTTGATAAATTCTAAAATCTTTCTAATGAACCAATCCATAATTTGTGGATGAACGACAAGGGGACCTGAAAACTTATGTAATACTGTATGACGTTAACCTCTCTGAGGTTCTAGTAATGTAGAGAATGTGGAGCACCTTTTTTATCGCCGTTGCTCCCATTTCCCTCTGATCCGTAGTAGTAAATGTTAGGGATTGATGTATAGGTTGATATACCATAATACTCGAACGAATAGCCATCCATATGGTAATTGTTGACGTTGTTGAAGACCGCCACTAGACAACAATTATTTAGGGTATCCGGCTAGTTTCCTATGTCACTCCAGGATGTTCTCGTCCACCCCTACATTTTTGCGACCCCCATAAAATTGCCCTCTTTTTGTGTTTGGGTTGCTCATCCTCCGGGCTACCCATGGACGGACTCCGCTGTCGTTTCTTTGGAGTCAAAGTACTGCAAACATCCGGGTATAAAACCGCCGCCATTAAACGGGTCACTCCTTCATGACTTTAGAATGTTGGCATGCTGCCTTTCCAAATACAAGGACACTCCAAACTCATTTCGAGTCCTATATCGTTGGGGTTAGCACCACATTCGTTCAACAAGTAAATTACAATCTCCAAATTCGTTCGCAGTATAGAAGAGCTTTTATCTATTCACTTATCGGAATATGGTAGGTTTGTCATCTTTTGGCGAGTAGTGTTCAACCTCAGCGAATTTCATTGATTTGGTTTTTCCTAATGAATTTGAAAATCTTTCGTCGCATGTGTCACACCATAATTTGTGGAGGAACGACAATACTGAATGACCTTCAAATTTGAGGTTCCAGTTCTGGTAATCTAGGATATGTGAAGCACCCCTTCATCACCATGGTTCCCATTTCCCTCTGAGCAGCAGTAGTGGTGGTACCATATTAGGGTACACTCCATGGGTATTTCCCGGGTCCGGTTGTCTAGCATTCTTTTTATAAAACCAAGGGATTTGATTTTTTTTAAATATTTTTTAGCCTTAACACGAAATCCGTATTGTTCAATTCGGCTGAAAACGGAAAATAATCGTGTTACCCTTCCAAATCCAAAGCCAATCCATACTTGGTGGAAGAACTACAAGGAGACCTGAAAATTCATTCAATACTGTGTGACATTAAACTCTGAGGTTCCAGTTCTGGTAAACTAGGGAATGTGGAGCACACCTTTATTCCCATTGCTCCCATTTCATTCTGACCTGTAGTGGTAGTACCACCGGTTAGGGTCCCATCTATGGATTAAATAGGAAATTTGTATATTAAAAAATGGAGTTTAAACAATTTTTCTTCCAAGCTCTCGCTACGAATCTTTCAAGTTAAAATGCCGTAAAACCAAACAATCTGCGCACGATGTCTTGGAGATGTTGTGGTTGATCGGGGACATCCTGCCGTGGTACCTGTATTTTCTCAAACGCTCTCATATTTTCTGCGTAATTCATTTGCCTTTAGTCGTTCCAGTATACGACTGTGGGTACTTTCTTGGTTTGGCGCCTGTTGGGTTTTCTATGTGGAACTGAAGTACCGCAGATTGGACTTTCCTCTCGCTTTTCCCACTGTCACCAACTCCTTTTCCTTTTCCGTTGCACCCCACCCCCACGGTGGAATCTTAGAGGATGTGGGTTTGTTGTTCCCAATCGTATTGTGGTGTGGTTAGAAGCGGTAGAAAATCGTGCATTTGAGGGGGTGCTTTCCCGGGCATTTTGTAGACAGATGACTAATCATGCTCACAAACCCAAGATGGCTTCCTGCCTGTCACAATAACAGTCGAAGTGTCTGCTTATCGACACTTGCTATAGAAGGAACTTTCTTTTCTCGGGAAAACGATAGGCCTCCCCATTTTCGGAATGCACGCTTCTCAAGGCCCGGAAGACCTTCTTGGTGCCCGCTTTTGAGAATTTACCGGAATCGTCGTGTGCTAGGCCGTGTGGACGGCCTAGGAGACTGAGGCGTGACGTCGAATCTCCATATTGGGTACCCCTAGATCGCCTTCTGAGGGATGAAGGCAATCAATCTCGTGACGCACCAAAGAAGCCCGATTGTTCCACATAAACCTAAACAGGGTTTTTTTTTCTCTTTGAACTAAAACGGCGGATGGGTGCGGCAAAGCAAAGGCAGTAAAGAATGATGGGGTAGGTGTGTTAACTGCACACCCCTGTCGTACTTTTTCTCTCTTGCCGCTGCTGATCCTAATTGAACAGTAGCCCCTTAACTTAAGAGATAGCCTTTGTCCGCTGGACCAGATCATCATCGATATTTAGCAAAATGTCGGCTTATATATTCTTCTACCTATACAAGATTAGAACATTCTAATAGTTGAATTGCTTTATATAAAAAGGAAAACCTAACAGTCGATAGACAAAGAGCATATCCTACCGGCAGCTTGTAACAAACGTTTGGCCGCCGGCAATCATTTCCCTAAAGTCGGCGGAGTGGTAGTGCCTGTCAGGGTCCCATCTACGGGTTAAATAGAAACAATTGTTTGAGAAAATTGAGTACCCATCAAGAATTAATAAAACAAAAGAATCTTCGACATAAAATGACCCAGGGGGGTTGACATACCATAAAACCCAATTAACCAATCACATTGTGCTATATAAACTATTCAATGTAATAGAAAACAAAATCTAATCGGAGGAATATTCAATTCTAGTTTTCTTAATTGAATAATAAATATTATGTGTTGCCATGATCCTACACTCTGCCTACAGACGCTAATAAGAAGCCATCATGTTATCCGTCTCCCGACAGATGCAAGGAATCAGAGCCGTAATTTTGACCCCCTCCCTGTATATATTTTTGTTTATAAGGGTACATTGCAATAATTTTTGTACATGAAATTTATTCAGGGGCCCGAACACGCTCTATCAGCTCTGACCTGTGCATCGATCACAATGCAAGTTTAGTTTTTAACTAGGTGATGGCTGAGGGTCTTCATATCCTGGGAATGGTGTTCGTCTCAATCTGATTGTGAGGTTCCAGTTCTGGAAGTCTGGGGTGATGTGGAGCACCATTCATCACCATTGCTCCCAGGCCCACACTGACCCAGAGTGTCAGTACCTGTTAGGATTCCATTTCTGGGTTAAATAGAAAACAATGTATCAATCTTTAAAAAAAAATTGAGTACCTGTCAGTGAATTTGTTTGGATTGCTCTTCCTCTAAGCTACCCACGGCCGGACTCCGCTGTCATTTTCTTTGGAGTCAAAATACTGCAGATATCCAAGTATAAAACCGATACCATTAAACAGGCTGCCCTGTCGCCTGGGGCGTTAGGAGGCCACCTGTTGGCCGTGGGAGGCGACCCGTGATGCTTAAGGATAGAACCCATGTGGTTGAGCAGTTTATGACTTGCAATACTCAATATGGCCCTTTCTTGGGCTAGACGGGCGGTCGGAGAGGCCACCCCCTCCGATTATTCGGCTGGTCACGTCAAGTCCTAGCACCTATATGATTGCTCCAACCCTCTTTATCATATGGGTGCTAGAAGGCGGTGGCTGAGGGTCTACATGTCCTGGGAATGACGTTAAACTCTATCTGATGGTAAGGTTCCAGTATTGGAGGTTTGGGGAATGTGGGGCGCTCCTTCATCACCATTGCTCCCTGGTCCACTCTGACCCGGAGTGGTAGTACCTGTTAGGGTCCCATCTATGGGTTAAATAGAAAAAATCCATTTATAAAAAAAATGGACTATCCATTAAAAATGAATTTATTTCAAAACGTTATCGGCATTAAATGACCCACTGAGGTTAATATGCCCTAAAACAAACCAAATCATCAAACGGTTCACTCCTTCGTGAGTTTTGAATATCCGTCTTGGTAGGCGGTGAATACGGCAGTGGTGACTAATTGATTAGACGCATTGATACCGAGACCATGTTCCAGAAGTTCGAGTGAAATTTCCAGATCGTCGGGATCGGTTGTCTTTCCAAAGACAAGGGCACTCCAAGCCCATTTTAAAACGGGTCGCTTATGAGCAAAATATTTGGCTTTCCCGAAACCAGGAAAAGAGCTGTCGCCTTTTCGAATCTATTAAATACAGACTTGAAAATTTTGGCGAAGATCCTGGCAGATCGTTTACATTGTCAAACGGCGAAAGTTACTAACCCCATCCCCACCATGTTTGTTCTTACGAAGCAACTTCACAGCCATAACTCACAGAAAACACTCCCAAAACAAATAAACAAAACATAAACATGGGTCAAAACATTATTCAATGGAATTGTCGTGGAATCAAAGCAAACCTTAACGATTTACTTTTACTACAAGCAGAAATACATCCTGCTATAATCTGCCTGCAAGAAACTTTTCTCAAAATGACAAAACATCAAAAACTTTGAAAGCTACAACTACATACATAAAAATAATCACAGGGCTTCTGGGGAGTCTCAATCTTGATAAGAAATGACATACCCCAAAGAAAAATTAACCTTCAAACTGAATTCCAGACAGTTACTGTCAAAGCAACTCTACATAGAACAATCAATATCTGTTCACTATATATCCCGCCACTTGATCCAGTCAAGATGAAATCAATCTACTACTACAACTACGTACTCCTTATATCTTACTAGGCGACTTTAACAGCTACAATACTTTATGGGATTGTAAAACCACAAATCAAAGAGGCAGAACACTGGAAAACATAATCAACAATAACAACCTATGCCTTCTTAACACAAAATCTTCAACACACCTTGACCCATCTTCTGCTACCTACTCAGCCATAGATTTGACCATCTGCGACCCTTCAATTTACCTAGATTTCTCCTGGAATGTGTATGAGGACACCTGCGGGAGTGATCACTTCCCAATTGTATTGAAAGCATACACCCCCAGGAAGAACTACCTCGATGGAGTTTGAAGAAAGCTAACTAGGAGAAATTCAAATCCCTATGCAGCAAACACCTCATACAAAATGATATTACTTGCTCAATTGACCATTACACACAATTTCTAATTACAATAGCAAAAAAATGTATTCCATATAATACCGCATCTACCAAACAAAACAGACCATGGTTCAGCAAGGAATGCAAAGAGGCCATTCGACTACGACGCGCTGCTCTACGAAAGTTCCAAACCGAACCCACAACCCCCAATCTAATCTCATTCAAATTCTATCGAGCAAAGGCAAAGAAAACAAAGAAGCTAAAAGAAACTCATGGAAAAATTACGTAAATAAACTAAACGCCTCCTCCACATTAAAAACAGTCTGGGACATGATCAGAAAAATAGCGGGGGAAAAAAACCCAAGTCCATTAAACCACCTCTCCATAAGAAATGAAAAAGTAACAACAAAAAAGGCTATTGCCGATTTACTTGCTAAAACCTTCTCAAACAATTCTTCCTGTCAAACTAACAAATTCCTAAGAACCAAACAAATTGCAGAAAAGAGAAACCAACTTTACTTCAAAAAATTCTGACGATTACAACAAGCCTTTTACAATAGCAGAAATTAATGACTCCATAACAAAATCACACAATACAGCTGTCTGTCCTGATGAGATTCACAATGAATTTTTTAAAAATCTCTCAGATGTGTTACTTTTCCAAATATGATTATAGATGTTCAGGAGACATTTCCAGAAACATGGAGACAAGCCACAATTATACCCATTCCCAAAACTGGCAAAGATACCACCTAATCCACAAAATTACCAACCCATCGCCTTGACAAGCTGCCTCTACAAGACAATGGAGCGGATGATCAACAAAAGGCTGACATGGTATCTAGAAACAAATAACCTAATTACAAACCTTCAAACAGGGTTCCGAAAAAAAGAGAGGTACAATAGACCATCTGATCCGACTGGACCTACATCAGGGAAGCATATATAAAAAAAACAGCATGTAACGGCAGTCTTTTTTGACCTGGAGAAGGCATGATACTACTTGGAGGTATGGTGTCATGAAAGACATGCACGATCTAGGGTTACGAGGAAGACTGTCACTATTTATAAAAAGAATTCCTCTCAATAGAAATGTCAGTGTACGTGTTGGATCCACTTTTTCTGACCTCCAAACTCAAGAGGAAGGCATCCCACAGGGAAGTATCTTATCAGTAACTCTATTTTCTATAAAAATAAATAATATAATAAATAGCCTCAATCCTATAATCAACTGCGCTCTCTGTTGATTACCTTGTTATTTGCTATAGATCCGCAGATATTCACAAAATGGAACGCCAATTGCAGATGGGCCTCAGCAAAGTGAACAAATGGGCAACAGACAACGGCTTTAAATGCTCAAAGACCAAAACTCAATGTGTGCATTTCTGTTCCTTAAGAAAAATGCACAATGACCCTACGATCAAACTTGAGGAAAGTGAAATACCTGTTGTTGATCAGTATAAATTCCTGGGAGTTATATTCGATAAACAAAACTTTCATCCCACACATAAAATACTTAAAAAAAATAAATGTACCAGAACTATTACGAGTAGTTGCCCATACTGAATGGGGATCGGATCAAAAAACACTACTTAAACTATACAGATCACTAATCCGTTCCCAACTTGACTATGCCTGCTTTGTATATAGATCTGCTAGGAGGTCTTACCTCAAATAGCTCAACTCTGTACGCAATGAAGGCTTAAGGCAAGTAATAGGGGTCTTCAGAACTTCTACAGTCGACAGCCTATATGTAGGTGCTTATGAAGCACCCCTACAGCTAAGATGCGGAAAACTAGCCTTGCAATACTACACAAAACTCAAATCCTGTCCATCCAACCCAGCTTATGACTGCACCTTCAACCAAGCATACAAAGAATGTTTTGAAGAAAAAAAAGAAATCAATCAAACCTTTTGGTCTCCGGATGGAACCTATCCTCAAAGAATCTAGAATTCCTCTCAAATATCCATAAAACCATCATACCAAAAACACCACCTTGGATCATTAAAAAAACCTAAAGTGATCCTTGAGCTAAGTGAACTTCCCAAAACAAAAACCCATCCTAGCTCTTACCAAGACAAATTCCACAATATTCTAGAACGCTACCCCAACCACCTCCATCTTTACAGATGGCTCTAAGGACAATGACAAAACAGCATGTGCAGATATTTTAAATAAAACAAAAATTGTAAGAAAAGCTCTCCCAAATGAAAGTTTTTCTTTTTCTTTTCCCCAGCTCGAACCCGTGCAATAGATATAGCACTTGACATCATCTCTGAAAATAAACACACAAAATATATCTTCTCAGACTCTCTATCAGTCCTATCATTAGGAAATAAAAAGCTGGAAGACCCTCTCATCATTAAGCTCCTGAATAGATTAGACTCAATGTCTAACTCTAAGGGTATTATATGCTGGATACCAAGCCATATAGGAGTGGAGTGGGGATGGAAGAGCTGACTCTGCAGCTAAATCGGCTCTAGATTAATCCTTGACAAGTTCCAGATACCATATACTGACTTGAAACCTAAAATTAATAGATTCCTTCATACAAAATGGCAAACACTGGAATAACTGTATCCACAAACTCTTCCTAATCAAACCCACTTTGGGAGGCTGCAGACCAACTTTAAAGAGTCTAGAAAGGAACAAGTCATTATGTCCATTATGCATTGGTCATACAAACTAACTCTTATATTTCACATTGTGGTTGTTCTTGTTTGAGTATGTCAAACAACCCTGACAGTTAAACACTTCACGGAATGCAGATTTTTTTCCTCACATCAAAAACCGTTATTATTGCAAACAATATGAAAGATCTGTTTTGAAAATGTTAACATAGAATATATTTCTCCTTGAGTGAAATAAAATTTATACCATAGAATATAGACATAAAACAAATCAATACCATACAAATATATGCTAACAGTTAAAACAATTACTAAAAGTATATATATGAATACACAATATGTATTACACCCTAACCGTTAGGCATGATATAACCCCGGACGGGTTGATATGGCGTTAAAATCAATAAACCAACCCTTTTTATCATATGGGTGCTAGAAGGCGGTGACTAAGGGTCTACATGTCGTGGGAATGACGTCAAACTCTATCTGGTGAGGTTCCAGTTTTGGAGGTTTAGGGAATATGGAGCACCCCTTCATCACCATTGGTCCACTCTGACCCAGAGTGGTAGTACCTGTTAGAGTCCCATCTATGGGTTATATAGAAAAATGTATTTATAAAAAAATGGTATTATCCATTAAGAATGAATTTATTTCAAAACTTTATCGGCATTAAATGACCCACTGAGGTTGATATGCAACGAACCAAACCAAACCAAATCAAATGCTTTTATTGACCTCTATTGGTCACGTTTGGCCACGCACCGGTCAATCCATCCACACTGTAAAACAAACGTATATAAGCTATACGAAAAGGCACCACTTAATTTAACACTCTCTCCAGAATTGACAATGAAAAAACTACATTGTATTTAAGGTCGTTCATAAATCTTCCTAAAATCATATACCTAATGGATTTCCTCAATGGGAATGCTACAGATCAACAGACAAGGAGTAAACGGATACGAAAATCTTTCTACTTCAAAGAATACATGAAACTTTATACTACAAGGAATATCCACTCTGGCGGCAAGAATCTTAACAAGTTTGGTTCCTCGAATCCAAAACCCTCCTAGTTTATAAACAAAATTGTATTATGCATTTAAGAAGAAATTTTCACTTTGTCGGCATTAAATGCCCCACCGAGGTTGATATGCCGTAAACCAAACCAAAACCCTTTTACCAACTCCCTATGCGGCTACAGGAGCCAAAAATCAACAATGGATCCTCAGTAAGAGAGGTGAACATCCCAAAATATATCTTAGAAATATTCTATTTTTATTTAAGATGCAGAAGATTGCTCTTGATTACCTTTTCCAGATCCCCGCTTCCCTTTTCTTTTTTTTCCGTGATGCTTAAGGATGGACCTAGGTGTCTGAGCAGTCTGACTTGCAACACTTTATTTTCGCCTTTTACTTAAGCGAGACAGACGCTAGGAGAGGCCACCTACAATCAATCGGCCTGCATATTAACCCCTAGTACCTAAACCTTTTTATCATGTGGTAGAAGACGGTGGCTGAGGGCCCTCATTTCCGGGTATAAAGGTAAATCCTATATGATGGTGTACTCCTAATTCTGGAGCTGTGGGGAATGTAGAGTACCTCTTCATTACCATTATTCCGTTTCACTATGACCTGGAGTGGTAGTATCTGTTTTGGTTTAATGGCATATTCAACACTAGATTATTTAATGCCAACTCTATAAAATTTAAGATATAGTATCTCTCAGTAATTCAATAAATATCTATTCATGGTTGTTCCTCTTGTTACAGTATATAAGTAACGAATGCGTGCGGCCAATGCACAAACGCACCAATTACTACCGCCTCTGGATTTTCTATATCCAGGTTTCCATTCTCCTAGGGTTGGTTTTGATTGTTAGTAATTTGTTCGTGCACCACTGTTAACATTGTTGCAATTTTTGCTTGATGAATATCCTTATTTGGTTCCCCAGATCTGTATATGGCATCCTAAAGTTTGGGTCAATTTTGTTTAGGACTTGTTTGCAGCTGAATCTGCCTTTATCATTTCCTGTTATTTCTACATGATTGGGATTCAACACCTCACACTTCCTTGCCTCCAGCAGTGAATTGAGCTTTGAGTAATAATTTGATTATAATGGGTTGATATGTGTTCTGCTCTCGGTGTGATTAGTACAATGAATAAGTAATTTTTTATTTCAATATTGCCAAGTGCTATAGCACTAGCCCTTAGTGCTGAAGATGGAAAGCTCATTTGGGAGGCATTTGTTTATTTTCTAACATATTCTGCACTCCTGTTGTTCATGAGTATAATGATGGGTGTAATGATCGGGGATTTTTTTTTTCCTTTTGGTGTAACAGGCCTTCTGCCTGCACAATTGTTAAAATGGTGTTTGCTTGAGGGATTTACATACATCTAATGATCTTTTAAGTGGACTTTAAATTATTCCAGGGCGGGTATTCTAGATGATACTATCGGTGTACATTTTCTTAAATGAAAGTTTTGAGACCTGTGATGGCTTCCACCGGGGTGGGAGAAGCCCCGATCATTGTTCTGGGCAGGTAAGCCCAGCACCTATATGATGCCGCGACTGCTATTACCCCGTATGGCAGCCACAACCTTTATAATATGGGTGCTTAGATAAGACGGTAGGCCTGAGGTTCAAATGTACTGGGAAAAACGTTAAAACTCTATTGATGGTGAAGGTTCCAAGTTCTGGGCGCAATAGTGAGGAGCACAACTCATTCATAGCGCACCTCGGGATTGGCTCCCCTTTGGTTCACACTTGTTAGGTTCCATCTATGGTTTAAATAGAAGAAGATGTTACTCTGATACCCATCTTTGTATTTTGGGTTAAGAATGGTGTTGTGAGCTGTATTAGTGGGGCAACGAGTGGTTTTAATTCGTCTTATAAAATTGATTGCAGAAGCAGACGAAACTCCTGTTTCTAAGAAGGAAACTGGCTCTGCAATAGCTTCCACTGGTGAACGTCTCTGAAAGCTCCCAGAGCTAATCTCAAACGGGTGTAACCAGCCCTGTCGGCTGGGGCGCTTGAAAATTGCACTTCTGCAGAAGGGGTTTATAGAGACGCCCCCAACTGGGGCTATCTGTTGGCCGTGGGTGGCGAACCCGTGATGCCCTTTAAGGATATATACTTGTGGATGAACAGCAGTTCAATGACTTCAATAACTCACTTTGGCACTCTTTTGGGCTAGACGGACGGTCGGTGAGGCCCCTTCTCCGATCATCGGGCTGGGTCACATCAAGCCCTAGCGGACTATTAAGATTGTCCCCTATTGCCCTTATGGCAAGCCTCCCACCCTTTTAATCATATGGGCTAAAGCGGCTGGGGTCTAACTATGGTTACTCTAGAAATGTACGTAATATATCTGCATGGTGAGATTCCAAGTTTTTGGGAGGTTGGGGAATTATGAAGGCACCTGCCTTATAACAGTTTCTCCTGGTCCAACTCTGAACGGGTCGGAGAGGAAGTACCTGTTATAGTGTCCCATCTTGGGTTTTTAAATAGAATACAATGTTTATTAAACAACATTGACTGTATCCAATAATGAATTGAATTTACACTTTCAAAACTTTATCGGGCATTAGAAGTGACCCACTGAAAGGTTTGATATGGCCGTAACAACTGGAGGCTCTACCAGTGTCCGCACTTTTTTATAAAATTCGATGCTGACCCATTGGTTGGAATTTTTGAAGATATAGAGGCGTGAGTGCCAGATGTACACCTCTACTTAATAGATTACCTATGAAGCACGTGACCTGGGAAAAGATTCCTATTATCCATCACTGGCAGCTATGCTGTTGTTATTATATCTTTGATTTCTTGGAATCTTAGATTCATTCATAAACTTGGATCTTCTGGGAAAGGACGTCGGCCTAAAGGACACTAACCACAAGGACTGTATTGACCGTATTTACTTTAAGTTCTTTTACAACATGGGGCAGGATGGCGGGTCAAGGATCTCATGTACACTCAGGCCCAGATACGCGTCGCACATCTCCAATGGCAATGAGGCCACTCACGAAATTTGGGAGACTAAAGTTCAAATGGGTAATCTGAAACCCTTCAGCTGCATGACATAATAATGCACCATCCTACAATGTCCACACGGATGTAGCCGAGTGTGCGTAGACCTAAAAAGTGGCTACAATAATACGCAAATTAATGTCCACAATTGCTGATGCACCTGGAAGTCTCTCACTCCACTGTGACTCGCGAGAAGCTCGAGATAATGGTAGAAAAGCAATGGAAATAGTTAAGGACCAACTACTGTCGAGCAACGGAGGAGAGACTACAAGAATTGTTGGAGAGATGTTCAGTTATCTGATACGCACTAAGTTCGATGAGGTAATAACGATTTATGAATCATATATACTGACACACAAATACGATTTATAATCGAAAGCATCAAGCGAGCCACTTCACTAAGGGAGCCACCGGGAGATTGTTAGGAACGAGATGGATAGGCGAATTTGTGTAGCTCATGGACGGGGCATCATGGATAATAGGGTGGGTAATGGGCCGATGCCTTCAAATTTTAAACCCCTGTGTCGCTGGGCGTTAGAATGCAATCGCTCGCGCCCTCTGCGGTAGGGTAAGCACCTCCCAAATGGGGCTTTCACCCTGATATGGAAGATCGGGAACGACTCATGAATCATAACCCGTGAATCGGCCATGAGCAAGAAATCTAAGAGTTACCATAGGTGGGAGACAAGTTTCCACTTGCCCAATGTGACAAAATACGATCCACTTGTATCTCAATATTGTGGGCGGAAGACTAAGGTTGCGAGATGCACCGCACGCTATCCACGTACTGTGGCTACCGTCGGACACGCTATATTACTTTATGTCTGCCGTTTTCTACGGAACTTAACGTTTGCAAGGGCGGCGGGTCTAGGGTAGCTCGCAAAGGTGGCAAAGACGGATGCCCGGTTCAGTGGGAGGTCGTCATCGAGGGATTTACCAGGATAGTATAGATCGTCTGGTGATGATTAGTCCGTGATATATGGCTTTAATAGACTCCGACCCGTAGCTCTGTAAGCATATAAAGCGCCCGACCTGTTGGAAAACGCATAAGAAACACGCGAGCGAAATTTTAGGCGAAAAGCTTCTCGGGACTTGATAAGCTGACCGGACCCGCAACCTACATCCTCTGACATGATAAATGCGGCTTAACGGGATAAAGTAGTACGCTCACCTATGATCACAGGCTATGAATACAGAGCACGTGAGTACACCTGTGTGCCACGCACCCCTGCTCAAGACTAATGCGCAATCACGTGGTGAACACCGAGGCACCGCGTATTCTCCACCCAGTGTCTTAAATGCAGTCACTGCGCACGCGAACAGTCGAGGGTGCGCGCGCGGGACATCGACGGATGCTTAATCAAGGTCTGGAAAAGATGTATAATTTGATCGCGCTGGCGATACCCGCAGGCTTTGACTATACATAGAACAAAAGCCGTGCAAGTATAATATGAACCTGCGTCACGGTGCGTGTCAGCGCACCAACGATACTTCGCATCACGTATAGAGAGCGGCGCACAGAACGTCTACAGGTCGAGCCGTAAAGATAAATTGAGTAATGAGACGAGAGCAACTGCCGCTATTCTCACAGGACGTATCATATACCGCCCACACCTCAATACACGAGAGCAATATGTATTGAAGTAACCCACGAAACACAGAGGTGCTTTTTCTACGAAGGAGAAGACCACACTGCGCAGCTAGGGCCGCACCACGTTTCTAGCTTCAATTCACTAGCATATCTTCACAGGAGCGACGTAATAAAGAGAGTTGTCACACGGCACGCTAGCGCGCGTGGCGAGCTGAGCTATTTACGATAATGCGTCACGCGTAGAGCGACCTGCCACGAAGATCTCTAGAGGTCACTCGGAGCTACGGATACTATTAGGATGTATTTGGTGAATATTTAGAGCTCACATGTCCGGATAGAGCGAACCTGCTAGGCAGACGTATCATGTATCGTATCGTGTTACAAAGCGGGTATATGCACGAGCGAGAAGCAATATCTTGTTCTCTATGCCATTATTACCCTCGCAAGCACAAAGGTAATCGACGTCCATATATATAGTATGCCCCACATCTGAGGTATATCTAAATTCATATATGTACAGTGAAGAAGCGTGCACTGCTCTGCATATCTACACTAGACGAAGCGGGCCTCTTCTCTATATTCCACGATCCACCAGAGTCTCGTGCGGTGAGTATCGCGTAGCCTAATTGAAAGAGGAAATCTGTTACATCGAGCGATGTTCGAGTATGAGGAAAGCGTGATATTTAGTATTTACTAGGCGAACATGGACGCGGCACGCGTGAGATGTCACCATGTTCCACATAATCTATACGCTACCGAGTATGAGCCATGTACCGCGCTCAGGCACTTCACTACGATAAGAGATAGACGACTTCGAAGAGTGTGTCTAGTCTGGAGATGAGAGCAGAGTAGGCGGCGAGAGAGATGGTATACTGGGCATGTATAGCCATGATGTTGAATACTATCAATACTCGCCAATCCTCTGGCCAGTGTATAGTAGAGCTTTATCTGACAGTACAAGGTACCATACAGGACTTATCTTTGGTGACGTTATCACGAGTGGAGATACCCCGTGTATTATATCACTGTTCCTGTAGAAAGAGGTGCCAAAGCTAATTATTGACTCCTAAGAGGGTGGTAAAATCTTAGGCGTCAATAATAATTATAGTTACTAACAAGTCAACTTAGATCGTGTGCTGTCAGGGAGTTTACGATTAGTCCACGTTGCCTCATCTTCATTGCATATGTATCAGCACTTAAGAAACGTAACCAACTCCTATCACAGGAGTATGACATGGTGTGTCAGCACAGTGATTGAGATTCAACAGTACACCATATACTTATTGGGCTTGCAGAACATCAGTATATCTTCTATACGCACACTATGCTTCACGAACTATCGACGAGGAAGAATAACTGGACGCGCTAGCCACCAAAAATTAGCGACAGACGAACGAAGTATAAATATATCATAGAACTAATTTACCGGCCATAATTCAATCTCTCCGAGTGAGGAGACATCATGGAATTAATTCAGAATAATATTTATTGAGAGAAGAAACTTACCATATTATTGGCATCATGAGCTACGTCAATCTCACCTCCATACTCACTACTAGAATCGTATTACTAAGACGCCATATTTGAAGAAGCATAATATGATAAATGGACATGAGGGAAGATGCTCTTGTACCGGTTTGCGACAAGGGTGGCAAGCCATAGCTCTAGCGATTACGACGGGAAGAAAGATGGTGAATTTTATATTACGTAGGTATCAAACCTCTAAAAGATGTCACGCAGTAGTTCATAACCTCCTCAACACGGAACTATCAGCCTCAGCAGTATATCATAATGATAATAGGATGTCCATACACAAGAACAAATAGGTATGAACGTCCTCAAACCACCAACCGCCTTCTAACAGCAACCCATGGAAAGGAACCAAAGGTTCGGCGGGCCGGCACCCATCATAAGCGAAAATAAGGGTAGGTGCGTATCATCGACGTAAACAATAGGAATATGTGCTGCTCCTGAGAGCTTTGAAAACACTGAGTGCCAGCGATGAAAGATGCACGCAGAAGCGAGCCGGACGCTCATTCCACTCGAAGCACATTCACCGTCCCATGCCTTCAAATATGCAGTGACCCACAGTTAGAGGATACTATTTGCGATATATTTAACATAACTTCGCCGCGACTACAAAACAAAGGAGTGACTCCATGATAAAGCGAATGAGACGCGCATCAACACAATCAGACAGAACCAGTAGGGCCAGCCTGGTCCATAAGGAGCGCCTGTCTCTATCATGTGCGAGATGGCCCTATTCATAACTCACACTCAGCTCTGCTAACGAGGCGCGGGAACACCTCGCAGATATAGAGTAATTAGAACAATCCAAGCTAATTTTTTTTATCACAAGATATGCAGGACACGAGTGGATGAAGTTGCAAGAGCAGTTTCTCATATCAATAGACACCAGGACGTATTCGTCTGGCTTCTGCATACACACCGAATATAGAATTAAAACACGTGCAGCACGTAAACGGCTCACAACTACCAATTCCTTACACCCATCAATCTACACACGGATGGGTTCCATTCCCAGATAGTAAAAGGACACATCATATTTGGTGCGGTACCGGATAGTCTACGTGGCCACGGAGCACTGGATATCTACTCCTGAAATCAACACTCTTAACAGGGCAATGGTGATTGACGTGGTATGATGGTGCTCCCCTACCCGAACACTAGTACTACCCCTAAGTGTATAGTGATGGACCGTACACCAACAGAATCGGCATTGTAAACGTTTAGCTCATCACCATGCACATTAGCAATCCAATATACAGTTCACTAGTTCTTGTCACTCACGAGCGCGTCTCAGACGATAGAGGATTACGTTAGAGTAAGAACATTATATTAGCACTGCTAGGCAGCAAATCTGACCGGTTTAGAATGGTTACCCAAGAGTCCGTGGAAGCGGCATTCGAATAAGGCGCACCTATAAGAGGGCACTGACCATGTAGCAGCGACATAGACCGATACAAGATAATCCCGACTGGAGCTAGTCACACCCTCCGGAGCAGAGCATACACTGCGCACTGGAAGAATCAAAACGACTTCTAATTATATACCATGAATCACACACTACAGTCATGAGCGAACA
Organism: Doryteuthis pealeii; assembly: GCA_023376005.1. Classification (NCBI taxonomy): domain Eukaryota; kingdom Metazoa; phylum Mollusca; class Cephalopoda; order Myopsida; family Loliginidae; genus Doryteuthis; species Doryteuthis pealeii. The sequence goes on along the minus strand of CM042149.1, from coordinate 35,229,265 downwards.
AGAGCCTAGATAATTACCACCCACTAGGAAATAATCGCATCCTCTAGGAGCCCAATTCAAATCAGAAATACAGATCGTGAGGTTGTAATCTATAATACTCTGCTCAAGACAACCACACATCGTCTAAATTTATTCAAGGAAGGAAGAGCTTGATACCAACAATATAGAGAATAACAAACATCAGAATCACATAACGCTGGTAGCGTAGAAAGAGCACCACCTCCATTTATACTGATAGACATACAAGCTCGAGCGAGCGCGAAGTGAGAATAAGTACGAATCTAGAATACTCACGCGCGCGCGAGAAGTAGGGATCATAGCTAGCGGCTAACCACTAGAGGGCAGCCGTATAATACATCGACCTAGCCATGGCAGATTACGGAGAGATAAATTCTACAGATATATAGAAGTCGATAGGGCTGCTCATCTTTCGACCAAACACATACTCGCGCCCGATTATACACAGAAACAGAACCATCAGAGCGAGATGGAGCAGAAGCGCGATGTAACAATATATCAAAGTAGTCAGCATTGCGAACGTAGCATCAATATTACCAGAAAGAACAACAATCATATTTCACGAGGCACCCTTGCACTCTCATATATCAGAGCGAGCAGTTATCGATAGACAGAATTCACCCACACTACTAGAGGAGTGCAATTATATATTCACATATACTTTAAAAGAAGTCAGATTACTAGCTGCTCCAACACAGATACGAATAAAGGAAGGATGTGCAGTACCTCAGAGAGCCCTTAGGAGAATGATTCACGTCACTCGAGGAGGAGTCACCAGCGACTGGTAAGGGTATCTATGAAGGGTGAGAAGAGTATGAGACCCATGAACTATCCAAGCAAATATTCCACGCTACACGGAGGTCGAATAGTATGAATACAGCTCAGGAGGAGCCACAAGATAAGCGTGAGACACAAGGCCTAGCACAATCAACCAATTCAAAACCGAACAGACCAGGAGCAATGAGAAAATCAACGCAGAGACGATAGGAACTCAGAAAAATCGTGAAATAGGGGACAGCATGGCAGGGCGATGGGGCCGCAAAAGTCGTGAGTAGAGCCGTAGAAGTTAGTCGGGCCGATAAGCTCGCGGAGAGTCCACAATTCGTACACATCTAGTGGTAATAGATCGAGATATCCAACAACTGATCGCGATTTTACTATATTGATTAAAGTTTAGTGAATAAGATCTTCAATAAGAGTTGTATTTTGTAAGTGGCTATACCCTAGTTAGTAATTTGGACGCACACGTGACCCCGATAACCTTTCGTAACATAGAATATTAAACATAATGCACAGACACTACTACAACTCCAAGCGGAGTCCAGTGTAATGATAGGAGAAAGAAACATACCGAGCTCGATAATATAAGTGTCAGAAATGATTTGGTCGCATCAAATTCCCTATCCAGCGTCAATAAGGAAGTTAATCAACCATCATATACTATATAATTGCGCGTAATATCATGCTATCCCAGCATAGCTTCCTCAGCACGTCTTCTACCAATGATAAAAAAGGTTAGGTACTAGGGGTTAATACGCAGGCCGATTGATTGTAGGGTGCGCCTCTCCTAGCGTCCTGTCTCGCTAACATGTAAAAGAAGCGAAAAACTAAGAGCAATCAGACATCTCAAGACACCTAGGTCCATCCTGAGAGAGAGAACAAAAGAAAAGGGAAGCGGGGATCTGAAAAAGGTATCAGAGCAAATCTCTGCATCTAAATAAAAAATAGAATATTCCTAAGATATATTTCGGGATGTTTAACCTCTCTTACTGAGGAACATTGTTTGATTTTGGCTCCTGTAGCCGCATAGGGAGTTGGTAAATAGGGTTTGGTTTGGTTTACGGCAATATCAACCTCGTGGGGCAGTTAAATGCCGACAAAGTGGAAAAATTTTCTTCTAAATGCTAATACAATTTTTGTTTATAAACTATGGAGGGTTTCTTTTGGATTCGAGGAACCAAAATTGTTAAGATTCTGCCGCAGAGTGGATATTCCTGTAGTCATAAAAGGTTCATGTATTCTTTGGAGTCGAAAGATTTTCGTATCCGTTTACTCCTTGTTGTTGATCTGTAGCATCCATGTAGAGGAAATCCATTAGGTATATGATTATTAGGAAAGATTATGAAACGACTTAAATACATGAGTTGTTTTCATTTTCAATTCTGGAGAGTGTTTAAATATATAGTGGTGCTTTCGTATAGAGCTTATATAACGTTTGTGATTACAGTGTCGATGGATTGACCGCTGTGCGTGGCAAACGTGACCAATTAGAGGACAATAAAGGCAGTTGATTTTGAGGTTTGAGTTTGGTTCGTTGCATATCAAGCACTCAGTGGGGCTTCATTTAATGCCGATAAAAGTTGAAATAAATTCCATTCTTAAGGAACTAATACCATTTTTTACTAAATAATTTCTATATAACCCATAGATGGGACCATAAGCAGGTTACACACTCTGGGTCAGCAGGAGTGGACACAAATGCGTGATGACAAGGGTGCGTACCCATATTCCCTAAACCTCCCAAAACTTGGAACCTCACCAGATAGATTTTGACGTCATCTAGCCCAGACATGTAGACCCTTAGTCCCGCCTTCTACACCCATTATGAAGATAAAAGGGTTTGGTTTATTGATTTTAACGGCACATATCACTCCCGTCGGGTTGTAATCAATCCTTAACGGTTAGGGTGTAATACAATATTGTGTATTCATCTATAAATCTTTAGATAATTGGTTTTAACTGTTAGCATTAATATTGATAGGGTATTGATTGTTTTTATGTCTATATCATGTAATAATTTATTTCACTCTAAGGAGAAAATTATTCTAAATGTAAACATTTTTCAAAACAGATCTTGTCATATTGGTATTGCGATTAAAACAAGGTTTTTGATGTGAGGAAAAAATCTGCATTCCCTGAAGTGTTTTATTTTGTTCAGGGAGTGTTTCGATCATACTCAAGACATAACAACCATTCAAATGTGAAAATAAGACAAGAGTTAGTTTGTATGAACCAATGCATAATCGGGATAGATTGACTTGTCTCCGTTTCTAGACTTCTGTCTAAAGTTGGTCTGCAGCCTGAGAGAGTGATAGGCAGAAGGTTTGTTGGATAACAGTTATCCAGTTGTTGTTACCATTTTGTATGAGAACTAATGAATTTTAGAGGTTTAAGCATAGTATTGGTATTCTTGACTGTCAACGGATTAAAGTCTGATATGATGTCGATTTTTAGCTGCGAGTCAGCTCTCTTCATCCCACCACCTAATATGGCTTGGTAATCCAGCAATATTACATGAGAGCTTAGAGTTAGACAGTTGAGTCTAATCTATCGAGCTTATGATGAAGGGTCTTCAGCTTTTTAGTTTCCTAATGAAAGGACTGATTGAGAAAGTCTGAGATAGATATATTTTGTGTTTGTATTTTCCGAGATGAAATGTCAGTGCTTATATGTCTATTGCCGACGGTTCGAGCTGGGGAGAAAAAAGAACAACTTTCATGGGAAGAGCTTTTTCTTACAATTTTTGGTTTTAATTTAAAAATCTGCACAGTGCGTTTGTCATTGTTTACGGCCATCTGTAAAGATGGGGTGGTTGGGGGTAAGCGTTCCTAGTAATATGACTGGATATTTGTCTTGTAAGAGCTAGAGGTCTTGTTTTGAACTCCTTAGCTTCAAGGATCACTTTGAGTTTTTAATGATCCAAGGTGGGTGGTTTGGTAGATGGTTTTATGGATATCGAGAGATTCAGATCTGACACGAGTTACCACGATATCAAGAGAGATTGAGTCTCTGTTCTTCAAAACGATTCTTTGTATGCTTGGTTGAAGGCAGTCATAGCTGTGGTTGGGAGGACGGATTATATGGTGTCGATAAAGTATTGGCAACTATCCGTCCGCATTAGACTGTAGGGAACTTCTGCCACATAGCTGACCGCTGTAAGATAGTGAGAGAGCTTAAGCCTTCAGTTGCGTACAGAGTTGAGCTATTTGAGGTAAGACCTCCTAGCAGAGTATCATACCAAAGCAGGCATAAAGTCAAGATGTGGGAAACGGAATTAGGATCTGTATAGTGTTTTAATAGTGTTTTGGATCGATCCCCATTCAGGAGAGCTAAACTACTCGTATAGTGTGTATATTATTAAGTTATTTTATGTTGGGATGAAAAGTTTTTTGTTATCGAATTAACTCCCAGGAATTTTACTGATCAAACGAACAGGTTATTATCACATACTATTCCCGTCAGTATGATGTAGGGTCAATGGGGTGCATGTTTTCTTAAAGGAACAGAAATGCACACATGAGTTTGTTTGACATTTAAAGGCCGATTGTCTGTTGCCCCATTTGTTCACATTGCTGAGGCCCATCTTGCAAGTGGGCGTTCGCATTTGTGAACTTGCGGATCTATAGCAAATAAAGGTAATCAACAGAGAGCGCATTGATTATAGGATGAGCTATTTTATTTTATATTATTATTTATAGAAAATAGAGTTAGCTGATAAGAATAACTTCCTGTGGGATGCCTTCCTCTATTGAGTTGGAGGCAGAAAAAAGTGGATCAGACACGTTACACTGACATCTATTGAGAGGAATTCCTTTTATAATAGTGACAGGTTCTCACCTAGATCGTGCATGTCTTTAATGACACATACCTCCAAAGTAGTATCATGCCTTCTCCAGGTCAAAACAGAAACTGCGTTACATGCTGTTTTTTTATATAATGCTCCTGATGTAAGGTAGTCGGATCAGAATGGTTCTATGTATCTCTCCTTTTTCGGAACCTTTTGAAGGTTGTAATTAGGTATTTGTCTAGATACCATGTCAGCTTTTGTATGATCAACCGCTCCATGTATACTGTGCCAGATAGGCAGCCTCTGTCAAGGCGAGTGGTAATGTTTGTGGATTAAGGTGTATCTGCCAGCTTTTGGGAATGGGTAATAGTGTGGGTTGTCTCCATGTTTCCTGGAAATGTCTCCTAAACATCTATATCGATTAATTTGAAAGTAACACATCTGAGAGAGTTTTAAAAAAAAATTCCATTGTGAAATCTCATCAGGACAGACAGCGTATTAGTGTGATTTTGGTTACTGGAGTCATGTAATTATTCTGCTATTGAAAAAGGCTTTGTTTGTAGATCGTCAGAATTTGTTGAAAGTAAAGTTAGGTTTCCTCTTTCTGCCAATGTTGTTGATGTTTAGGAATTTGTTAGTAAGACAGGAAGAAATTGTTGAGAAGCGTTTTTAGCAATATCGGCAAGAGACCTTTTTGTATCGTATTTTTTTTCTTTCTTATGAGAGGTGGTTTAATGGACTTGGGTTGTTCCCCCGTCTATTTTTCTGATCAATGTACCCAGATGTTTTAATGTGGAGGAGGCGTTTTAGTTTATTTACGTAATTTTCTCGACGAGTTTCTTTAGCACTTCTTTGTTCTTTGCCATTGCTCGATAGAAATTTGAATGAGATTAGATGGAGTTGTGGGTTCGTTGGAACTTTCGTACAGGCGAGGCGCTCGTGTGAGAATTGGCTCTTGCATTCCGCGTGCTGGGAGAGGTAGATGCGAGGTAATTATATGTAATACATTTTTTTGCTATCGTAATTAGAATTGTGTGTAAATGGTCAATGACAAATAATTCATCTTCTGAGAGTGCTGCATAGGATTTGACATTCCTCCCTAGCACTTTCTATCAAACTCATCGAGTAGTGGTGATGCTTTCAAATCAATTGGGAAGTGATCATCCGCAGGTGTCCTCATAACACCACCATTCAGAGAAATCTAGGTAACTGAGGGTCGCAGAGTGGTCAACATCTATGGCATGTAGTAAGTAGCAGAAGAATGAGGTCGAAGGTGTATCAAGATTTGTGTTTAAGAGAGAGAGTTGTTAAAGGTTGATATGTTATTCCATGTTCTCCTCTTGATGTGTACTATATTATAAAGTATTGTAAGCTGAGTTAAAGCGCCTAGTAAGATAGAGTACGTACGTGTAGTAGTAGATTGAGAGCATCTTGACTGATCAAGTGCACGGTATATAAGTGAAAATCAGATTTGAATATGTAGAGTTGCTTTGAGAACGAACTTCTGGAATTCAGTTGTATATGGGTGTATATTTCTTTGGGTACATGTCATTGTCTATCAAAGAATTGAGACTCCCCAGATAGCCCTGGTGATTATTTTTATGTATGTAGTTGTTAGGCTTTTCAGAAGTTTTTGATGTTGGGTGTGTCATTTGGAGACAACGTTTCTGCAGGCCACGATCGAACCGCAGGGGAGGGTATTTCTGCTTGTAGTAAAAGTAATCGGTTAAGGTTTGCTTTGATTCCACGACACGTTGCCATTGAAAAATGTTTTGACCACCATGTTTAGTTTGTGTTATTTTGGTGTTTGAGGTGAGTGTTATTTCTAGTGAAGTTTGGACGTGAAAGGTTGCTGTCGTAGAACAACATGCGTGGACTGGGGTTATAACTTTCGCCGTTTGACAATGTAAACGACGTGATCTGCCAAGATCTTCGCCAAAGTTTCAATTCTGTATTAAACACTAGATTCGAAATAGGCGACAGCTGGCTTTTCCCTGGTTTCGGGAAGCCAAAATTATTTTGTGTCATAAGCGACCGTTATAAAATGGTTGGAGTTGCCCTTTCTTTGCGAAAGACAAACCGATCCCGACGACTTGGAATTTCAAAGACTCGAAACACTTCTGGAATCATAGGTCTCGGGTATCAACTGCGTCCGTAACAAGTTAGTCCCACTGCCGTATTCACCGCCTACCCAGACGGAGAATATCAAAACCACGAAGGAGTGGGAAACCGTTGTATGATTTGGATTTGTTAGGCATATTAACTGCTCAGTGGTCATTTAATGCCGATAACGTTTGAAATAGAAATCATTGTTAATGGATAGTCCCTTTTTTTTTATAAACCAATGGATTTTTGTCTAATTATAAACGAAAGATGGTGGATTTCATAACGATACTACCACTTCATCTGGTCAAGTGGACCAGGGAGCAATGGGTGATGAAGGAGGCGCCCACATATCCCCACAACACCATCATACAGGGAACACTTACATAACAGACTGTATGTATAAGTCATACATCAAGACAATGTAGAACCTCAGCCACCGAGCTAGCCACACCCATATGATACAAGAGGGTTCGGTAGCAAAATCATATAGGTGCTCGACTTGACGTAGAGAGCGAGAGAATCTGGAGAGGGGGTGGCAATCTCCGACCGCCGTCCTAGCCAAGAAAGGCCATTATTGAGTCACAATCCATGAAACTGCTCAAAACGCAGTGCTACTTAGTGCATCAGCGGTCCGCCCCGCCAACAGGTGCGCCTCCTAACGCCCCAGGCACGACAGGGCGAGAGCAATGTTTTAGTATGGAGGTTTAATGATGTGGATATCATCTGCCAGAGTGGGACTCCGAGAGAGAGAGAGACAGCGGAGTCCGGCGTGTGTAGCTTAGAGGAAGAGCAATCAAACAAATTCACTGACAGTACTAATTGTATTTTTAACGATGATGGACATTGTTTTTCTATTATAACCGAGAAAATGGAAATCCTAACAGGGGTATCTGAACACGTCTGAGGTGTGGGCTGGAGCAATGGTGATGAAGATGGTATGCTCCATACCCAGGAACTGCCATTGAACTGGGAGACGCTCCAATCAGATTGAGCAAGACAACAACATTCCCAGGAAATGAAAAGACCCTCAAAGACATACACCGTAGTTAAAAACGTGAACTTGCATGTGGGACGAATGCAAACAGTCAGAGGAGAGAGCGTGTCGGAGCACTGAATAAATTTCAGTACAAAACTTATGCATCTTAAGCCTTATAAACAAAATATGAATCAGGGGGGGGTCAAAAAACGGCGCTTGATTGCGCTGCATCTGTCGAGAGGGAGGAGAGAGCTTATTTAGCTCTTGTGGGGCAGATGTAGGATCAAAGGCAACACACATAAATAATATATTTATATTTCAATTAAGAAAATCTAGAATTTGAATATCCTCCGATAGATTTGTTTCTATTACATGAAGTAGTTTTAGTATAGCCAAATGTTGGATTGTTAAATTGGGTTTTTTATGAGTCGTCAACCCCCTGGGTTATTTTTAATGTCGAAGACTTCTTTTATGTTTAATTAATTCCAATTGATGGGTACTCTAATTTTCTCCAAACAATTGTTTTCTATTTTAACCTCGTAGATGGGACCCTGAACAGGCACACCCGGCCGACTTTAGGGAAATGATTGCGCGCCGGCGAAACGTATGTTACAAGCGCCGGTAGGATATGCTCTTGTATCGATGTAGGTTTCCTTTTATATAAAGCCAATTCAAACTATAGAATGTTCTAAATCTGTATAGGTTAAGAAGAATATATATAAGCCATGTCTAAAACAGATGAGAGGTATCGCGTCCAGCGGACAAAGGCTATCTCTTATATAAGGGGCTACTGTTCAATTAGGATCAGGCGCGGCAAGAGGAGAAAAAGTACGACAGGGTGTGCAGTTTAAACACCACCTACCTCATCATTCTTTACTGCCTATTGCTTTTGCGCCCATCCGCGTTTAGTTCAAAGAGAAAAAAAAACCTGTTAGGTTTATGTGGAACAACGGGCTCTTGGTGGCGTCATCCGAGATTGATTGCTTCAATTCCTTCAGAAAGGCGATCCTAAGAGGTA
>CM042149.1:35144496-35220480 GCA_023376005.1 Doryteuthis pealeii | reverse complement strand
TGGATGCCTTAATATGGAAACCACATTCAAGATTGTCTTGGTCTTATACTAGTTCCTTCATGAGAGTCTGCACATCAAGTGAACTTTAGTTTTATTCATTTGTGATGGGGGTATCAATGTCTTAAACTCTGTTTTTTTCTATTCAATCAATGAAGCTGAATCCTCCATATCATTTTTTTACTCCACAACTTATGCTCCAGATTGGGCAGAAATAGATCTGGCGAGGGAATGATGTGAGGCCCCCCGCGGTGTTTCACCAACGTACTAGCAATTGGACTGGTGTGAATACCAGAGAGTTCACGCCACGCCATCAGTTTGGCTGGAATGTGAACAACTTGATGTTAGATTCGTATTTTTGAATAGACGGTATTTGTGAGACTTGATGGGCATTAACGGCCGATCTTCTTCTTTCGAAGCGAGACTCTATTCAGGCTAAGCAAGGACATACAGTCAACAAGCCACACCAACTATCATTGTCTTTATTCATTGGAGGGTTCTAAAAACAAAAACTTTAAGCGCTTTGTGTCGTAATACTATTTCGGACCACAGGTCAGAGGCTGATAGGAGCGGTTTCTGGCCCTTGGATTCAATTCATAGTGAATATATTTACTATAACGGTAAACTTATCTATGTTGAGTCAATGCACCCTTAGGAACACAACCTTCAAATCAGTATAGAACAGGAGGTTGGGGGGTCAAACGGAGTGTACGGCTCTGAACTTAGAATTGGCGGTGGCCGCCCGTAGAGATAACTGCCTTTGGAGGAGCCAGTATCAGCAACACTGATTGTTGAAGCTGTTATGTTAAGGATGACATTGATCTAGATTAGACCGCGTCATCAGTATCCAGACTAAGCAATATGTCCAGATACTACAGGAACAAAATATGGTCGCGACGTCCATAGTGTTTAGAGTTCAACTGTTTGAGTTGTCACGGAGTTACAAGCTTTAATTGATGACCAGGCTATCGTTTAATCTGCATCAAGGATGAACTTTTGAACGATTTATTTTCCCGGATTTTCCAGAACTCTTTGGAAGTGTGAGTGAGGGTGTATGAACGAGATCTTTGACTTTCCTCAGCCGTTAAGGGCGTGGGCGGGACTAAAAATGAATTCTGGGGGATAGAAATATGCCATAAAAATTACATGACCTCCATAGTCTTTTGGTTTTATAATTTTTCTAAAATATATTAGTTGTGAGAGGGGGCAGACCGGGACCAGGGTTAAGTCTGGGTCCTCCACTCGTGAAAATTTACTCCTCCCCACGTGGTTCCTATGAGCTGAGACCGGGCAATTCAAACACTAATACGCGCAACTGGAGTACCCGCCTGTAATGGATGGAAAAAAGTGAGTCCGGCCTTAACTATGGCTAAATAATGTAATCGCCGTCGGTCGCTGGAAATGGAAATTGGCGTCATGTTATTCAATTGCCGTGAAAATTTGAAGACATACGTACTTTCCTTTTTTTCGTTTTCTTCTCTAAATCAAGATACACCTACGGGCAGCGCAACATATCAAAGCAGAAGGAAATGGGGAACGTAACATCAGGCTTAATCGCAGAGGCGTGTTCCACATATCTAGCTTCAGTTTTATTGTGATAGTGTGGGAACGAGAATCTGGGTGGGGAGTTGTCGGTCCGTCATTAAACACTCCTCGGAAAGACTTTTATCATGTTGACGGCGCCAAGGGTCTTTCTTGCTACAATCCGACTCCCAGGGCCTCAAAGCCTTCGCAATATTCTCAGTATACTTGGGGGGCCACTTTGAAAATCCTTCACTCTCTACGGAGAGGTGCTATCATTTGCTAGACGTATGCCCGTACCTAGCAATATCGAAGGATTGCCTCCCGACCTAATATGCCTGCGTGGCAATTCCCCCCCAGCGTTTCCTATGTGCGCTATAAGACGGTGGTGACAGTCTTAATGTCTGGGTCGTGAAACTGGCATCTAGTGAATGTTCAGTTTTTGGAGGCTTCTAGGAAGTAGTTAATGAATGTCATAAATGTAATATTTTTGGATACAATTATGCACGGTAACGGTATCCATTGGTGTTCAATTAGCCCAAATTATCGTGACACATGCGATGAAAAATTTTCAAATATATTAAGAAAAAACAAATTAATAAAATTCGCCGAGGTTGAACACTACTCGCCAAAAGATGACAAACCTACCATATTCGGATAAGTGAATAAATAAAAACTCTTCTTACTGCGAACGAATGCTTGTTGAACGAATGTGGTGCTAACCCCAACGATATAGGACTCGAAATGAGTTTGGAGTGTCCTTGTATTTGGAAAGGCAGCATGCCAACATTCTAAAGTCATGAAGGAGTGACCTGTTTAATGGCGCGGTTTTATACCCGGATGTTTGCAGTACTTTGACTCCAAAGAAACGGCAGCGGGTCCGTCCATGGGTAGCCCGGAGGATGAGCAACCCAAACACAAAAAGAGGGCAATTTTATGGGGTCGCAAAATGTAGGGGTGGACGAGAACATCCTGGAGTGACATAGGAAACTAGCCGGATACCCTAAATAATTGTTCTAGTGGCGGTCTTCAACAACGTCAACAATTACATATGGATGGGCTGGTTGTTCGAGTATTAATGGTATATCAACCTATAGATCAATCTAACATTTTCTACTACGGATCAGAGGGAAATGGAGCAATGGTAATAAAAAAAGGTGCTCCACATTCTCTACATACCAGAACCGCAGAGAGGTTAACGTCATACAGTATTACATAAGTTTTTCAGGTCCCCTTGTCGTTCATCCACAAATTATGGATTGGCTCATTAGAAAGATTTTAGAATTTATCAAGAAAACTAAATCAATGAAATTTGGTCAGAAGAGCACAAACCCATTCCAATAAGGGAATAAAAAACCCTCTTGTATACTGCGATTGAATTTGGAGATGGTAATTTATTTGTTGAACGAATGTGGTGCAAACCCCAACGATATAGGACACGAAATAAGTCTTGGAGTGTCTTTGTCATTGGATAGGCAGCGGTTTTATACCTGGGTGTTTGCAGAACCACTATCAGTGTTTAATGTCATTCTCAGGACATGAGCCTCAGCCACCGCCTTCTAGCACCATATGATAAAAAGGGTTGGGGCAATCGTATAGATGCAAGGGATTGACGTAACCAGCCGATTAATCGGAGGGGGTCTCTGCAACCGCCCACCTAGCCAAAGAAAGGTCCAAAGTGGAATATTGCAAGTCAGGGACAGCTCAACCATCTTGATTCTATCCTTAAGCATCATGGGTCGCCACCCATGGCCGACAAATAGCCCCATTGCTGGAGTATTACTCCTCTGCAGAGGTGCAGTACGCCTCAGCCGACAGTGTGGGAGTATTCTGGAAATAGGACACCAAGAATGCTCTCCCTGTCTTGAGAAGAGTATTTGGAAAATGTGGAGACCTGTCTTTTACCGAGAAAAGAATGCTCATTGATGGCATGACCTAAAAAGGGCTCTTCTGGTTACAATTCGATCACACCGATAGCCGTCGAATGGAGTATCGAATCGAATGTTAGTGAGGAGGGTCTTCGAGACGATTTGACCAAGGCTCGCTGTAATGAGTGGAAGTTCGAGACAGGGTGCCATGCTTTCAGGACCACGGTTGGGAACAATAAAAACAAACCCTCCACTAACTGTAGCGGACAACGGAGAATGAAGAGGGAGTGTCTAACAGTAGGAAAAAGTGGAACAGTCCAATCCACGGTACCTCAGAAAACCCAACAGTCACAGCCAAATCAGTTCACACAGTTGTATGCTGGAACGACTAATGCATTAGCCCGGAGAACTGCGATCGAATTTGGAGATTCTAATTTACTTGTTTAACAAATCTGGTGCTAACCCCAATGATATAGGACACGAAATAGGGCTTGGAGTGCCCTTGTCTTTGGAAATGCACACCATCTGAAAATTGAACAAGAGATTCTAGAACATGGTGCTGATGTCAATGCCTAATTAATTAGGCACCATTTCATTATTCACCAAAACAAGGATATTCAAAAGTCAGGAGAGACTGACCTGTTTAATGGCGGCGGTTTTTATACCAGGATGTTTGCATTAATTTGACTCCCAAGAAACGGCAGCGGAGTACACCCATGGGTTGCACGGACGAAGTGTAAATCAAAAACAAAAAAGGAGGCCATTTATAGGGGGTGGCAAAATGTCTACAGGTGTGGACGAGGACATTGGAAACTAACCGGATACACTAAATAATTTAGGGTGGGTCAACGATGTGGATTTTCGTTGGATTTTGATTAGGACATCAATCTCTTTGCTTATTTTTATGTTTTAAGAACTTTAGTTTTATTCATTTGTGATGGGGGTATCAATGTCTTAAACTCTTGTTTTTCTATTCAATCCATAGCCGAGTCCCTAACATTTACTACAACTCCAGTTCAGAATAGATCTGGGAGCAATGACATTCAGAACTGGAACCTCACAGAGAGTTTAATGTCATTCCCAGGATATGAAGACCATCAGCCACAACCTTCGAGTTCTAAACAAAACTTGCTTTGTAATCTATGTACAGGTCAGAGCTGAGAGCGTGTTCTGGCCCCTGGATAAATTTCATGTAAACAATGACTTCAATGCACCCCTTAGGAACAAACTCAAATATAGAAAGGGGTTGGAGATCAAAATTACGGCTCTGACTTAGAATTGGCGTGGCCCCATTTGGAAGAGTAACACGATTATTTTCCGTTTTCAGCCGAATTGAACAATACGGATTTCGTGTTAAGGCTAAAAAAATATTTAAAAAAAATCAAATCCCTTGGTTTTATAAAAAGAATGCTAGACAACTGGACCCGGGAAATACCCATGGAGTGTACCCTAATATGGTACCACCACTACTGCTGCTCAGAGAGAAATGGGAGCCATGGTGATGAAGGGGTGTTCCACATATCCTAGATTACCAGAACTGGAACCTCAAATTTGAATGTCATTCAGTATTGTCGTTCCTCCACAAATTATGGTGTGACACATGCAACGAAAGATTTTCAAATTCATTAGGAAAAACCAAATCAATGAAATTCGCTGAGGTTGAACACTACTCGCCAAAAGATCACAAACCTACCATATTCCGATAAGTGAATAGATAAAAGCTCTTCTATACTGCGAACGAATTTGGAGATTGTAATTTACTTGTTGAACGAATTGGTGCTAACCCCAACGATATAGGACTCGAAATGAGTTTGGAGTGTCCTTGTATTTGGAAAGGCAGCATGCCAACATTCTAAAGTCATGAAGGAGTGACCCGTTTAATGGCGCGGTTTTATACCCGGATGTTTGCAGTACTTTGACTCCAAAGAAACGACAGCGGAGTCCGTCCATGGGTAGCCCGGAGGATGAGCAACCCAAACAAAAAGAGGGCAATTTTATGGGGTCGCAAAAATGTAGGGGTGGACGAGAACATCCTGGAGTGACATAGGAAACTAGCCGGATACCCTAAATAATTGTTGTCTAGTGGCGTCTTCAACAACGTCAACAATTACCATATGGATGGCTATTCGTTCGAGTATTATGGTATATCAACCTATACATCAATCCCTAACATTTACTACTACGGATCAGAGGGAAATGGGAGCAATGGTGATAAAAAAGGTGCTCCACATTCTCTACTAGAACCTCAGAGAGGTTAACGTCATACAGTATTACATAAGTTTTCAGGTCCCCTTGTCGTTCATCCACAAATTATGGATTGGCTCATTAGAAAGATTTTAGAATTTATCAAGAAAAACAATCAATGAAATTTGGTCAGAAGAGCACAAACCCATTCCAATAAGGGAATAAAAAACCCTCTTGTATACTGCGATTGAATTTGGAGATTGTAATTTATTTGTTGAACGAATGTGGTGCAAACCCCAACGATATAGGACTCGAAATGAGTCTTGAGTGCCTTTGCCTTTGGATAAAAAGGGTTGGGGCAATCGTATAGATGTAAGGGATTGACGTAACCAGCCGATTAATCGGAGGGGGACTCTGCAACCGTCCAACTAGCCAAAGAAAGGTCCAAAGTGGAATATTGCAAGTCAGGGACAGCTCAACCATCTTGGTTCTATCCTTAAGCATCATGGGTCGCCACCCATGGCCGACAAATATCCCCATTGCTGGAGTATTACTCCTCTGTGGGGATGCAGTACGCCTCAGCCGATAGGGCGGGAGTATTCTGGAAATAGGACACCAAGAATGCTTTCCCTGTCTTGAGAAGAGTATTTGGAAAATGAGGAGACCTGTCTTTTACTGAGAAAAGAATGCTCATTGATGACATGAGCTAAACGGGCTCTTCTGGTTACAATTCGATCACACCGATAGCCGTCGAATGGAGTATTGAATCGAATGTTAGTGAGGAGGGTCTTCGAGACGATTTGACCAAGGCTCGCTGTAATGAGTGGAAGTTCGAGACAGGGTGCCATGCTTTCAGGACCACGGTTGGGAACAATAAAAACAAACCCTCCTCTAACCGTAGCGGACAACGAAGAATGAAGAGGGGGGTGTCTAACGGTAGGAAAAATTGGAACAAAATCCAATCCACGGTACCTCAGAAAAACTCTCAAAAGCCAAATCAGTTTCACACAGTGTATGCTGGAACGACTAATGCATTAGCCGGAGAAACTGCGATCGAATTTGGAGATTCTAATTTACTTGTTTAACAAATCTGGTGCTAACCCAACGATATAGGACACGAAATAAGGTTGGAGTGCCCTTGTTTTGGAAATGCACACCATTAGAAATTTGAGCAAAAGATTCTAGAACATGGTGCTGATGTCAATGCCTCTAATTGATTAGGCACTATTTCATTATTCACCAAAACAAGGATATTCAAAGTCAGGAGAGACTGACCTGTTTAATGGGCGATGGTTTTTACCAGGATGCTTGCATTAATTTGACTCCCAAGAAACGGCAGCGGAGTACACCATGGTTTGCACGGACGAAGTGTAAATCAAACACAAAAAGGAGGCCATTTATAGGGGTGCAAAATGTCTACAGGTTGGGACGAGGACATTGGAAACTAACCGGATACACTAAATAATTTAGGGTGGGTCAACGATATGGATTTTCGTTGGATTTGATTAGGACATCAATCTCTTGGCTTATTTTAGGTTTTAAGAACTTTAGTTTTATTTCATTTGTGATGGGGTATCAATGTCTTAAACTCTTGTTTTTCTATTCAATCCATAGCTGAATCCCTAACATTTACTACAACTCCAGTTCAGAATAGATCTGGGAGCAATGATGTAGGGTGTTTCACATTCAGAACTGGAACCTCACTCACCATCAGATAGAGTTTAACTCATCCTCAGGATATAAGACCATCAGCCACAACCTTCTAGTTCTAAACAAAACTTGCTTTGTAATCTATGCACAGGTCAGAGCTGATAGAGCGTGTGTTCTGGCCCCTGGATAAATTTCATGTAAATAATTACTTCAATGCACCCTTAGGAACAAACTCAAATATAGACAGAGGTTGAGGTCAAAGTTACGGCTCTGACTTAGAATTGCGTGGCCCATTTGGAGGAGTACACTGCAGAGGTGCATTCTAATACCCACAAGCAATATTCAAAAACAATGGACGCCATGTTGATCGATTTCAGGAGTTACAGATTTATTGATGCAGCATCGTTACATCTGCATCACAGGATGAACTTTTGTAACTATTACTTTCCGTTTTCAGCCGAATTAAGCAATACGGATTTCATGTTAAGGCTGAAAAATGAATTCTGGGATAAAATCAATACCTTGGTTTTATAATTAAAAAATGGTAGACAACCGGACCCAGGAAATACCCATAGATGGGACCTAATATGTACCACCACTACGGCTCAGAGAGAAATGGGAGTCATGGTTATGAAGGGGTGTTCCACATATCTAGATTAACAGAACTGGTACCTCAGAGATTTGAATGTCATATAGTATTGGATAAATTATCTCTCCTTTCGTTCATCCACAAATTATGGAGTGACACATGCGATGAAAAATTTTCAAATTCATTAAGAAAAACAAATTAATAAAATTCGCCGAGTTGAACACTACTCGCCAAAAGATCACAAACCTACCATATTCGGTGAATTAAAAGCTCTTGTATACTGCGATCGAATTTGGAGATTGTAATTTACTTGTTGAACGAATGTGGTCCTAACCCAACGATATAGGACTCGAAATGAGTTTGGAGTGTCCTTGTATTTGGAAAGGCAGCATGCCAACATTCTAAAGTCATGAAGGAGTGACCTGTTTAATGGCGACGGTTTTTATACCCGGATGTTTGCAGTTTGAGGGTCCATGGGTAGCACGGAGGATGAGCAACCCAAACACAAAAGAGGGCAATTTTTATGGGGGTCGCAAAAATGTAGGGGTGGACGAGAACATCCTGGAGTGACATAGGAAACTAGCCGGATACCCTAAATAATTGTTGTCTAGTGGCGGTCTTCAACAACGTCAACAATTAACATATGGATGGCTGGTTGTTCGGGTATTAATGGTATATAACCAACCTATAGATCAATCTAACATTTTCTACTACGGATCAGAGGGAAATGGAGCAATGGTAATAAAAAAAAAAGGTGCTCCACACATTCTCTACAATACCAGAAACTCAGAGAGGTTAACGTCATACAGTATTACATAAGTTTTCAGGTCCCCTGTCGTTCATCCACAAATTATGGATTGGTTCATTAGAAAGATTTTAAGAATTTTAAAGAAAAACTAAATCTGAATTGGTCAGGCAGAGCGCACAACATTCCAATAGGAATAAAAATCTTGTATACTGCGATCGAATGAGATTGGTTGTTTTTTATGTTGAAAGATGTGGTGCAAACCCCAACGATTAGGGACTCGAAATAAGTCTTGGAGTGCCTTTGTCTTTGGATAGGCCATGCAAACAGATATTCTGTCATGGGAGAGACTGTTTAATGGCGGCGGTTTTATACCCGATGTTTACAGATCCTCACCATCAGATAGCTTAATGTCATTCCCAGGACATATAGACCTCAATCCACCACCGCCTTTAGCAATATGATAAAGGGTTGGGAAACGTATAATGCAAGGGATTGGCGTAACCAAACGATCAATCGGGGGGGGCTGGACCGCCACCTAGCCAAGAGGTCAAATTGCAGAGAGGGCTCATCTGGTTCTATCCTTAGCATCATGGTCGCCACCCATGGCCAACAAAATAGCCCATTTGTGTTTACTTTTTTGCTACCTCAGTCCGACAGGGCGGAGTATGGGAAGAGGAGGCTTTCCCTGTTTAAGAGGGTATTTAGTGAGAGACCTGTTTTTACCGAGAAAAGAATGCTCATTGATGGCCATGAGCTAAAAGGCTTCTTGGTTTGACACAACGATCACACCGATAGCCGTCGAATAGAGTATCGAATCGAATGTTAGTGGGTCGTTCGAGATGATTTGACCAAGTCTCTGAAATTAGACTAGTTCACATATCTATGTAGTAATAATTCATCTACAGAAAGGGATAGACTTCTATGGAAAGATTATCAATCATATGCAAATATAATCTCACCGATAAGAAACTGAAATCTATTGCAGTGTCAGATACTGTACGGCTAAAAATACAGAGAAAAAATATATGACCAGTTAATTGATCGGAGGATGTCCTCTCCGACCGACCACCGAGTCTAAGTAAGAGACTAAGTTGAGCGTTATACATCAGGGACTGCTTATCCACCAGGATTCCGTCTTTAAGCATCATGAGTCGCCACCCACAACCAAAAGATGGTTTCATTGGTAAGGTTTGCTGAATGGTTTACCGGGATGTCAACTAATCGGGTCTTTTTATGCTGAAGACGTTCTTGCTTTCATTCTTGATGGGTATTAATACATTTTTTATATTTAACCAATAGATAGGACCCTAACAGGTACTACCACTCCGGTCAGAGTAGACCTGGAAGTAAGAGGGTTACTCCACATTCCCCAGAACTCGACTGTAATCTCACCATCATCTCAACCGTCCTTATGCATCACGGCCAACAGATGGTCTCTGTGGGATTTTACCCCTCTACAGAGGTACAGTTGTATTCTAAAGCCCTAGCCGACAGGGCTCAGAAGGCTAGGAGTATATAATAAACTTCGACCCGTAAAGGCAGCTTAGATCGACAGCTTTCTAGCTACATCGACTGAGTCTTTAATCAGCATCTAGAAGAACTTTGCATAGTTAACTTAATATTTGGTTATTAACGGTGTCAATTTCTGTGGGTTATTACGGAGTAAACCCCCCCCCCAAAAAAAAAACCTTCGAACTTCAGAGCCCACAATTGAATACATGATGCCAATTTCCATTCTAGCGACTATGAATGTATTCCGAAGAATTGCGATATTTTTCAGCCTGCCTTGATGGCCTCACCTCCTCAGGGGAATTGTGGCAAACTTACAAATGAATCAGTATCCAATATTTCAACAACCACATCCGTAGATTTGTTGGATTTTATGACATGTCAACCGTTGTTGGGTCATTTTTATGCCGAAGCCGTTTTGTTTTATTCATTCTTGATATGTAATGAATTTTTTTATAACTCAAGTTTTAAGATTTAAAAAACTTTCTATTTAACCAATAGATTAACTCCAGGTCAGAGTGGATCTGGAAGTAATGGTACTCATCCCCCGAGTTCCATAACTGGAACCTCACCATCAGATAGAGTTTAATGTCATTCCCAGGACATGAAGATCCTCAGCCACCATCCATAGAAAGTTTATAGGAAGCTATTAAATATCTTTACACTCAGTTTATCAAATGAGTTTAAGTAGGGTGGTCTCAAAAAAAAAAAAAAAAGAAGTCAAATATTGGCCTATGAACAGGAAATTAAAGACCAATAATGTCGTTCGTTAAGTAACCTCACATAAGATAGCTGAACATTTCGTGCCTGAGTGGACGTACATGACCGTCAACCATGAGTATATAAAGCCAATTATAGACGAATTAAGACAAAAAACATACCTGAGTAGGAACAACAATCCAACTAAAACTTTGCAAACGGTTGCGATTCAACCATGGCGATATGTGTACAAAAAATTTAAAAGATGAAGATAGATTCTTAGGGATTCTGACATTCAAATGGATCAAATTCCGACTAGGAGACAAATTCTTATCAAATGATTTTGCAGGAAATAGAAAAAAAAAAAAAGCTTAACTTTTTCAGAGAGATTGACTTATACTACAATGGATATGAAGTAGGTAAATAGACTATAGTGATGTTGCATTTCCGGGGCATGAAGTAAAAAAAAAAAAAAAAAAAAAAAAAACTCAAAGTTCAAAGCTCACAATTAATACATGACGCCAATTTCCATTCCAGCGACTTTGGAGGGATTACGATTGTTAGCCAATTTTAAAGCTGTACTCTTTAACCGGACGTGTACTCGTATTTTTCCCCCCGATACATAGGTGGGTATGCGCTTTGGATGCTCATGACCCAAATAACTTTCCCAATAAAAAAAAAAAAAAAAAAGAATAAAGTGATTTTGCATATCCAGGACCTAAAGTAAAAAAGAAACGGGTTCAAAGCCTCACAATTGAATACATGACGCCAATTTCCATTCCAGCAATACTGATAGCTCTGCTTCCTTAAACGCTTCAAATCAGGAAGTGTGTATTGGAGGTGCCTTATAACTCGAGTGCTTCCTGAGTTTTGGCGAGAACTGTCAATTTTTTGAAGCCGTACAGTTTTCTAATTTTAGGGATGGATTGGAATACAAGACTTAATCCCATAAAGTCATATCCAAGAAAATCTTAGTTGTAAGTCAAGACTAGCAGTATGGTACCCCCTGTCACCGCCTTCTAGCACTATCTTACGGGCCGCTTATCATCAGATATGTCTGTCTAGAAATATACGAGTGAAGGACCCAGATAACTGTCCCAATAATGAAGACTATAGTTGTGTTGCATGCCCTGGGCCTGAAGTCTGTCAAAAAAGTCGGTTAAAATCGAAATGAGAAAATAAAGACAAAATAATTTTAGAATTTGAAACTGAATTTCATCATGGCATATCAACCTCGGTGGGTCAGTCAATGCCGGCAAAGTTTTGAAACATTCGTAACGATAGTTTGGAAGAAATCTTTTAAAGCTCATTTTTTTTTTTTTTTTTTTTTTTTTTTTACTTACAAATTTCTATTTAACCCATAGATAGGAACCTAAAGATAATACCACTCCAGGTCAGAGGGAATCTAGGAGCAATGGTGATGAAGGGGTGCTCCACATCTCCAGAACTGTAACTCTCCATCCAAAAGTAATTCTCAGGACATGAAGGCCCTCAGTCACTGTCTTCTAGCATATATGATAGAACGGGTTGGGGGTAAACATAAGGGAAATAGGGTTGAGACGATAATTTAGCTGCTAGGGCTTGATGTGATCAGACGATTGATAGGTGGCCTCAGATCACCTTTCAAGCCAAGTAATTGCTAAAATAGAGCATTGCATGTAATAGACTGCACAGCCACCGGGGTTCCATCCTTCAGCATCAGTCCCCGGCCAACATGTGGCTCCATTTGGGGAATTTTACCCCAGGTCAGCGTGGACCTGAGTGGAGTAATAGCTATGAAGGGGTACTCCACATTCTTCAGAATTTGAGTTTCACTAGATGCAGTCTTGCCTTCTAGCACATTATGAAGAGGACTGGGTTTGCAATAAGGACAGGGAAATCACAGGTGCTAGGGCTAAACCAGCCAACTCATCGAGGTGGGGGTGTTGGTTCTCAAACCGCCCATTTAGACTACGTAAGGACCACAGTGGGAGTCATAGACTGCTCAGCCACCAGGATTTCGTCCTTAAGAATCCCAGGTCACCACCTACGATCAGCGGGTGGCTATTGATTTGACCCCACTGCAGAGGGGCAGTCGGTATATTTTACTGCCCTAGCCGATAGAGTGACCTTTAGTTGTACGCTAGGACGATACTTATACAATAAAATATTAAATCCAGTTAAGGAAGAAATCCAAACTACTAATATCGCGACTTTGATATTTAACCAAAACGGGTTGGTTGGATTCTGCAGCGTGTCAACCCTTGCTGGGTTATTTCATGCCGAAGACCGTTTGTTTTATCTACTCATGATGGGTATTCAAGATTTTATTTTATACACACGTAGATACTTTTTTCTATTTAACAGATGGAATCTAACAGGTCCTACCATTCCATGCTATTTGATTAGATTTTAGGGCATATGAAGCCATTGGGTCATTTCATTGTTTTTTCTATTCATTCTTGATGGGTACTCCGAGTAAGTGTGAACCTGGAGTAATGGTGATGAAGTGGCACTCCACTTTGGAACATCAGATAAAGTTTAATCTCATGCCCAGTATACCAAGTGTTGGAACCATCGTAGTTTTTCTTCATTATTCCTATTCACCACGGAGTCCAAATCGACCAATTGTCTATGGAAAGACATGGCTACTAAATAGATATGTTCAATGGTTTTAGAGAGGTTAGGTTCGTTGGTTTTACGGCATGAACACATTGGATTATTTTATGCCGAAGGCATTTTTGCTTAATTCACTCAATGGCTTTAGAGAGGAAAGGTAGTAATCACATGATTGATGGCACAAGTAACAAATGTTTCGGCATGGGAGCGGGATATAAAAGATAAATAATGTCGTTCTAAATAATAAATTGGTTGTATTTTCACGGCATGTTAACCCTTGGTTATTTTAGGATTAAAGGTTACTCCACATTACCAAAGAGCGCCAGCACTGGAACCCCAACATCACCTTATGATTTTATTCATTCTGGCTGGGCATTTTAAGATAATTTCTTAAACATTTTAAATCCTATTATGTACTTATTTAACCCATAGAGGGGACCTTAAACGGGTACCATCATCCCGGGACCTGGAAGCAATGGCAATGAAGTGGTACATTTCATAGAGCTCCAGAACTGAAACCTCACCACTAGATGCAGTTTCACGACCCAGGACATTAAGACTGTCAGCCACCGCCTAGCGCATATAGAAAGCGCTGGGGGAATTGCCACCAGGGCAATTAGGTCGGGACAATTCTGTGCTAGGGCATACGTCAGACAATTGATAGCCTCTCTGGCAGAGAGGAGGGCATTTTTCAAAGTGGCCCCGAGCATACTAGAGAATTTGCTGCCGTAGCAAGTGAAAGATCTTGAAGCCCCACAACATGATATCAGTCTTTCCAGGAAGATGTGACGGACCGACAAATTTCCCAATAAAAAATAAATAAACTATAATGGTGTTGAATGTGCGTGACCCGATTTAGGAGAAATCGAAAAAGAAACGGTCTCTAGCTTCAAAGGCTCACAATTGAATACATGACGCCAATTTCCATTCCAGCGACTATGGAGGTATTACGATATTTAGCCGGTTTTAAAAACCATACTCACTTAAATGGGACGTGTACTTGTTCTTTTCCAGATGCATAGGCAGCTGTGCACGTTGTATGTACATAATGACATGGGAGATATGAGTAAAGGACCCAGATAACTTTCCAATGAAAAAAACCCCCAAAAAACAGACTATAGTGATGTTGCATGTCCGGGGCCTGAAGTAAAAGTAAAAAAGAAACGGGTTCAAAGTTCAAAACTTCACAATTGAATACATGACACCAATTTCCATTCTAGCGATACTGATTGCCGTACTTAAACGCTTCTAATCAGAATGTGTGCATTGGAGGTGCCTAATAACTCGAGTGCTTCCCGAGTTTGGGCGAGAACTGTCCATTTTTGAAGCCGTACAGTTTTCTAATTTTAAGGAGGGATTGGAATACAATACTTAATCCCATAAAGTCATATCCAAGACAATCGTAGTTGTAATAATGCTAGCAGTATGAAAAACTCAGTCACCGCCTTCTGGCACTATCTTACGGGCCGCTCAATATCAGATATGTGTCCAGAAAGATACGAGTGAAGGGTCCAGACAACTTCCAATAAACAAAGACTATAGTTATGTTGCATGCCCGGGGCCTGAAGTAAAAAAAAAGGCTCAAAGTTCAAAGCCTCACAATTGAATACATGACGCCAATTTCCATTCCAGCCAAACTGATGGCCGTACTCCCTTAAACGTGACCAGCTGATTGATCGTGGAGGGGGCCTCCCCGACTGCCCATCTAGCATAAGGATTTAAGTGGATTGTTGCAGGGCCTGAACTGATCAGCCACTATGGTTCCATCATTAAGCATCGGTGTCTTACCCCTCTGCAGAGGGTGCATTCTATACCCTCGCCGACAACAGAAAGTGAACTTGAAAATGAAATTCGTCACTTGGCATCAAACATTTGCAAGAATATCAGAGTAGGCTCCTTGCATAATTAAAAAGCATGACGAAGAAAGTTATACGAATAGATAGGTTTATTTTAGTAGTGGATTTAAGCAGTACAGTATTCTATGAGTCCAGTTGAAATAAAAAGAACAAAATGAAATACTTTCAGATTAATTCATACTGCAATGGATATATAAATAGAGATGCATTAGTGTTATTTGCAAGTCAATGATAGAGACTCAACTGCCATCTATTCAAGAACTATAATTAAAATGAGAAAATAAAGACAAAATAATTTTAGAATTTGAAACAATTTCATCATGGTTAGTTTTTTACGGCATATTAACCTCGGTGGGTCAGTCAATGCCGCAAAGTTTTGAAAAATTCGTAACGATAGTTTGGAAGAAAATCATTTAAGCTCAGTTTTTTTTTTTTTTTTACTAACAAATTTCTATTTAACCCATAGATGGGACCCTAACGATAATACCACTCAGAGTCAGAGGGAATCTAGGAGCAATGATGATGAAGGGGTGCTCCACATTCTCCAGGCCTCGAGAACTGTAACCTCACCATCAAAAAAGTAATTCAGAACATGGAGACCCTTTGTCACAGTCTTCTCGCACATGATAGAAAAGGTTGGGACTTGCCATAAGGGCCATAGCTTTGGGACGATAATTTAGGTGCTAGGGCTTGACGTGACCAGACCATTGATGGAGGTGCCTCTTAGATCACCTGTCTAGCCAAATAAGTGCCAAAGTGGAGTGTTGCAGAGAGTGGGATAAAAAAAAAAAAAAAAAAAAAAAAAAAAAAAAAAATAATAAAGTCTAAAGAAGGAATTTTTTGTATTTTACGGCATGTTAACCCTTATTTTAGATTAAAAGGTTACTCCACAGAGCTCCAGCACTGGAAACCAACATCACTTATGATTTTATTCATTCCTGCTGGGCATTCTAAAATAATTTTTCTTAAACATTTTAAATCCTATTTTGGCCTATTTAACCCATAGATGGGACCTTAAAAAAGGTACTATCATCCGGGATCTGAAAGCAATGGCAATTAAGTGGTACATTTCATAGAGCTCCAGAACTGAAACTTCACTAGATGCAGTTTCACGACCAGGACATTAAGACTGTCAGCCACCGTCTAGCGCACATAGAAAGCGCTGGGGAATTGCCACCAGGGCAATTAGGTCGGGACAATCCTTCTGTGCTAGGGCATACGTCAGCAAATTGATAGCCTCTCCGGTAGAGAGGAAGGCATTTTTAAAGTGGCCCAAGTATACTTGAGAATTTGCGGATGTAGCAAGTAAAGACCTTGGCGCCGTCAACATGATAAAAGTCTTTCCAGGAAGATGTTTGACGGACCGACAACCCCCCCCCCCTAAAAAAAACTGTAGTGGTGTTGAATGTGCGGGTCTTGATTTAGAAGAAAACGAAAAAGAAACGTCTCAAATTTCACAATTGAATACATGACGCCAATTTCCATTCCAGCGACCGAGGCATTACGATATTTAGCCTATGTTAAAGGCCGTACTCACATTTTTCCATATGAACAGGCGGCTGTGCGCGTTTGATGCGCATAGTGACCCGGGAGATACGAGTGGAGGACCCAGATACACCCCCCCCAAAAAAAAAGACTATAGTCATGTTGCATGTCCTGGGCCTGAAGTCAAAGTCAAAAAGTAATGGTTCAAAGTTCGGAGCCTCACAATTGAATACATGACGCCAATTTCCATTCCAGCGATACTGATGACCGTACTTCTTTAAACACTTAAAATCAGGATGGCAGTATCTTACGGGCCGCTCAACATCAGATATGTCTGTTCAGAAAGATACGAGTGAAGGACACAACTTCCCAATAATAAAGACTATAGTTGTGTTGCATGTCCTGGGCCTGAAGTCTGTCAAAAAGAAACGGGGTCAAAGTTCAAAGCATCAAAATACACAACATCAATTTCCATTCCAGCCAAACTGATGGCTGCACTCTCTTAAACCAGCCAATTGATCGTGGAGGGGGGCCTCTCCGATTGCCCGTCTAGCATAAGGGAAAAAATGGGGTGTTGCAGGTCAGGGACTGATCAGCCACTATGGTTCCATCATTAAGCATCACGGGGTTTTACCCTTCTGCAGGGGGGTGCAGCTGAAAATTAACTGGAAATTGAAATTCATCACTTGGCATCAACCATTTGCAAGAATATCTGAGTATATACCAATCAAAATGCATGACGAAAGATATACGAATAGATAGTATAGAGTTGTATTTTAGTAGTGATTTAAACAGTACAGTATTCTATTGTACGAGTCCAGTTGAAAGTAGTACGAAATAAGCTTTTTCTTTTCGATTGTTTGAAAAAGAAAAATACTCTTGCTGGCTGCTCGGGGCCTGTATCCACTGGCTTCGGTCCAGATCAGTTATGTAATATTGGTGCTACCCAGGCAGCAACGGCTCCTTGATTTAAAGGGATAGGGCGAGTTTATTAGCCAGTGACTGAGGTGTCCCTTGAGGGGGAATGCCGACGTGATCAAACGCATTTTTTGCACCTACCATCCCATGAGTCTCGGCTTGTGGGTGGTCCCACATTAAAAAGACCTTTGTCAACCTGCATACGTGGTATGCACGGTAATACCTTAAGACGCAAGCCATATTACAGAAAGTCAGGAAGGTCCCCGCTATAGTATGCGGAGAGGCGTTTGTAGTTGTTGGGTTTTAGACAGTAATCAGCAGCAGGATCAGATATGTCCAGCACCCTAAATTAAATCCAGCCATGAGTCTTAGTAGGAAACTTCCCTCTTCTATCACAACAGCAGACGCTAGCAAGAAGCAGACGATAGAACAGAAGAGTTGAGGAATTTTAGGTGTGCGGGTTACATTTTCAGCATGTCGACCCAGAAAAAATCAATGGAGGAATATTAGAACTTTTCCAAGGCAAAATAGGGCCTTATAGTTAGGATGACTGGTCAGGGGACCGACAGAAGAGGAATTGGACACGATCAGGAAAGCCAAATAACCATTCGACGTGCCAACAATCTGGCCCAGAGATTAGTGGAAAATTTTAACTTTCAGAGGGACCCGTTTATAGGCAACCCTTTATGTATAGGGCTGTGAAATTTTCTCGAGAGACATCAGGATTTATTAGGAAGAGATTCAATAAGCTAAGCCGTCGGTGTAGTGCTTCTGCTGATGAAAAAAAAAAAAAAAGTCTCAAAATTCCAAGGCGTCTTTGATTTATATTGCATACAGGAGACCCATTTCCACTCCAAGCGACAATGAAGGTATTCTGTCGAAGGATTATGAATTATTTTCAGCCTTTTTCTTTTAGACCCGGCAGGCGTGCTCTGCGTGTTGGATACTAACATAAAGGACAAGGAATTTCTTTGGTCATGATTAATGGCATTTCAATATGATTATCATAGGGTTATCTAACGCCAGATCATGAGCTTATTTGTATTAATAGATTGAAATAACGTTCAATGCTAAATCTTGTTTTGTAAGACAAGTTTGTAAATGTTTGGTTTCATAAACCTTAGATATTTAAAGTCTAGTTTGGATCCAACAGGTACTACCACTCAGAGGACTTGGGAGTAATGACGAACAAAAGGTACCCCACACACCATTAGCCTTCTAGCAAATAATAGGAAGGGTTGGTGGGTGCCAAAAGGGTCGCAACAATCATAGGGCTGAGGCTTGATGGGAATAGCCGATTAATCGAATGGGTTCTCTACGATCGCTCGTCTAGCTTTAGTAATAGATGAAATAAAGTGTTAGAGTCATGGACTCTTTAGCTACCAGGATTGCCTTTAAGCATCACCGATTGTTACCCGTACGGAGGTGTTACAATTCTGCATAGGTGCTGTCAACGTATTCTACCGTCCCAGCCGACAGGTGGTCGGTCTTCTGTGTTAGAAACCGAAATATATTTGTGCGTATTATTGGAGTTCTAGAATACCAACAGAATTAAACGCATCAAATGCCGATGAGAATTTTAACAAGATTTCTTTAAAAAATCTCCTGAACAATTTTAAGCGTTGAATATCTTAAAAATTGTAGAAAAATATTTGAGAATGAGCCCTCTACTTACGTGGACGGTGTCGGCTGGAAGGAGATCAGAGTGACGACAGGCTAATTTTCCGTACAAATCTTTATAATAAAAATTATAAATAAAAAATTCAGTCCTCTCACGCCAGCGATGCCGCTATTTCTGCAAGCTACGACCAGTGATTTGCCTCAATAGAGCGTTTGCGACGCTTTTATGCCTCCAACTCGTCTTAGCTGGGCGTACCACTCCAACGAACAGGGGATGACAGGAGGCGCACCACGTGTCACCACTCACAACCTGGAGGTTGCGAGTTCATCTCTGTTTGCCTCTTGCCACACTAATCCAAAAAAGATGAGATCTGCGCATGACCGGAATTCATGCCATTTTTTACGGTAAGATTTGCGCAGTTCGCATTTCGTTACATATAAGACTTGAATTCTTTCTTTTTTTTTCAGATCGACAGAAAGCGATCATTTACCATGGTTACTCGAATGAACAACATCGTTAGGAAGACCATATTTTGTTGACTTGTACACCTAAACCACTTGAAGATATGCTTAATAAAAATGATTTTGAAGAGACAAGGTGTCACGAACCCGCAATGAACTAAGACTTGGTAACCACTGCAAACCTATTAACCTTTGTTTTTTTCTCTCCATTTCCTCAAGGTCAATATTTTTCCTTTTTTTCTACAAACATTTTCGACGCGGTGAACTAGTTTTTTGCCATATTACTAAGTGAGGGGGCATACTAATCATTTATTTTATCATATTTCTCCTTCTTTCATTCACGTTGTTTTCACTGTTTTTTGTTGTTTTTAATTGTATATATAAAATACCTCCTCCTGACGGTGTAAATACGGATAGGTGTAGGTTTACCATAGAGGGATGGTAAGTTTTTGGTGTTTGTAGTACGAATTGGTTTTATGGTGAATAGAAAATTGTATGATTTGTGTCATAAATGGAAATAGTCAAGTTAGAAATTACCACCCTTCCCCCTCCCTATGTTAGGCCTTGTCACATTTTTGTATAACTTTTACGAAATAAATAACATGTTGACCGCGATTATTTTCTATGGATACTCTAATGAACAACACCGTTACCAAGACTGTTTCGTATCGTTGGCTTGTTGTAGCTAAACCACTCGAAGATCTGCTTAATCAAAATGATTTTAGAAGAGACGAGGTGTCACGAAACCGGCAATGTTTCGCGACTTAGAGCTAAGACTTGGAAACCACCGCCACTAACCTATTAACCTTTTGTTTTTCTCTCCATTTCCTCAAGGTCAATGTTTTTTAATTTTTAAAAACTTTTTATTTCAACACTGTTTAAAAATCTTAAAAGTAAGACTAATTGACTAATCAATTATAGAAACATCTTAATGTAATCGGTTTCAACACGGTCTGGCCAGCTGATCGCTATTTGAGTTTGCGGAGAAAAACAATTTTGTTAGTCAATGGTGAGCTCATTGGCAAAAATTTAACGAACGTGACAGGATGTTGCAATTTTGTTGATTATGATTACTAGAAAAATATGCACCCTCCAAGCGCAAGTATTTAAGTTTTAATGTAATGAAATATATTAAATTAGACTTCTTAAACTAAATAAGAATGCAGATATATTATATCTCCTGTTTCAAATCATCTATTTGAAACAGGAGATATAATCGAAAAATTGAACAACTTTGAAACTAACTCTTTCATCATTTTCCTTACTCTAGTCTCTCATTGCTAAATTTCCTAATTTAACCATTTAGTTAAAATAGGAAAGTAACGAATAAAATTAGTTATTTCTTGTTCATGGATTTCTTTTAATATTCGTCCCGAATTTTTGCTCATATTCGTGAAGATAAAACCAAACAATTAGAAGTAAATAATACTAAGCACATATTTATTAGAATCGAATTTATATCGATATGCAAATTAGCATTCCCGTTCACACTGTAAACCGCTGTTTTGTTGTATATATAAATGCAGATATGGTCATCAGTATTAATAATGTAAGACATTTTATTAATACTTGAGGTCTAAATAAAAAATAAGATCATGAAGAATGTGACTTAAATAACTAAGGAAATTGTGATTGAAGTAGTAATAGTCTCGGTTATAATCTCCATTATAAGATATATAGAAATTAAAATGAAGAAGATATATTCTCAATGATCGTCACCGGGCTAAATATAATATAATTGAGTGAGGCGGAAGTGAATAACCGTATGTTGAAATACACTCTGCGTCATCAAGAAAGGACAATGATATTGATTCGAGTTGGAAGAAAAATTGACCTGTTTTTCCACCATTTTGAATAGCCTCAAAACATTTTTGTGATGTCAAAATAATTTGATATATAATTCAATTCCAACAATGCAGTGTTTATATTTATAGAGAAAAATAATTTTGCCCAAAAACAAAACAAACAAAAAAACAACAAAAAAACAAATCTATTTATTGAACAACTCTCGTATAAACGAAATTCACCCTGTCATATAAGTTCAGAATACACTGACTGCATTCTCTGGAGAAACAATACTCTTTGATCTTTTCCTTTTTGGAAGAAGCAGTCAATATTTGATACATTATTGACACTGTTCTTTTGTTGTTTATACTAGCAAAGCTACCCGGCGTGGCCCGGGATTTAAGAAGTTAAAAATAACTAGGAATCACAAGGTACCTGGTTCGATACCGGCCTCGCCAACTCAGCACATGAGTAGCACAGGGATCTGAGCGGTAAAGTGAGGAACTGATCGTAGGTGTGGCGCTCCACCTAAGATGTCAAAACAATCTCTTTGGTCTAGCGCTAATGGAAGGGGATAGACTCCCTAGCTATCTTTAGGCCACCCGACGACTTACTTTATATTATACACATTAATAAAAACAACTTTTTATTCTTTATATATTTTTAAGTTGTTTATTTAATTATTTTGTCTGTATTTTTATTTACTTGTCTATATTTGATATGAGGCTTGATACGAATAATTTTGATATTTTGGACTTGCCTTCATCTTTATTGTATATAAGCACAATGTTCAGGTCACTGTAAACTCGGGCTTTGTTTTAGGTGTATTTCTAATTACTTTAAAATAAGTCATCTTCAGACAATTACCCTGAATTCAAACATGGTTTCGGAGCTGAAATCGTTACAAGTTCAAGAGGGCTCCAAGCAGCATAAACTAGTGTTAAATATTTCAGCTCCGAAACGATATTTGAATTCAGGGTAATCGTCTGAAGAGGACTTATTTTAAGGTAAGTAAACAGCCCAAGGTTATAGAGGCCTGAACTTTGTATTTATACTCAATAAAAATGGAGACAAAAGTGCGAAATCTCAATGTTGTAGGTAATACCCCTTCGGCACTCTACCAGATGGACTGGATCATAGCCATAAAATAGCCTATGATTAAAGTAGATTAACTTGCTGAATAAATTTCTGACTTTGCTGCGTTGGCTATACTGAACTGATTCTCATCTTGTAGTGTGGGTTTGTCTTGTTAATTGTTTGTACTTATTTGCTCAGTTTGTATGTATCCGTTCAGCACTGGATGCTGGTGCTTAATAAATGTATTAAGCACAACATTCATCTGTGTATCTTTCCACCTCGCGATATAACATAAAATTATTTGTATTTTTCTTGTCTTTTATTTGCTTTGTTTTATGCTTTATTAATTTTTCTTAACAGTTTTGATCTTTTGAAAAATATTGATGTATACCCTTATATTTTTATTTAGCTTTCCTTATGGAAAATGAAAGGGTAAAATGTTTAAATCCTCCTGGGGAAAATGTGGATTTTATTGAACTTTGGTCCTTGCTGGTCTCATCCTCTTTTCCTTTTTATAAAAGGACGTGCTATAGGTCGTTGTAAAAATTGACACACATAATCTTTAACTTTCTTTGATTTTACGGTAAGTCGACCCTTGTTAGGTTATTTTATGCCGAAGACGTTTTAATTCATGATGGGTATTGAAAATTCCTTTTTTTAACTCAATTTTTAAAAACACATTTTAACACCTCACTGTTTTTATTTAAAGATCAGTTACTACTTAATAGCAAGTTTGATCCTCGTTTACTACTTAATAGCAAGTTTGATCTCGGTTACTACTTAATAGCAAGTTTGATCCTCGGTTACTACTTAAAGTTTGAACAATAGCAAGTTTGATCCTCGTTACTACTTAATAGCAAGTTTGATCCTCGTTACTACTTAATAAAAGTTTGATCCTCGGTTACTACTTAATACAAGTTTGATCCTCGGTTACTACTTAATAGCAAGTTTGATCCTCGGTTACTACTTAATAAAAGTTTGGACTACTTAATAGCAAGTCCTCGGTTACTACTTAATAGCAAGTTTGATCCTCGTTACTACTTAATAGCAGTTTGAGGTTACTACTTAATAGCAAGTTTGATCCTCGGTTACTAAATGTCGCATACTGGCGAAAAAGTTGGATAATTACCGAAGGAAAGAACGAAAAACTTAACGGAAAGGAAAAAAACTGTTAAGGAAAAAGAAATATAACTTTTAAAATTATGGTAGTTCAAGAAATGCTAGTGTTACCATGTAACTCAACACTGCTGGGTCGAGAGGTCTGGCCATTCATCATAGCTGACCCTTTACCTGCTAGACAGGACAGTAGCTGATCTGTGTGTGGGAGATGTTGATACTTGAGAAAACTTTTGCTTATTGGATAATGATCTTGTACCAGACCCGGCTTGGACGAAGCAATGAAGACTATTTCAATTTATCAGTACATTTAACACCGTCTCTACTTAAACGAAAATTGTCCTTCAGTGCCCAGCGAATGAACGGGATTTTTTTTTCGTTCACTGAATGATGGGCTGGTGCCAAACCTAGCTTGGATTAAATAATGATAATTTCACTTCGTCGTTTGGCTTATGGCCACCAATAAGGTTGGCACAAGGTCATCATTCAAGGTGCTCACTAATTCCAGTTATTCAGCCTACACAGCTGGATGATTATTTGTGAGCACACTGAATGATGGCTTACTGCCTTAGATTAAGTATGAAAAGGTGTGAATCCAAAAATTCTCCCTCCAGCTATGGGTAAATAATAGGGCAGACCGGAATCTTTAACATTTGTATTGTAACCGGTAAACTCTGGATTCAAACCTGTGAAACTTGAAAATTGACCTTGTGTCGCATCCTGCTCGTTCTGAGGAATTTGCTAAATACATTAATTTTAATTTTGAGTTGGTTGGATTTTATGGCATGTCAACTCTTGGGTTATTTTATGCCGAAGACGTTTGTTTTGTGCATTTTTGTTGGGTATACTTTTTTTTTGAAACTCCGTATATATAAGAACATTTTAAACTCCTTTTTATCTATTCAACATATAAAGAGAACCCTGACAGGTACTACCACTCCGGGTCAGTGGACCTGGGTGTAATGGTGATGAAGGGATACTCCACACTCCCCAGATGTCAAGAATCGAAACTTCACCACTAGATGCAGTTTAGCGCCATAACCAAGACACAATATTAGTTGTAACACAAGGCTAGATGTATGGGTCACTTAGTGAGAAACGAACTCACTAACAATGGTCTGATTATAAACACATTGGATTAAGTAATTAAGACAATTTCACCTTAGCAACATATCTAAAACAGTCTCTATTTAATTGGAAACCTTAATTCGATGCAAGCTGATGACTGGGATCTGTTTTGCACCCTGAATGATGGCCTTACGCCAGACTTGTCATGGATATAAAGAAAACAGTTTCACCGAAGCCGTTCATTTACCATCATATGTAGTCTTTCCACTCTAACGAATAACTTGATTTTTTGCTCACTGAATAATGACCTTATGCCCTACGTACACAATTCCACCATTATAGCTTCGCTTCTAGTCCTCCTACGCTAACGAGCGGAAATTTTAAGCTCGCTGAATAATGGCCTCTTCAATAGCATATTTAGCACTCCAAACATTTTTCTGAGCTCATGCGAAATTAGAAGTCTTTTTCTCATTAGATGATTGCCTTGTACCAGATCTGTAATGGATTAAATAATACTAGCGGGACCTGCGGATATATCAGAGTATGATAATTTAATTATTGCAACATTCAATGTGTTTACTTAATAGCCATTGCAAATAGTTCAATATGTAAAGTATAACAATCTTGATCTAACTCTCACTCTTTTTCTTTCTTTCATTTTTTTGATCTAAACAGATTAGTGTCATTGCTTCTACGTGCTCACCCCCTCTATCTTCCCTTACTTTTTCTTTATTTCTTATATGTAGCACGTCCCTTTTCTTCCTTTTTCTTTATAATAAAAACGAAATGGTAAATTATTCAGCAAAGGTGACGACAGTCATAAGAAATTAGTTTGGTGGATTAGCAACACAATATAATCAAGATTTACATTTTTGCATTTAATCATAAACGATTTTGACGGTCTCATTTTTGATCAGGGGGTATTTTAATATGATAATGGCCGTGTAATTAAGGATCACGAGTTATATATATATATATATAGAGAGAGAGAGAAAATTCCACCTAAGAGCAGATTTAACACCATCTCAACTTAACTGGGAACATATCTTTAATCATAAAGACTGAATTGGAGATTTAAACTCGCTACACAATAGCCTTATGCCAGACCTGGCTTGAATTATCAATGAAAATTTAACCTTAATGACATATCTAACACTGTCGATTTGGATGAAAACCGTAAATTGATACTGGCAAATGAGTAGAGGGTTTTGCTCCTCGAATGATATCCTTAAGCCAGACCTAGTTTAGTAATGAAGACTGTGAGCCTTGCATTACATTTAATACCATCTCTACTTAAATAAGTCTATACTGTCAGCAGGGTTTAGAATACGCTGACTGTATCCCTTGCAAAGGGGTGTAATGGTTAGTCGTAGGGAAACGGACTTGTCACGCCTGGTTCAAATCCTGGAAAAAGCTACAGTTCACATAGCGCTAATACCCTTGGGAAAGGTATGAATCCAATGCTAAAATGCATCTAATACTTAGACTCCAATTCTATACAATACACTGACTGCACTCCTGCAGAGGAGTAGGACCCCCTTAATGCTGCCTCCTGTTGGCCGTGAGTGCCGATCCGTGATGCTTAAGGATGGGGCCCCGGTGGCTGAGCAGTCCATGTCGCGCAACACTCAACTTTGGTCCATACTTGGCTAGAAGGGCGGTCTGAGAGGCCCCTCCGATCAATCGGCGAGTCACATCAAACCCTAGCACCTATATGATTGTCTTAACCCTATTGTCCTTATGGTAACCCCCAATCCTTTTTATAGTGTATGTGCGAGAAGGCGGTGACGGAAGGTCTTAATGTCTTAGGTATGACATTAAACTGCATCCAGTGGTGAAGTTCCAATTCTGGACCTCTTGGGAATGTGGAGTATCCCTTCATCACCATTCATCACATGTCTACTCTGGCCCGTAGTATTGGGTATTGAAAATTCATTTTTTTTAAATCTCAATTTTCTTCTATTTAACCGATATTCTCGCAGATCCGTTACTACTTAATAGCAAGTTTGATCCTTGTAGTAGTACCTGTTAGTTTTATCTATGAAATAAATAGAAAAAATGAGTTTGAAAAAATGTTTTTTAAAAATTGAGTACCCATCCAGAATAAATTTGAAAAAGATCTTCGGTATAAAATAACCCAACATGAGTCGACATGCCGTAAAACCCGATCAATCAATTCTATAGCTCTAGGGTTGTGTTGTACACGTTCAATGGACAAAGACAGCCCTGATATTGCACATTATTAACAGAAGCGAGTATCATTTTGAAGGAGACACGTCTAATTTAGGTGTTGGCAAACGACTCAGAGAATATCAGAATTCGTAATAAACACTTAATTTCATTTCTTCACGAAATGTACGGGTTAAGCATTTCGAAAATGTGCCTGCATAAATTCAGAATAAGCATCGAAGATTGCAAATACTAATCTTACAAGCCGTTGAACATGAACTCTATGATTACAGACAGACGAGGAGGTTCAATAAAGTTGGATTAGCCCAAGAAATAAATGCCGGACACTATCAATATTAAACAGACGTACTCAGATCTATATATTACCTACAATACGTAAAGAGACGCTCGTCGTATAATGATTATCGTTGTAGTAAAGTCACGGCGACCCGAGTTTAAATCGTGGACGAGACTGTTTGCATTTCACACACCGCTAATATCCTTGAGAGGTAGGTATTTACCCATCCCGTTTGTCACTGGTAGAATGTGACACAAGATTACAAGTATGGGGCATCCAGTGATGATTGAACTTGCTATTTAGAAGTAATGGATCTGTGAGAGTAGCTTGCTAACCATGACAGCACGCCCGACCCTTGAGAAAGGTATGAATCCAACTTCTCCCCCCATCTATAGGTAAATAGTAGGGCAAACTGGGCTGTTAGCTTTGTTGTGGCAATCGGACTATAAGATAAATTCTGAATACAAAGCTGTTCAACACAGCTTAAAAATTGGCCTTGCGTCGCATCCTGTTTGAGGTGAATGTGTTGGGTAAATACGTATATACGAGGTAGTTACAATCATTCTCCCTTTCGCCATAACATATAATTATTATTGTCACACTACGTTCTGCACATGTATTTTATGTGCTTTTATATGCTGAAAGTTTGAACCTGATCGCGCCATTTTACTTGCTGGCTTTACTGTGTAGTATGCATCAAGGAAGTGATCCGATTTCTCTGGCCGGAAGGATTGTCGAAGGCTTTTAGCACAGTACGAGGACAGTGCACTTCCATGTAGAAGTGTGGATAGAAAAATTTAAAATTGAGATTGTAATGACGAAGTTATTATCGATGAGGTAGTTTGTTCTCTTCAGATTAGTCCTGGTTCTGTCTATCAATTAATTCACGATGATCTCGGCTTCCATAAAACAAGAGTGCGGATAATTTTTGAATCTCCCTCGAACAATATTACTCAAGCTCATCGATTATCTGAGACGACAACAGTGACAGACAAGAATTATTTTGAACAAATACTGGTTGGAAATTAAACATAATTAGTTAGGTCGCATCTGG
Organism: Doryteuthis pealeii; assembly: GCA_023376005.1. Classification (NCBI taxonomy): domain Eukaryota; kingdom Metazoa; phylum Mollusca; class Cephalopoda; order Myopsida; family Loliginidae; genus Doryteuthis; species Doryteuthis pealeii. The sequence goes on along the minus strand of CM042149.1, from coordinate 35,192,209 downwards.
TCGGATAAAAAACAAATTAGGTACTAAGCTGGTTGTGTAATTAGGGTCACCGCAGGATGTGTGCAACAGACACGCCTTGTTACCTACAGGCAGAGACTCGCCCACGCAAACGTACCGGTTGACTTTTAAAAAGTGTGAAAGTCAGTCAGGGGAGTTGGACAAGATTATGAAGCAGACAGTCGAGATGATTTAGGATGGGGGAGACTTCGTAGTGTAGTGGCTAACGTGCTGAACTGCGACATCATAGTAAACGAGTTCGAACTCCAGTGCCGCTAAAACGTTCACTTTCGGCCAAATACCTTTGGGGACACATGAACCCCGTCATCGCCCAGTTAAATAGTTATATATATATAAGTAAAAGTACTGTTTTTTTTTTAAGCATGAAAATATGTTGGATGTCCGAGGTAAATAAACTAATGTTTAATACTCTAGACTTACCAATTGTGTTCGAATTCAAAATGTTGGGGATACTGTAGTGTGTGTATGTGTATATATATATATATATATATATATATATATATATATATGCACACATACATTTTCAATTATCAAAAAAATCGCATATTATCACAAGATCATTTTTGAGTGGTGTTTAGCAGGTTAGAGTGAATCTATTTGAAATAATTCGTGTTCAATAAAGTACTTGCTGCTATATAATTGAAATCTATTTGCGCCTAGAAAATAAGCTAGATGGAAGCTGTATAAGAATTTTACGCGTGATATTAAATCATGGAAACAAAACCCAGCAAGAAAGCAATTTTACGCCCACTTGACCCATATAACACAGACTATACGAGTGAGACGAACAAGACATGCTGGGCACTGCCGGAGAAGCAAGGATGAACACATAAGCGACGTTCTCTTGTGAAAACCAGCACATGGACACGCCAGTTTAAGCCGCCCGGTAAATACTTACATTGACCTGCTCTGTACGGATACTGGATGCTGCGTAGAGGACCTCCCGAGTCTAATGAATAATAGGGACGGTTGGCGAGAGGTATTCGTGGATATACTAGCGCGACATGATGATGATTTGACCCATATTACAAATAAATCTGGTCTTCTGGCCTAGATTAGGGGATCCCCCCCCCAATGATTTTGTGAATTTTTTTTTACGGCAGTTTTTGAATTGTACTGTCCCATTTGATCGCCTTGCACATTCCTCGTTGTGTTAAAAAAAGTATCAAGACTTAAGCTGTATTTACAAAGACAGACCACGAAGGTTGATGTTCCATTAAAACAAAATAACCAAACCAAATCCATTATTTACATACAATCTCAATATACCCTACTTGTATAAAGGGTGCGACCAACATTAATAAAAAAGGTTTCTAAAACGTTACAACTAAAAGTACACTGTAGTAAAACGTAAAGTCGACTGAATGGCCTATTGTTGGTATCAGCCTGGCAGCGATGGAGTCTATCCCATTTTCACTAGCGCTAGACCAGGGAGATTTTTTTACATCTGAGGTGGAGAACCACACCTACACCAGCTACGCACATTACAGCACAGATGCTAGCTGTGCTACTCAGGCATTGAGGTGGCCAGTATCGAACCGCAAAGATTACCATATTTGTATTATTTCAGACTATTGTCCTCGTCTTCATTGTTATCTGTACAAAGTTTCGGCTGATGTGCCCTCCGGCCTTCTTCAGGTATTTCTTGTCGGACTCGGGAACCTTCTTGTAATTGGGAGCCATCACGGAACTTTGAACCCAACCCTTTATTAGGTCCATGGGGTATCCTTTTCTCATAGCTGGGGTACAGGTGTTAAGCTGTGTTAATTATTATTCTATGTTACTGCTGTCCCTGACCAGGATTGAACCTGCAGTCTAGAGATAACTGGCATTTAGAACTGTCTTAATCTAACTCCTTTATCTACTAGGATATGTGTTCAATTGGACAATCCAGTGTGAATTTTTTCAATTGCAAAAGTTACAATTTATTTTGTAAAACGGATTTTAAGTAGCTTCTTGGCAGGCATCTGATCAAAATGGACGAAAAAAACGTTTTAAATATATCAAAAATAAATTATATGTGTAATATTATTTTGCTTTTTTACTGATGCTCATTATGTTACTACTTTTCGACTTAGACAAAATTTGACCTTAACTAATCAATTTAATAAATAAACCTGATGCTACCAGTAATATAACTGGAATAATAGACTTAAGGCCAATTTCATCACTTCAAAAAGCAGAGGATTCGGGTGGGACTGTGTGTATTAGCAATAAATGGGTACTCCATGCTCACCAATTCTAGAACTGGAGCTTCACCACTTGATGCAGGTCTCAGCTCTGTCGGCTGAACCACTACAGAAGGGTAAAATAATCGCCCTCCTAATGGGACCACCTGTTGGTCGTGAGTGGCGACCCGTGATGCATAAGTATTGGTGGCTGAGCAGTCCATGACATGCAACACTCCATTTTGGCTCTTCGGTCGGTCGGAGAGGCTCCTTTAGATCTAGTCACATCAAGCCCTAGCAACTATATAGTTGTCCTAAACCTATTGCTCTTATGGCAAACCCCAACAATTTTATCTTATAATAGCTGAGGGTCTTAATATATTGGGTATGACGTTAAACTCTATCTGATGGTGAAGTTCCAGTTCTGGACCTCTATGGAATGTGGAGTACCCTTCATCACCATCGCTCCCTGGTCAACTCTGACTGGAGTGATAGTACCTGTTGAGGTCCCATCTATAGGTTACATTTAAAAAATGTATTTAAAAATTGACTTTAAAAGAATTGAGTAGCCATGAAGAATAAATAAGATAAATAAAATACCAAACAAGGGTTGACATGCCGTAGAATCCAACCAACCAGCATACCTCTTTTGAGGGTGGCCTTGCCTCTCTACAGAGGACGCAGTGGCGTATTCTGAACTCAGCCGACAGAATTGTCTGATCTTAGTTTTGGGGCTCTTTTGACTGAATTTCCAGATGTTACGAAATTGTTAAGGGATTTTTAGGCGCCATTTTCCCTGCTTTTAAGGCCTCCAAGGTATGCAATATCTGCAATGCACTCCAATGCCAACCATATTAATAGTAACGGGGGGGAACGCTCTTAAAGCATTTATGCGCATCTTCTAGGTCTTTTGCTGTTTTGGGTGGTTGGTTTGATTTTACGGCATGTCAACCCTAGTTGGATTAATTCGCTACCGAAGACATTGTTTTATTCATTCTTGTTTGGGTATTCAATCTTTAAACACGTTTTTGATACTCGCATTGTTTTATCTAGTTAACCTATAGATGGGACGCGAAATAGGTACTACCACTCAGGAGGACCTGAACCCGTAACATATGAACTCTGCTTTATTACTGAAGAATTTCTTGGCTGAGAATATATCAATTGATTCATTATTCATTGGATTTTACTACTTCTCAACCCTTGTCAGGTTTTATGTCGAATACATTGTTTTATTCATTCTTAATGGGTATTGAACTTGCTTTTTTAACTCAATTTTTTAAAACCCATTTTAATCATTTTTTTTCTATTCAACCTTTAAATGGGACCCTAGCAGGTACTACTAGTTCGGGTCAGAGCGGACCTGGTAGTCTGGCGATAAAGTAGCATTCCACATTCCCCAGAGGTTCAGAATTGGAACCTCACCACTATATGCAGTTTAACGTCATACCCAGGACATGCTGGGAATAGAACCCTTACCTAGCAACGATAGTCATAAATAATTTAGATGTATTTAAGTACCTGGAAACCAACTCTCGCAACACCTGTAAAAAAGTTCTTTGTATGACGTAAATTGTACAAAAAAGCGTGTATATTTCGGTTTCATAATAACATTGTGTAACTCGCAATTTGCTATGCAAGACCAACTGATAGAAATGCGGAAAAATCAAACAATGAAAGCCATAAGAAAAATCAGGTTACAATAACATTTGTATTTTATATAAATATTATATGAATATTGACATGTAGTTGAGTGGGGGTCCCATATAATAAATTCAGGGCCTGGGGGAGCATGTAACTCTAGCTCTGGACCTGATTAGGTGAGGTTTTTTTTTTTAAATAATGATAATCACCAGAAACTATTTCTCTGATTTTTTAGATGGGTTTGATAATTTGTATTATTTTGTATTATTCGGACTATTCTCCTCATCTTTGTTATCTGCATGATTCGGCCGATTTGTCTCCCGACCTTCTTCAGGTATTTCTTATCGAACTCCGTAACTTTCTCGAACTTGGGAACCCACTTTTGTAATCGGGAGCCTTCACAGAACTTCGAGTCTACGGGATAGATTGTTCTAATTCCGTTAACAATGACTGGGACTGGTTAATTATTCTCTTTTACTGTCGCCCTTGACCAGGATTCAACCTGCAACACAGAGATAACTGTCACTTATAACTGTATTAGCTCAACGCCGAATACAGTTCTAAGTGACAGTTATCCTAGCCTGCAGGTTCAATCCTGGTCAAGGGCGACAGTAACATAGAGAAGGTTCCCGAGTCAGACAAGAAATACCTGAAGAAGGCCGGAGAACACATCGGCCGAAACGTTGTGTAGATATCATAAAGATTAGGGCAATAGTCCGAATAATCCAAATAATTCAAATTACCAGAAACTTCTAGATGTTTTCAATGTCGAATATATAATAGCTTTTGTTAAGGTAGTTTTTTTACGCTTAATCTAAGAATCCTACTCATTTTTTTCTAATTAGATCAAACTTTTGAGATACAAGCCATACTTGAAATATATAGAACAATATTCTAGCTGTGTCAAGCATCTTATTATTTATGGGGTCTCCTATTTCTCTTTGTTTCACTTCACTCTATGGATGGTTCCCATGGCGTAGTGGCTAATGTGCTCAACAAGAACCTCATAGTAAGGCGAGTTCGAACTCTAGTGGCATTATTACGTTTACTTTTGGACTAATACTCATGGGAAAGGTATGAACCCCGTCTTCCTCTTGACTATGGGTTAATACACATAATAATCATAGGTACCTTCCAAATAATATAAATGCACAAATATGGAAGATAATGGTTCATGTTAACATGTGAATCCCCCCCCACACACACTGGTTGCGAACCATGAGTTGGTTTGTTAACCTTATAGGCATATCAGTCTTTCTTGGGTTATTCCATGCCGAATTTAAAGAGGATTCTTAGTGGCTAACGTGCTGGAATAATACATCGTAGTAAGCGGGGTTCGGACTCCAGTCGCGCTATTATGTTCACTTTCAGAATAATACTATAGGAAACCTCTAATTCTCTGAGCTATGTGCTAAATAGTACTACTGATATTCCTTTATGGCTTTGGCATTAAATAACCCACGAAGGTTGATATACCATTAAACAAAGAACCAAACCAACCTAAACATTTGAGTAATGAGTTTTCCTGTATTTCATTGTGCATCATTGGTTACCTCCACGCCATTACCTACGTATTTTGTCATTTTAGTCCTAAGTCTTCCAATGAGTCATTGTCGCCTCTACGCCTTTACCTGTTGTATTTGAGTAATGAGTTTCCTGTGGAGTCATTGTGTGTCATTGGCGCCTTTAGTGCCCTGTCGACAGGGGTCTATAGAATATACTTTTTTTATCTTAAAGGTGCTCGAAGGCGGTGATTAGAGTCGAGTCGCCAGTTAATTAATATACAGGAAGTTATTTCTTCTATTTATTAATACACATATAAAACCAAACCAAACCAAATTTTACCTATAGAATTTTTCTCTTGTGAATACATAAATCCACGAAAACCGAGTTGACCTTAAATAGCCCACAAGGGTTGATATGCCATTAAACAGTTGACAACCAAATCTATGCTTTAACTATATATACACTCTGTCAACTTGGGCGACTTTAGAATACATACGCGACTGCCCTCTTCAGATAGGTAAGACCCTCCAATGGGGCAACCAGTTGGCCGTGGTGCGGTAGAGAATGAAACCTTGGTGGCTGAGCAGTCCATGACATGCAACACTCTAACTTTGGTCCTTAAATACGGGTGGTCGGAGAGAGCCACTCCGATCAATTGCTGGTCACTTCAAGCTCTAGCATATTTTATGATTGTCCCCAAACCCATTGCCCTTATGACAAGCCCTAAGCTATTGATCATATATGTGCTAGGGCGTGACTAAGCGTCTTAGTGTCCTGGGTACAACGTTAAAACTCTATTTGATGGTGAAGTTGCATACTTTTAGTGCTCCCGGGTATGTGAAGTACCCCTTCGTCACCATTTACTCCCAGGTCACTCTGACCAGAGTGGTACTACCTGCTAGCACCATGTATGGATTAATAAAAAAGTTAGTTTTTAAAAAATCTGTTTAAATAATTGAGGTAACCAATTAAGAACGGAATAAGACCAAACATCTTCGGCAATAAATAAGCCAAGCAAAGGTTAGACATGCAGTAAATCCAGACCAAACTAACTTAAATATATTTAAATCATTTTAGTCACGAGTCTCCTGGGAATCATTGAACTTGCGAGATAAGCGTTGATTTAAATTATATGATTAAATCTATACGCCAGCTTTCAAACGAGACTGAAGGTTTTTTTTTATTTTATTTAATGGCATATCAACCTTTGTGGTTATTTAGTTGCAAGTAATCTATAGAACATTAGTGTACTACATAACCCCCTACCTGGGGCGATGGGGGGTTCATATATTCTTAGTCTAATCATTTATACACAACTGGAATCGAACACGCTACTATGTCGTAGTCCAGAATGTTTAGCCGCTACTCCATGGGGACTCCTTTTGTTTTACTTTTTAATTAGTTAGATTTTTATTGTGAGTATCCTCAATATGCGTACTGTGGATATAATGTTACTTTAACTGGATGAGGTTCGTTGTTTTTTTATGTTGGTTTATATTTTATTTTTTCTCTTTCAGTAGATCTGTAGACGGAGCACTGATTTACGGCTCAAGAAAGGTGTTGGTTGCTTTGAACAGAAATGGAGAATTCTTTGTGAATTTCTTGTATGTAAATAAGAAAGGGGGATATCAACCAAGAATTCTCCATTCTGTTCAATAGCAACCAACAATCCCTTTCTTTGCCAAAGGTCGTGATCAGAAAGAAAAAAACAAAAAAAAAACAATTGACATTAGTAGATGTTAAAGTTAGCTCAGACACAGTACCATATTGGGATACTCACAATAAAAATCTTAACTAATTAAAAAGTAAAACAAAAAGGAGTCCATGGAGTGCGCTAACAATTCCGGACTACGACATAGTAAGCGTGTTCGAATTCCACAGTTGTTGTTTATAATGATAAGACTTAAGAATATATGAACCCCCATGCGCCCCAGGTAGGGGTTATGTAGTACGACTAAATGTTCTATAAGATTACTTTGCAACTAAATAACCCACAAAGGTTGATATGCCATTAAATAAAAATTAAAAAAACCTTCAGTCCTCGTTGAAAGCTTGTATAGATTTAATCATATAATTTAAATCAGAACGCTTATCTGCGCAGTTCAATGATTCCCAGGAAGACTCGTGACTAAAATGATTTAAATATTAATTTAAGTTTTAGTTTGGTTGGGATTTTACTGGGCATGTTACTTTGTTGGGTTATTTTATGCCGAAGATGTTTGGTCTATTCGTTTCTTAATTGTACTCAATTATTTTAAAAGATTTTTTAAAACTAAACTTTTTATTTAATCCATACATGGTGCCGCTAGCAGGTAGTACGCACTCTGGGTCAGAGTTGGACGCTGGAAGTAATGGTGACGAAGGGGTACTTCACATACCCCGGAGCAACTAAAAGTGCAACTTCCCATCAAAATAAGATTTAACGTTGTAAACCCAGGAACTAGACGCTTAGTCACGCCTTCTAGCACATATATGATCATAAGCGTTTTTAGGGCTTGTCATAAGGCAATGGGTTTGGGACAATCATAAATATGCTAGAGCTTGAAGTGACCAGCCAATTGATCGGAGTGGCTCCTCTCCACCACCCGTATTGTAAGGACCAAAGTAAGAGTGTTGCATGTCATGGACTGCTCAGCCACCAAGGTTTCATTCTTACGCACCACGGCCAACTGGTTGCCCCATTGGAGGGTCTTACCTATCTGAAGAGGTGCAGTCGGTGTATTCTAAAAGTCGCAGTGACAGAGTGTATATATATTTAAAGGCATAGATTTGGTTTGTCAACTGTTTTAATGGCATATCAACCCTTGTGGGCTATTTAAGGTCAACTCGGGTTTCTTGGATTTATGATTCACAAGAGAAAATTCTATAGGTAAAATTTGGTTTGGTTTGGTTTTATATGTGTATTAATAAATTAGAAAAATAACTTCTGTATATTAATAAACTGCGACTGACTCTAAGTCACCGCCTTCGAGCACCTTTAAGATAAAAAGGTATATTCTATAGACCTGTCGACAGGGCACTAAAGGCGACCATGACACATGACTCACAGGAAAACTCATTACTCAAATACACAGGTAAAGGCGTAGAGGCGACAAATGACTCATTGGAAGACTTAGGACTAAAATGACAAATACGTAGGTAATGGCGTGGAGGTAACCATATGCACAATGAAATCAGGAAAACTCATTACTCAAATGTTTAGGTTTGGTTTGGTTTCTTTGTTTAATGGATATCAACCTTCGTGGGTTATTTAATGCCAAAGCCATAAAGAATATCAGTAGTATTATTTAGCACCTAACTCAGAGAATTAGAGGTTTCCTATTAGTATTATTCTGAAAGTGAACATAATAGCGCGACTGAGTCCGAACCCGCTTACTACGATGTATTATTCCAGCACGTTAGCCACTAAGAATCCTCTTTAAATTCGGCATGGAATAACCCAAGAAAGACTGATATGCTAATAAGGTTAACAACCCAACTCATGGTTCGCAACCAGTGTGTGTGTGGGGGGGATTCACATGTTAACATGAACCATTATCTTCCATATTTGTGCATTTATATTATTTGGAAGGTACCTATGATTATTATGTGTATTAACCCATAGTCAAGAGGAAGACGGGGTTCATACCTTTCCCATGAGTATTAGTCCAAAAGTAAACGTAATAATGCCACTAGAGTTCGAACTCGCTTACTATGAGGTTCTTGTTGAGCACATTAGCCACTACGCCATGGGAAACCATCCATAGAGTGAAGTGAAACAAGAGAAATAGGAGACCCCATAAATAATAAGATGCTTGACACAGCTAGAATTGTTCTATATATTTCAAGTATGGCTTGTATCTCAAAAGTTTGATCTGATTAGAAAAAATGAGTAGGATTCTTAGATTAAGCGTAAAAAAACTACCTTAACAAAAGCTATTATATATTCGACATTGAAAACATCTAGAAGTTTCTGGTATTTTGAATTATTTGGATTATTCGGACTATTGCCCTAATCTTTATTGATATCTACACAACGTTTCGGCCATGTGTTCTCCGGCCTTCTTCAGGTATTTCTTGTCTGACTCGGGAACCTTCTCTATGTTACTGTCGCCCTTGACCAGGATTGAACCTGCAGGCTAGGATAACTGTCACTTAGAACTGTATTCGGCGTTGAGCTAATACAGTTATAAGTGACAGTTATCTCTGTGTTGCGCAGGCTGAATCCTGGTCAAGGGCGACAGTAAAATAGAATAATTAACCAGTCCCAGTCATTGTTAACGGAATTAGAACAATCTACCCCGTAGACTCGAAGTTCTGTGAAGGCTCCCGATTACAAGTGGGTTCCCAAGTTCGAGAAAGTTACGGAGTTCGATAAGAAATACCTGAAGAAGGTCGGAGACAAATCGGCCGAATCATGCAGATAACAAAGATGAGGAGAATAGTCCGAATAATACAAAATAATACAAATTATCAAGCCTCATCTAAAAAATTCAGAGAAATAGTTTCTGGGTGATTATCATTATTTAAAAAAAAACTCACCTAATCAGGTCCAGAGCTAGAGTCACATGCTCCCCCAGGCCCTGAATTTATTATATGGGACCCCCACTCAACTACATGTCAATATCATATAATATTTATATAAAATACAAATGTTATTGTAACCTGATTTTCTTATGGCTTTCATTGTTTGATTTTTTCCGCATTTTCTATCAGTTGGTCTTGCATAGCAAATTACGAGTTACACAATGTTATTATGAAACCGAAATATTACACGCTTTTGTACAATTTACGTCATACAAAGAACTTGTTTTTACAGGTGTTGCGAGAGTTGGTTTCCAGGTACTTAATACATCTAAATTATTTATGACTATCGTTGCTAGGTAAGGGTTCTATTCCCAGCATGTCCTGGTATGACGTTAAACTGCATATAGTGGTGAGGTTCCAATTCTGAACCTCTGGGGAATGTGAATGCTACTTTATCGCCATTGACTACCAGGTCCGCTCTGACCCGAACTAGTAGTACCTGCTAGGGTCCCATTTAAAGGTTGAATAGAAAAAAAATGAGTTAAAATGGGTTTTAAAAAATTGAGTTTAAAAAAGCAAGTTCAATACCCATTAAGAATGAATAAAACAATGTATTCGACATAAAACCTGACAAGGGTTGAGAAGTAGTAAATCCAATGAATGAATGAATCATTGATATATTCTCAGCCAAGAATTTCTTCAGTAATAAAGCAGAGTTCATATGTTACGGGTTCAGGTCCTCCTGAGTGGTAGTACCTATTTCGGTCCATCTATAGGTTAACTAGATAAAACAATGAGTATCAAAAACGTGTTTAAAGATTGAATACCCAACAAGAATGAATAAAACAATGTCTTCGGGTAGGAATTAATCCAACTAGGTTGACATGCCGTATCAAACCAACCACCCAAAACAGCAAAAGACCTAGAAGATGCGCATAAATGCTTTAAGAGCGTTCCCTCCCCGGTTACTATTAATATTGGTGGCATTGGAGTGCATTGCAGATATTGCATACCTTGGAGGCCTTAAAAGCAGGGAAAATGGCGCCTAAAAATCCCTTAACAATTTCGTAACATCTGGAAATTCAGTCAAAGAGCCCAAAACTAAGATCAGACAATTCTGTCGGCTGAGTTCAGAATACGCCGACTGCGTCCTCTGTAGAGAGCAAGACCACCCTCAAAAGAGGTATGCTGGTTGGTTGGATTCTACGGCATGTCCAACCCTTGTTTGGTTATTTTATTTATCTTATTTATTCTCATGGCTACTCAATTCTTTAAAGTCAATTTTTAAAATTCATTTTAAATGTAACCTATAGATGGGACTCAACAGGTACTGTCACTCCAGTTCAGAGTTGACCAGGAGCGATGGTGATGAAGGGGTACTCCACATTCCATAGAGGTCCAGACTGGAACTTCACCATCAGATAGAGTTTAACGTCATACCAAATATATTAAGACCCTCAGCTATATATAAGATAAAAATTGTTGGGGTTGCCATAAGAGCAATAGGTTTTAGGACAACCATATAGTTGCTGGGCTTGATGTGACTAGATCTAAAGAAGCTTTTCCGACCGACCGAAGAGCCAAAATGGAGTGTTGCATGTCATGGACTGCTCAGCCACCAATACTTATGCATCACGGTCGCCACTCACGACCAACAGGTGGTCCCATTAGGAGGGCGATTATTTTACCCTTCTGTAGTGGTTCAGCCGACAGAGCTGAGACCTGCATCAAGTGGTGAAGCTCCAGTTCTAGAATTGGTGAGCATGGAGTACCCATTTATTGCTAATACACACACTCCCACCCGAATCCTCTTGCTTTTGAAGTGATGAAATTGGCCTTAAGTCTATTATTCCAGTTATATTACTGGTAGCATCAGGTTTATTTATCAAATTGATTATTTAAGGTCAAATTTTGTCTAAGTCGAAAGTAGTAACATAATGAGCATCAGTAAAAAAGCAAAATAATATTACACATATAATTTATTTTTGATATATTTAAAACGTTTTTTTCGTCCATTTTGATCAGATGCCTGCCAAGAAGCTACTTAAATCCGTTTTAAAAATAAATTGTAACTTTTGCAATTGAAAAAATTCACACTGGTTGTCCAATTGAACACATATCCTAGTAGATAAAGGAGTTAGATTAAGACAGTTCTAAATGCCAGTTATCTCTAGACTGCAGGTTCAATCCTGGTCAGGGACAGCAGTAACATAGAATAATAATTAACACAGCTTAACACCTGTACCCCAGCTATGAGAACAGGATACCCCCGTGGACCTAATAAAGGGTTGGGTTCAAAGTTCCGTGATGGCTCCCAATTACAAGAAGGTTCCCGAGTCCGACAAGAAATACCTGAAGAGGCCGGAGGCACATCAGCCGAAACTTTGTACAGATAACAATGAAGACGAGGACAATAGTCTGATAATACAAATAATGGCAATCTTTGCGGTTCGATACTGGCCACCTCAATGCCTGAGTAGCACAGCTAGCATCTGTGCTGTAATGTGCGTAGCTGGTGATAGGTGTGGTTCTCCACCTCAGATGTAAAAACAATCTCCCTGGTCTAGCGCTAGTGAAAATGGGATAGACTCCATCGCTGCCAGGCTGATACCAACAATAGGCCATTCAGTCGACTTTACGTTTTACTACAGTGTACTTTTGGTTGTAACGTTTTAGAAACCTTTTTTTATTAATGTTGGTCGCACCCTTTATTACAAGTAGGGTATATTTGAGATTGTATGTAAATAATGGATTTGGTTTGGTTATTTTGTTTTAATGGAACATCAACCTTCGTGGTCTGTCTTTGTAAATACAGCTTAAGTCTTGATACTTTTTTTAACACAACGAAGGAATTGTACAAGCGATCAAGATGTAACAGTACAATTCAGAAACTGCCGTAAAAAAAAGATTCACAAAATCATTGGGTGGGGGGGTCCCCTAATCTAGGCCAGAAGACCAGATTTATTTGTAATATGGGTCAAATCATCATCATGTCGCACTAGTATATCCACGAATACCTCTCGCCAACCGTCCCTATTATTCATTAGACTTGGGAGGTCCTCTACGCAGCATCCAGTATCCGTACAGAGCAGGTCAATGTAAGTATTTACCGGGCGCTTAACTGGCGTGTCCATGTGCTGGTTTTCACAAGAGAACGTCGCTTATGTGTTCATCCTTGTTTCTCGGCAGTGCCCAGCATGTCTTTTCGTCTCACTCGTATAGTCTGTGTTATATGGGTTCAAGTGGGCGTAAAATTGCTTCTTGCTGGGTTTTGTTTCCATGATTTAATATCACGCGTAAAATTCTTATACAGCTTCCATCAGCTTATTTTCTAGGCGCAAATAGATTTCAATTATATAGCAGCAAGTACTTTTATTGAACACGAATTATTTCAAATAGGTTCACTCTAACCTGCTAAACACCACTCAAAAATGATCTTGTGATAATATGCGATTTTTTTGATAATTTAAAATGTACGTGTGCGTGTATATATATATATATATATATATATATATATATACACACACACACACAACAGTATCCCCAACATTTTGAATTCGAACACAATTGGTAAGTCTACAGTGTTAAACATTAGTTTATTTTCCTCGGGCATCCAACATCTTTTCATGCATAAAAAAAGTACTTTTACTTATATACATACATATATACATAGATAGATAGATAGATAGATAGAGAGGGGGAGAGAGAGGGAGAGAGAGGTTTCTTTGTTTAATGGCATGCCAAATTTCGTGGGTTATTTAAAGCCACAGTCGTCCGTCTAGAAGAACAGAAGTGACGCTATTTAACTGGGCGATGACGGGGTTCATGTGTCCACAAAGGTATTTGACCGAAAGTGAACGTTTTAGCGGCACTGGAGTTCGAACTCGTTTACTATGATGTCGCAGTTCAGCACGTTAGCCACTACACTACGAAGTCTCCCCCGTCCTAAATCATCTCGACTGTCTGCTTCATAATCTTGTCCAACTCCCCTGACTGACTTTCACACTTTTTAAAAGTCAACCGGTACGTTTGCGTGGGCGAGTCTCTGCCTGTAGGTAACAAGGCGTGTCTGTTGCACACATCCTGCGGTGACCCTAAATTACACAACCAGCTTAGTACCTAATTTGTTTTTTATCCAACAGATGCGACCTAACTAATTATGTTTATTTCCAACGAGTATTTGTTCAAAATAATTCTTGTCTGTCACTGTTGTCGTCTCAGATAATCGATGAGCTTGAGTAATATTGTTCGAGGGAGATTCAAAAATTATCCGCACTCTTGTTTTATGGAAGCTGAGATCATCGTGAATTAATTGATAGACAGAACCAGGACTAATCTGAAGTGAACAAACTACCTCATCGATAATAACTTCGCCATTACAATCTCTCGAGCTTGAAGAATATTCTCATAAGTGGCGAAGGTTGACGTGCTACCCCGACCACTTTTGGTTTGTTTGGTTTGGTTTGGTTTGTTTTACGGCATATCAACCTCAGTGGGTCATTTAATGCCGATAAAATTTTGAAATAAATCAATTCTTAAAGGATAATACAATTTTTTTAATAAATACATTTTTCTATTTAACCCATAGATGAGACCCTAACAGGTACTACCACTCCGGGTCAGAGTGGACCAGGGAGTAATGGTGATGAAGGGGTTCTCCACATTCCCCAAACCTCCAAAACTGGAACCTCACCATCAGATAGAGTTTAACGTCATTCCCAGGACATGTATACCCGCAGCCACCGCCTTCTAGCACCCATATGATAAAAAGGGGTTGGGGCTTGCCATAAGGGCAATAGGGTTGGGAAAATCATACCGACCACTTTTAAATTTCTCTATCCACACTTCTACATGGAAGTGCACTGTCCTCGTACTGTGCTAACAGCTTTCGATACCCCTTCCGGACAGAGAAATCGGATCACTTCCTTGATGCATACTTCGCGTAAGTGGAGTGTGAATGTTTACACAGTAAAGCCAGCAAGTAAAATGGCGCGATCAGGTTCGAACTTCCAGCATATAAAAGCACATAAAATATATGTGCAGAACGTAGTGTGACAATAATAATTATATGTTATGGCGAAAGGGAGAATAATTTTGACTACCTCGTATATACGTATTTGCCCAACCCATTCACTTCAAACAGGATGCGATGCAAGGCCAATTCTTAAGCTGTGTTGAACAGCTTTGTATTCAGAGTTTATCTTATAGTCCGATTGCCACAACAAAGCTAACAGCCCAGTTTGCCCTACTATTTACCTATTGATGGAGGGAGGAGTTAGATTCATACCTTTCTCAAGGGTAGGGCGTGCTGTCATGGTTAGCAAGCTACTCTCACAGATCCATTACTTCTGAATAGCAAGTTCAATCATCACTGAATGCCCCATACTTGTAATCTTGTGTCACATTCTACCAGTGACAAACGGGATGGGTAAATACCTACCTCCCAAGGATATTAGCGCTGTGTGAAATGCAAACAGTCTCGTCCACGATTTAAGCTCGGGTCGCCGTGACTTTACTACAACGATAATAATTATACGACGAGCGTCTCTTTACGTATTGTAGGTAATATATAGATCTGAGTACGTCTGTTTAATATTGATAGTGTCCGGCATTTATTTCTTGGGCTAATCCAACTTTATTGAACCTCCTCGTCTGTCTGTAATCATAGAGTTCATGTTCAACGGCTTGTAAGATTAGTATTTGCAATCTTCGATGCTTATTCTGAATTTATGCAGGCACATTTTCGAAATGCTTAACCCGTACATTTCGTGAAGAAATGAAATTAAGTGTTTATTACGAATTCTGATATTCTCTGAGTCGTTTGCCAACACCTAAATTAGACGTGTCTCCTTCAAAATGATACTCGCTTCTGTTAATAATGTGCAATATCAGGGCTGTCTTTGTCCATTGAACGTGTACAACACAACCCTAGAGCTATAGAATTGATTGATCGGGTTTTACGGCATGTCGACTCATGCTGGGTTATTTTATACCGAAGATCTTTTTCAAATTTATTCTGGATGGGTTACTCAATTTTTAAAAAACATTTTTTCAAACTCATTTTTTCTATTTATTTCATAGATAAAACTAACAGGTACTACTACAAGGATCAAACTTGCTATTAAGTAGTAACGGATCTGCGAGAATATCGGTTAAATAGAAGAAAATTGAGATTTAAAAAAAAATGAATTTTCAATACCAATACTACGGGCCAGAGTAGACATGTGATGAATGGTGATGAAGGGATACTCCACATTCCCAAGAGGTCCAGAATTGGAACTTCACCACTGGATGCAGTTTAATGTCATACCTAAGACATTAAGACCTTCCGTCACCGCCTTCTCGCACATACACTATAAAAAGGATTGGGGGTTACCATAAGGACAATAGGTTAGGACAATCATATAGGTGCTAGGGCTTGATGTGACTCGCCGATTGATCGGAGGGGGCCTCTCAGACCGCCTTCTAGCCAAGTATGGACCAAAGTTGAGTGTTGCGCGACATGGACTGTTCAGCCACCGGGGCCCCATCCTTAAGCATCACGGATCGGCACTCACGGCCAACAGGAGGCAGCATTAAGGGGGTCCTACTCCTCTGCAGGAGTGCAGTCAGTGTATTGTATAGAATTGGAGTCTAAGTATTAGATGCATTTTAGCATTGGATTCATACCTTTCCCAAGGTATTAGCGCTATGTGAACTGTAGCTTTTTCCAGGATTTGAACAGGCGTGACAAGTCCGTTTCCCTACGACTAACCATTACACCCCTTTGCAAGGGATACAGTCAGCGTATTCTAAACCCTGCTGACAGTATAGACTTATTTAAGTAGAGATGGTATTAAATGTAATGCAAGGCTCACAGACTTCATTACTAAACTAGGTCTGGCTTAAGGATATCATTCGAGGAGCAAAACCCTCTACCTCATTTTGCCAGTATCAATTTACGGTTTTCATCCAATCGACAGTGTTAAATATGTCATTAAGGTTAAATTTTCATTGATAATTCAAGCCAGGTCTGGCATAAGGCTATTGTGTAGCGAGTTTAAATCTCCAATTCAGTCTTTATGATTAAAGATATGTTCCCAGTTAAGTTGAGATGGTGTTAAATCTGCTCTTAGGTGGAATTTTCTCTCTCTCTCTCATATATTATATATATATTATATATATAATATATAACTCGTGATCCTTAATTACACGGCCATTTCATATTAAAAATACCCCCTGATCAAAAATGAGACCGTCAAAATCGTTTATGATTAAATGCAAAAATGTAAATCTTGATTATATTGTGTTGCTAATCCACCAAACTAATTTCTTATGACTGTCGTCACCTTTGCTGAATAATTTACCATTTCGTTTTATTATAAAGAAAAGGAAGAAAAGGGACGTGCTACATATAAGAAAAAGAAAAAGTAAGGGAAGATAGAGGGGGTGAGCACGCAGAAGCAATGACACTAATCTGTTTAGATCAAAAAAGGAAAGAAAGAAAAGAGTGAGTTAGATCAAGATTGTTATACTTTACATATTGAATCTATTTGCAATGGCTATTAAGTAAACACATTGAATGTTGCAATAATTAAATTATCATACTCTGATATATCCGCAGGTCCGCTAGTATTATTTAATCCATTACAGATCTGGTACAAGGCAATCATCTAATGAGAAAAAGACTTCTAATTTCGCATGAGCTCAGAAAAATGTTTGGAGTGCTAAATATGCTATTGAAGAGGCCATTATTCAGCGAGCTTAAAATTTCCGCTCGTTAGCGTAGGAGGACTAGAAGCGAAGCTATAATGGTGGAATTGTGTACGTAGGGCATAAGGTCATTATTCAGTGAGCAAAAAATCAAGTTATTCGTTAGTGTGGAAAGACTACATATGATGGTAATGAACGGCTTCGTGAAACTGTTTTCTTTATATCCATGACAAGTCTGGCGTAAGGCCATCATTTAGGGTGCAAAACAGATCCCAGTCATCAGCTTGCATCGAATTAAGGTTCCAATTAAATAGAGACTGTTTTTAGATAGTTGCTAAGGTGAAATTGTCTTAATTACTTAATCCAATGTGTTTATAATCAGACCATTGTTAGTGAGTTCGTTTCTCACTAAGTGACCCATACATCTAGCCTTGTGTTACAACTAATATTGTGTCTTGGTTATGGCGCTAAACTGCATCTAGTGGTGAAGTTTCGATTCTTGACATCTGGGGAGTGTGGAGTATCCCTTCATCACCATTAACACCAGGTCCACTGACCCGGAGTGGCAGTACCTGTCAGGGTTCTCTTATATGTTGAAGATAAAAAGGAGTTTAAAATGTTCTTATATATAGAGAGTTTCAAAAAAAAATTATACCCAACAAAAATGCACAAACAAACGTCTTCGGCATAAAATACCCAAGAGTTGACATGCCATAAAATCCAACCAACTCAAATCAAAATTAATGTATTTAGCAAATTCCTCAGAACGAGCAGGATGCAACACAAGGTAAATTTTCAAGTTTCACAGGTTTTGAATCTAGAGTTTACCGGTTACAATAAAATGTTAAAGATTCCGATCTGCCCTATTATTTACCCATAGCTGGAGGGAGAATTTTTGATTCACACCTTTTCATACTTAATCTAAGGCAGTAAGCCATCATTCAGTGTGCTCACAAATAATCATCCAGCTGTGTAGGCTGAATAACTGGAATTAGTGAGCACCTTGAATGATGACCTTGTGCCACCTTGTGGTGCCATAAGCCAAACGACGAAGTGAAATTATCATTATTTAAATCCAAGCTAGGTTTGGCACCAGCCCATCATTCAGTGAACGAAAAAAAAATCCCGTCATTCGCTGGCACTGAAGGACAATTTTCGTTTAAGTAGAGACGGAGTTAAAATGTACTGATAAATTGAAACAGTCTTCATTGCTTCGTCCAAGCCGGTCTGGTACAAGATCATTATCCAATAAGCAAAAAGTTTTCTCAAGTATCAACATCTCCCCACACACAGATCCTACTGTCCTGTCTAGCAGGTAAAGGGTCAGCTATGATGAATGGCCAGACCTCTCGACCAGCAGTGTTGAGTTACATGGTAACACTAGCATTTCTTGAACTACCATAATTTTAAAAGTTATATTTCTTTTTCCTTAACACTTTTTTCCTTTCCGTTAAGTTTTTCGTTTCTTTCCTTCGGTAATTATCCACTTTTTCGCCAAGTATGCGACATCAAGCCGAGGATCAAACTTGCTATTAAGTAATAACAGAGGATCAAACTTGCTATTAAGTAGTAACCGAGGATCAAACTTGCTTATTAAGTAGTACCGAGGATCAAACTTGCTATTAAGTAGTAACTGATCTGGGTTAAATAAAACAGTGAGTGTTAAAATGTGTTTTTAAAAAATTGAGTTAAAAAAGGGAATTTACACCCATGAATAGGTAATTTTAACGATCTCTTCACCGTGCAGGGTCGACTCACAAATAAAGACAGGTTGAAGATTATGTGTGTCAATTTTTTACAACGACTAAGCCACTGCTCTCTCACTCATAATGAATGGTGACAGGAATTGCGGAAGAGCACAAGTTCCAAAAAGAGATCCACATTTTCCGGTGGATCTTTGGATATTTAAACATTTTACCCTTGAAAGAAGCACGATCATAGGAAGCTAAATAAAAATATAAGCAGGTATCACATCAATATTTTTGCAAAAGATCAAAAAACTGTTAGAAAAAATTAATAAAGCATTAAAACAAAGAATAAAAGACAAGAAAAATACAAATAATTTTGTGTTGTATCGCGAGGGTGGAGAAAGATACAACAGATGAATGTTGCTTAATACATTTATAAGCACCAGCATCCAGTGCTGACGGATACATACAAACCGAGCAAATAAGTACAACAATTTACAAGACAACCAACTACACTACAGATTGAGGATCATTGATCAGTATCGATGTCAATACCACGGATTCTACCACGCTTTTCACGCGTTGGCATTTCATCTGGATGCTTAATGACCAGTCCCTCTTAGTCCCGCACGTCTCGAATCGATTTATGGCGTCTCACGTAAGCCGTACTTAATTGATATCTTTCGCACTTTTGTCTCCATTTGGCTCATCGCACAAGCAATGAATATAGTATGTGTACTGTAAACCTTGGTGACCTCTATCGTAGTATAGGCTAGGAAATGAAGATACCGATCCTTACAAGAAACGTATCGCCTGATTCGAAATCGAGGTCGTTTCGGAGCTTCGATTAATATATTCAGCTGACAGCTTGATGCGTGGGAATGCCAGACATATCATGTGTTGATGGAGGAGATGTATGATAGCCGCGTCCCGAGTTGAAGTGCATGTATCGTGTGCATCTCCAGCTCGAACCTCGGAGTCGGCGGAAATTCAGAGGGTAACAGCTCGTATTTGTGCACATTGATCACGCTCACACGTCCCAGAAGTTCATCCGTGTCTGAAACTTTGTTATTCTTTATACTCAATAAAAACTGGGAGAGTCAACAGCATCGGATACGTTATATCTATAGTACGCTGATGTAGGTCATGGTAGAAGTACGCTAGGCGAGCGCGATTGAGACGTCGCTCCAACCAGTAGTGTGTATGTAGCGTCATGAGCTCGATATGATGATTAAGTAGATTATACTGATCTGGTATACTGTAGTCAGAACCGTCGACCAGTTCGTTGCGATGGTCGGTCATAGTCGACTCGATTGAGTTCAAGATCCTCACTTGTAGTGTGGGTTGTCTTGTTAATTGTTTGTACTTATGAAGTGTACGCTCGCGCACTGCGGTAGAGCTCGATAGAGCGTGTGTTCGTAGAGCGATGTGTGCTTTTCAACTAGAATGTATACTGTGATGGGGCGAGATACATGCGCATGTTCGCCACTGGTACGAGTAGGAATCCATGCTAGATCATCTTGCGATACAACCACAAAATGTATTTGTTATTTGTTTTTTGTCTTGTGTATATCTTTGATTCTTTAATGCTTTACTGGAGCAGTTCTCTGTTAGCTTAACAGATCTCTCTTGAATTATATATGAAAACATCAACTCATGGTGTGTGCTACGGCGCGGGATTATATATCGTCATCGCACGTCGCACGTCCTCACTATGGGTAATACCTGTAGTGAATGGAGCATTGCTTTCCTTCATGGAAAATGATAAGGGTTAAAATGTTTAATCCTACCTTGGAAATGTGGATTTTATTGACTTTGGTCGTCAGCTGATGCTGGTCTCATCCTCTTTTCCTTGTTTATAAAAGGACGTGCTAATAGGTCGTTGTAAAAATTGACACACATAATCTTTAATCATTCTTGATTTACGGTGAGTCGACCCTTGTTGGGTTATTTTATGCCGAAGACGTTTTAATTCATGATCGCGCTATTGAAAATTCCCGTTTTTTAACTCAATTTTTAAAGAAACACATTTTTAAGCACCTCACTGTTTTATTTACCAGATCAGTACTACTTAATAGCAGTTTGATCCTCGGTTCACTACTTAATAGCAAGTTGGATCCACTCGTTACTACTTAATAGCAATTTGATCCTCGATATTTCTATTAATAGCAAGTTTGATTCCTCGCTTGATGTCGCTACTGGCGAAAAAGTTGGATAATTACCGGAAGGAAAGAACGAAAAACTTAACGGAAAGGAAAAAAGTGTTACAGGAAAAAGAATATAAACTTTTAAAAATTATGGTAGTATTCAAGAAATGCTAGTGTTTTACCGATGTAACTCAACACTGCTGGGTCGAGAGTCTGGCCATTCATCATACGCTGACGCCTTTACCTGCTAGACAGGAAGTAGCTGATCTGTGTGTGGCGAGATGGTGTAACTTGAGAAAACTTTTGCTTATTGATAATGATTTGTACCAGACCCGGCTGGACGAAGCATGAGACTGTTTCAATTTATCAAGTACATTTAAACTCCGTCTACTACTTAAACAAAATTGTCCTTCAGTGCCCGCGAGAACGGGAATTTTTTTTATTCGTTTCACGTGAATGATGGCTGGTGCAAACCTAGCTTGGATTAAATAAATGATATTTACTTCGTCGTTTGGCTTAATGGCCACCAACAGGTTTTTGGCACAAGGTCATCATTCAAGGTGCCACTATCAGTTATTCCAGCCTAAGAGGGGCGGGAGGTGGAATGCTGTATAATGTGCGACTATACGCTTAGTTAGATATGCGGAATACAAAAA
Organism: Doryteuthis pealeii; assembly: GCA_023376005.1. NCBI lineage: Eukaryota > Metazoa > Mollusca > Cephalopoda > Myopsida > Loliginidae > Doryteuthis > Doryteuthis pealeii. Next base: position 35,170,184 of record CM042149.1, on the reverse strand, counting down.
TACTCCCTCCAGTATGGGTAACGAGTATAGGGGCCCGCGTGCGACTATATATAGTGGTGATAAAACCTATAAGATAACTGTATGCTAGTATTACCCGAGGCTTGTCGTTGCCTCCTGCTTTCTGTAGTGTGTCTCGCCAGTTACGCTTCATATACACCGAGCCGAATGGATAGGACGTGAGTAGAGTAGGATTTGTAGGTTGTAATATGTGTGTAGTTATTCGTGTTAGTGTTTATCTATGGGTTACTTTTGTTGTCGCTAGCGATGTATAGCGGGGATTGTGCGATATGTGCTGTTTGTAGCTGTTATCGTTTGGGTATACGATTTTTTGAAACTCTCTATACAGGGTTAATGGAATGAAACGACCTCCTAGTTTATCATTGCAACGCAGCTCTAATGAGAAGGAGAACCTGAAGGTACTGGCCACTCCCGGGTCAGTGGAGCCTGGGTGTAAATGTGAATGAGGTTACTGCCACACTCCCAGATGGTCAAGATATGCGAAACCTTCACCACTCACTGCGTTTTAGGCGCCATAACCACGACGACAATGATGTAGATATGTAACACAACGGCTAGATGGACTGTGGGTCTACTTAGTGAGAAACGAACTCACTAACAATCTGGTCTGATTAATAAACACGAAAAGTGCACTTAAGGATATTATAGCAGGATCTTTATTGTGTGCGCGTGTGATGAAACATATCTAAAACGGTCTCTATTGTAATTGGACCCTTATTCGAGATGCAAGTGATGACGGGATCTGTTTTGCACCCTAAATTGATGGCCTTACGCGCGGCCAGGACTTGTCATGGATATAAAGAAAACGTTTCCCCGAAGCGTTCAATTTACCTATCATATGTAGGTCTTTCCATCTAACGAATAACTTGATTTTTTTGCCTCACTGAATAATGACCTTATGCCCTACGTAACCAATTCCACCATTATAGCTTCGCTTCTAGTCCTCCTACGCTAACGAGCGGAAATTTTAAGCTCGCTGAATAGATGGCCTCTTCAATAGCATATTTGCACTCCAAACATTTTTTCTGAAGCTCATGCGAAATTAGAGAGTCTTTTTCTCATTAGATGATTTGCCTTGTACAGAATCTGTAATGGATTAATAATAACTAGCGAGCATGTGCGGAAGAGTATGATAATTTAATTAATGCAACAATTCATGTGTTTACTTAATAGCCATTGCAAATAGTTCAATATGTAAAGCTAGTAACAATTCTTGATCTAAACTCTCACTCTTTTGTCTTTTGCTTACCTTTTTGATCTAAAAGATTAGTGTCATTGCTTTGCGTGCTGCACCTCTATTCTTCCCTTACTTTTTTGTTTGTATCTGTGTTATCTCGGTCTATATTACTTATATGTGCGTGTACTTTTATATTGAATGAAAACAGACAGAAATGGCGTGAATATTATTCAGCAAAGGTGACGACAGTCATCAAGAAATTAGTTTGGTGGGATTAGCAACCAACTATATCAAAGATTTACATTTTGCATTGTTAATCATAGATGGATATCAGATTGACGGTCTCATTTTGTTGTTTCGAGATTGTGTATAATAGATGATACTCCGGGGTGGCATCGGTATAGTGTTGTCAGCAAGTCAAGTCACACGCAGTTGTATGACTAGTGAATATAACTATGAAAGGTGGAATATAGTAGATATATATAGTAGCTGCGATCGAGTATTGGTATAGGGTAGATGATGGCGTAGAGTTGAGAGACGAGAGGACTATTTCCATAGTGTCGCATGGATTGACATGAGTATATACGACAGCCTGTAGCAGAATATATATATTGACGCGCAGCTCGGATTCTTATACTAATTAAAGCTTCGCACTTCGCCGCACGAAGAGATTGCGCTCCACTCACATCGTTATTAATGCTAGAGAGCCTGTGAGACTCGCATGTCTCCTCTCTGAAGTTTAATTAGTATGTCTACCTCTAAGGTGATACAGCTAGCACGTGGATTTCGAAAGTCACTGGTCCAGAGACTCGATTTTGATGAAGACACAGGCTAGACTTATGAGATAGTGATGTTGGCTCTCAGTAGCAGAAGTGGTTTTGGACACATAACAGGTGTGTCTCATCTCTCTATCACGCTCAAGAGACTAGTTTACGTAATGAGGTTGTGGTTGCAAGTTAAGTTGTAAATCTCTCTACTTAACATGTAAGTCTATACTGGGGTCAGCAGGGTTAGGAATACGCTTGCTGTATCCCTTTGGCAAACGGGTGTAATGGTTAGTCGTAAGGGAAAAACGGCTTGGTCACGCCTGGTTTCAAATCTGGAAAAGAGCTTACAGTTCACATCGGCGCTAATACACTTGGGAAAAGGTAGTGATACGCGAATGATGCTAAAATGCCATCTAATACTTAACTCCAATTCTACCCTACAACACCTGACTGCACTCGCTGCAGAGGAGTAGGACCCCCTTAATGCTGCCTCCTGTTGGGGTGAGTGCCGATCCGTGATCGCTTAAAGCGGATGGGGCCCGGTGGCTGAGCAGTCCATGTCGCCGCATCCACTCAACTTTGGTTCCATACTTGGGCTAGAAGGGCGGTCTGAGAGGCCCCCCTCCGAATCAATCGGCGTGCGGTACATCAAGCCGCTAGCACCTATATGAATTGTCCTACCTCTTGTCCTTATGGTAACCGCAAAATCCTTTTTATAGTGGTAATGTGCGAGAAGGCGGTGATCGGAAGGTCTTGATGTCTTATTAGGTATGACATTAAACTGCATCCAGTGGTGAAGTTTGCCAATTCTGGACTCTTGGGAATGTGGAGTATCCCTTCATCCACCATTCATCTCACATGTCTAGCCTGGCCCGTAGTATTGTGGTATTGAAAAATTCATTTTTTTAAATCTCAATATTTCTTCTTATTTAACCGATATGGCAGATCCGTTACTACTGTTAATAGCAAGTTTGAATCCTTCAGTGTAGTACCCTGTTTAGTTTTAATTCTATGAAATAAATAGAAAAAATGAGTTTGGAAAAAAAATGTTTTTTAAATTGAGTACCCATCCAGAATAAATTTGAAAAAAGATCTTCGGTAAATAACCCAGCATGAAGTCGACATTGCGTAAAAACCCGATCAACTCAATTCTATAGCTCTAGGGTTGTGTTGTACAGGTTCATGGAACAAAGACAGCCCTGAGTAATTGCACCATTATTGAACGAGAAGCGAGTAATCAATTTGAAGAGACACGATCTAATTTAGTGGATCCTGGCAAACGTCTCAGAGAAATATCATGAATTCGTAATAAACACGTTAATTTCATTTCTTCGACGAAATGTACGGGTTAAGCATTGTCGAAGAATGTGTCCTGCATAAATTCAGAATAAGCATGCAAGATTTGCAAAATACTTTTACAAAGCCGTTGAACATGAACTTCTGATGGATTAGACGACGACGAGGAGGTTCAATAAAGTTTGTCTTAGGCACCAAGAAATAATGCCGGACCTTCCAATATTAAACAGACGTACTCAGCATCGATATATTTACCTACAATACGTAAAGAGGACGCTCTGTATAATTATTATCGTTGTAGTAAAGTCACGGCGACCCGAGCTTTAAATCGTGGCCGAACTGTTTGCATTTCACACAGCGGCCTATATCCTTGGGAGGTAGGTATTTCAGTACCCTCCGTATTTGTCAGCTGGGTAGAATTGGTGACACAAGATTCACAAGTATGGGGCATTCAGTGATGATTGAACTTGCCTATTCACGAAGTAATCGGATCTGTGAGAGTAAGCTTGCTAAACCATGACAGCACGCCCTACCCTTGAGAGGTATGAATCTACTCCTCCCTCATCAATAGGTAAATAGTAGGGCAAACTGGGCTGTTAGCTTTGTTGTGGCAATCGGACTATAAAGATAAACTCTGAAATACAAAGCTGTTTCAAACAGCTTAAGAATTGGCCTGCATCGCATCTGTTTTGAAGTGAATGGGGTTGGGCAAATACGTATATAACGAGGTAGTCCAAGAATTATTCTCGCCGTTTCGCCCATAACATATAATTCTTATTGTGCAAGCAACTACGTTCTGCACATATATTTTTAATGTGCTTGTTATAATATGCTGCGGTTCGAACCTGATCGCGCCGCCCTTTTACTTCTGGCTTTCCGCTGTGTAAACATTCACACTCCACTTACGCTCGAAGTTGCATCAAGGAAGTGATCCGATTCTCTGTCCGGAAAGGGGTTAATCGAAAGCTGTTAGCACAGTACGAGGACAGTGCAACTTCCCATGTAGAAGTGTGGATAGAGAAATTTAAAAGTGGTCGGTATGATTTTCCCAAACCGTATTGCCTTATGGCAAGCCCCAACCCTTTTTTCATATGGGTGCTAGAAGCCGGTGGCTGCGGGTTAATACCATGTCCTGGAATGAGCGTTAAACTCTAGCTGATGGTGGGTTCAGTTTTGGAGGTCTGGGGATGTGGAGAACCCCTTCATCAACATACCCTGGTCTCAACTCTGACCGGAGTGGTAGTTACCTGTTAGGGTCTCAATCTATGGGTTATAGAAAAATTATTTATTAATAAAAAATTGTATTATCCTTTTAAAGGAATTGATTTATCTTCAAAATTTTATCTCGGCATTAAAATGACCCACTGAGGTTGATATGCCGTAAAACAAACCAAAGCAAACCAAACAAACGCAAAGTGGTCGGGGTAGCAACGTCAAGCGCTTCGCCACTTATGAGAATATTACTTCAAGGCTCGCGAGAGATTGGTAATGGCGAAAGTTATTAGTCGATGAGGTAGTTTGTTCACTTGCAGATGTAGTCCTGGTTCTGTCTAATCAATTACATCCCGCTGATCTCTCAGCTTCCATAAAACAAGAGTGCGGATAATTTTTGAATGCTTCCCTCGAACATATTACTCAAGCTCTCGATTGATCTGAGCGACAACAGTGACAGACAGATTATTTTGAACAAAACTCGTTGGAATAAACATAATTAGTTAGGTCGCATCCTGGTTGGATAAAAAACAAATTAGGTACTAAGCTGGTGTGTATTAGGGTCACCGCCAGGATGTGTTGCAACAGACACACGCCTTGTTACCTACAGGCAAGAGACTCGCCGCACGCAAACGTACCGGTTGACTTTTAAAAAAGTGTGAAAGTCAGTCAGGGGAGTTGGACAAGATAATGAAGCAGACATCGAGGATGATTTAGGACGGGGCGCGAATTCGTAAGTGTAGTGGCTAACGTGCTGAACTGCGACATCATAGTAAACGAGTTCGAACTCCAGTGCCCGCTAAATACGTTCACTTTTCGGTCAATACATTTTGTGGACACATGAACCCCGTCATCGCCCAGTTAAATAGCGTCCACTTTTTCTGTTCTTCCTAGACGACGACTGTGGCTTTAAATACCCCACGAAATTTGGCATGCCATTAAACAAAGACCTCTCTCTCCCCTCTCTCTCCCCTCTCTATCTATCTATCTATCTATCTAATGTTATATATGTATGTATATAAGTAAACAGTAACTTTTTTATGCATGAAAAGATGTTGGATGCCCGAGGAAAAACTAAACTAATGTTTAACACTGTAGACTTACCACTTTGTTTCGAATTCAAAATGTTGGGGATACTGTTGTGTGTGCTGTGTGTATTATATATATATATATATATTATATATAATAGTACACGCACACGTACACTTTTAAATATCAAAAAAATCGCATATCTATCTTCACAAGATCATTTTTGAGTGGTGTTTAGCAGGCTTAGAGTGAACCTATTTCGAAATAATTCGTGTTTCAATAAAAGCTACTTTGCTGCTATACTATTGAAATCTATTGCGCCTAGAAAATAAGCTTAGATGGAACTGTAGTAAGGAATTTCGCGATGATATTAAAATCATGGACAACCAGCAAGAAAGCCTTTTTACGCCCACTTGACCCGATATTAACGACACAAGACTAACGAGCTGAGACGAAACACAGACATGCCTGGGCACTGCCTTGGAGAAGCAAGGATGGAAACACATAAGCGGACGTTCTCTGTGAAAACCAGCACATGGAACGCCCAGTTTAAGCCGCCCGGTAAATACTTAATTGACCTGCTCTGCTACGGATACTGGGATGCTGCGCCTAGAGGACCTGTCGACGCCCGAGTCTAATGAAAGTAATAGGGACGGTTGGCAGAGAGGTATTCGTGGATATCACTATGGCGACATGATGTGATGTTGATCACCCATATTACAAATAAATCTGTCTTCTGGCCTACGATTAGGGGACCCCCCCACCACAACTGATCGTTTTGAATCTTTTTTTTACGGTATAAGTTTTCTGAATGTACTGTTACATGCATTGATCGTTGTACAATTCCTTCGTTGTGTTAAAAAAGTATCAAGACTTAAGCTCGTATTTACAAAGACAGACCACGAAGGTTGGATGTTCCATAAAACAAAATCAACCTAAACCAAGATCCATTATTTCATACAATCTCAAATATACCCCTACTTGTAAATAAAGGGTGCGCCGCACATTAATAAAAAAAGGTTTCCGCTAAAACGTTAACAACCACGGGATACACTGGGTAAGTAACGTGTAAAAGTCGACTGAATGGCTATTGTTGGTATCAGCTGGCAAGCGATGGAGGTCTATCCATTTTCACTGGCGCTAGACCAGGGAGATTGTTGTTTTTTACATCTGGGTGGGAGAACCACACATCACCAGTACGACACATTACAGCACAGATCTAGCTGTGCTACTCAGGCATTGAGGTGGCCAGTATCGAACCGCAAAGATTGCCATTATTTGTATTATTCAAGACTATTGTCGCTCGGTCTTCATTGTTATCTGTACAGTTTTCGCTGATGTGCTTCCGAGCCTTGCTCAGGTATTTCTTGTCGGACTCGGAACCTTCTTGTACATTGGGGAGCCATCAGGGAACTTTGAACCCAACCCCTTTATTAGGTCCACCGGAGGTATCCTGTTCTCATAGCTGGGGTACAGGTGGTTAGCTTGTGTTATTTTATTCTATGTTACTGCTGTTCCTCTGACGCAGGATTGAACCTGCAGTCTAGAGATAACTGGCATTTAGAAAGCTGTTTTTAATCTTTTAACTCCTTTGTCTACTAGGATATGTGTTCAATTGGACAATCAGTGGTGAATTTGTTTCAATTGCAAAAGTTACAATTTAATTTGTAAAACGGATTTTAGTAGCTTCTTTTGGCAGGCCATCTTGATCAAATGGACGAAAAAAACGTTTTAATATATCAAATAATTATTATGTGTAATATTATTTTGCTTTTTTACTGATGCTCATTATGTTGACTAACTTTTCGACTTAGACAAAATTTGACCTTAAAATAATCATTGTTGATAAATAACCTGATGCACAGTAATATAACTGGGAATAATAGACTTAGGCCAATTCATCACTTCAAAAGCAAGAGGATTTCGGGTGGGGTGTGTGTATTAAGCAATAAATGGTACTACCATGCTCACGCAATTCTAGAAACTGGAGCTTCACACTTTGATGCAGGTGGTCAGCTCTGTCGGTGAACGCACTAACAGAAGGGTAAAATAATCGCCCTTTCTAATGGGACCACGCTGTTGGTCGTGAAGTGGCGACCCGTGATGCATAAGTATTGGTGGCTGAGCAGTCCAAATGACATGCAACACTCCATTTTGGCTCTTCGGTCGGTCGGAAAAGCTTTCTTTAGATCTAGTCACATCAAGCCTGCAGCTATATGGTTGTCCTAAACCTAATTGCTCTCTATGGCAAAACCCAACAATTTTTATCTTATATAATAGCTGAGGGTCTTAATATATTGGGTATGACGTTAACTCTATCTGATGGTGGTTCCAGTTCTGGACCTCTATGGATGTGGGTACCTTCATCACATCGCCTGCCTGGTCCACTCTGAACACTGGAGTGACATGTACCCTTTGAGGTCCGCTCTATAGTTACATTTAAAATGAATTTAAAAAATTGACTTTAAAAGATTGAGTAGCCATGAATGAATAAATAAGATAAATAAAAACCAAACAAGGTTGACATGCCGTACGAATCCAACCAACCCAGCATACCTTTTTGAGGGTGGTCCTTGCCTCTCTACAGAGGAGCAGTCCCGGGCGTTATTCTGAACTCAGCCGACAGAATTGTCTGATCTTAGTTTTTGGGGCTCCTTTTGACTGAATTTCCAGATGTTTAGGAATTTGGTTAAAGGGATTTTTTAGGCGGCCATTTTCCCTCTTTTAAGGCCTCGCTGGTGGTATGCAATATCTGCAATGCACTCCAATGCCACATAATTAATAGTAACGGGGAGGGAACGCTCTTAAAGCATTTATACGCATCTTCTAGGTCTTTTTGCTGTTTTGGGTGCGGTTGGTTTGATTTTACGGCATGTCAACCCTAGTTGGATTATTCCTACCCGAAGACATTGTTTTAGTTCATTTTGTTGGGGTATTCAATCTTTAAACACGTTTTTGATACTCATTGTTTTATCTCAGTTAACCTATAGATGGCGAACGAAATAGGTACTAACCACTCAGGAGGACCTGAAACGCCGTAACATAAATGAACTCTGCTTTATTACTGAAGAGATTTCTTGGCTGGAAGAATATATCGATTGATTTCATTCATATCATTGGATTTTACTACTTGCTCAACACCTTTGTCAGGTTTTATGTCGAATACATTGTTTTATTCATTCTTATGGTATGAACTTCTTTTTTAACTCAATTTTTTAAACCCATTTTAACTCATTGTTTTCTATTCAACCTTTAAATGGGACCTTAGCAGGTACTAGCTAGTTCGGGTCAGAGGACCTGGCTAAGGTCATGGCGATAAAGTAGCATTCCACATTCCCAGAGGTTCAGGATGTGGACTCACACTATATGTGCAGTTTAACGTCATAAACCCAGGACCATGCTGGGAATAGACCTTACCTAGCACGATAGTCATCAAAAATATTTAGATGTATTTAAGTCCGCCTGGAAAACCAAACTCTCGCACCCTGTAAAAACAAGTCTTTGTATGACGTAAATTTGTAAAAAAGCGTGTAATATTTCGGTTTTCGATAATAACATTTGTGTAACTCGTATTTGCTATGCAAACCAACTGAATAGAAAATGGCGGAAAAAATCAAACAATGAAAGCCATAAAGAAAAATCAGGTTGACAAAACATGTTGTATTTTATATAAATATTATATGAATATTGAACATCGTAGTTGAGTTCGGGGTCCCATATAATAATTCAGGGGCCCTGGGGGAGCAATGTGACCTTAGGCTCTGGACCTGAAGTTAGGTTGAGTTTTTTTTTTAAATTAATGAATAATCAACCAGAAACTATTTCTCTGAATTTTTAGATGAGGCTTGATAATTTGTATATTTGTATTATTGCGGACATTCTCGCTCATCTTTGTTATTCTGCATGATTCGGCTCGATTGTCCGTGCCGAACCTTCTTCAGGTATTATCTTATCGACTCCGTAACTTTCTCGAACTTGGGAACCACCTTGTATCGGGAGCCTTCAGCAGAATTCGAGTCGCTACGGGGGTAGACTTGTTCTAATTCGTTAACAATGACTGGGACTGGTTAATTATTCTAGTTTACTGTGCCCTTGACCAGGATTCAGCCTGCAACACAGAGATAACTGTACTTATAGACTGTATTAGTCAGCGAATACAGTTCTAAGCTGACAGTTATCCTAGCCTGCCGGTTCAATCCTGGTCCAAGGGCGACAGTAAACATAGAAAGGTTCCGCGAGTCAGACAAGAATACCTGAAGAAGGCGGAGAACACATCGGCGAAACGTTGTGTTAGATATCAATAAATTAGGGCAATAGTCCGAATAATCCAAATAATTCAATTACCAGATAACTTCTAGGATGTTTTCAGTTCGAATATATAGATACGCTTTTTGTTAAGTAGTTTTTTTACCTTAATCTAGAGAATCCTACTTTTTATTTCTAATCAGATCAAACTTTTGAGATACAAGCCATACTTGAAATATATATAGAATCAATATTCTAGGCTGTGTTCAAGCATTCTTATTATTTATGGTCCTATTTCTCTTGTTTCACTTCACTCTAATGGATGGTTCCCATGGCGTAGTGGCTAATGTGCTCAAAGAACCGTCATAGTAAGCGAGTCGAACTCATAGTGGCATTATTACGGTTACTTTTGGACTAATACTCCTGGGAAGGTATGAGACCCGTCTTTCCTCTTGACTATGGGTTAATACACATATATCATAGGTACCTTCAAATAATAATAGAGATGCACAAATATGGACAGAATACTGGTCATGTTAACATGTGAATCCCCCCAACACACACACTGGTTGCGGAACCTGAGTTGGTTTGTTAACCTTTACTAGCATACTCAGTCTTTCTTGGGTATTCCATGCCGAATTTAAAGAGGATTTTAGTGGCTAACGTGCTGATATAATACATCGTAGTAAGCGGGTTCGGACTCCAGTCGCGCTATTATTGTCACTTTCAGATAAATTACTCATAGGAAAACCTCAATAATTCTCTGAGTTAGTGCTAAATAACTACTGATACACGTTCTTATATGGTTTGGCATTAAATAACCCAACGGAGGTGATTATACATTAAAACAAAGAACAACAGCCAAGACCCTAAACATTTGAGTAATCAGTTTTCCTGTATTATCATTGTGCATCATTGGTTACCTCCACGCCATTACCTACGTATTTGTCATTTTAAGTCCTGAAGTCTTCCAATGAGTCCATGTTGTCGCCTTCTAACGCTTTACCTGTGTATTTTGAGTAATGAGTTTTCCTGTGAGTCATTGTGTGTCATTGGTGCCGCCCTTTAGTGCCCTGTCGACAGGGTCTATTGAGAATATACCTTTTTATCTTAAAGGTGCTTCGAAGGCGGTGACTTAGAGTCCAGTCCGCGCAGTTGTTAAGTTAATATACAGGAAGTTATTTCTTCCTAATTTAATTAATACACATTAAAACGACCAAACCAAAATTTTACCTATAGAATTTTCGTCTTGTGAATCATAAATCCAAGAAACCGCGAGTTGACCTTAAATGCCCACAAAGGGTTGATATGCCATTAAACAGATTGACAAACAAATCTATGCCTTTAAATATATATAGCACTACTGTCAACTGCGACTTTAGATACAACCGACTGCACCTCTTCAGATAGGTACAGACCCTCAATGGGGCAACCAGTTGGCCGTGGGTGCGTAAGAATGAAACCTTGTGGCTGAGCAGGTCCTATGGACTATGCAACACTCTAGCTTTGGTCCTTACAATACGGGTGGTCGGAGAGGAGCCACTGCCGATCAATTGGCTGGTCACTTCAAGCTTAGCATATTTATGAATTGTCCCAAACCCATTGCCCTTATGACAATGCCTAACGCTTTGATCATATAATGTGCTAGAAGGCGTGATAAGCGTCTTTAGTGTCCTGGGTAACAGACGTTAAACTCTATTTGATGTGAAGTTGCACTTTGTTAGTGCTCCGGGGTATGTGAGTACCCTGTCGTCCCATTACTCCCAGGTCCATCCTTGACCCAGAGTGGATCTACCTGCTAGGGCACCATGTATGGATTAAATCAAAGGTTAGTTTTAAAAAAATCTGTTTTAAATAAATTGAGTACGAATTAAGAACGAATAAAGACCAAACATCTTGGCATAAAATAACCCAACAAGGTAGACATGGTAAAATCCAACCAAAGCTAATTAAATATATTTAAATCATTTTAGTCACGAAGTCTTCCTGGAATCATTGAACTTGCGAAGATAAGCGTCTGATTTAAATTATACTGATTAAATCTATAACCAAGCTTTCAAACGAGACTGAAAGGTTTTTTTATTTTATTTAATGGCTATCAACCTTTGTGGGTTATTTAGTTGCAAAGTGATCCTTATAGAACATCTAGTGGTACTAATAACCCTACCTGGGGCGATGGGGGGGGTTCAATATAATTTCTTAGTCTATCATTATAACACAACCTGGAAATTCGAACACGCTTTACTAATGTCGTAGTCGAATGTTAGCCGCTACTACCATGGGGACTTCCTTTTGTTTTACTTTTTAATTCGTTACGATTTTTATTGTGAGTATCTCAATATGGTATGTGTCTGAGCTAACTAACATCTAACTAATGTCAAGTTGTTTTTTTTTTTTGGTTTTTTTTTCTTTTCTGATCACGACCTTTGCAAATGAAAAGGGATTGTTGGGTTGCTTTGAACAGAATGGAGAATTCTTTGTAGAATTTCTTGTAATGTAAAATAAGAAGGGGGATAATCAACAAAGAATTCTACACTTCTGTTCAAAGCAACAACAATCCTTTCTTTTGCAAAGGTCGTGATCAAAAAGAAAAAAAGCTAAAAAAAAACAATTGACATTAGTAGATGTTAAAGTTAGCTAGACACAGTACCATATTGAGGATACTCACAATAAAAATCTACTAATTAAAAAGTAAACAAAAGGAATCCCCATGGAGTAGCGGCTAACATCTGGAATCTACGACATAGTAAGCGTGTTCGAATTCAGTTGTGTTATAATGATAGACTTAAGAAATATATGAACCCCATCGCCCCAGGTAGGGTATGTAGTACCACTAATAGTTCTATAAGGATTACTTTTGCAACTAAATCACCCACAAAGGTTGATCTGCCCATTAAATAAATTAAAAAAACTTTCAGTCTCGTTTGAAAGCTTGGTATAAGATTTAATCATATATTTAAATCAGACGTCTTATCTCGCAAGTTCAATATTCCCAGGAAGACTCGTGAACTAAATGATTAAATTATTTAAGTTTAGTTTGGTTGGATTTTACTGCATGTCTACCTTGTTGGGTTATTTTATGCCGAAGAATGTTTGGTCTTATTCGTTCGTTAATTGGTACTCAATTATTTAAACAGATTTTTTAAAACTAACTTTTTTATTTAATCCATACATGGTGCCCTAGCAGGTAGTACCACTCTGGGTCAGAGTGGACCTGGGAGTAATGGTGACGAAGGGGTACTTCACATACCCCCGGAGCAGCTAAAAGTGCAGAACTTCACCATCCAATAGAGGTTTAACCGTTTGTACAGGACACTAAAGACGCTTAGTCCACGCCTTCTAGCACATATATGTATCAATGCGTTAGGGCTTGGTCATAAGGGCAAATGGGTTTGGGACAGATCATAAATATGGCTAGAGCTTGAAGTGACCAGCCATTTGGATCGGAGTGGCCTCTCTCCGACCACCCGTATTCGTAAGGACCAAAAGTAGAGTGTTGCAATGTCATGGAACTGCTCACCACCAGGTTTCATTGCACTACGCACCACGGCCAATCTGGTTGCCATTGGAGGGTCTACGTAATCTGAACGAGTTGCCATCGTTATTCTAAAAGTCGCAGTTGACAGAGTGTATATATAATTTAAAGCATAGTTTGGTTTGTCAACTGTGTAATGGCATATACAACCCTTGTGGGCTATTTAGTAACTCGGGTTTCTTGATTTATGATTCACAAGAGAAAATTCTACTAGGTAAAATTTGGTTTGGTTTGGTTTTATATGTGTATTATAAATTAGAAGAAATAACTTCCTGTAGATATTAATAGACTGGCGACTGATCTAAGTCACCGCCTTCGAGCACCTTTAGAATAAAAAGGTATATTCTATAAGACCGCCTGTCGACAGGGCAACTAAAGGCGACCAATGACAACAATGACTCACAGGAAAATCTGTACTCAAATTTACACAGGTAAAGGCGTAGAGGCGACATGATCTCATTGGAACGACTTAGGACTAAAAGTGACAATAGTGGTAATGGCGTGGGGTAACCAATGATGCACAATAAATACAGGAAAACTCATTAGCTCAAAATGTTTAGGTTTGGTTGGTTTCTTGTGTTAATGGTATATAACCTTCGTGGGTTTATTTAATGCCAAAGCATAAAGACATATCAGTAGTATTATTAGCACTAACTCAGAGAATTAGAGGTTTCCTATTAGTATTTATTCTGAAAGTGAAATAATAGCGCGAACTGGAGTCCCGAACCCGCTTACTAACGATGTATTATTCCAGCCACGTTAGGCCACTAAGAATCCTCTTAAATTCGGCTGGAATACGCCAATGAAAGACTGATATGCTATAAGGTTAAAAACTCATGGTTGCAACCAGTGTGTGTGTGGGGGGGGATTTCGACATGTTAACATGAACCATTTCTCTTCCATATTTGTCATTTATCATTATTTGGAAGGACCGGGTATGATTATTATGTGTATTAACCCAGTGTTCAAGAGGAAGACGGGGTTTCAATACTTTCCCATGAGTATTAGTCCAAAAGTAAGCGTAATAATGCCATAGAGTTCGAACTCGCTTACTATGAGGTTCTTGTTGAGCACATTAGCCACTACGCCATGGGAACCATCTATATAAACGTGAGTGAAGTGAAACAAGAGAAATAGGGAGACCCCATAATAATAAGATGCTTTGACACAGCTAGCATATTGGTCTATATATTTCAAGTAATTGCTTTGTAATTGCAAAATTTTGATCTGATTAGACAAAAATGAGTAGGATTCTTAGATTAAGCGTAAAAAAACTACCTTAACAAAAGCTATTCATATATTCGACATTGAAACCATCTAGAAGTTTTCTGGAATTTGAATGTATTTGGACTTTATCGCTATTGCCCTAATCTTTATTGATATCTACACAACGTTTTCGGCCGCCATGTGTTCTCCGGGCCTTCTTCAGGTATTTTTGTCTGACTCGGAACCTTCCTCTATGTTACTGTCGCCCTTGACGGAGGATTGAACCTGCAGGCTGAGGATAACTGTCACTTAGAACTGTATTCGGCGTTGAGCTAAATACAAGTTATAGAGTGACAGTTATCTCTGTGTTGCACATGGGTGAATCCCTGGTTCAAGGCGACAGTAAAATAGAATAATTAACAGTCCCAGTCATCTGTTAACGGAATTTAGAAAATCTACCCCCGTAGACTCGAAGTTCCTGTGAAGGCTCCCGATTACAAGTGGGTTCCCAAAGTTCGAGAAGTTACGGAGTGATAGAATACCTGAAGAAGGTCGGAGGACAATCGCCGAATCATGCAAGATAACAAGATGAGGAGAATAGTCCGAATAATACAAATAATACAATTATCAAGCTCATCTTAAAAAATTCAGAGAAATAGTTTTCATGGTGATTATCATTATTTAAAAAAAAACTCACCGTAATCAGGTCCAGAGCTAGAGTCCACATGTCTCCCCCAGGCCCTGAATTTATTATATGGTGACCCCCACTCAACTACATGTCAATATTTCATATAATATATTTATGAGTAAAATGACAAATGTGTATTGTAACCTGATTTTTCTTATGGCTTTATTGTTTGCATTTTTTTTCCGCATTTTTCTATCAGTTGGTTCTTGCATAGCAATTACGACGCTTTATCACATGTCTATTATGAAACCGAAATAGTTACACGCTTTTTGTGTAACAATTACGTCATACAAAAGCAACTTGTTTTTAAGGTGTTGCGAGAGTTGGTTTTCCAGGTACTGCTAAATTACTCTAATTATTTATGACTATCGTTGCTAGGTAAAGGGTTCTTTCGCCAGCATGTCTGGGTATGCACGTTAACTGCAATATAGTGGGTGAAGGTTCCAATTTCTGAACTCTGGAGGGAATGTGGAATGCTACTTTATCGGGATGACTACCAGGTCGCTCTGACCGACTAGTAGTACCTCGCTGAGGGTCCCATTTAAGGTTGAATAGAAAAAAATGAGTTAAAACTGGGTTTTCTAAAAATTGAGTTTAAAAAGCAAGTTCATACCATTAAGAAATGAATAAAACAATGTATTCGACATAAACCTGACAAGGGTTGAGAAAGTAAGTAAACCCAATGAATGAATGAATCCAATGATATATTTCAGGCAAGAATTTCTTCAGTAATAGCAGAGTTCATATTTTACGCGAGTTCAGGTCCTCCTGAGTGGTAGTACTTTTCGGTCCCATCCATGAGGTTTAACTAGATAAAACAATGAGTATCAAAACGTGTTTAAAGATTGAATACCCAACAAGAATGAATAAAAAAAGTGTGCTTCGGGTAGGAATTATCCAACTAGGGTTGAACATGCGTAAAATCAAACCAACCAGCCCAACCACAGCAAAAGACCTAGAAGTGGCAATAATTGCCTTTAAGAGCGTTCCCTCCCGGTTACTATTATAATGGTGGCATTGGAGGTGCATTGCAGATATTGCATACCTTGGAGGCTTAAACAAGGCAGGAAAATGGCGGCCTAAAAATCCTTACAATTTCGTAACATCTGGAAACTCAGTCAAAGGCCCAGAAACTAAAGATCAGACAATTCTGTCGGCTGAGTTCAGAAACGCCGACTGCGTCCTCTGTAGAGGGGCAGACCACCCTCAAAAGAGGTATGCTGGTTTGGTTGGATTCTACGGCATGTCCAACGCCTTGGTTTGTTATTTTATTTATCTTATTTATCTTCATGGTACTGCAACTTCTTTAAAAGTCAATTTTTAAATTCATTTTTTAAATGTAACCTATAGATGGGACCTCAACGGTACTGTCCTCCAGTTCAGAGTTGACACAGGGAAGCGATGTATGAAGGGTTAGCTCCACATTCCATAGGGTCCAGAATGGAACTTCACCATCAGATAGAGTTTAACGTCATACCCAATATATTAAGACCCTCAGCTATATATAAGATAAAATTGTTGGGGTTTGCCATAAGAGTCAATAGGTTTAGGAGCAACCATATAGTTGCTAGGGCTTGATGTGACTAGTCTAAAGGGAGGCTTTTTCCGACCGACCGGAAGAGCAAAATGGAGTGTTGCATGTCATGGACTGCTCAGCACCAATACTTATGCATACGGTCGCCACTCACGACCACAGGTGTCCCATTAGGAGGGCGATTATTTTACCCTTCTTGTCGAGTGGTTCAGCCGACAGAGCTGAGGACCTGCATAAGTGGTGAAGCTCCAGTTCTAGAATTGGTGAGCATGGAGTACCCATTCTTGCTAATACACACACTCCACCGAATCCTCTTGCTTTTGAAGTGATGAAGATTGGCCTTAAGTCTTATTATTCCAGTTATTATTACTGGTAGCATCAAGGTTTATTTATCAAATTGATTATTTAAGGTCAAATATTTGTCTCAGTGAAAAGTAGTAAACATATGAGCAAAAATCAAAAAAAGTAAAAAAAGCAAAAATAAATTATTTTTACAACATTATAAATTTAAAATTTTTGATATATTTAAAACGTTTTTTTTGTCCATTTTGATCAAGATGCCTGCAAGAAGCTACTTAAAATCCGTTTTTTACAAAAATAAATTGTAACTTTTTGCAATTGAAAAATTCACACTGGATGTCCAATTGAACACATATCCTAGTACGATAAAGGAAAGTTAGATTAAGACCGTTCTTAAATGGCCAGTTTCTCTAGACTGCAGGTGTAATCCTGGTCAGGGACAAGCAGTAAATAAGAATAGATAATTTAAACACAGCTTAACACCTTACAGCTTATGAGACGACAGGATACCCCCGTGGACCTAAATAAAGGGTTGGTTTTTCAAAGTTCGTGATGGCTCCCAATTACAAGATATAAGAAGGTTCCCGAGTCGACAAGAAATCCTGAAGAAATGGCCGGAGGGCATCAGCCGAAACTTTGTACAAGATAACAATGAAGACGAGGACAATTAGTCTGCCATAATAAGAATAATGGCAATCTATGCGGTTGATCCCTGGCCAGCTCAATGCTGAGTAGGCACAGGGCTAGCATCTGTGGCTGTAATGTTTGCGTCAGCTGGTGATAGGTTGTGGTTCTCCACTCCTCAGATGTTTAAAACAATCTCCCTGTGCTAGCGCTAGTGAAAATGGGATAGACTTCCATCGCTGCCAGGCGTACCAACAATAGGCCATTCAGTCGACTTTACGTTTTACTACAGTGTACTTTGGTTGTACGTTTTACGACTTTTTTTATAATTTGGTCGCACCCTTTATTACAAGTGGGTATAATTGAGACTTGTGATGTAAATAATGGATTTGGTTTGGTTATTTTGTTTTTAATGGAACATCAACCTTCGTGGTCTGTCTTTGTAAATACAGCTTAAGTCTTGAATACTTTTTTTAACACAACGAAGGAGATTGTACAAGCGATCAAGATGTAACAGTACAATTCAGAGAACTGCCGTAAAAAAAAAGATTCACCAAAATCATTGGGTGGCGGGGTCCCCTAATCTAGGCCAGAAAGACAGATCTTATTTGTAATATGGTCAAATCTCATCATGTCGCACTAGTATTATCACGAATACCCTTCGCCAACCGTCCTATTATTATTAGACTTGGGAGGTCCATCTACGCAGCATCAGTATCCGTACAGAGCAGGTTCAATGTAAGTATTTACGGGCGGCTTAAACTGGCGTGTCCATGATGCTGGTTTCAGCCGAGAACGTCGCTTAATTGTGTTCATCCTTGCTTTCCGCAGTGCCCAGCATGGTCTTGTTGGTCTCACTCGTATAGTCTGTGTTAGTTGGGTCAAGTGGCGTAAAATTGCTTTCTTGTTCTGGGTTTTGTTTCCATGATTTAATATCACGCGAAAATTTTATACAGCTTCCATCTAGCTTATTTGTCTAGGCGCAAATAGATTTCAATTCTATAGGGCAAGTACTTTTATTGAACACGAATTATTTCAAATAGGTTCACTCTAAACCTGCTAACACCCGGACTCAAAAAATGAATCTTGTGATAATATGCGAATTTTTTGATAATTTAAAATGTACGTGATGCGTGTAATATATATATATTATATATATACGTATAATATATAGCACACACACCACAACAGTATCCCCAACATTTTTGAATTCGACACATTGGTAAGTCTACAGTTTGTAAACACTTAGTTTATTTTCGCTCGGGCATCCAACATCTTTTATGCATAAAAGTACTTTTACTTATATACATCATATATACATAATTAGATAGATAGATAGAAGAGAGGGGAGAGAGAAGGGAGAGAGAGGTTTCTTTGTTTAATGGCATGCCAAATTTTCGTGGGTTATTAAGCACAGTCGTCCGTCTAAGAAGACAGAAGTGACGCTATTTAACTGGGCGATGACGGGGTTCATGTGTCCACAAAGGTATTGACGCGAAAGTGAACGTTTTAGCGGCACTGGAGTTCAACTCGTTTTACTATGATGTTCGCAGTTCAGCACGTTAGCCGAATACACCTAGAAAGTCTCACCCCCGTCCTATCATCTCGACTGTCTGCTTCATATTCTTGTCCAACTCCCCTGACTGACTTTCACCTTTTTATAAAGTCAACCGGTACGTTTTGCGTGGCGAGTCTCTGGCCTGTAGGTAACAAGGGCGTGCTCGTGTTGCACACATCCTGCGGGGAGTGACCCTAATTAGCCAAACAGCTTAGTACGCTAAATTTGTTTTTTTTCCCACCAGAGTGCGACCTAACTAATTATGGTTTGAATTTCCAACGAGTGATTTGTTCAAAAACTAATTCTTGTCCTGGTCACTGTTGTCGTCTCGATAATCGATGACTTGGTAATATTGTTCGAGGGGAGATTCAAAAATTAATCCGCATGCTTCTTGTTTTATGGAAGCTGGAGATCATCGTGAATTATATGAAGACAGAACCAGGCTAATCTGAGTGAACAACTAACCTCATCGATAATAACTTCGCCATTTAAATCTCTCGAGCTTGAAGAATATTCTCATAAGTGGCGAAAGGGTTGACGTGCTACCGCCGACACTTTTGGTTTGTTTGGTTTAGGTTTGGTTTGTTTTACGGCATACAACTCAGTGGTCACTTTAATGCCGATAAATATTTTGAAATAAATCAATTCTTAAAGGATAATACAATTTTTTTAAATAAATACATTTTTCTATTTTACCCATAGATGAGACCTACAGGTACTACCACTCCGGGTCAGAGTGGACGGCAGGGGAGTATGGTGAATGAAGGGGTTCTCACATTCCCCAACCTCCAAAACTGGAACCTAACCATCAGACTAGAGTTTTAAACGTCATTCCCAGGACAAATGTAATAGCCGCAGCCCCGCCTTCTAGCAGCCCATATGATAAAAAGGGGTTTGGGGCTTGCCATAAGGGCAATAGGGTTGGGAATCCTAACGCGACACTTTTAAAATTTCTCTATCCCACTCTACAATGGGAAGTGCACTTGTCCTCCGTAGCTGTGCTACAGTCTTTCGATACCCTTCCGGACAGAGAATATCGGATCACTTCTTGATGCATACTTCGCGTAAGTCGGAGTGTGAATGTTTACACCAGTAAAGCAGCAGAGTCAAATGGGGCGATCACAGGTTGAAACTTCCAGCATAATAAAAGCACAAAATATATGTGCAGAACGTAGTGTGACAATAATAATTATTATGTTATGGCGAAAGGAAAGAATAATTTTTGACTACCATCGTATATACGTAATTTGCCCAAGCCCAGTTCACTTCAAGACAGGATGCGATGCAAGGCCAATTTTAAGCTGTGTTGAAGCAGCTTTGTATCAGAGTTATCTATAGTCCGATTGCCACAACAATAAGTAACAGCCCAGTTTGCCCTACTCATTTACCTTTGATGGAGGAGGAGTAATTCATACCTTTCTCAGGGTAAGGGCGTGCCTGTCATGGTTAGCAAGCTCTCTCACGATCCATTACTTGCTGAATCGCAGTCAATCATCACTAGAATGCCCTGATAACTTGATCTTGGTGTCACATTTTCTACCAGTGACAAACGGGATGGGTAAATACCTACCTCCCAAGGATATTAGCGCTGTGTGAAATGCAACAGTCTCGTCGCACGATTTAGCTCGGGTCCGCCGTGACTTTACTACAACGATAATAATTATACCGACGAAGCGTCTGACTTTACGTATTGGTAGGTAATTATAGATCTGAGTACGTCTGTTTTAATATTGATAAGTGTCCGGCATTTATTTCTTGGGCTAATCCAACTTTATTGAACCTCCTCTCTGTCTGTAATCATAGAGTTCATGTGTAACTCGGCTTTGTAAGAATTAGTATTGCTAATCTTGAGGTGCTTATTCTGATTTTATGCAGGCACACTTTTCCGAAATGCTTAACCCGTTAGCATTTCGTGAAGAAATGAAATTAAGTGTTTACTTACGAATTCTGATATTCTCTGAGTCGTTTGCCAACACTAAATTATGACGTGGTCTCCTTCAAATGATAATCGCTTCTGTTAATAATGTGATAGTCAGGGCTGTCTTTGTCATTGAACGTGATACAACACAACCCTATAGAGCTAATAGAATTGATTGATCGGGTTTTACGGCATGTCGACTCATGCTGGGTTATTTTATAGCCGAGATCTTTTTTCAAATTTATTCTGGATGGGTACTCAAATTTTTTAAAAAACATTTTTTTCAAAAACTCATTTTTTCTATTTATTTCTAGATAAAACTAACAGGTACTACTAAGGTATCAAACTTGCCTATTAAGTAGTAACGGATCCTGCGAGGAATATCGGTTAAATAGAAGAAAATTGGGAGATTTAAAAAAAATGACTTTTCAATACCCAATACTAACGGGCCAGAGTAGACCTGCGTGTGAATGGTGATAGAAGGGTATAACTCCACATTCCAAGAGTCGCAGAAATTGGACTTCAACACTGGTGCAGTTTATATGTCATACCTAAGACATTAAACGCTTCCGTCACCGGGCCTTCTCGACATACACTATAAAAAGGATTGGGGTTAACCAATAAAGTACAATAGGGTTAGGACATCCCTATAAGGTGCTAGGGCTTGATGTGGACTCGCCGATTGAATCGGAGGGGGCCTCTCAGACCGCCCTTCTAGCCCAAGTATGGACCAAAGTTGAGTGTTGGCGCGAGCATGGAATGCTCAGCACGCGGGGCCCATCCGGGAAGCATCACGGATGCCTCCACGGCCATACAGGAGGCAGATTAAAGGGGGTCCTAACTCGCTCTGCAGGAGTGCAGCTCAGTGTATTGTATTAGAATTGGAGTCTAAGTTTAGATGCTTTTAGCAGTAGATTTCAATACTTTCCCAAGGGTATTAGCGCTATGTGAATTGTGCTATTTTTCCAGGATTTGAACCAGGCGTGACAAGTCCGTTTCCCTACGACTAACCATTACACCCCTTTTGAAAGGGATACAGTCAGCGTATTCTAAACCCTGCTCGACAGTATAGAGCTTATTTAAAGGTGAGATGGTATTAAATTAAATGCAAGGCTCCAGACTTCATACTAACTAGGTCTGGCTTTAAGGATATTCATTCGAGAGTCAAAACCCTCTCCTCATTTGCCAGTATCAGATTTACGGTTTTCATCCAAATCGAACAGTGTTAAATATGTCATTAAGGTTTAATTTCATTGACTAATTAAAGCAAGTCTGGCATAGAGGATAATTGTGTAGCAGTTTAAATTCTCCAATTCAGTCTTTGATTGATTAAGATATGTTTCCCAGTATAAGTTGAGATGGGGGTGTTAAATCTGCTCTTGGTGGAATGTTTTTCTCTCTTCTCTCATATATCATATTATATATATAGTATATATATATATATAAACTCGTGATCCTTAATTACGACGGCCCATTATGCATATTAAAAAATAACCCCCTGATCAAAAATGAGACCGTCAACATCGTTTATGATTAATGCAAAAGTAAATCTTGATTATAATTGTGTTGCTAAATCCTACCAGACTAATTTCTTATGACTGTCGTCACTTTGCTTGAATAATTTACGCATTTCGTTTTTATTATAAAGAAAAAAGGAAGGAAAAGGGCCGTGCTACATAATAAGAAATAAGAAAAAGGTAGGGAAGATAGAGGGGGTGAGCAGCAGAGGGCAATGACACTAATCTGTTTGCGATCAATAAAAGGAAAGAAGACAAGAGTGAAGAGTTGATGCAAGATTGTTTACTTTACAATTGAATCTATTTGCAATGGCTATTGTAACACATTGAACTGTTGCAATATTAAATTAATACATACTCTGATATATCCGCAAGGTCCCGCTAGTATTATTTAATACCATTACAGATCTGGTACAAGGCAATCATCTAATGAGAAAAAGACTTCTTATTTCGCATGGAGCTCACGAAAGTGTTGGATGGCTAAATATGGCTATGAGACAGGCCATTATTCAGCGAGCTTAATTTCCGCTGTTAGCGTAGGAGGATAGAAGCGAAGCTTTAATGGTGGGAATTGTGTATGTAGGGCATAAGGTCATTATTCAGTGAGCAAAAAATCAGTTATTCGTTGTGTGGAAAGACTAATGATGATGGTAAATTGAACGGCTTCGGTGAAACTGTTATTTTCTTTTTATATCGCATGACAAGTCCTGGCGTAAGGGCATCAATTTAGAGGTGCAAAACAGATCCCAGTCGATGCAGCTGCATCGAATTTAAGGTTTTCCAATTAAAATAGAGACCTGTTTTTAGATGATGTTGCTCGGTGGAAATTGTCCTAATTTATTAATCCAATGGTGTTTAAATCAGACCATTGTTAGTGATTCGTTTCTCACTAAGTGACCCATACATCTTGCCTTGTGTTACAACTATATTGTGTCTGGTTATGCGTAAAACTGCATCTAGTGGTGAAGTTGATTCTTTTGACATCTGGGGAAGTGTGGAGTATCCCTTCATTCACCATTACACCAGGCTCCACTGACCCGGAGTGGCAAGTAACTGTCAGGGGTTCTCTTTAATGTCTGAATAGATAAAAAGGAGTTTAAATGTTCTTATATTATAGAGAGTGTTCAAAAAAAAATTCTACAACAAACATGCACAAAACAAACGTCTTCGGCATAAAATACCCAGAGAGTTGACTGCATAAAAGATCCAACAATCAAATTAAAAGTTAATGTATTTAGCAAATTCCTCAGAACGAGCAGGATGCACAAGTTTTGAAGGTAATTTTCAGTTTCAAGGTTTGAAATCTAGAGTTTAGCCGGTTTAGGATAAAATGTTAAAGATTCGCGTCTGCCCTTTATTTAACCCATAGCTGGAGGGAGAATTTTTGGATTCACACCTTTTCATACTTATCTAAGCAGTAAGCCATCATCTCGCAGTGTGCTCACAAAATAATCATCCAGCTGTGTAGTGAATAAGCTGGAATTAGTGAGCACCTTGAATGATGACGCTATTGTGCCAACCTTGTTTGGTGGCCATAAGCCAAACGACGAAGTGAAATTATCAATTATCTTAGTCCACGCTAGGGTTTGGCACGCAAGCCCCAGTCATTCAGTGAACGAAAAAAAACTCCCGTTCAATTCCGCTGGGGGCCCCCAAAAAACCTGTGAGAAAGGAAAACAACAAAAATTTTCGTTTAAGTAGAGACGGAGTTAAATGTACTGATAAATTGAAACAGTCTTCATTGCTTCGTCCAAGCCGGGGTCTGGTACAAGATCAATTATGCCAATAAGCAAAAGTTTTCTCAAGTATCAACATCTCCACAACACAGATCAGCTATGTCCTGTCTAGCAGGTTAAAGGGTCGCTTATGATGAATGGCCAGACCTCATCCGCCCAGCTAAGTGGTTTGAGTTAACATGGTAACTTAGCATTTTTGAACTACCATAATTTAAAAAGTTATATTTCCTTTTTCCTTCACACTTTTTTCCTTTCCGTTAAGTTTTTCGTTTTTCCTTCGGTAATTATCCAACTTTTCGCCAGTGATGCGGAATCAGCGAGGATCAATACTTGCTATTAAGTAATTAACGAGGATCAACTTGCTATTCAAGTAGTAACCGAGGATCAAACTTGCCTATGTAATAGTAACCAAGGATCAAACTTGCTATTAAGTAGTAATGATCTGGCTTAATAAAAAACGTGAGGTGGTTAAAAATGTGTTTTTAAAAATTGAGTTAAAAAAAGGGAATTTTCAATACCCTATGAATTAAAACGTCTTCGGCATAAAATAACCCAACAAGGGTCGACTCACCTGTAAATCAAAGAAAGTTAAAGTTATGTGTGTCAATTTTTACAACGACCTATAGCACGTCCTTTTATAAAAGCGAAGAGGATGAGACCAGAGGACCAAAGTTCAATAAAATCCACATTTTCCCAGGAGGATTTAAAACAGTTTTACCGCTTTTCATCATTTTCCATAAGGAAAGCTAAATAAAAATATAAGGGTATGACATCAATATTTTTTCAAAAGATCAAAAACTGTTAAGAAAATTAATAAAGCGATAAACAAAGAAAATAGAAAGACAAGAAAATAGCAAATAATTTTGTGTTGTATCGGCGAGGTGGAAAAGATACACAGATGAATGTTGTGCTTATATAATTTATTAAAGCACCAGCATCCAGTTGTGACGGATAACATACAGAACCGGACGCAAATAAGTACAAATACAATTAACAAGACAAACCCCACACTACAAGAGTGAGGATCAGTTAGTAATAGCCAACGCAGCAAGTCAGAAAATTTCATTCAAGGCAGAGTTAATCTACTTTATCATTGGCTATGATCGCAGTCCAGTGCTGGTAGAGTTCCCGAAGGGGTTTAACCTACAACATTGATATTTTCGCAGCTTTTGTCTCCATTTTGTTATTGAAGTATAAATACAAAGTTCAGGGCCTCTATACCTGTGCTGTTTACTTCCTTAAAATAAGTTCCTCTCAGACGAGTTACCCTGAATCAAATATCGTTTCGGAAGATGAAATATTTACACTAGTTTCCTGCTGCATTGGAG
>CM042149.1:35126859-35144396 GCA_023376005.1 Doryteuthis pealeii | reverse complement strand
CACAAGTGTCCTTTCTCTCTTCATTTTCTATCCTGTAATCGGATTTTATAAGAGCAACTGGACATGAAATGGATACAGGGCGTGTATCATAGGATTTTTTTATTGTATCGGATCTTAATCCTAATCATGGTTTTTCCGCTGGAATTTTCCATAATCCGAGGACATACGAGTGTTTCATGCATATCAATATCCTGTAACTTAATATCATAAGAGCACTGCGATGTCAATCATGGCTTTTTACACCGGTGGTAAGCACTACCTGTTGGCTGTGAGTGGTGACCTGCGATGCTTAAGGATGGTATCCTGGTGACTGAGCACTCCATGAAATAAAATACTCTGTTTTTAAACTTTACTTGGGTTAGATAGGCAATCAAGAGGCCCTTTTGATCAATCGGCTGATCAAATGAAGTCCTAGCACTTACATGATTGTCCCGACTTGCATTGCTCTTATGGCAAAATCCATAACACTTTTTTTATCATATATGTGTTAGAAGACAGTGGATTGTTCTGCGGTAGGACGGTAAACTGCATCTATGGCAAGGTTCTAGTTCTGGAGCTCTGGGAGTGTGGAGAATTTGTTCATTGCCATTACTTCCAGCTCCATTTCTGATCCGGGCGAGTAGCCAGGTAATGTTAACTCTATTTTTTATCTATTTAACCTATTTGATTGGAGCCTTAAGAATGATTTAAGAAATGAGTTAAAAAAGATTGAATCCCAAACACAGCCTGAACCCTGCATAAAGCCTGAGGTTTATGTTTGGAGGGATGGCTGACAAAAACTGGTAATTATTCTAATTAGTTCATTCTATTCCTGACCGATCCATACAAATAAATACTTAAGTATTTGTGGGATTACATGCTGGTGAAGAACTTAAGTATTTGTGGGGAATACATGAAGGTGAAGAACTTTAAGTTCATTCACCAGCATGTATCCACCAAAATACCTCTGTCTCTCCATGGCTTAAAACCTACTTAGAATACCTAAGCAATAAAACACAATAAAGATTGCATTACCAAAAATAAATACGGATGAAATGATCAGCATGGGGTGGAAAAATGTAAAAATTGAACCAAAAATCTCCAAGACAAAAAAAACATACAACAAAAAAAAAATTGTGGGCCATCTGGTGACTATAGTAACATATGCAAAAAATAGCGCAAATTTTTTTTTGTTTTTTTCGGAATACGTCAGCTATTTTTGACGTCAGAATAAAAACAATCACGTAATTTCGTTTTTTATTTGTGTGATTATTTGGGATGAGAACTTGATGATGTTATATTTTCATTGTTAGGATTGCTTTCCTCTTCTTTATTGCGTAAGTAAAATATATATATATTCGTTTCGTTTTATCTTTAACTAAAACTGTTCCCCTTTATTTACTTCATCCTCGTTCGGTATGTCGGTATCAGCCAAAGAGCGAAGAGCCTATTTCCTTTTTCTTGCGCTAGACCAAGGAATAATTTTAGCGTCTGAGGTGGCAGTGCCACACCTTACCATCGTCTCCTCCTTTACCGCACAGTCACCTGTGCTACATATACGCTGAGTTTGCAAGGACCGGTATCGAACAAGGAACCTAGTTGTTCCTTGTCGTCGCCTCTACCGACTGAGCTAAATCAACCCTTTATTTTATTTAAAAGCAAATGAATTTTGAAACTTTTTGGTGAGAACGAGATTTTTGTGCTTACTTTTAAAGAAACACAGTCATTTCTGATTCCTAATCCTCTTAACATTAAATTTGAGTCACTGAATTAACTCTAAAATATTCTGATATGTTGGATCCCAACTCATATTAGAATGAGGGAAATGAAAGAGCTGACTTAGCAGCCAAATTGGCTTTAGATGTGGCCCCGATAAATTCAAGATTCCATATACTGACTTGAAAATTAAAATCAATTGATACAAAATAGCAACGACTGTAACATAATGGGGTGTGGATAAAAAATAAATTAACCTGAGACAGGTTGATATACCGTTAAAATTCCCCAATCAACTAACCAACCAACCAACCAACCAAAAAGCAAACATAGTGCAGTTTGTTTTTTGTTTTTTTGTTTTTTTCGAATATGTCTAAGCAGTCCATGAAATTCAACAATTCACTTGACCTTTACTTGGGCCAGACTGGCAATCGGAGAGCCCAACTCCGATCAATCAGTCGGCCAAATCGTAGTATCTATATGATTGTCCCGACCGTATTGCTCTTATACCAACTCCCCTAACCCTTTTGACTGAAGGTCTTAATGTTCTGTGTATGACGTTAAATTGCATCTAGTGGTGAGGTTCTAATTCTGTAGCCCTGGTGAATGTGGAGTATCCCTTCATTGCCATTAATTCCATGTCTATTCTGACCCAGAGTGGTAGTACCTGTTAGGGTCCCATCTATTGGTTAAATAGATGAAAAATGAGTTGAAAAATGTGTTTAAAAATGAGTTTATTAAATATTGAATACCTTAACACAGCCTGAACCCAGGAATATAGATTTGCGTTTGGGGATGGCTGACAAAATTGGTCATTGTTAGATATTATTCTGATTAGTTAGGCAAATTCACTGACCGATCCATAGAAATAAATACTTACGTTCCTCACCTTCCGCCACCTGCATCCACTAAAATACTTCAGTCTCTCCATGGTTTAAACCTACTTAAAATACCTCAAGCAAAAAAACACAATACACAATAAAAAAAAAAAATGTCATTTACAAAAAAGAGATGAAGTGATCAGACATCTATATATACATATATAAACGGCAGCTCTGTGTATCTGTATGTCCGGAGAAAACTTCGAAAATAAAGCAAATAACAAAATAAATATATGTACACATTAGATATCACCAGGGCTTGTTTTTTTAGCAAAAATAATGAAGATTTGATTCATACTTGGGAAGATATACAAAAAAAAAGATAAAAATAACATGCAAATGACTTTCCCTTCTGTTACTTTTCTAATTTGAATTTTTAAATGTTTTTTTTTTCGCTTTGAAATATAATATTTGATTGAATTAATTGCATCATTTGTATCTTATTCTTTTTAAAAATTATAAATCATTGAATGGAAATTTCTTACTATATTGTTATATGTTTTCCGTGGGAATTTTTGTGGGCAACCAGTGAGGATCCACTCGCAATAAGTAATAATGGATCTGCGAGACTAACTTAAAAAAAATCCTCCCTTACACAGGCGACGCCGGGTAGCCACTTCTATGTGTGTGTATAAGGGGTAAGATTGAACAAAAATCCCCCAAAACGAAAAATATTCAACAAAAATAAATTGAGGGACATTTGGTTTTTCCTTGTCACTTGGCCAATATAGTAACACAAGCAAAGATTGCTAAGATGTTGAGTTTTTTTTTCTCGAATGCGTCACGCTATTCTTACGTCAGAATAAAGAAATCAATAATTTCGTTTTATTTCAGTGATTTTTTATATAAGGCTTAATGTGTCTAATTGTTGTGATGTTAGTCCAACAGTAAAAGAAGTCAAGTCGAGATGGGGTAAAATAAGACAAGTGTATTTACAATTAATGGTACATGTACGACTAGCTTGTCGTTTAACGGGAACAGTGCTCCCTTTCCACTCGGTGTCTCACTATTTATAGTGAGAACCGGTGCATGTTCTCCACTGTAGGAAAGGCCGGTACAACACCCCTTTGAAAATATCCCGTCTGGGATTAATAACGTTTTTGTTTGGGGTTCACCATAATCAACTCAGTCGATTTCCTTTTCTTTTTGATCTCCTATTCTCAGGAGTAGTCTCTGGTATGGGCACCTGAAAAGTATCAAACACTGTGTCCATGATGTCCTCTTCGGGTGATATGGTCACCTCACTGTTCGAGTATCTTTTCCGGATTTGGTTAGTGTGACGTTTGTGCACGAAATCTGGTCCCTTAATCATATAGACCATGTTGCTATTTGTTTATCCACAGTGCCGGACTCCCAGAAAGTCCTATTGTTTTTGTGAATCTTAAAAAGATTTTTTCACCAACTTTATACCGTTTTTTTTATCGGTTTTTTTCGCTTGGGATTATAATGTGCCAGAAACAAGTCTGACGTTAAGATATTTTTAATTTTCTTTTTCTTAACATAAACTGTAGGTGAACTCCACTCAATTTTTGAAATGACACCCATGTTTTCGAGTCTTTCTAATTCACCGTTTATTTGCTCTATAGCAGCGTATGGAACATTTCTTTTCTTTCTGAACACTGGCTGTTCATTCAATTTGACTTCAAATCTTGCAACCGCTTTCGTACACCTTCCAAGACCCCCTGAAAATACGTCTGGAAAATTTTCTTTTAATTCCCTCTTGAGTTTTTCTGCCTCCGCATTTGAATCCTCAACCTTTTGGCAAAAAGAACTTAAGGCAGATCCCATAGTCTAAACTTTTCGATCAGATCAGTTCCAAAGAGGTTATTTGATTTTCGCATGACGAAGATTTTGGCCTTTTCGGTCTTATTTCTGGAAAGAAATATTCGTCAATAATTTCCCCTCGAAGGTTATTTTTTCACCACTGACACTTCTCGCCGTTTTTTGTGATTTGATCATAGTGGGTCGCCCAAGCTTCTTCCATGTCTGTACATTAATGATAGAAATGTCAGACCCACTATCAAGCTGAAGTCTTACTTTCTTTTTAAACATTTTGACCTGTACATATTTCCGGATATTTTGTTCCTCAGGTTCAATTTTGTCAGTTTTAATGGATGTCTTTCTACCAGATTTTCTTTTACAACATGATGCCTTATGACCTTCTGGTGGCAGTGTAACATTGTTTAAATTTGTAGGGACACTCATTATACCAATGTTTGTCTCCACACCTCCAACCGGTCCCGGTGGATTTTTACCATGTTTTTTTCTCTGGTTATTTGTTGAAGTCAATTTTTTCTTCTGATGGATCTTTTTAATGTGCGACACCTCCGCTTTCCTCTATGTCACGACTGTCCTGTTTTAACGCCACAAAACGTCCACAGTCTTCTGCTAGGTTTTGAAGTGTTAGATTCGGTACACTTTCGAGTTTATTTAACACACGACGTCTGATTTCAGAGTCTTTATTTAAGACCAGACCTTGCACGAATATTAAACATTTAAAATTATCTGATGATAATTCCTCAAGTTTGAAATCGTCGCAATGCTTATTCACTATACTTGCATACGTAGTGTAGTCGTCTTCCTCTCTTCTAGTGACATTCATACACTTATATCTCTGTGAAAAAGAGAAGTTTTTGTCGAAAACAGTTCTGTTAGTAAAGTAACTGTTTCTTGGAAGTTCAACTCACTGGTTTTTTTGGAAGGATAAAATTCACGAACTTTGTATGCTCGGCAGCCCTAATTTTCTTAGCAAAATCTAACTTTTTTAGAGTCTGTCCATGTACTGCAGTCCGATACAAAAATATCCTCATATCTTCTATAGAAGTGCTCAAAAGTGACATCGTCTTCTGGATTATATTTGAAATTTTCAATAGCGTTCCACACAGCCGTCTGGGAGAATGCATTATGATTCTCGCTTGCTTTCGATAACTGTGTTGCCTCTAAAAATTTCCTCTGTTCCTCCTGTGTTTTTACCAAAAGTTCTTCGAAGTGTCTCTGCTGTTGTAGCAGTCTTTCTTGGAATTTTTCTTCCAGTGTGGTCGCAAGCTCTTTTTGTTCAGCATTTATTTTTCTTTGGGCTTTTTGCTGGTCCAAAAGCTCTCTTTTAAATTTCTCCTCACTTTCAATTCGTTTTCTTTCTAGTTCTAATTGTTGTTCGGTTTGGAATTTAACTAATTGAAGAAGAGAATCTTTGAATTCAGTATCCATCATATCTTTTTACACTTGTACAATTCAGTTTTCCGTTCAACGTGCTTAATTAGTTGTTCAACTAATACAGTTTTAGTTCCAGTTCTTTTGTTTGAAAATAGAAATTAAATAAAAAGTCTTTTTTTTTTTCTTCTTTTCTGCACGTAAAAACAAAGTCCGACCAATAGCTCTTTTTTTTTTCTTTTTCTGCATGTAAAAAAAAACAGTCCGACCAATAGATTCTGTTCCACACAAAAGAAAAAAAGCACAGCTTTTATTTCTTTATTTCAATTTGTGTTCTTACACACAGCAAAATAAAGTTCGTCGCTATAAGCATAATAAGACTAGTTTTATCGGAATTTTTTTTTTTTTTTTTTTAACCCCCTTTTTTTTTTTTAATTCTGACTTGCTTATTTAACGTCTTTTGTTTAGAACACAAATGACTTACGCGAATATTTTTTCTTGTCTGCCTTTTCTTTTCCTTGGCCAATTTGGTAGACCGTTTTAATAAATAGTCAAGCGAATTTTGCTCTAATAAATAGTCAAGCGAATTTTGCTCAAACAATTATCTTAACGAGTCAGTGAACTTAAAAAATTTAAAATCTTACCGTGAACAGATTTCTCGAATCTGGGGAAGGCAGTCAACTTTTTTTTTTCTTTTGAACACTTAAGGTGTCAGTATATTCAATTAACTTAATAACTGAGAATATTTTTCGCGTTCTTTTTTAATTTTGCAGTAATTACTTTGCTGTTAACTCTGAATCCAAAAATCTGTTTGCAATGACGAAGCTGTTTTCCGTGAAGATCTTGTATATCAATCACTTTAGGTGATTTTTTTTTCAGTGAACTCGTTCCGACTACTCGTCGCCAAACTGTTGTGATGTTAGTCCCAACAGTAAAAAGAAGTCAAGTCGAGATGGGGTAAAATAAGACAAGTGTATTTACAATTAATGGTACATGTACGACTAGCTTGTCGTTAACGGGAACAGTGCTCCCTTTCCACTCGGTGTCTCACTATTTATAGTGAGAACCGGTGCATGTTCTCCACTGTAGGAACGGCCGGTACAACACCCCCCTTTGAAAATATCCCGTCTGGGGATTAATAACGTTTTTGTTTGGGGTTCACCATAATCAACTCAGTCGATTTCCGTTTTCTTTTTGATCTCCTATTCTCAGGAGTAGTCTCTGGTATGGGCACCTGAAAAGTATCAAACACTGTGTCCATGATGTCCTCTTCGGGTGATATGGTCACCTCACTGTTCGAGTATCTTTTCCGGATTTGGTTAGTGTGACGTTTGTGCACGAAATCTGGTCCCTTAATCATATAGACCATGTTGCCTATTTGTTTATCCACAGTGCCGGACTCCCAGAAAGTCCTATTGTTTTTGTGAATCTTAAAAAAGATATTTACAACACTAATTTTGATTTTTCGGATTATTCTCCTCATCTTTATTGCGGTAAGTAAAAAATATTTATTCGTTTCGTTTTATCTTCTACAAAAACTCTTTTCACAAAAATAAATCGGTAGTACTATGCAGTAAAACCAAGGGAAATAAACACATTTGATTTTTCATGGGGGCGAGGTTTTGAGGAACAACAACCTGGGAAATCATTTTTAATAGTTTGGCTGTGTCATTGCTAACCTCGGATACATAGGGAACACCTGAGGAAAGCCGGAGGATTCAGTGGCCGAATCGTTGTAATTTTGCATACCATAATAAAGATGCGGACAACAGTAAAAAAAAAATCAGAATTATACACCTTTTCATTTACAAAAATTAATTGGTAGTAGGAGGAAGGAAACTAAAGAGTAGAAGATAAAAAGAAATGACGTGATTTTTTACTCTGATAACAAAAAAGCGTAAGTCCTGTCGGTGAGGCTTTAGGATACACCAACTGCACCTATGCAGATGGGTAAGACTTCCCCAATTGGAGCTACCTGTTGGCCGTGGGTGGAGACCTATTAAGGACGGAATCCTGGTGGATGAGCAGTCCATGATATGCAATACTCCACTTTGGCCCTTACTTAGGCTAGACGGGTGATCGGTGAGACCCCCTCCGATCAATCGGCTGACCGTGTCAAGCCTTAGCACCAATATGATTATCCCACCTCTATTGCCCTTATGGCAACCTCCGACCCTTTTTATCATATGGGTGCTAGAAGGCAGTGGCTGTGGGTCTTCATGTCCTGGGTATGATGGTGAGATTTCAGTTCTGGAGGTCTGGGAAATGTGGATCACCTCTTTATCCCCATTATTCCCAGCTCCACTCTGACCCGGAGTGGTAATACTTGTTAGGGTCCCATCTTAAAATTTTTGTAAAAGAAATTGGGTATAATTATTATTTCAAAACTTTGTCGGCATCAACACCAAGGTTGATATGCCGTAAAACAAAACAAACAAACAAACAAACAAACAATCAAAATAGTGTGACGTATTCGGAAATAAATTTATTTGTTGGGTTGGTTGTCTGGTTGATAGTTTTTAACGGAATATCAATTTGTCTTGGTTTATTTTATGCCTAGAGGTTAGGGAATAATATACGTTGGCTTGATGTGTATTATTTTGATATTTCTTACTGTTCTCCTCATCTTTATTGCTGTATGTAAAAAAATCTATTCGTTTCTTTGTATTTTTTACTAAAACTATTCCCCTTAATTTTATTGTGTCCTACTACCGATTAGTTTTTATAGACGAACAATTATTTGAAACTTTTTGGTGTGGACGAGATTTCAGTGCTTACTTTTAAAGAAATGGTCATTTCAGAGGATCAATCCCCGAATAATTAAACTCCTGAGTACAATGGACGCCATGTTCAATTCTAAAGAGATTATAATATACTGAAACTCCTTTTTGAGAGAAACAACATAATACAAAAACATAAACGCAAATCTGATCAGTACCACCCAAAAGTACCACCCGACGATGCTAAAATATCGTTAAAACTGTAAACTACAAAAGTGTAAATATAGACATACAACGTATATCATTCCCTATCTCTATGTATAAAATAACCCCATACAGGTTGATATACCGTTAAAATCCATCAACCAACTAACCAGCCAACTAACCGTCCGACCAAGAAGTAAAAATAGCGCAAATGTTAAGTTTTTTCCGAATACGTCACGCTATTTTGACGTCAGAATCACGTCCTTTCATTATTATTTGTGTGATTTTTTGATATGGGGCTTGATGTGTATTTTTTACATTTTTCGGATTGATTTCCTCGTCTTTTTTTGCGGTGAGTAAAAAATATGTTCGTTTCGTTTTATCTTCTACAAAAATTATTCCCTTTGATTTTACTGTGTCCTACTAACGATTAATTTTTTTGTAAAGGAAAACTTATCTAAAATTTATAATGGTGGTTAGATTTTGAAGAACAACAGCTAAATAATTCAAAATGAATTCCCTCGTATTCACAGAAATACCTAATACAACGGATGAAACATTGTAAATTACACACCACAATAAATATTAGGACAACAATCTGAAAAAACAAAATTATACACAAATGAATCGGTAGTAGGTGGCAGTAAACTAAAGGGGGCAATTTTAGTAGAAGATAAAACGAATTTACGTGATTTTTTAAAACTGACATCAAAATAGCGTCACGTATTCGGGAATAAACTTAACATTTGCGCAATCTTTGCTTCTCGGTCGGTTGGTTTGTTGGTTGAGGGATTTTAAAGGTATATCAACCTGTCTCGAATTATTTTAGGCCTAGTGGTTAGGGAATAAGATACGTTGGCTTGATGTATATTATTTTGATTTTTCGGATTGTTCTCAATTACTTTTTTACATACCGCAATACAGTTATAGTTTCGTTTTATCACTTACTAAAACTATTCCCTTGATTTCACTGCATCCTACTACCGATTAATTTTTGTAAAAGAAAACGTATTTGAAACTTTTTGGTGCGGACTAGATTCTGTGCTTACTTTTAAAGAACAAGTCATTTCCCCATTACGCATAGGTCACAGAGGAATTACACACTCTTTTATACCCAAACAAGAACAACAACCACTGTACAGAATAGCGTGCAAGAGATATTAGATTACGTATAAAAAGCATTATATTTCACTGAAATACCCGAAACCTAGGAGACGCAACGGTTAGTGTTAGTGTTAGTATCAGGCTTACTGTTAAGATTAGGCTATTATGAGAATTTCTGTAATCTAATGCTATTTATATCTAAAATGTGATTCTAATGATATTATCTCTTGCGCGCTATTATGCATTTGTACCGTCAAATATTCAAACACCCTGCACAGTTAAACACTTCCTCGTAAAATGTGGAGCTTTCTATCTCACCAGAAAACGCATTTTTGACGTAAATAATAGAAAAAATATATTTAAGATCCCTCAACCAATCAACCGACCAAGAAGCAAAGCTCAAATGTTAAGTTTTTTCCTGTAAACGTCAGGCATTTTGACGTCACAATTCTAAAATAAATTACGTCATTTCGTTTTTATTTGTGTGATTTTTTTAGATGAGGCTTGATGTGTATTATTTTGCTTTTTTGGACGGTTCTCATTATCTTTATTGCGGTATGTAAAAAATTATATTCGTTTCATTTTTATCTTTTACTAAAACTATTCCCCTTGATTTTACTGCATTTACTACCAATTATTATTATTATTATTATTATTATTTTACATAAAAGAAAAGATCTTTGAAACTTTTTTGGTGGGAACGAGATTTCTGTGCTTACTTTTAAAGAAACACAGTTATTTCTGATTTCTAATCCCCTAAAGACTAAACTTCTAAACTCCGAAAAATTCAAGATTTCACATACTGACTTGGAACCTAAAATCAATAGATACAAAATAGCAACGACGCTAGAATGATAACATCTACAATAAACCCTTCTTAATTAAACCCACTTTGGCAGACTAGAGACCCACCTTTATAAAGTCTTAATAATAGCTTATAGACTTAAACACACTCTTATACCAAAACAAATACGACAACCACAGTGAAGAATAGTGCGCAAGAGATAATATTAGCTTACGTATAAAAAGCATTACATTTCACGGAAATACTGGAAACATTTGAGGCGCAAGAGTTAGGGTTAATGTTAGGGTCAGAGATAGGCTAATAGGGAAGTTTCTGTCATCTAATGCTATTTGTACGTAAAATGTGATTCAAATGATATTATCTCTTGCGCGCTATTGCGCATTTGTACCGTCAAATATGTCAAACACCCTGCACTGTTAAACACTTCTTCGTAGAATGTTGAGCTTTTGCTCTCACTAGAAAACGCATTTTAACGCGAACAACAGGAAATATCTTTTGAAAATGTCAACATTGATTACATTCTTTACTTTTTGAGAGAAATATACCAAAACATATAAACGTAAACCTGACCAATATCCTACAAATGTAACCTCTTAACACGATCCCCGATGATGTTTACATATCGTTAAAACCGTTCACTATAAAAGTGTAAATATAGAAGTACAACGTATATTATTTCCCTAACCTCTAAACAAAATAACCCGATACAGGTTGATATACCGTTAAAATTCCTCAACCAACTAACCAACCGACCAAGAAGCAAAGAAGGCGCAAATGTCACGTTCATTCTCGAATATGTCACCCTATTTTGACGTCAGAAAAAAAAAACACGTCATTTTGTTTTGATTCATATATTTTTTGAGATGAGGTTCGATGTGTATTCTGTTTTTTCTGACTGTTCTCCTCATATCTATTGCGGTATGTAAAAAATCTTATTAATTTTGTTTTATCTTCAACTAAAACTATTCTCCTTAATTTTGCTGCGTCCTACAACTGATTAATATTTGTAAAAGAAAACGTATTTGAAACATTTTGATAGGAACGAGATTTCTGTGCTTACTTTAAAAAAGACACAGTCATTTCTGATTCCTAATCCTCTAAACAGTAAACTCCTGAGTATACTGGACTCCATATTTAACTCTAAAGAGATTCTCATATGCTGGATCCCAAGTCATATTAGAATGAGGGGAAATGAAAAAGCTGACTTGGCAGCCAAATTAGCTTTAGATGTGGTCTCAACCAATTCAAGATACAATATACTGACTTGAAACTTAAAATCAATAAATACAAATAACAACGACTGTAACATAATGGTGGGGGGGTGATAAAATAAAATAAAATAACCCAAGACAGTTTGATATACCCTTAAAATCCATCAACCAACCAACCAACCCACCAAGAAGCAAAGATAGCGTTACGTATACACTTAACATTTTCGCTATTTTGACGTCAGAAAATCACACAATTTCGTTTTTATTTGTGTGATTCTTTGAGATGACTCTGGATGTGTATTTTTTTGATTTTTCGGGTTGCTTTCTTCATCTTTGTTGGGGTGAGTAAAATATATATATGCGTTTAGTTTTATCTTCTATTAAAACTATTACCCTTGATTTTACTGCGTCGTGCTACCGATTAATTATATATAAGAAAAAGTATTTGAAACTTTTTGGTGGGGACGAGATTTTGAACAACAGACAAACGGCTTAACTTGCACAACGGTCGCAAAATTAAAACGGAAAGTTTTTTGGAGGTCCCCCATGACAGTTTAACTACAGTCTATAAATGAACTTTTTGCGAATTGGGTTACGATTTAGGGGTTTGGGGATTAAGGTTTTTTTTAAATTATGTATTGCTTAAAAAAACAACAAAAACCCAAAATTACTATACATATGTAATGTATAGCAATTTTATCATTACAACCATTGACATTAATTATTGAACCGAACGGTAGACACATTAGTCTCAGTTGTTTCTGTTAGTATTGCAATGTATAATTTCAATTAAACTTGGTTTTAAAAAAATATTTTTCAACATTAAATGTATAGTAATTTTGGTTTTTTTTAAGCAATACGTAATAAAAAAACAAAAACAACCTCAATCCCCAAACCCCTAAATCATAACCCAATTCGCAAAAAGTTAATTCATAGACTGTAGTTAAACTGTCATGGAGGACCTCCAAAAAACTTTCCGTTTTAATTTTGCAACCGTTGTGCAAGTTCAGCCCAGACAAACTATTCTAAATGATTTCCCAGGTTAGGTCGTTGCTATACTCGGATACACAGGAGACACCCGAGGAAGTCCGGAGAATACAGCGGCCGAAGCGTAGTTATTTTACATCCCACAATATAGATAAGGACAACAGTTCGAAAAATCAAAATTATGCACTTCTCTTTTTACAAAATTTAATCAGTAGAAAACTAAACGGGGATAGTTTTAGTAGAAAATAAAACAAATTTACGTGATTATTTTTTATACAAGTATTATTTGGGAATAGACTTAACATTTGCGTGATCTTTACTTCCTGGTCGGTTCGTTCATTGGTTGACTGATGCATTTTAATAGTTTATCAACCTGTATTATTTTGATTTCTCGGATTGTTCACCACCTTTATTGCGGTATGTAAAAAATATATTCGTTTCACTAAAACTATTCCCCCTTGATTTTACTACGTTCAACTAACGATTAATCTTTGTAAAAAACGCATTTGAAATTTTTTGGGAAGAGGCTTCCTAGGCAGTTCTGGTCAAATAGACAAACTTACTTTTAGGTTTATTCAGCCGGTCCTCCTAAAATAGTCAAACCTACTTTTATGCTTATTTTACTTTCGCTGTAAATATATCTATTATGAATGCAAGTAATGTTAGAAATAACAACACGGATTTAACACAAAAGTTTATCGTTCACAAAATATAAATATAAATGAATATAAATAAAGATACAAAAATTTCTTCTAAATGAAAAATATAGATACCGTTAATGACTTTGTGATCAAATTTGAGAATTTTTACAAAATTTTTAAAAAAATTAAAGGAAATTTGACTATCATGAATTTTTTCTAAAGGGGAAAAATATCATTTTCCACTATCAATTGTTAAAACATAAAATTGTAACCCTAACCGCAACCACAACCCTAATCCTAACGCTAACACTATCCCTAACCCTAACAATGAATTGTTGTTAATATTTTTGAAAACGTAAAACGTTCCAAACACGAGTTGTGTAAAAAAAAGTTGTTTACATTAACTTTTACAGGAAAGACGTTAAAAGTGAAATGCCCGGATGCTAGCTTTTAGACCGGCTAAATAGCCTATTCGAACTTCTTGGTGGCGGCGAGATTTCTGTCCTTACTTTTAAAGAAACACGGCCATTTCTGATTCCCAATCTCCGAATCATCAAATTCCCGAGATTCCATGTTTAAAAGAGATTCTGATATGCTGGATTCCAAGCTACGTCAGAGTGAGAGGAAATGAAAGATGTGACACCGCAGCCAAATCAGCTTTAGATTTGGCTCCCACAAATTCAAGATACCATTTACTGACTTGAAACCTAAAATCAATAGATACAAAATAGAAACGACTTTGGAATAACGACATCCCCAATAAACTCTTCTTAATCAAACCCACTTGGTGAGATTAGAGATCTACCTTTTTTTTAAGTTTAGAAAGTAACAAGTCATTATATCCCGATAGATCATTGGTTACACAAGAATTAAACACTATTTTATACTCGAACAAGACCAAAACACAACAGTGTGAAATATATCAAACACCCTGAACTGTTAAACACTTCTTTGTAGAATGTTGAGCTTTTGCTCTCACTAGAAAACGCATTTTAACGCGAATAATAGGAAATATCTTTTGAAAATGTCAACATCGATTACATTCTTTATTTTTTGAGAGAAATAGAATTATACCAAAACATATAAACGTAAACCTGACCAATATCCTACAAAAGTAACCTCTTAACACGATCCCCGATGATGTTCACATATCGTTAAAACCGTTCCCTACCAAAGTGTAAATATAGAAGTACAACGTATATTATTCCCTAACCTCTAGACATAAAATAACCCGAGACAGGTTGATATACCGTTAAAATTCCTCAACCAACTAGCCAACCGACCAAGAAACTAAGATGGCGAAAATGTCACATTCATTTCCGAATATGTCACGCTATTTTGACGTCAGAAATAAAACAAAAACACGTAATTTCGTTTTTATTCGTATATTTTTTTTGAGATGAGGCTAGATATGTATTCTGATTTCTCGTCACATTTATTGCGGTATGTAAAAAATATATATTCGTTTCGTTTTATCTTCTACTAAAACTATTCCTCTTGGTTTTACTGCTTTCTACTACCGATCAATTTTTATTGGCGATGAAATTTTGAAGAAAAACAGACAAACTATTCAAAAGGTTTTCCCAGGTTAGGTGGTTGCTATGCTCGGATAAACAGAAAACACCCGAGGAAGGCCGCTATGATTTTACTTACCATAATAAAGATGAGGACAACAGTCCGAAAAATTAAAATTATAACCTTTTCTTTTACAAAAATTAATCGCCAATAGAAGGCAGTAAACTAAAGGGGAGTAGTTTTAGTAGAAGATAAAATGAAATAATAATGAAAATAATCTGAGACAGGTTGATATCCTGTTAAAAATCCCTCAACCAACCAACCAACCAACCAACCGACTAAGAAGCAGAGATGGCGACAATGTTAAGTTTTCTCCCGAAACGTCACGCTATTTTGACGTCAGAGTTTTAAAAAGATCCCGTCATTTTGTTTTTATTCGTGTAATTTGATGTGTATTATTTTGATTATTCGGATTGTTCGACTCATCTTTATTGCTGTATGTAAAAAAATATATTCGTTTCGTTTTATCTTATACTAAAACTATTCCCCTTGATTTTAATGCATCCTACTACCGATTATTTTTGTAAAAGAAAACGTATTTGAAACCTTTTGGTGGGGACGAGATTTTCAAAAACATTCAAACTATTCAAAATGATTTCCGAAGTTGGGTCATTGCTATGCTCAGATACACAGGAAACACCCGAAGAAGATCGGATGATATAGCGACCGAAACGCTGTAATTTTACATACCACAATAAATATGAGGACAACAGTTTGTAAAATCAAAATTATACACATTTTGTTTTACAAAAATTAATCTAGAAAACTAAAGCTGGTAGTTTTAATAGAAGATAAAACGAAATGACGTGATTTTTTTTTATTCTGACGAAGAAAGTTACTTGAAAAGTAACGGAAACTCACCATAAAGCGAGCGGGCTGTAGAATGCTCCTCATTCTAGTTGCAAAGCTGACGAGAAGTTCAATTCCATGATTCTTTTGTTTTGTTTGTTTTTAATATGTTGTGTAATTGATTTTGCGATCATCAGGAGAGAATGTGCACCGTTTCAGGGCCTTCCTCTCAACGGTTTTAACTGCACACCGACCCCCCCTCACTGATGTGAGGTCCCTCGGAATATGTCAGATGTATTGTATAATCAAATATATACGATTGAATAACGGCGAAAAGATGTTTTTAAACAACGCGTGCTATGGAAATATTGTGTGAATCGCGTTGCGCTTTCGCGAACAGCTGATGACATGACGTTTTACTGCGAATTGTTCCACGGGACATTTCTTTTTTTTCCATAACCACATCGAGCTGTTTTCCGTTATTTCTGTGAGGTGTTTTATGCACTTGGTTCTTTTGCGCCCTTTGATTCTTATTGGGCCCAGAAATTGGTACAGGGAGCTTGCGACGAATCCTCTTGCTCCAACCTCCACAGCTCTAACAAAGACGCTATACCCTTCTTTTCCCAGCTCTGTTCTAAGATCTTCGTACTTGCTGACGTAAAATAGCGAGACGTATTCGGGAATAAACTTAAAATTTGCGCGGGGACAACATACGTTGGCTTGATGTATACTATTTTAATGTTTCAGACTGTTCTCCTCATCTTTATTGCGGTATGTAAAAAATATATTCGTTTCGTTTTATCTTTTACTAAAACTATCCCCTTCATTTTACTGCGTCCTACTACCGATTGATTTTTGTAAAAGAAAACGTATTTGAATTTTTTAGTGGGGATGATATTTCTATACTTACGTTTAAATAAATACAGTAATTTCTGATTCCCAATCCTCGAATCCAAAAATTCATGAATACACTGGACTCCATGGTTAGCTCTATAAACATTCTCATATGCTTAATCCCAAGCCACACACTTTTATACCCAAACCAGGACAACAACCACAGTGTGAAATATGTCAAGCACCCTGCACGGTTAAACACTTCCTCGTAGAATGTGGAGCTTTCGCTCTCACCAGAAAATGAATTTTTGATAGAAATAATAGGAAATATCTATTTGAAAATGTCAATATAGATGACATTCTGTCCTTTTTGAGAGAAATAAAATTGTACCAAATCATATAAATGTAAACATGATCAATGCCACACAAAAGCAAGGACTTAATAAGATCACTGGCAAACATCACACATCATTTAAACCGTTAACTACAAAAGTGTAGATGTAGAAGTACAACGTATATTATTCCCTAACCTCAAGACATAACGGTATATCAACTTGTCTCGGGTTATTTTATAATTCCTCGACCAACTAACCAATCGACCAAGAAGCAAAAATAGCGCAAAAGTTGTTTTTTTCACAAATAAGTCACTATTTTGACGTCAGAATAAAAAAAAATAAAAAACACGCTATTTCGTTTTTATTCGTATATCTATTTTTAGATGAGGCTCGATGTGTATTATTTTGATTTTTCAGACTGTTCTCGTCATCTTTATTGCGGTATGTAAAAAAAAGAAAAGTATATTCGTTTTATCTTTTACTAAAACTATTCCCCTTCATTTTACTGCGTCCTACAGCAGATTAATTTTTATAAACTCCAGAAATTAACAAGTCATTATATACCGATTACGCATTGGTTACACAGGACTTGCACACTCTTTTATA
>CM042149.1:35109359-35121859 GCA_023376005.1 Doryteuthis pealeii | reverse complement strand
TCCTTGTGTAGTTTTCTCTAAGCGTTCTGTTATTTCAACAACAACAATAACAACAATAATAATAATAATAATAATAATAATAATAATAATTCTCTGGGACTTCGAGATAAAGACGGATCACCCTATCCCAGCCAGGAGACCAGACCTAGTGTTGATTAACAACAAAAAAGAGAACGTGTCAACTGGTGGACTTTGCATCTCCAGCAGATCACAGGGTGAAGCTGAAGGAAAATGAAAAGATGAATAAATACCTGGACCTTGCCAGAGAATTCAAAAAGTTGTGAAAGTGATACCAATTGTAGTTGGTGCACTTGGAACGGTACCAATAAACTTGGAAAAAAGACTGGAGAATCTAGAAATCAGAGGAAGAATTGAGACCATCCAGACTACTGCACTGCTGCAATCGGCTAGAATACTCAGAATAGTCCTGGAGACCCGAGGAGACTTGTTGTCACCTAGACTCCAGTGAAATACGATTGGCTAACGCTGTGAAAAACTCAAAAGGAGTAAAAATAATAATAAAGACCGGACCTAGTATTTATTGATGAGAAAAATATAACTTGTCACCTGGTAGATTTTGCAGTCTGAGCAACTACATGCCAGAGAATTAAGAAAACTGTGGAATATGAGGGTGAAAGTGATACCAATTGTAAGTGATGTCCTTGGAACGGTCTCCAAGCGTTTAGAAAATGGACGAGGAATTGGAAATCAGAGGAAGAATTTAGACCATCCTGGCAGTAGCATTGTAAAGATTGGCTAGAATATTCAGAAGAGTCCTGGAAACCCAAAGTGACTCGTTATCACTCTGACCCCAGTGAAAGACCACCAGCTAGCGCTGGTGTGAAAAGCTCGCATGGATTGAAATAGCTAGAATAGTTAGTGTAGTCTTGGAGACCTGGGGAGACTTGCTATCACTCAGAATCTAGTGAACTGGTGTGAAAAAATCGCAAGGAGTTAAATAATAAACAAATAAACAAATAGATAAACAGTAACCATAACAACAAACAAACAAACAAACAAAATGGTGTGTCAATATCTCTCTACTTCTAGGTACATCCACATGTGTAGATACTCGTATATATATATATATATATATATATTAAGTCTATGTACTTATAGAAAAATAAATCCGTCAAAGATTAGGAGATTCGTATATTTTGTTCCACCCCTTATGTCTAATCTAGACAAGATCAAAAACATAAATTTACGGGACCACACGCCATCAAATGCAAACCATTCCAGTTCCCAACCCTTGACATTCACTTAACCCACACGTCGTCACCCCACTGTCAAAACTGTGACCCTGGCAGCATCTCCGCCCTCTTCGGACTTGAAAACCCATAAGAAATACATAAACCTATAACAATAATCCTCGTTATTTAAAGTAAGCTTGTCAACAATAAACCTACATAAGGGAGTCTTCTTAGATAAGAAATACACACGCACACACACACACACACACACACACACACAGGGGCACTCACACACTAGATGACCTGTGAACCCATAGAGTTACCATTATAACAGCGGTCCATGAT
Source organism: Doryteuthis pealeii (assembly GCA_023376005.1). Lineage (NCBI taxonomy): Eukaryota > Metazoa > Mollusca > Cephalopoda > Myopsida > Loliginidae > Doryteuthis > Doryteuthis pealeii. The sequence goes on along the minus strand of CM042149.1, from coordinate 35,120,321 downwards.
GATAATGGTGCATCTATTTACTTACTTTAAACTAAATACTGCATAAATCATTAGTATTACATAGAAATACTTGATACCATAAATAGTATTGCATTATTAGCGGTTTGGTTTAGCTCAATCGGTAGAGGATCCGCCTTGGAACCAACTCGGTTCCACGTTCGATACCGGTACTCGCTCAGCGTATGAGTAGCACAGTTGGGATCTGTGCAGTAAACTGGGGAGCTGATGGCCTTACCTCAGTCGAAAAAACAAACATCTCGCACATATAACACTCGTGAAAAGAGGATAGACACCCTTGCCTACTAGAACATTATTAGTATTACATAGGAACTCCCGACACCATACATAATTGTGCATTGATTAGAATTTGATGGATCGTTTCTTTGTTTAATGGTCTACCAACATTTATTTAACAACAGACCATTCTTGTTGAAAAACAGTAGTGGTACTATCTAACACATAGTTGGGGGATGAGGAAATCATATGCATGAAACAGTTAATCACATCATAAGCGAATGCAGCAAAATAGCACAAAGGAATTGAAGAATAGGCACGAATGGTTAGGAAAGGTGATCCACTGGGAACTGTGCAAGAGATCAAAACTTGATCACATTGACAGATAGTATATGCACAAACCAGAATCTGTCCAAGAAAATGATTCCCATTACATTTTCTGGACTTTGAGGCACAAATAGATCACCCAATCCCGACCAGAAGAATAAACATGCTGTTAATCAACAAGAAAATATATTGTCATCTAGAGGATTTGGGTTTGTTCTAATGGCATATCATGTGTTATTTAATGCAAAAGGTATCCTTGCAGAAGAGTAGTAGTACTGTTTAATCCATAACTAGGGGATGAGAGGGTTCATACCTTTTCCTATTTCTCTTTCGCCCCCAAATTTATCATTCTTTTTCTCCTCTTTCCTTTTTCTTCTTCTCTTCCCCCTCTCTTATTTTTCTTTTCCCCTCTATTTCTCCTCTCCCACCTCCTTTTTTTTCTCTCTCTCTTCTCCGCCTATTTTTTCTTTTCATGCCCTCTCTTTTTCTCCTCTTTCTCCTCCTCTTTCTCTCCTTTTTATTCTTTTCTCTCTTCTCCCCTTCTCCTCCTCTCTCTCTCTCTCTCTCTCTCTCTCTCTCTTTCTCTCTCTATCTCTCTATCTTCTAATCCTATTTCTCCTCTTCCTGTTCCCTCTTTTTCTCTCTCCCCTTTATTTCTCCTTTCCCACCTCTTCTTCTTCTTCTTCTTCTTCTTCTTCTTCTTCTTCTTCTTCTTCTTCTTCTTCTTCTTCTCTCTATTATTTCTTCTTCTCTCTCTTCTCTCTTCGTATTTCTCCTCTTCCTGTCCCTCTTTTCTCCTTCTCTCTTTATTTCTCTTCTACCTCTCTTTATTTCTCCTATCTCTTCTATATTTCTTCCTCCTCTCTCTCTCTCTCTCTCTTCTATTTCTTATTCTCTCTCTCTCTTCTCTCCATATTTCTCCCCTTCATCCTCTTTCATTCTCTCTCTCCCCCTATTTTTCCTTCATCTTTGGTGGTCAGAACCGACAAGACATATTGTAAAATATTTAAAAGGTAAAAAAACATTTCGGACCGAAGAGTAAATCTGGTTTTCCGAAAATTACCGGAAAAAATCATTCTCGTTTTATTTCATCTACGCCTCATTTACTATTAAATCACTTACACTAATATTCTCTCATCATTAATTCGTTTTCTTGACCTGAGAATTTGATTTTTTTATACCTTTTATTTCAATTTAGAAGCCCACCGGGTTAAATCCGTCATTTTAACAAGCGAGGGGACCGAATGGGGAACAAGTTAGCGTCGGCGTTGAGATTCGTCAATGGACAGCGAGTCAAAAGAGACGTGTAATTTCTTCTTTAGATCTCAGGGTAACAGGTCCTTCATATACAAGCAGGACATTGTACCTGTATTAGGTTACTGTACCATACCCTCTCTCTCTCTCTCTCTCTCTCTCCCTCTCAAATGCTCAAACAAAATCACACACACAGACACACACACACAGACACACACACATAAACATACGTGCATATACACGGAACTTAACATACCCGTACTAGGTTCCATCTTCTTTCTCTTTCTCTTTTTCCCTCTCTCTCTCTCTCTCTCTCTCTCATCCTCTCTTCTCTTCTTTCTTTTTTCTCTCTCTCACACCCCTATGTCCACATAAGCGTAACAGACCACCTCTCTCTCACTCTTTTTTTTTTTCTTAATTTCTCTTCTTTCTCTTTATCTAACACACAAGTTCGCATACCCGTACGAGATCATCCTATTCCCTTCTCTCTCTCTCTCTCTCTCTCTCTCTCTCTCTCTCTCTCTCTCTCTCTCTCTCTCTTAAGCACACAAACAACACGTGCATATGCACAGAACTTAATATACCAGTACTAGATCACCCCTCTCCCCTCTCTCACACACATATACACACGTCAACATAACCGTAATAGACTACCCCACTCTCCCATTCTCTCTCTGTCTTATAAGTCCACATACCCATGCAAATTTCCCCCTTCTCTCTCTCTCTCTCTCTCTCTCTCTCTCTCTCTCTCTCTCTCTCTCTCTCTCTCTCTTCTCCATATTTTCTCTTTTTTTCACTCGTGCCCAGATGAGAAGCCCGCTTTTCCTGTTGTAACAAATTGCATCATTCGTAAAGCCAGCTTCCTTATTTGTAAAATATGACAGTTCATGTACGCTTAAGGGCACCTTCAATTACCCGTAAACTTCACTAAATTGTTAGGGTCGTAGAAAATGTGACTTGGCAATCAAAGTTCAAATTCTGGACGAGGCAGTTTGCATTTTACAAAACATACTTGCCAGTAGTCACGTGGTGTGATGGTTAGCATTGAAGGAAATAGACACGTTGAGACGAATTCAAATCTTTGATAAAGCTGTTTGTATTTCACATAGTTAACAAATACAAATGCTTAGGTTTTAATTAACAAACACAAGACTTTATGTTGTTTTTTTACCAGAGTTAATTATTTTCCTGTCCCAAGTTACCCAGCGAGAAATGGCCTCGGGAGATAGACCGCATCTTGCATCTGTCCCCTTCAAACAACCAACCAACGTTCTCCATCCACCTCTTTCAAACACTTAGGTCAGTCTCAAAACTTTCTCACTTATTAATTATTCTTAAACAAGTTTTGCGACCACGTATGGGAAATATAGGGCCAGTTTAGCTAAGTCAGTAGAACATCCGCCTAGGAACCACAAGGTTCCGGGTTCAATATCAGCCATCACTGATTCAGTGCATAAATAGCACAGCTTGGATATGTGGTAATGTAGGGAAACGATGGTAGGTGTTGTGCTCCACCCCAGACGGAAAAACAACCTCCTTGGTCAAACGCGAGTGAAAGGGGATAGACTTCCTCGCTGTTCTGCTGGTACCGACAATAGGTCACTCCATTGACTTTACTTTTATACCTAAAATTTGACCAACTCCTTTCCACAATAAAAAAGTTGCCAGAGTGGTCTTTTGTCGGTATCAACCGGATAGCGAGGGGGTCTATCTCCTTTTTCACTAGAACTAGACCAGGGAGATTGTTTTTGGCATTTGTGGTAGATCACCATATCTACCGTTAGCTTTCCATTCTACTGCATTATATGCGCTCAATTGGCGGGGACTGGTATCGAACCCGGAACCTTGCGATTCCGAGGCGGGTGCTCTACCGACTGAGCTAAACCGGACTGTAACATAATCCCGCTAAGGAAAATGCTCCAAAACCTTACAGATGTCCGTTCATTGCTCTAATAGTCGAGCCACCTAAGAGAGAGATAACGAGTTTCCCGCAAGTATCCCATTAGCAAGATACCTTTCAGTAGAGACGTACATCCTTCTGAAAATCTTCAAAAAAGATCCCTAATCTCGCTTTCTGGATTAAATATTCAAATAAAACATAACGAAGGAAAGGATCATGAGGTTAAAAAAACAAACATAAAAAAAGAATAAATAAAAAAGCGAATAAATAAATTTCTCTTGGAATTTGAGATTATTATCAATGCTAGCAAATACCTGCACCCTTTCGGCTGCAAGTATTTAAGTTTTAATGTAATAAAATATCATATCAAATTAGAAAGGATAGTGAAACTAAATAAGAATAAAGATAAAGATTTGAAACAGAGGGAGGTATAATCGAAAAATAAAACAACTGAAACTTACTCTTCCATCATTCCCATCTTTCATTGCTAAATTTTTATTTAGCTTAACTATATTACCTTAACTGAATTATGAAGTAAAGAAAAAATTAGTCATTTCTTGTAAATGGATTTCTTTTAAGATTTATCCACGAGATTTTTGCTAATATTCATTAAGATAAAACGAAACAATTTGAAATACTACTAATAATACTAAACACATATTTATTAAGATCAAATTTTTAATATCGGTATGCAAATTGCTACTTTGTTGTATATAGAAATATTTAAGATGATAACGGTCGTGCAGACCGTTATCATCTTAATACCCTCTGGTTAAAAACGAAACCGTTCAAATCGTCAAAGATGAAAAAATGTAAATCCTGATTATCTGGTATTGCTTATCTGCCGAATTCGTATTTCTTATGTGTGTCGTCACCTCAGGTAGATAATGGTCCATTCCGTTTTTATTATAAATTTCGAGTTTTGCAAGTTTCCTTTCCAGAACTTTGGGGACTATTCCAAGGTTTCTAACTAATCCATTTTCTATACCATTAGTAAACCAGTTCGAGCTCCAAAATAAATTTTAAGTATGAATCCCCCCCAATGGAGCCACCTGTTAGTCGTGGGTGGTGACCCGTGTTGCTTAAGGATGGAATCCTGGTGGTTATGCTGTCCATGACATGCAACACATCACTTTGGCCCTTACTTAGGCTAGATGGGCGCTCAGAGAAGCCCTCTACGATCAATTGGCTGATCACGTCAAACCCTAGCACCTATAGTATTTATTCCGACCTATTGCTATTATGGAAGACGCCACCCTTTTTATCAAATATGTGCTAAGAAGGCGGTGACTGAGCATCGTGTCCTGGGAATGACGTTAAACTGCACCTAATGGTGAAGTTCCAAATCTGGAGCTCTGTGGAGTGTGGAGTACCCCTAAATCACCATTACTCGCAGGTCTACTCTGATACGGAGTGATAGTCCTTGTTAGGCTCCAATTTATAGGTCAAATAGATCTATTTAAAAATTCTTCGTATTCGATAGCACCGTGTGCAAAAAAAATCATAAGAAACAACAATACAAAACAAATAGGACCATGCAATGAACATGATTCCCTAACTATAATCAAAGACGAGTTAACATGACGTTAAATCAAATCGTTTGGTATAATTAGTTCTTACATATTTACCAACCCCTCATCAGGAATAGGATGTAACACAAGTTCTATTTCTCAAACGGAGTTTAACAGGTTGGAATTCAGAGTTTTCCTTTTCCTAAATTGGTTGCCTAACTAAGGTTAAAGAGTCAAATTGGTCTTATTATTTTACTCATATCTGGACGGTGAATAGTTGGATGCATACCTTTCCACGCTAATAGCGCTATGTAAAATGCAAAGTTTCGTCCAGGATTTGAACGCTGGTCTTGGCCCATTTCCTACGACGATAACCATTACAGCACTTACCACACATATAATCAGTTCTTATGGTATCATTCTATACTGCTATTAATAATAGATTCATTTTCGGTTTTTTAAGGTTTCTGCTTCGTAACCATTTGCAGGTCATCTCATGTGCAATTTCCTTTGGTTGTCACTTGATGTATCCATAGAGTTGTTTTTCTTTCCATTTTTGTTTTCTAGAATATTTTGATTGTTTGTCCACAAGTTATTTCTCTTTATATCGCTATAACTGGCTGCTATAATCACCTTCTTCTTTTTCTAGTGAACAATCTTATTATAATGGAGAATCGGTGTTTGTCAGCGTGTCACTGAAACTACGCCAATACTTACATCACAATAACATCAAGTACATGCATAATTTTATCAATGAGTAATTTATAGTCAAAATCATTAATACGTAGAATAAATCTTAATCAGATTTTCATGGAGACATCGTTAATTATTAAGATTTGCCTTAAAACAGTCCGTGTTATTAGTGCGTTGAAAATCCTGCTATGTGTGTTATATATCACGAAGAAATATAGGTTTACATGATATATGGTGTGGTTAATTTGCAACGTATTAAAATCAATTCTATGAATGATTTTATATAGAAGCCAATTAAAATATAACTTAAATAAGTGTAATCTTTTATATGCGTTTTTATCTAATTTCGTTAGTCTTTCTAATCTATTTAATTACATTAAAACTTAAATACTTACGCCCGAAGGGCACCTATACTTGCTGTTGCTAATAATAATAATAATAATAATAATAATTATTATTATTATTATTATTATTATTATTGTTGTTGTTGTTGTTGTTGTTGCTATTGCCATTGTTATTGTTATTGTTGTTGTTGTTGTTGAAGACTTCAAAATGACTTCTACTTTTGTATAGGATTGACATTATTATTATTATTATTATTATTATTATTATTATTATTATTATTATTTTACAAAATTGATAAGCGTGTCACTACAGTCAGGTGCTGAAAGACCACCCACACCAAAACTCGGCCCTTCACAAACTATGTATTCCAACCCGACTCCCCCAATTCGTTTTGGATTTATACCCAAAACTTGCAATTCCCCCACTTTTTTATGACCCCTAAAGTACCACCTGCCGACAACTATCTCCCGGGAGGCGGGCGGATCTTGTCATTCGCTTTTTATGACCCGTGTTTACTTCTGTCCACTTCATTATTAAAGCCAGGTTATCGTGTCCGGGGCGAGTCCTACACCATTGCCCACCCGAAGGTTTGCGTTGAAGGGGAGTAGCTAAACCAGGAGAAACCTCTTGAAGTGAAGGTGATAAAAACAGACGGTGCTTAAAAAACAGACGTTATCCGAATTTAACGGTGCAATATGACACAAGGTAAAGACAAGATATATAGCGGGATCTTGTTATCTACGGAAGATAGGTTTGAAGATCCTCACCCCCTCACCCCACCCCACGGATGATGAAATACGTTGATAATAGCATAAAATTTGTACTGGGTATGTAAAAAAAAAATTCAGCGAGAAATTAACACCCAATTTTAAAAGAATTGCCTGCATCAATACCTTTGATTGATTGATTGATTTTAACGGCGTGTCACACTGTTTTATGCCAAGAAGTTAGGCAATTGTGTTCATTGTATGTTCATATTTGCATTTTTACCGGGAAAATAACACCCTATTTTTAAAAACGCAGTTGTCTGCATAATCGATTGATTGAGTGCTGATTTAAACGGCATGTCAAACCGTTTATGGTTATTTTATGCCGAGATGTTAGTGTATGGCGTTCATTGAATGTTCATATTGTATGTTACTATCAAATAAGAATATTTTTAAACTGATCCATTTGGCCCATACATTAGACTCAAACTTATACTCTGGTTCAGAGTGGGCCTGGGAGTAATGGCAACGAAGAGGGACTCCATTTTTCTCATATCTCCGGAACTGGAATCTCATCATCACATTTAGTTTAGTGTCATACCCAATACAATTTTTGGGGTGTGCGTATGTGGGGGTTGTCTCACCCCTCTGCAGGTGATACACTCAGTGTATTCTAAACCACGTCGACAGGGCTACAGTACCTTTCAGCTTTGCTACCATTATTGATAAAATATCACTTGTTATTAAGTTGATTATGGTCGTTTTAGTATACATTATAAGCCCATTTCTTAGCAGAAAGTTTACTTCATCCTCTAGTAAGAAATAGAATTTATGATTTAGACCGTCCTATCAACGGATAGAATACACTAAATATTAAAGTGTACCCCCCCCAAAAAAAAAAGAGGAGTGTTCTAGGTATGCCGCTAAATTGTGTTGGGGCTTTCGATCAAGTTACCGAATTAGGCAAAGATTAGCCAATTCAATAGTTAGATGGATGGCCATTTAAGAAATAGCAGGTACTGTAAGTAACCGAATATCAAAATGACTTTATTCGGCATTAAATAACCCGAAAAGTGTTGATATGCCCCCCAAAAAACAACCAACCAATCAACCAAGCAGTATTGGATGGCAAGGCTCCACTTCTGGAAATCTGAGAAACGTAGATCCACTCTTCTATTGCTATTACTTCCAAGTCCACTCTCAACCGGAGTGGTAGTACCTGTTAGGGTCCAATCTATTGGTCAAATAGACCTGTTTAAAGATATTCATATTAGATAAGAACACTTCATGCCATGTACCTGTAAATTATTTGTATTAAGAATAATTACCTTAAGCTATAATTGTTTACTAAGAATTATTATTTATTTGAAACCATAGAACTGAGTGCAAACAAATGGTAATTATTAAATAGAAATAATTACTGTAATTAATTAATACATACATTAATATTATATAGGAATACGTGAAACCATATTGCTGTGTGCATATTATTTTTATCAGATAGGAATACTTGATATCATTTATTTGTGTGCAAATAACCGTTAAGAAATATTTACACAAAAATATTAATATAAATGTATGCGATTCCTTATCCGCTATGCATAAAATAACCCAAAACGGATTGACATGCCGTTAAAATCAATCAATCAATCAATTATAACAATTCAGAGTAGATTGGTTAGATTTTACGACATGTCAACCCTTGTTGGGTTATTTTATGCCAGAGACGTTTTGCTTTATTGATTATTGGTGGGTACTCAACTTTTTAAAAAGTAATTTTTATTTTTTCTATGGGTCCCATAGATGGGATGCTAACAAATACAACCACTCCGAGTAGAGTAGCCTTGGGTAAAGACGATGAAGGAGTACTCTACACTCTCCCAGAGCTCTAAAATTGGAACTTCACCACCAGATTCAGTTTAATGTCATACCCAGGACCCTAAGATCTTCAGCCACGGATTTCTAGCACATATGTTAAAAAGGGATGGGAGTTTGCCATAAGAGCAATAATGTTGGAACAATCATATAGGTGCTAGGGTTTGATCAGCTAATTGATCAGAGGGAGATTCTCCGACAGTCCATGTACCCTAAGTAAGGGCCAAAGTGAAGTGTTGAATGTCATGAACTGCTTAACCACCTGGATTCCATTTTTAAGCATCATGGGCCGCCACCCACGGACAACAGGTAGCACAATTCGGAGGATGTTACCCCTCTGCAGAGGTGTTGTATACTCACATATAGTTACATAATAAGTCGGGTATATAACAGCGAAAGAAACAGACAGATATATCATAGGGTAGATGATTTTCTTACTTGGTAACTACTGCTTACTTTGTCTACTGGTTCTAACACGTCTGCTGCCATGTTTTTCTCTTGTTGGTCTGGTGGGCTTCTGTTAAGGGTTGGCTTGTTTTGTTGATTTCTTCGGACTGTCATCTCTTGTTTTAAATTACTTAACAAGATTTGGTTGTTTTATCATAATAAAGCTTTATTTCTAGAACCCAGCCCATGATTCCGCCACGGGGAGACCGACCCATCGGAGCCGACAATAGCGTCTGAGCTCCTCAGAAACCGGGTCAAATCAGAACTAGAGTAAAACTTATTATCACGGCGCCCAATCACACGCTTTCAAAGGGCAAAGTAAAAGGTCACCACCCGTCCATAACTGTCGGGTAATTTTCCATAGAACCCCGTTATTCTAAATATAACTGACCCTAATTCAAAATATTCTAACTACAGATACGTTCATAATTTATAATCTGCTCATAAATTATGTAACAGAGGTGCAGTCGTTATATTCTGCTGCACAAGCCAACAGGGCTGAACAATTCAGGTGTCAATAATTTAAAGTTTTGTGGACATTAATTTCTTAAAGAATATTTTCAAAATACTATTATTATTAAAGAATTATCATAGTTTTGTTTTTTGTTTGTTAAAATGGTTATACGAGGGAAAGTCAGAAAGTATCCGCTCTTTCGCTATAAATCATCTTTATCATTGTCTTGCTGCGTTCTGTGCATGCGTGCTTTTGTGGTCCCCTGATAGAAGTTTGGACCTGATAGCACCACTTTACTAGCTGTCTTTACAGTGTACATATGGCTGCTCAACAAGCAGCATGCGCCAAGGAAGTCACCCGATTTCACTGGTCGAAAGGAGTGTCAGGGGCTAAAATTCATTGGAGGCTTTTAGCGCAATACGGAGACAGTGCATTACTGCGTTGAAGTGTGTAAGAGTAGATAGAGAAGTTTATAAGCAGGACGCCCGAAGAGAGAGCAGGACGCCCATCAACATCCGCGACTGAAGAGAAGATTTAGCAAGCCCGAGAGATGGCAAGGCAAGTTATCATAATTGATGCAGCTTGTTCTTTGCAGATTATTCATGATTTTGTCTATCAAATCATCCACGATGAGCTCGGCTTCCATAAAAGATTAGTGCGGATAATTTTTTACTCTCCCTCGTATTTTAGTTCTTAGGAAATATATTTTATCAAGTTGTAGTTTAATAAAATTTTAATAAAAGTTTTGAGAACGGTTTTCATTATTTGTAAAACCTTATCTACAGAAAGCAATGTCAATGGACGATTAGGAAAGGAATGGGCTATTATAGATAGATTATTAACATATGGAAATCTGATCTCACTAATAAGATAAAGCGAATATTCTTCCAAGCAATAGCCATATCAGTGCTACTATATGGCTGCACCACTTGGACTCTAATGAAACGCTTTGAGAGAAAGCTGGATGGGTTCTGCACAAACATTCTTCATTTGAACAAATCCTGGAAGAAGCAAATTCACAAGAAACCTGCTGTGCGGCCAGTTGGTCACTATCAAACAAACCATCAGAGTGAGTTGAACATGCTGGACATTGCTAGAGAAACAAGGACGAACTCATAAGTGATGTTTTCCTATGGAGACCTACACATGGTCACACCAGTGTAGGGCGACCAGAAAAAAACCCACATCAATTAGCTTTGTTCAGATTCTGGCTGG
>CM042149.1:35091859-35106859 GCA_023376005.1 Doryteuthis pealeii | reverse complement strand
TATTTTGTTCCATTTGCTACTTGATCAGAAGGGAGTTTTCTTTATACCGTGATTTATAAATTATTTCTTTTCTAACCCTGGAGATTTCTCTTCGTGGACTGTTTTTGACTGAGTTAGGAAGGTTTTACGCTATAATTTTAGTCCATAGATAGTGTTGGATGTTCTAAGTATTCTGCGCGCGCTTCTTAGAATGACGTTTTTTGGCCATTCAATTTAACAGGAATTGTTTTCTCTTCCTGAAAGTGTGGCCGGAAATTAAGAGTTTCCTGTTGATTCTTATTTCGTGTAGCTTCGTCTTTTCTGAGGTGTCAAGTTGGGTTGGGTTGGAATGAAATTCAACGTTTACACAAATACATACATACATACATACATACATAAGTATAGCTTCAGTCTTGATATTATTTGAACACAACTCGTATTCTGAAGAAAATTAATGTTTCATTTTTTGTTCATTTTTATCTTATTAAATACAGCTTCAGTCTCTTTATTGTTTGAACACAGTTCGTATTTTGAAAATAATCAATTCATTTATTGTACATTTCTGTTTTGGTAAATGTAGCTTCAGTCTCGATACTTTTTGAATACACCTTGTTTTAAAGAAAATTAACGTTTCATTTTTTGTTCACTTTTGTTAAATACAGCTTCAGTCTCGATACTATTTGAATACACCTCGTACTTTGAAAAAAATAATTCATTGTTAATTTATGTCTTGATAAGTACAGCTTCAGTCTCGATACTTTTTTGAAAACACCTCATAACATTATGATTTCATATATGTTTAATTTCGATCTTTGCAGGTAAAAATTTAGTCTCAATGACATTTGAAAACAGCTGTTATTTTGAAGAAAATTAATGATTCATTTCTTCTTGGTAAATACAGATTCAGTCTCGTTATTTTTTTAGCATAGCTTATATTTGAAGAGAATTATAATTTCATATATTCTAAATTTTTTCCTTGTTAAATACAACTTCAATCTCGTTACGTTTTTGAACACAACTCATATTTTGAAGAAAATTATAATTTTATATATTTTTTTATTTTTTCCTAGTAAATACAGGTTCAGTCTCGATATTTTTTAACACACTTCGTATTTTGAAGAAAATTAAAATGTAATATCTTATTATAATGGAGATTGTGCATATTTCTGTCTGCAACCGAAATTTTATTATTATTTATATTACTATTCAAGTCAGAATTCCCTTAATGTTTTGCAATAAAAGATGGGAGTGATAGAAGTGTAAGTTTTAATTGTTCTATTTTTCGATTATATCCCTTCTGTTTCAAATCTTTTTATCTGCATCTTTATTTAGTTTCATTAGTCTTTCTAATTTAATATATTTTATTACATTAAAACTTAAATACTTGCGCCCGGAGGGAGCGTGTATTTGCTAGTATTGTTAATTTCTATCCTGGTAGATACAATTTCAGTCTCAATATCTTTTGAACACACATTTTATTTTCAAGTAAGTTTACGTTTAATTCATTGTTAATTTCTGTCTTGGTAAATGTAGCTTCAGTCTCGATACTATTTGAACACACACCGTATTTTAAAAGAAAACTAACATTTCATTCCTTATTAATTTCTATTTTAGCAAGTGCAGCCTCAGTCTCAGTACTTTGAACACACCTCATAAATGTATGAGTTTATGTACGTACGTATGAATATAGCCCCTGTACTTTCTTTTGCCAAATTAATCCGTGAGGGTAAATCTGAAACCCTTGTACTCATGAGACTTGGCCGAACATGATATCGTCAACTTGATTTATCTAGCGTTTATAAACTCCATTTTTCCCTTGCTAAGCTTCATTCACCCAAGCAACAAAAATAACAAGCCATTTGCTCTTCCATGCGAATTTGTGAACGTGTTTGCATCAATTAGGCAGAACTGAAATTAATTATTAGCAATTAACTAAACCTGATTATGTTACCGCTGCTTCTATAAGCGCCACTTGACGAAGAAAGTATTATATTAGTGAACTCTTAAAATTACTGAGGTGTATTTTTGTTCTTTTTGTACTTTTTTTTTGGTTTTGTTTTTTTTTTTTTTTCCTAACGCAAAAATGATAGCCTAAATCCTTCAAAGAAAAAAAATCAAACTGGTTCGCCTTTGGGTTAGAAGATAGAAACTCTGATCTTCAGACGTAACTCTTGTGAATTAGTTCCATTAGGTGTCGTTTTCTAAGCTTAGATAAGCCTAGTCTGGCACAAGGCCTTGTGAGTATTCGAACTTTTTAACGATGATTTGCCAACCTAGCCTGCTAACCGTTTTACCACGAGAAGTACCATGTTAATTTTATTAGTTGTCATTTACTAAGTTTAGTGTAGTTTGGTATGAGGTCAGACGTATGGGACACCCGGTGAGAATCAAATTCACTAAAATGGTAACGCAAGTTACCCCATTAATTCAATTAGTTGTAATTTACTAAGATTAGTTTGGCACAAGGTCAGAAATATGGGGCACCCGGTGAGAATCGAATTCACTAAAATGGTCAGCTAGCCTAGATTGTTAACTAGTTACTTCAATTGGTTGTCATTTACTAAGATTATTTTAGTTTGAATCAAGATCAGAAGTATGGGCACGAATCGAATTTACTAAAAATGATCTGCCACCCTAGCTCACTAACGATGATACCACGCGAAGCACCCCATTAATTCAATTAGTTATCGTTTACTTAGATCAGTTTAATTTGGTATAAGATCAGAAGTATTGAGCACACGGTGAGAGTCGAATTCACTAATATTAGTCTGCTAACCTAGTTTCCTTTTAGATAAAAGTTAATGTGCTTTTATGGCACATCGACTCATAAATTGTCTTAGACATTTAATAAATATAGATTTTAGGGATAGATTAATTGGTCCGACCTCAGGTCCAAGCTAAAAGGATAAGGATCAGGTTTAATGTCTGGTGCCTAATGCACCTCCTAAAGAGGAGGGGGGCAAAAGGAAGAGACCAGTTTTTGTCATCACTTTCCCGGGAAGTTCACTTCCTAGGAGAGTCCTCATATTCAATTGACCTTGTGTCATATCCTGTCATCGCGGCAAAGGCGGATAAATCCCATCGACAAAATGGTCATATAAGGATTGGTGAGGTTATATATTTCCCATTTTGGCGTCAATGATCGGAGTTTGAATCCGGTTAAATGCTGAATTTCAAAGCAGTACGAAAGTTCTTCTTACTTGGAAATTTGTTGCAATTTCTCAACCACTTGGACTTGAGGATAGACGGATGTTCTACATTGATTACTATCTCGTCCGAGTTCCATGTCGAATTATACTCTTTTATGCACTTACGCAACCAATCCGCTCGAGTAGGAAGCGACACGCAGTCAATTTTAAGTAGAGCTTAACAGGTTTTTAATACAGAGTTATCTTTCTTTTAGACCGATTGCTTTACCATGGTTAAAGAGCTCAGTCTGTCCCACTATTTACTCAGAGTTAGGGATATTATGGTTAGATTCATATTTTCCCAAGGATATTAGCTCTATGTGAAATACAAACAGATTCGTCCAGGATGTGAACTTGTCACCGAGTCCATTTTTAAGACAATAACCATTACACAATGATTTGCCAGCCCAATGCATCTTTCTTGGGTGGTTTGTTTGATAGAAAGCAAGCGGATTTACCGCTGCTTTTTGTGGGGTGTTACTTCCAAGATTTGTTCAAAACATCATTGTAGTTCCCCCAAAAATGTTGTCCAATCGATTCGTTCAAGTGGTACAGCCATACAGTAGTACGGCTACAACTTGAAAGAATAATCGCTTTATCTTATCAGAGAGATTAAATTTCCACATAATCAATAATCTGACTATAGCAGTCCATGCAGAAGATGAAAGACATTTGAAGAACGAAGCTATAATTCACATAGTGCTAATACTCTTGGGAAAGGTATGAATCCAACTACTCTCCCTCCAGCTATGGGTGAAAGTAGGGCAGATTGGGCTCTTTAAAATTGGTTAGGCAACCAGTCTATGAGAAGGAAAACTCTGAATTCAAATCTGTTAAATCCGTTTGGGGTAGTCACTACTAGAGTAGGTTCAATCCTATTTAGTGATCTATTAAGAAAAATAATGATTTTAACACTTGACCTACTATAAACGCTCATTATGATTGCCTTTTTAAGACTAAAAGGCTAAGTCTTACTCTAGAACAAAGTTTTTCAACCGTTGTGCCGTGGCACACTAGCGTACCGTGAAGTTTCCGTGAGTATGCCGTGAGTGTTGAGGACGGTTGATCATCCCCCTATATGTTTATTCTATTAATTTATTATTTTTTGTTTTAATTGACTAAAATATACGTTGTTTTCTTTTGCACTTGTAACACATTTTCACTAATCCTTTTCTTTTAAAATTCAAATGATAAAATAATTATATGTTTATATACTAACGGTTTACCTCGATCAATTTATTGCCCAGATTACTGTGCCGTGAGATGAAAAAGGTTGAAAAACTCTGCTCTAGAAGGAAAGACTGCTAATATCACTTATTCTGAAGTATTATAAGGCTAAAAACCTTACTCTTTTTTTTTTTAGAATACTGTTTGCTCTATTATTCTGAGTTTTTAAAAAATATTGTGGCGAATAACATGACTGAAGAGAAAATTTTTATTATTTATTCAACTCAAAGAACACACAAGGTGTAAATAAAGATTGTGAGTTTTAACTGTACAATCAAGAAGGTATAATCCCTTTAAAAGCCAGGCAGCTCAAGAGTAATGAGATTCTTTTATCACAAATATATGTTAGAATGTATATAGAATATATAGAATATGTTTTATAACATTTAAGTTTTGATTGTTTTTTCTCCCAAGAAACACCGCGTACACCAGCAAGTAAGTATTTCTTTCGCGTATATAACCTATTTGAAGATTGCAAATTTTACAAGTTTACTTGGTAGGGAGAAGTGAATTTAGTCCTTTCCCAAGGTACTAGTTTCTGACCTGAGCCATAAATGGGTCATATTGTACTAAATATTTTTCAGAGCTTTTAAAGTATTTAATTGATGCAACTTTTTGGTATTCTCGAGCGGGGGTTAAACAAGTGCACCTCTTGGCATTGCAGAAGAGTATCGACAAGTGAAGCTTAGCCAGATGTGATCTAGAAGTGTCTGTGAGAAAAAGGGTGTAACTTCCCGAATAGATTCTCACATCCAGTCCTTTTGTCGCCGCTTGCTAATCTTGTGCACATATCAGCTTTCTGCCCTGTCGGCTGTAGAATACGCCGACTACACCTCTGCGGAGGGGTATTATCCCTCCGATGGGGCAACTGTTTGGCCGTGGGTGGCGACCCGTGATGCTTAAGGTCGGAATTCTGGTGGCTGAGCAGTCCATTACTTGCAACACTACTCTTTGCAACCTTACTTAGGCTACAGTCGGTCGGAGAGAGACCCTCCTATCAACCAGCTTGTCACGCCAAGCCCTAGCACATATATGATTGTCTCAACCCTATTGCCTTTATGGCAGACCCCAACACTTTTTATTATATATGAGCTAGGAGGCGGTGACTGAGGGTCTTAGTCTCCTGTGGATGACGTTATACTACATCTAATGGTGAAGTTTCAGTTTTGGAGCTCTGGGGAGTGTGGAGTACCCCTTAATTCCTATTGCGCCCAAGTCCAGTTTGACCGCGAGTACTAACACCTTTTAGGGTCCGATCTATGGGTTAAATAGAAAAAAAGTTTAAAAATGTAAAACTTTAAAAAAAACCTTGAATACCCATTAACCTTAAATAGAACAAAACGTCTTCGGGATGAAATAACCCAACAGGGGTTGACATGCTGTAAAGAAATTTTAAAGAAACAACCTGATGGGTTTACAAGGCAAAATCGGCGAAGTAGCCTATTCTCGGTATCAGATGTACAGCGAGGGAGTCTGTCCTTTTTTCGCTTGATAAACCAGAGAGATTGCGTCAGGGGTGGAGTACCACAGCTACCATCAGCTCTCCACTTTACTGTACAGCCCCAAGCAGTACTATTAATGTGCTGAGTTTACGAGGGCCGGTATCAAACCTAGAACCTTGTAGGTCCTTGGAAGATGCTCTATCAACTGAGAAACACGACACATGCGTCCAATAATACAGAAAAAATATGGTACCCCCCCCCCCGCCAAAGTAGGTATTTACTCAACCCGTTCCCTATGAGTAGGATTTGACACAAAGTCACACATATAGGGTATTCAGCGCGGATTGAACTCGCTATTCAGTACTAATGGATATGCGAGACGAGAGTATCTCGTGTTCTTATATATCTTATTATAATGGAGATTGTGTTTTTTTCTGTCTGTAACCGAAACTATATTCCTACTCAAGTCACAATTCTCTTAGGTATTGACATCTCATTCTCCATGATTTTATTTTTATCTAAACTCAATTATTAATAAAATTGTCTTACATTATTAATACTGTTAACTATGTCTACATACTGAACATGCAATTATATTTATATATACAACAAATAGCGCGGTTTACAGTGTGAACGGGAAGGCTAATTTGCATATTAATATTAAAAAATCGAATTTAAATAAATATGTGCTTAGTATTATTGATTTCTAACTGTTTGGTTTTATTTTATGAATATAAGCAAAAATCTCTTCAATGAATCTTAAATGAAATCTATTAACAAAATAAAATAACTGTAATTTTATTCTTTACTTTCTCTTAACTAAATACTTAAATTAGAAATATAACAATGAAAGACGAGAGTGATGGAAGAGTAAGTTTCAGTTGTTCCATTTTTATTATACTCCCAGTGTTTAAATCTTTATTATACCCCCTCTGTTTCAAATCTTTTTATCTGTATCTATTAATTTCATTAGCCTTCTAATTAATACAATATTTTATTACATTAAAACTTAAATACTTGCACCCGGAGGGTGCATACATTTGCTAGTATATATAAAGTCTTATATATATATAAAGGGGTGGAGGATACGCTAATGCTTATCAAGAGACCATAGAAAACTAGGGCTTGCCTCTGGTGTAAATCTATAATATTACAGTATTAAATGTAAACGAAGGGGGCCTTATAATCTATCAAGTACTGGAAATAAATTTCTCATAATTTTGGTTGACGAACGAGTGAGATGTTTTGGATAAATTAAATCACATAATCATATAAACGAGAAAGAAACAGATAAATATATAGATATATAGATAGATTCATGCTATCTATCTATCAAAAGAGTGATATATATATATATCACTCTTTTTCTCTCTCCCTCCCCCTCTCTCTAACTCACTATATATATATGTATATTTCAGTATGTATGTATGTATGTATGCATCTATTTATCAATCTATCTCAGTGCGTATCAACGTCACCAGTTATAGTTTGTGAAATTGATTCGTAGGAACACAGCATAATTTGAATTTTCATATAGGTATTATGCTTTCTACGCACGCACACATCTATTTATTTATCGTTATTTTTCTGTCAGGCCACAGAGAACACTGTCCGCTAAAATACCTGCACACACGCGCACAAACATGTTGTAATCTATCTATCTATCTATCTATGTCAGCCTGTTGGTATGTATGTATGTATGTATGTATGTATCTATCTATCTATCTATCTCAATTCGTATCAGTCACTAGTTGTAGCTTGTAAATCTAATTCCTAGGATCACAGCATGAGTTACACACACATATATAAAATTATCTCTCTCTCTATCTCTCTCTTCACATATATTTATCTGTCCATATCTCCCCTCTCTCTCTCTCTCTCTCTCTCTCACTCACTCTCTCTATCTCTATCTCTTCTCTTATATATATATACATATATATATATTATATATATATATATATATATATTCATTTTAACAATATTGTGTTTTCATACCCTTTATATATATATATATATAATATATATATATATATATATATATATATATAAGAGAGTTTCATAATTTGCTTGAAGCATTGTGTATGTATTGGTTAGGAGGTTGATTTAGAAGGCTATCACAATGCAGTTTGGAATAAATAAAAAATAATAATACGGTAACAATGGTGTTGTGTGTTGACCTGTATTTTTTTTATTATTTCTTGAATTTTTCGAGGTAATACCTCTTTATCAAAAGGATTGAACTGAAGCAGTACAGCTATGGCATTTCTTCCCAAATAATATGTATATATATATATATATATATATCAGTACGTATCAACATCATTAGAAATAGCTTGTGAAATTAATTCACTGCAACACAGCATTTGAAATTTGATAAAGATATCATGCTCTCACACATGCAGAAACGCACACATATGGTTATCTACCTATCTCTGTTTATTACTATATCTATCTATCTATCTATCTATCTATCTATATATATATATATATATATATATATATATATATATATATATATATATATATCGCAGTCTGTTCCCATCTATCTATCTATCTATCTTTTTCTGAATGCTCTTATTCCAATTACTTGATTGGAAATCGTTTATTAGGTATGTGCAAAACTTTCCAGTCATTTCTTTAAAAGTCCTGTTTTCTCCTGCGTATTCAAACATAAATCATAAGACAGAATTAATGGCGCTGGGAAGTTTTTCACACCTAATAACATTCACTATCTTGAATATAAAAATTGTAAGGTGTGAACTACGTTCATTAATTTAGGCGGATACACAATTCTCACTCATAAAATATTTCATATTTATATCATTTTAGAGTCTTCTGTGTATGACATTAAACTGCATCTAGTGGTGAGGTTTCAATTCTGGAGCTCTGGGGAGTGTGGAGTACTCCGTCATTGCCATTAAACCTCACCCAGCAAACCAACTACAGGGTGATTGTAATGCAATTCCATCCCCTATTTTTAAAAATCGTATAATTTGTTTCTGAATTATTATTTTTCCAAAATATGAATATGAGAAGAACATTCATAACATGGGGGTTTATTCCAAATTTAATATGAGTACCGACATTCGCCTCCAATTTTCAAGCCGCTCGTGAATTAGAATTAAATTAGAATTAAACGTCCAGAGATCTTTATGGGGCTTTGAATTTTGAAACAAGTTAATCACTTTGAAAAAACAACAACATAAATTTAACTGCCATATATTAAGTAACTTGCATTAAAGAATTGAGAAAAATTTAACTGCACAAAAAAAAATCATTAAAATAGGGAATTACTTTTCAATCACCCTGTATAACTTTAGTTAAATTTGGCAACGAAGAAATTATTTTAAATCTGTAAGAACGAGAAAAATAAGAAAAAACAACAACATAAATTTAACTGCCATTATTAAGTAACTTGCATTAAAGAATTGAGAAAATTTAACTGCACAAAAAAAAATCATTAAAATAGGGAATTACTTTTCAATCACCTGTATAAATTTGGCAACGAAGAAATTATTTTAAATCTGTAAGAACGAGAAAAAATAAGAAAAGGCACAACATTTTTTTTTTAAACAGAAACGTAAGAGACTAAAAACGTCTTCACCCCCCACCCCAAAAAAAAGAATATGACAGAAATGTGTTTAAGACAAAACAAAACAAAAGAAAAGGGAAAGAAAAAGACAAAAATAATCGTTAAATATCACCAAACGTGAAAGAGGAAAATAAAAAAAGACAAAAATAAACAGATCTTCGAAGAGACAAGATGGAGAGCAGAAAAAGAGAGAGAGAGAAGAGAGAGAAGAGAGAGAGAGAAGAGAGAGAGAGATAAGAGAGGAGACGTAGGGGTTTAGGTGAGGTTGTGGGGGTGAAAGAGAAAGAAAAAGTAAAAAAACAAATAATCATTAAAATATTACCAAACGTGAAAGAAAAAGGGAAAGAACAAAAAAATCTTCGAAAAGACGAGATGGAATGAAGAAAAAAAAAGAGACAGAAAAAGAATTAAAGGAGACGAAGGGGTGTGGTGAGGTTATGGGATGAGGGTTTTGAGCGTTTAATGAGGCGCTAGTGTGTCATGGCTGTGCCCTACGAGTGTCGACTGCCTAACTGACACCTGATACAAAACAAGTGGAGACACAAGAGAAACGGAAACTCTCCAAGTGCTTAAAACAGAAGTGGTTGTTTATCACAAGCAAATGACCTCAATAAATAACAAGAGACCAGTTTTTCCCGCCATTTTTCATATTGACTCATTTATTTTTTTAAAACGAAATTTTATTTGCTAAATAAACACACACATAAATATGTATTATGTATGTATGTTGTATGTATGTATGTCGGGTTACTTAAAAGTACTTCTGGTACTATGTAACACATGTAGCCAAATACTACTTGCTGCATAGTTAGGTGATCCATAACTAAAATGGTCCTTTTACCTGTTGTGGCACGGTGAGAGATAAGACCTGTTAAGAGGCGGATGAAACCTGCTTGTCGGGTCCACGGCCATTTTGCATATAAATACCGAAAAAGACCAAAAAAAGTTTAGATAAATCAGCCATTTAAGAGTAAGAGGGTTTGAGAGGCAAACATTATTCCAGTGACAAGGAAGTGAAATCTGAAGTGAAGAAGTGGCCCAAAGAACAGTCAACAGAATTTCACGGGGCAGAGATACATGCACTCATCCGAAGGCGGATCATAGCTATTGAGAGAAACGGTGACTATGTGGAGAAGTAGGGATGTGATCCACAGAGAACCAGTTTCATTTTGATGTATGATACATGTTTCTGTGTTGGTAATTATACCTGTCCTAAACAAAATGGCATTATCTTTTTGACTCATCTTCGTAGATATATATATGTATATATATATTATATATATATATATATATATATAATTACAGCATTTCAATGCTGTAGTATTTGATAGCTCCAAATAATATTTGGATTGTATAATTATTTCATTAAAAATAATAAGATTCCTTATCTTTGATTTTGACGGCTATTAACTTTTATTAAATTATTGGTAAGGGTTTTACTTATTTATAAGCGATACTGTATTTATGAGATATTTAACTTCATCTAGAAATAACTGACGGCTTTGTCCTAATGTTAATACACACACATTTCCTGTGTACATTCAATAGTTTTATTTGCACAAACGTTCATACTGTGTGCAATCCTCAATAGATATGTTTTTATTTTCGCGCCAAAATTATACTGACAATCTTTTCATGAAGGAGCAGATTAATTTACAAATTGCTATATCATCATGACAAAAAATAATAAGTTATTGTCTCAGCGAAAGAAGACGATTTCATTCAGCAAAAGCTGTTGCTCGACAAGACGTTTCTTGTTTAGGGTTAACTAGCAGGGATACCCGTTGGTTCCCGTATTGCCACAAGGTATTCTTTTCTGATCTGTTTTTTTTATTGTTACATGAAAAAGATGTTTGCAATCACACAAAGGAAAAAATACATGAATAACATGTGATATATAGTGAAGCAGTGCACAATGTGTCAGCACACTAACCACCAGAATACTATAAACCATAGTATGAACTAGTTCAGCCATTTATTTATTTATACATATATAAAAGGCAGTTGGTGTTTATGTATGTATGTATGTATGTCCGGAGGAAAGTACGAAAATAAAACAACTAGCGACAAAGCATCTCCATGTACCTCCATTAAATATCACTGGTTCTTGGTTTTTGTGAAAAAAAAATTTGATGATTTGATTCATATTTGAAAATATTTAAAATTAGAATATACATAGAAATAGCATTGAAATTCTATTTTAAAATGTCCAGCCTTTGTAAATCTCAAAAGTAAACAAATCAATACACCAAAGTTTTTTTGTCCCCCTCTACTTATGTGATGCTAGGTAGCAGCTTTAGTGTGATATATAGTGAAGCAGTGCACAATAGGTCAGCGCACAAAGCAGTGCACAATGGGTCAACTCACAAAGCTGTTTCTCGGACAAGGCGATTCTTGTTTAGGGTTAACTAGCAGGGATACCTGTTGGTGCTCGTATTGTCACAAGGTATATTTTCTGATCTGTTTTTAGAATTGTTCCATGAACATTTTTGCAACCCAACAGAGAAGAAAATGAATAATAAAATCTTAATAACCTATCTCCTGCGATATAAAGGTTGTATATTATCCGCCTTTCGGGACGGTTAAATGAAGGTAAATAATTGGTTTCAGGTCCCTACCCTCAGGAGTGTCCTCGATATGACGTTAAACCGCATCTAATGAGATTCCAATTCTGGAGCCCTTGAGAGTGTGGAGTACCCCTTCATCGCTATTACTCTCAGGTCCACTCTTACCCAGATTAGTAGTACCTATGGGTTTAAATAGAAAAATGACTTTGAAAAATCTGTTTAAAAATTGAGTTTAGAATTTTTTTAAATTGAATACCCGTCAACAATGAATAAAACAAAACGTTTTCGGCATAAATAACCCATCAAGGTTTGACACGCAGTAAAGTCAAAGCATCCATCCATCCTTACCTCCAGGCAGCACCAATCCACTAGCCTAAAAGGGGCAAGGACCGGTTTAATGTTAGGTAGCTGAAGCGCCCCTGACAATGCACGAAAGCACCGCCACTGCACAAACTTGCTCGGTAATCTTCGTGCGGACCTCCAAATTCAGGAAGCTGAGCCTTAAAGATCTAACAAGCGGCTGTGGTAGCTAAAGATCCTTGAAAAGGAAAGATAGTGTCATCAAATGAAAAAAGAAATATGTTGCATTTTTAAAATTTCTACAGCGACATTAATCATCATCAAATACGGGGAGATTAAAAAAATTATACACACTCTTGTTTTATGGAAGCTGAGTTCATCATGGATAATTTGATTGGTAGAACCATGAGCAATCTGCAGAGAACAAGCTACTTTGTCGATAATAACACGCTAGTTCGCCATTACCATCTCTTGAGCTTGCTGAATCTTTTTATCAGTGATGGAGTTTGTGGACGTCCTGTTCCCTCTTCGTGCGTCACGCTTGTTTCGGTCACTTTTACAGTCCTTTATCCGCTCATACACTCTTCTACGCGGTAGTGAACTGTTCCCATATTGTGCTAAAGGCCTTCAATAAATTCCAGCCCCTGTCACTCCTTCCGACCAGAGAAATCGGATCACTTCCTTGGTGCATACTGCTAGTGGGGCGGCCATGTTTACACTGTAAAGACAGTAATCAAAATGACGCGATCGAACTCAAATTTCGAACACGTGACCCAACAGTGCCAAATATAAGCACGCATGCGCAGAACAAATGTAATGGTGAAAGTGCGGATACTTTTTTACTCTCCCTCGTAGAAAAATATTTACAGTCAAAATTTAGCAGTTAAGTTGTTTAAAAATATATATCCTTTGCAAAACGGAGAGTAAAACATTTGAGATTTTAAAGGTTTATTTTGTTATTTTAGCCAGAAACCGATTCGTCTGTCATGTTATGAGAAGGAATTTCGTTTGTTTTTTAGGGATGATTTTCATGGGTTCGAAATAACTCACACGTTTATTTATTATCTTTTCCTTCGTCTAACATCATTATGAACACTGTCAGTAAATTGATCTAGATCAACACTTTAACGCATGAAAATAAAACAAAACCATAAAAGTTAGTGAGTTGATGGTTCAAGTCAGTATATTGAGTACAACCAAAGTCAAGGACAAAATGGTGTCTGGGAATGACGTTAAACTATATCTAATGGTGAAGTTCCCAGAGCAGTAAGACTTAGCACTCACCCAACCAATGGGATCACCTGTTGGCCGTGGGTGATAGTCCGTGATGCTTAAGGTGGCTGAGCAGTCCAAAACATGTAATACTCCACTTTCCTCCTTATTTGAGCAAGACAGGCGGCCGATGATGCCCGATCCGATTAATCTGGCTGGTCACATCAATCCCTAGTATCTTATGATTAAGTGCCGACCGTATTGTTCTTATGACAAAAAGGGTAGGGTTTTGCAATATTTGTGCTAGAAAGTGTTAATGTGTGGGTTTCACGTAACTAATCTGCATCTAGCGGTGAGTACCAGTTCTGGACATCTGGGGAGTAGGAAGTACCCCTTTATCGTCATTATCCAGGCCCACTCTAACCAGGAGTGGTAGTACCTCTACGTGACTGTTCCAGACTATAAGCTTAATTGAACCTACTGATGGGATATACATGATCAGTAATTCAGCGCCAGGATAACGCGCCAGGGATTTTAAATGCTGACCATCAAGCTAGGCAAGCTCACTCCTCTTACTTATTCTGGCGTTGCAAAATCTTTCTCAATTCCAATTGGCCTTGAAGCCAGACAATGTCAAGCTTGTGAAATAGCTTTTATTTCAATTCTTTTTCTTTTTTGTTTTTTTATTATTTTCCTTCGTTCATAATTCATTCTACTTTTCGCACTACAGTTTTTTTTTTTCTTCTTTTTTTTTTTTTTTAATCTTTATTTCGTTCTTTCCTCTCGTTCTCTCAGTTTACGCTTTCTTTTTCTTTCTTTCTTTCTTTTCTTTCTTTCTTTTTCGAATCTTATTTCTCTTGTATTCTACATTTAAGTTCACTTTTTCTTTGTTTCTTTGTTTCTTTGTTTTCTTACTATCTTTCTAGTACCACTTTCTTTTGCTTTAGCAGTTTATTTTTTTTCTTTCTCTCAGATTAACTATCTTTCTTTCTTTCTTCTTTCTTTCTTTCTTTCTTTTTCAAATCCTATTTTTCTGCTTTGTATCTCTACATTCAGTTCCTCGATTGCCTATTTGCAATTTTGTGGATTGTGTATTCAGATTGTTAATTCTTTCTTTTTTTCTTGACTTCATTTTGAATTTTAGCTTTTTCACCTTCGCTTCGTCTTTATTTTTTGCGTCTTCGTTTTCCTTCCCTTCCTGTGCTTCCTTTGTATACGGAGTTTTTGACTAGTTCTATGCCTTCTTTCTCTACCGGCATGCCTGATTTGTCTGCTTTTCAAAAGCTACGGCCTTTCATGTATTATTTTATGTCTTAAGTCAGATTCTGCTTGTTAGTTTATATTTTCCTCTTTTATCATCTGGTCTTTGTCCGTGTTCCTTCCATGTCTCGTCTCCTCGTCCTCTCTCCTCTTTCTGTTCACTTTCTTGTCTTTCTTTCGGATGCTCAGAACAATTTGATAGTTTCTTGTCGTTCTTGTGTCTTTGATTGCTT
>CM042149.1:35086446-35091759 GCA_023376005.1 Doryteuthis pealeii | reverse complement strand
TTGACGTGTGTATAATTGTGTGGCGAGAAGTGGGAGAGGAAAGGTGATCTAGTATAGCATGGGTATAATCAGTGATCTGTGCAATAGCATACGGTGTTTGTTTGGTCGCTTAAGAGGAGAGAGAGAGAGAGAGAGAGAGAGAGAGAAGAAGAGAGAGAGAAGAGAGAGAGAAGGGGAACAGGAATGATTTCGTACGGGGTATGCGAACTTGTTGTGTTAGATAAAAAGAAAGAAAAGAAATTAGAGAAAGAAAAAAAAGAGTGAGAGAGAGGTGGTCTGTTTACGGCTTATGGTGCGAACATAAGGGTGTGTGAGAGAGAAAAAAGAAAGAAAAGAAAGAGTGTGTGAGAGACGAAGAGGTGGGAGAGAGTATGGTGTAGGTATAAAAAGTGAATAAAAAGATAAGAAAGATGAACTAGTGGGTAGTAAGTTCCGTGTATAGTGCACGTGATTGTTTATGTGGTGTGGTGTTTAGTTGGGTGTGTCGTGTGTGTGTTGATTCTCTGTTGCATTGTGCTATTCTTTGAGAGATACAGTATGATAGTGTGTAGGAGAGAGAAGATATCGATGTGCACGTGAGTATAGAGATGCTTGGTCCCTATCCCATTTTCTTCACCAGTTCCCTCGTCTCTCTCTTCGCGTAGTTTAATCTTTATTCTCTCTCGCAATACCTGGAGGATAACGGAATCGCGTCTCATAGACCGATGTACGGGTATTGTCGAATGTTGAGTGTGTCAAGTGGAGAGAGACGAGACGAGAGTATGAGTGAGAGATGTATGTCAGATTAGTACTTTGTGTATTGGAGTTAGCATGAGGGGGTGGGTTATGTGGTACATCGTAACCTTACTACAGGTATATCTTTATGTCCTTCTTGTTATACTTGTAATTGGCACCTGTTATCTTTTCTCTCTGAATTCTTGAGAAAAGAAGAAATTACCGTTCTCTTTTGGTGGACGCGCTGTCCATTTGACGCTAATCTCAAAACGTCCGACGCTAACTTGTTTCCCCATTCGGATCGGTCGCTTGTACAAATGACCGGATTTAACGCGCGGCGGGCTTCTAAATTGAAATAAAAGGTATAGAAATAATAAATTTTCAGGTCCAAGAAAACGAATTTTACTTGATGAGAGAATATTAAGTGTACGTGTTTAGATAGTAAATGGAGAAGCGTAGATGAAATAAAACGAGAAATGATTTTTTCCATGGTAATTTTTCGGAAAACTCAAAGTTTACTCTTCGGATCGCGAATGTTTTTTTACCTTTTTTAAAGTAATTTTACAATATGTCTTGTCGGTTGCCCAACCAAAGATGAAGGAAAATAGGGGGGAGAGAATGAAGAGGATGAAAGGGGAGAAATATGGAGAGAAGAGAGAGAGAATAAGAAAAGAAGAGAGAAAGAGCGAGAGGAGAGAGAAAGAGAGAGAGAGAAAGAGAGAGAAGTGGAGAAATATAGAAGAGATAGGAGAAATAAGAGGAGAGGTAGAGAGAGAAATAAAGAGAAAGAAGGAGAAAGAGGGACAGGAAGAGGAGAAATACGAAGAGAAGAGAGAGAAAGAAAAATAATAGAGAGAGCAGAAAGAAGAAGAAGAAGAAGAAAGAAGAAGAAGAAGAAGAAGAAGAGAGGTGGGAAAGGAGAAATAAAGGGGAAGAGAGAAAAGAGGGAACCTGAAGAGGAGAAATAGGATTAGAAGATAGAGAGTGAGAGAGAAAAAAGGATGGAGGAGAAAGAGGAGGAGAAATAGGGGAGAAGAGAGAAAAGAATAAAAAGGAGAGAAAGAGGAGGAGAAAGAGGAGAAAAAAGAGAGGGCATGAAAAGAAAAAATAGGCGGAGAAGAGAGAGAAGAAAAAAAGGGAGGTGGGCAGAGGGAAATAGAGGGGAAAAGAAAAATATAGAGAGGGGGAAGGGAAGAAGAAAAAGAAAAGAGGAGAAAAATTAATGATAAAGTTAGGGGGCGAAAGAGAAATAGGAAAAGGTATGAAACCTCTCATCCCCAAGTTATGGATTAAACAGTACTACTACTCTTCTGCAAGGATGCCTTTTGCATTAAATAACCACATGATATGCCATTAGAACAAACCCAAAATCCTCTAGATGACAATATATTTTTCTTGTTGATTAACAGCATGTTTATTCTTCTGACCGGGATTGGGTGATCTATTTGTGCCTCAAAGTCTCAGAAAAATGTAATGGGTATCATTTTCTTGGAACAGATTCTGGTTTGTGCATATACTATCTGTCAATGTGATCAAGTTTGATCTCTTGTACAGTTCCCAGTGGATCACTTCTCGCCAACCATTCGTTGCCTATTCTTCAATTCCTTTGTGCTATTTTGCTGCATTCGCTTATTATGTGATTAACTGTTCAAATGCATATGATTCCCTCATGCCCCAACTATGTGTTAGATAGGTACCACTACTGTTTTTCAACAAGAATGGCTCTGTTGTTGAATAAATGTTGGTAGACCATTAAACAAAGAAACTGATCCATCAAATTCTAATCAATGCACAATTATGTATGGTGTCGGGAGTTCCTATGTAATACTAATAATGTTCTAGTAGGCAAGGGTGTCTATCCTCTTTTCATGAGTGTTATACGTGCGAGATGGGTTTTTTTTCGACTGAGGTAAGGCGCTACACCTGCCATCAGCTCCCCAGTTTACTGCACAGATCCCAACTGTGCTACTCATACGCTGAGCGAATGCCGGTATCGAATGTGGAACCGAGTTGGTTCCAAGGCGGACCCTCTACCGACTGAGCTAAACCAGACCGCTAATAATGCAATACTATTCATGGTATCAAGTATTTCTATGTAATACTAATGATTTATGCAGTATTTAGTTTAAAGTAAGTAAATAGATGCACCATTATCATCATGGACCGCTGTTATAATGGTAACTCTATGGGTTCACAGGTCATCTAGTGTGTGAGTGCCTCTCTCTCTGTGTGTGTGTGTATTGCGTGTGTGCGTGTGGTGTGGTCCGCGTGTGTGTATGCTGTGGGTGGTGCGTGTGTGTGTGTGTGTGTATGTGTGTGTGCGTGTGTGTGTTTCTTATCTTAAGAAGACTTCAGTTTATATAGGTTTATTGTTGACGAAAGCTTAACTTTAAATAAGAGGATTATGTTATATGGTTTATGTATTTCTTATGGGTTTTTTCAAGTCCGACGAGGGTGGAGATGCTGTCCAGGGTCACAGTTTTGACAGTGGGTGACGACGTGTGGGTAAGTGAATGTTCAAGGGTTTGGGAACTGGAATGGTTTTGGCATTTGATGGACGTGTGGTCCCGTAAATTTATGTTTTGATCTTGTCTAGATTAGACATAAGGGTGGAACAAAATATCCGAATCTCCTAATCTTTGACGGATTTATTTTTCTATAAGTATACAATAGACTTTTATATATATATATATATATATATATAATATATATATAATATATATATATACGAGTACCTCACACATGTGGATGTACCTAGAAGTAGAGAGATATTTGACACACCATTTTGTTTGTTTGTTTGTTTGTTTGTTTGTTGTTGTGGTTACTGTTTATCTATTTGTTTATTTGTTTTTAATATTAACTCCTTGCGATTTTTTCACACCAGTTCACTAGATTCTGAGTGTATAGCAAGTCTCTCCCAGGTCTCCAAAACTACACTAAGTATTCTACCTATTTCTATCCATGCGAGCTTTTCACACCAGCGCTAGCTGGTTGGTCTTTCACTGGGGTCAGAGTGATAACGAGTCACTTTGGGTTTCCAGGACTCTTTCTGAATATTCTAGCCAATCTTTACAATGCTACTGCCAGGATGGTCTAAATTCTTCCCCTGATTTCCAATTCCTCGTCCATTTTCTAAACTCTTGGAGACCGTTCTAAGGACATCACTTACAATTGGTATCACTTTCACCCTCATATTCCACAGTTTTCTTAATTCTCTGGCATGTAGTTGCTCAGACTGCAAAATCTACCAGTTGACAAGTTATATTTTTCTAATCAATAAATACTAGGTCCGGTCTTTATTATTATTTTTACTCCTTTTGAGTTTTTCTCATCAGCGTTAATCAATCGTATTTCACTGGAGTCTAGGTGACAATAAGTCTCCTCGGGTCTCCAGGACTCTTCTGGGTATTCTAGCCGATTGCAACAGTGCAGTAGTCTGGATGGTCTCAATTCTTCCTCTGATTTCTAGATTCTCCAGTCTTTTTCCAAGTTTATTGGTACCGTTCCAAGTGCACCAACTACAATTGGTATCACTTTCACAGCTTTTTCAATTCTCTGGCAAGGTCCAGGTATTTATCCATCTTTTCATTTTCCTTCAGCTTCATCCTGTGATCTGCTGGGGCTGCAAAGTCCACCAGTTGACACGTTCTCTTTTTTTGTTAATCAACACTAGGTCTGGTCTCCTGGTGGGGATAGGGTGATCCGTCTTTATCTCGAAGTCCCAGAGAATTATTATTATTATTATTATTATTATTATCGTCGTCGTCGTCGTTGTTGTTGTTGTTGTAATAACGGAACACTTAGAGAAAAGGCTAGATGGGAACTGCACAAGGATACTGCGTGTTGTCTTGAGTAAATCTTTGAAGTAGCACCCAACAAAAAAGCAGCTGTATGGTCACTTATCACCTATCACACAAACAAAGACCTGCCTGAAGCGATAAGCGATAGGGACGGTTAGCAAGAGAGAGAGAGAGAGAGAGAGAGAGAGAGAGAGAGAGAGAGAGAGAAGAGAGAGAGAGAGAGAGAGTAGTGGGAATTCGAGCTGTCAGCACGGCCTTATTATTATTAAATACTAGGACCTTGACAGAGAAACTGAGAAAATTGTGGAACATGAAGGTGAAGGTCGTACCAATTGTAATTGGTGTCTCTAGAACGGTTCCCAAAGCCCTGGAAAAGAATTTGAGTGAAGTGTAAATCAGAGGAAGAATCGACACCATCCAAACGACAGCACTGTTAAGATCGGCTACAATACTCAGAGTCCTAGAGACTTGCCTCCAGAAAAGAGTCATAGAGACTTGTCTCCAGTAAACTACCGGCTACGGCAGATGGGAAAAACTTCTTCTTCTTCTTCTTCTTCTTCTTCTTATTATTATTATTATTATTATTATTATTAAATAGCTACTGCGGATTCGGTCTCTAGCTTTTAGAATAGAGAATGCTGGAAAAGTTTGCACATGCATGAGAAATGTCTTCAAATTGATTTAAAGAGAGACTGACTTAGATAGATAGATAAAACCGACGAAAAATACGGTGACTAGAATTGTAGAAAGAAATATGCAAATATACTAGGAAAGATAGATAAATAGATAGATAGAAATA
>CM042149.1:35068946-35083946 GCA_023376005.1 Doryteuthis pealeii | reverse complement strand
AGAGAGAGAAGAAGAGAAGAAGAAGAAGAAGAAGAAGAAGAAGAAGAAGAGAAGAAGAAGAAGAAGAAGAATATTATGTTCATTTTTTTGGCATGAAAGATGAAAGGAAAAGGAAGAGAAAAAGAAAAACTGCTGACCGTTGAAACCAGAAACCCGTGGATGATTCAAAGAGTTTTCTTTTGCCATTCTTCAAAGCAACGCGTTTTTTATTCTTACGAAAATGGACTGTGATGTAAAAACTATTGCGTTTCTTTAAAAGTAAGCAACGAAATCTCATTCCCCTCCCCCCAAAAAAAGGTTTCATATAGCTTTTCTTTTTAAAAAAAAAAAAAAAAATACGTAATAGGAGGCAGTAAACCAAGGGGAGTAGATTTTGTGTGGTTGTTTGTTTGTTTTACGGCATATCAACCCTTTTCAGGTCATTTAATGCTGAAACAAGTCATTTTGATAAAAGTTTGTTTCAAGTTCTTAATATCTTCAAATTGGGTATAATAATTTTCAGTAACTTCATTTGGTTTGATTTTGATTCAGTTGGGTTTGTTTAATGGTATAATAACCTTTTCAGGTCATTTAATGCCAAAACTGTTATAAAAGGTAAACATAAAAATTTATGAGATAAAAGTTGGTTCTCAAGTTTTCATTACAAGTGTATTTTTATAGATGTATTTTTGCTGATATATTTTATATTTGATTCATGATTTTGATAAATTTTTATTTCTCTCAAGAAGGATAAAATGTAATTTTAGTAGAAGATAACTGGCCTGTTTATTTGTTTATTTATTTTTTAAATTCTGACGTCAAAATAGCGTGACGTATTCGGGAATAAACTTAACCTTTACGCCATCTTTGCTTTTTGGTCGGTTGGTATGTTGTTGGATGGATTTTAACGGTATATCAACCTGTCTCGGGTTATTTCATTCCTAGAGGTTAGGGAATAATATACGTGGGCTTAATGTGTATAATTTCGATTTTTGGACTGTTCTCCTCATCTTTATTGCGGTATGAATAAAAAAGTATTTGTTTTGTTTTATCTTTTACTAAAACTATTCTCTTGATTGGTAAAATTCTTTATCTTTCTTTCTCTCTTCGTATCTATCTATTGTTCGATATGTCGGTATCATCCAAATAGCGAGGGAGTCTATCCCTTTTTACTAGCTCTAAACCAAGCAGATTATTTTAATATCTGTGACATCTTTGCTTATTGGTCGGTTGGTTGGTTGGTTGGATGGTGTGTTTAGGAATTTTAACGGTATATAAACTTGCTTTGATAATAATATATATTGTACGTCTATTTAGACTTTTTGTAGTTAAGCCCTTACTTATGTGTCGGCTTGATCAGGTTTACGTTTATATGATTTGGTATAATTTCATTTCTCACAAAATATACAAAATGTCATCTATGTTGGCATTTTCAAATAGATCTTTCCTATTATTCGCGTTAAAATGCGTTTTCTCATGAGATCGAAAGCTCCACATTCTACGAGGAAGTATTTAACCGTGCAGGGTGTTTGAAGTATTTCACACTGTGGTTGTTGTCATTGTTTTGATATAAAAGAGTGTGCAAGTCCTTGTGTAACCAATGCGTAATCGGTATATAATGACGTGTTAATTTCTGGAGTTTATAAAAATTAATCTGATGTAGGACGCAGTAAAATGAAGGGGAATAGTTTTAGTAAAAGATAAAACGAATATACTTTTTTTTTTTTACATACCGCAATAGATATGACGAGAACTGTCAGAAAAATCAAAATAATACACATCGAGCCTCATCTAAAAAAAATAAACGAAATGACGTGTTTTTTTTTATTTATTTTTTATTCTGACGTCAAAATAATGACTTATTTGTGAAAAAAAAATCAACTTTTGCGCTATTTTTGCTTCTTAGTCGATTGGTTAGTTGGTCGAGGAATTTTAACGGTATATCAACTTGTCTCGGGTTATTTTATGTCTTGAGGTTAGGGAATAATATACGTTGTACTTCTACATTTACACTTTTGTAGTTAACGGTTTAAATGATGTGTGATGTTTGCCAGTGATCTTATTAAGTCCTTGCTTTTGTGTGGCATTGATCATGTTTACATTTATATGATTTGGTACAATTTTATTTCTCTCAAAAAGGACAGAATGTCATCTATATTGACATTTTCAAATAGATATTTCCTATTATTCCTATCAAAAATGCGTTTTCTGGTGAGAGCGAAAGCTCCACATTCTACGAGGAAGTGTTTAACCGTGCAGGGTGCTTGACATATTTCACACTGTGGTTGTTGTCCTGGTTTGGGTATAAAAGTGTGTGGCTTGGGATTAAGCATATGAGAATGTTTATAGAGCTAACTATGGAGTCCAGTGTATTCATGAATTTTTGGATTCGAGGATTGGGAATCAGAAATTACTGTATTTATTTAAACGTAAATATAGAAATCTCATCCCTACTAAAAAATTCAAATACGTTTTCTTTTACAAAAATCAATCGGTAGTAGGACGCAGTAAAATGAAGGGGATAGTTTTAGTAAAAGATAAAACGAAACGAATATATTTTTTACATACCGCAATAAAGATGAGGAGAACAGTCTGAAACATTAAAATAGTATACATCAAGCCAACGTATATTGTCCCCGCGCAAATTTTAAGTTTATTCCCGAATACGTCTCGCTATTTTACGTCAGCAAGTACAGAGCTGAGAAAAGAAGGGTATAGCGTCTTTGTTAGAGCTGTGGAGGTTGGAGCAAGAGGATTCGTCGCAAGCTCCCTGTACCAATTTCTGGGCCAAATAGGAATCAAAGGGCGCAAAAGAACCAAGTGCATAAAACACCTCACAGAGTTAACGGAAAACAGCTCGATGTGGTTATGGAAAAAAAGAAATGTCCCGTGGAACAATTCGCAGTAAAACGTCATGTCATCAGCTGTTCGCGAAAGCGCAACGCGATTCACACAATATTTCCATAGCACGCGTTGTTTAAAAACATCTTTTCGCCGTTATTCAATCGTATATATTTGATTATACAATACATCTGACATATTCCGAGGGACCTCACATCAGTGAGGGGGCCCGTTTTGCAGTTGAAACCGTTGAGAGGTAGGCCCCGAAACGGTGCACATTCTCTGCTGATGATCCTAAAATCAATTACATAAAATATAAAAACAAGAAGTTCAATTCCATGATTCTTTTTCCTTGATTGTCGGTTTTGCAATTAGAATGAGGAGCATTCTACAGCCCGCTCGCTTTATGGTGAGTTTCCGTTACTTTTCAAGTAACTTTCTTCGTCAGAATAAAAAAATCACGTCATTTCGTTTTATCTTCTATTAAAACTACCAGCTTTAGTTTTCTAGATTAATTTTTGTAAAACAAAATGTGCATAATTTTGATTTTTCAAACTGTTGTCTTTATATTTATTGTGGTATGAAAAATCACAGCGTTTCGGCCGCTATATCATCCGATCTTCTTCGGGTGTTTCCTGTGTATCTGAGCATAGCAATGACCCAACTTCGGAAATCATTTTGAATAGTTTGACTGTTTTTCAAAATCTCGTCCCCACCAAAAGGTTTCAAATACGTTTTCTTTTACAAAAATAATCGGTAGTAGGACGCATTAAAATCAAGGGGAATAGTTTTAGTATAAGATAAAACGAAACGAATATATTTTTTTACATACCGCAATAAAGATGAGTAGAACAATCAAAATAATACACATCAAATTCCACGAATAAAAACAAAATGACGGGATCTTTTTAAAACTCTGACGTCAAAATAGCGTGACGTTTCGGGAGAAAACTTAACACTGTCACCATCTCGGTTGATTTTTACAAAATCTAAAAAAAAATTAAAGGAAATGATAAAGGTAAATTTGACTATCTTGAATTTTTTCTAAAGGGGAAAAATGGCGTTTTCCACTATCAATATAATCGTAACCCTAACTGCAACCACAACTCTAATCCTAACACTAACACTATCCCTAACCCTAACAATGAATTGTTGTTAATATTTTTGAAAACGTAAAACGTTCCAAACACGAGGCGTGTAAAAAGTTGTTTACATTAACTTTTACAGGAAAGACGTTAAAAGTGAAATGCCCGGATGCTAACTTTTAGACCGGCTAAATAGCCTATTCGATCTTCTTGGTGGCGGCGAAATTTCTGTCCTTACTATTAAAGAAACACGGCCACTTCTGATTCTCAATCTCCGAATCATCAAATTCCCGAGATTCCATGTTTAAAAGAGATTCTGATATGCTGGATTCCAAGCCACGTCAGAGTGAGAGGAAATGAAAGATGTGACACCGCAGCCAAATCAACTTTAGATTTGGCTCCCACAAATTCAAGATACCATTTACTGACTTGAAACCTAAAATCAATAGATACAAAAAAGAAACGACTTTGGAATAACGACATTCCCAATAAACTCTTCTTAATCAAACCCACTTGGAGAGATTAGAGATCTACCTTTTTAAAAGTTTAGAAAGTAACAAGTCATTATATCCCGATAGATCATTGGTTACACAAGAATTAAACACTATTTTTTTTATTTTTTTTTAGATTTTGTAAAAATTCTCAAGTTTGATCGCAAAGTCATTAAGATAGATATATTTACAGCGAAAGTAAAATAAGCATAAAAGTAGGTTTGACTATTTTACGAGGACCGGCTGAATAAACCTAAAAGTAAGTTTGTCTATTTGACCAGAACTGCCGAGGTAGCCTCTTCCCAAAAATGTTCAAATGCGTTTTTTACAAAGATTAATCGTTAGTTGAATGTAGTAAAATCAAGGGGAATAGTTTTAGTGAAACAAATATATATTTTTTAAATACCGCAATAAAGATGGTGAAAAATCCGAGAAATCAAAATAATACAGGTTGATAAACTATTAAAATGTATCAGTCAACCAATGAACGAACCGACCAAGAAGTAAAGATCACGCAAATGTTAAGTCTATTCCCGAATAATACTTGTATAAAAATAATAACGTAAATTTGTTTTATTTTCTACTAAAACTACCCCCGTTTAGTTTTCTACCGAATATTTTTTGTAAAAAAAGAATTGCACAATTTTGATTTTTCGAACTGTTGTTCTTATCTATATTGTGGGATGTAAAATCACCACGCTTCAGCGGCTGTATTCTCCGGACTTCCTTGGGTGTCTCCTTTGTATCCGAGTATAGCATCGACCTAACCTCGGAAATCATTTTGAGTAGTTTGTCTGGGCTGAACTTGCACAACGGTTACAAAATTAAAACGGAAAGTTTTTTTGGAGGTCCCGCATGTCCCGTTTAACTACAGTCTATGAATGAACTTTTTGCGAATTGGGTTACGATTTAGGGGTTTGGGGATTGAGGTTGTTTTTTTTATTACCTATTGCTTAAAAACAAACAACAAAAAGCCCAAAATTACTATACATTTAATGTTGAAAAATATTTTTTTAAAACCAAGTTTAACTGAAATTATTCATTGCAATACTAACACAAACAACTGAGACTAATTTGACTACCGTTGGGTTCAATAATTAATGTCAATGGTTGTAATGATAATGTAATGTATAGTAATTTTGTTTTGTTGTTTTTTTTTAAGCAATACGTAATAAAAAAAAACCTTAATCCCCAAACCCCTAAGTCGTAACCCAATTCGCCAAAAGTTCATTTATAGATTGTAGTTAAACTGTCATGGGGGACCTCCCAAAAACTTTCTGTTTTAATTTTGCGACCGTTGTGCAAGTTCAGTCGTTTGTCTGTTGTTCAAAATCTCGTCCCCACCAAAAAGTTTCAAATACGTTTTCTTATACAAAAATTAATCGGTAGCACGACGCAGTAAAATCAATGGGAATAGTTTTAATAGAATATAAAACTAAATGCATATATATTTTTTTACTCACCGCAACAAAGATGAAGAAAGCAATCCGAAAAATCAAAATAATACACATCAAGACTCATCTCAAAGAATCACACAAATACAAACGAAATGGCGGGATTGTCTTTTTAATTCTGACGTAGAAATAGCTTTATGTATAAACTTAACATGTTCGTTATCTTTGCTTCTGGGTCGGTTGGTTGGTTGGTTGGTTGGTTGATGGATTTTAAGGGTATATTAAACTGTCTCGGGTTATTTTATTTTATCTTATCACCCCCACCATTATGTTACAGTCGTTGTTATTTGTATTTATTGATTTTAAATTTCAAGTCAGTATACTGTATCTTGAATTCGTTGAGACCACATCTAAAGCCAATTTGGCTGCCAAGTCAGCTTTTTCATTTCCCCTCATTCTAATATGACTTGGGATCCAGCATATAAGAATCTCTTCAGAATTAAACATGGAGTCCAGTATACTCAGGAGTTTAATGTCTTTTTTTAAAAGTAAGCGCAGAAATCTCGTTCCTATCAAAAAGTTTCAAATATGTTTTCTTTTACAAATAGTAATCAGTTGTAACGACGCATTAAAATTAAGGAAAATAGTTTTAGTTGAAGATAAAACAAAATTAATAAGATTCTTTACATACCGCA
Source organism: Doryteuthis pealeii (assembly GCA_023376005.1). Taxonomy (NCBI): domain Eukaryota; kingdom Metazoa; phylum Mollusca; class Cephalopoda; order Myopsida; family Loliginidae; genus Doryteuthis; species Doryteuthis pealeii. Next base: position 35,077,461 of record CM042149.1, on the reverse strand, counting down.
ATAAAGATGAGGAGAACAGTCAGAAAAATCAGAATACACATCGAACCTCATCTCAAAAAATATATGAATAAAAACAAAATGACGTGTTTTTTTTTTCTGACGTCAAAATAGCGTGACGTATTCGAGAATGAACGTGACATTTGCGTCTTCTTTGCTTCTTGGTCGGTTGGTTAGTTGGTTGAGGAATTTTAACGGTATATCAACCTGTATCGGGTTATTCTATGTTTAGAGGTTAGGAAATAATATACGTTGCACTTCTATATTTACACTTTTATGGTGAACGGTTTTAACGATATGTGAACATCATCGGGGATCGTGTTGAGAGGTTACTTTTGTAGGATATTGGTCAGGTTTACGTTTGTATGTTTTGGTATAATTCTATTTCTCTCAAAAAATAAAGAATGTAATCAATGTTGACATTTTCAATAGATATTTCCTGTTATTCGTGTTAAAATGCATTTTGTAGTGAGAGCGAAAGCTCAACATTCTACGAAGAAGTGTTTAACAGTGCAGGGTGTTTGACATATTTGACGGTACAAATGCACAATAGCGCGCAAGAGATAATATCATTTGAATCACATTTTAGATATAAATAGCATTAGATTAGAGAAACTCTCCTATTAGCCTATCCCTGGACCTAACATTAACCCTAACACTTGCGCCTCAAATGTTTCCGGTATTTCCGTGAAATGTAATGCTTTTTATACGTAAGCTAATATTATCTCTTGCGCACTATTCTGCACTGTGGTTGTCGTATTTGTTTTGGTATAAGAGTGTGTTTAAGTCTATAAGCTATTATTAAAACTTTATAAAGGTGGGTCTCTAGTCTCCCAAAATGGGTTTAATTAAGAAGAGTTTATTGTAGATGTTATCATTCTAGCGTCGTTGCTATTTTGTATCTATTGATTTTAGGTTCCAAGTCAGTATGTGAAATCTTGAATTTTTCGGAGTTTAGAAGTTTAGTCTTTAGGGGATTAGAAATCAAAAATAACTGTGGTGGGAACAAGATTTCTGTGCTTACTTTTAAAGAAACAAAAAAGTTTCAAAGATCTTTTCTTTTATGTAAAATAATAATAATAATAATAATAATAATAATAATAATAATAATAATAATAATAATAATAATAATAATAATTGGTAGTAGAACGCAGTAAAATCAAGGGGAATAGTTTTAGTAAAAGATAAAAATGAAACGAATATAATTTTTTACTTACCGCAATAGAGATAATGAGAACCGCCCAAAAAAGCAAAATAATACGCATCAAGCCTCATCTAAAAAATTAACACAAATAAAAACGAAATGGCGTAATTTATTTTAGAATTGTGACGTCAAAATAGCCTGACGTTTACAGGAAAAAACTTAACATTTGAGCTTTGCTTCTTGGTCAGTTGATTGGTTAAGGGATTTAAAATATATTTTTTCTATTATTTACGTCAAAAATGCGTTTTCTGGTGAGGTAAAAAGCTCCACATTTTACGAGGAAGTGTTTAACTGTGCAGGGTGTTTGACATATTTGACGGTACAAATGCATAATAGCGCGCAAGAGATAATATCATTAGAATCACATTTTAGATATAAATAGCATTAGATTACAGAAATTCCCATAATAGCCTAACCTTAACACTAAGCCTGATACTAACACTAACACTAACCGTTGCGTCTCTAAGGTTTCGGGTATTTCAGTGAAATATAATGCTTTTTATACGTAATCTAATATCTCTTGCACGCTATTCTGTACAGTGGTTGTTGTTCTTGTTTGGGTATAAAAGAGTGTGTAATTCCTCTGTGACCTATGCGTAATGGGGAAATGACTAGTTCTTTAAAAGTAAGCACAGGATCTAGTCCGCACTAAAAAGTTTCAAATACGTTTTCTTTTACAAAAATTAATCGGTAGTAGGATGCAATGAAATCAAAGCAATAGTTTTAGTAAGAGATAAAAACGAAACAAATCCTTTTTTACATACCACAATAAAGTTATGGAGAACAATCCGAAAAATCAAAATAATATACATCAAGCCAACGTATCTTATTCCCTAACTACTAGGCCTAAAATAATTCGAGACAGGTTGATATACCTTTAAAATCGCTCAACCAACAAACCAACCGACCGAGAAGCAAATATTGCGCAAATGTTAAGTTTATTCCCGAATACGTGACGCTATTTTGATGTCAGTTTTAAAAAATCACGTAAATTCATTTAATCTTCTACTAAAATTGCCCCCTTTAGTTTACTGCCACCTACTACCGATTCATTTGTGTATAATTTTGTTTTTTCAGATTGTTGTCCTAATCTTTATTGTGGTGTGTAAATCATAATGTTTTATCCGCTGTATCAGGTGTTTCTGTGAATACGAGGGAATTCATTTCGAATTATTTAGCTGTTGTTCTTCAAAATCTAACCACCATTATAAATTTTAAATAAGTTTTCCTTTACAAAAAAATTAATCGTTAGTAGGACACAGTAAAATCAAGGGGAATAATTTTTGTAGAAGATAAAACGAAACGAACATATTTTTTACTCACCGCAAAAAAAGACGAGGAAATCAATCCGAAAAATGTAAAAAATACACATCAAGCCCCATGTCAAAAAATCACACAAATAAAAATGAAAGGACGTGATTCTGACGTCAAAATAGCGCAAATGTTAAGTTTTTTTCCGAATACGTCACGCTATCTTTAATTCTTGATCGGACGGTTAGTTGGTTGGTTGATGGATTTTAACGGTATATCAACCTGTATGGGGTTATTTTATACATAGAGATAGGGAATAATATACATTGTATGTCTATATTTACACTTTTGTAGTTTACAGTTTTAACGATATTTTAGCATTGTCGGGATATTGTTGAGGGTTTACTTTTGGGTGGTACTGATCAGATTTGCGTTTATGTTTTTGTATTATGTTGTTTCTCTCAAAAAGGAGTTTCAGTATATTAGAATCTCTTTATAATTGAACATGGCGTCCATTGTACTCAGGAGTTTAATTATTCGGGGATTGAGCCTCTGAAATGACTATTTCTTTAAAAGTAAGCACTGAAATCTCGTCCACACCAAAAAGTTTCAAATAATTGTTCGTCTATAAAAACTAATCGGTAGTAGGACACAATAAAATTAAGGGGAATAGTTTTAGTAAAAAATACAAAGAAACGAATAGATTTTTTACATACAGCAATAAAGATGAGGAGAACAGTAAGAAATATCAAAATAATACACATCAAGCCAACGTATATTATTCCCTAACCTCTAGGCATAAAATAAACCAAGACAAATTGATATTCCGTTAAAAACTATCAACCAGACAACCAACCCAACAAATAAATTTATTTCCGAATACGTCACACTATTTTGATTGTTTGTTTGTTTGTTTGTTTGTTTTTGTTTTACGGCATATCAACCTTGGTGTTGATGCCGACAAAGTTTTGAAATAAATTAATTCTTTTATAAACCCAATTTCTTTTATAAACCCATTTTTCTATTTTACCCGTAGATGGGACCCTAACAAGTATTACCACTCCGGGTCAGAGTGGAGCTGGGAATAATGGGGATAAAGGGGTGATCCACATTCCCAGACCTGAAATCTCACCATCATACCCAGGACATGAAGACCCACAGCCACTGCCTTCTAGCACCCATATGATAAAAAGGGTCGGAGGTTGCCATAAGGGCAATAGAGGTGGGATAATCATATTGGTGCTAAGGCTTGACACGGTCAGCCGATTGATCGGAGGGGGTCTCACCGATCACCCGTCTAGCCTAAGTAAGGGCCAAAGTGGAGTATTGCATATCATGGACTTCTCATCCACCAGGATTCCGTCCTTAATAGGTCTCCACCCACGGCCAACAGGTAGCTCCATTGGGGAAGTCTTACCCATCTGCATAGGTGCAGTTAGTGTATCCTAAAGCCTCACCGACAGGGCTTACGCTTTTTTGTTATCAGAGTAAAAAATCACGTCATTTCTTTTTATTTTCTACTCTTTAGTTTCCTTCCTCCTACTACCAATTAATTTTTGTAAATGAAAAGGTGTATAATTCTGATTTTTTTTTTTACTGTTGTCCGCATCTTTATTATGGTATGCAAAATTACAACGATTCGGCCACTGAATCCTCCGGCTTTCCTCAGGTGTTCCCTATGTATCCGAGGTTAGCAATGACACAACCTGGGAAATCATTTTTAATAGTTTGGCTGTTGTTCCTGAAAACCTCGCCCCCATGAAAAATCAAATGTGTTTTCTTTTCAAAAAATAAATCGGTAGTACTATGCAATAAAATCAAGGGAAATAGTTTTTTGTAGAAGATAAAACGAAACGAATAAATATTTTTTACTTACCGCAATAAAGATGAGGAGAATAATCCGAAAAATCAAAATTAGACACATTAAGCCTTATATAAAAAAATCACAGAAATAAAAACGAAATTATGTGATTTCTTTATTCTGACGTAAGAATAGCGTGACGCATTCGAGAAAAAAAACCTCAACATCTTAGCAATCTTTCCTTGTGTTACTATATTGGCCAAGTGACAAGGGAAAACCAAATGTCCCTCAATTTTATTTTGTTGAATATTTTTCGGTTTTGGGGGATTTTTGTTCAATCTTACCCCTTATACACCACTAGAAGTGGCTACCGGCGTCGCCTGGGTAGAGGGAGGATTTTTTTAAGTTAGTCTCGCAGATCCATTATTACTTATTGCGAGTGAGATCCTCGCTGGTTGCCCCACAAAAAATCCCACGGAAACATATACAATATAGTAAGAAATTTCCATTCAATGATTTATAATTTTTAAAAAGAATAAGATACAAATGATGCAATTATTCAATCAATCAATACTATATTTCAAAGCGAAAAAAAACAAAACATTTGCATGTTATTTTGTTTATCTTTTTTTTTTGTATGACTTTCCCTTCTGTTACTTTTCTAATTTGAATTTTAAATATCTTCCCAAGTATAAATCAAATCTTCATTATTTTTGCTAAAAGAACAAGCCTGGTGATATCTAATGTGTACATATATTTATTTTGTTATTTGCTTTATTTTTCGAAGTTTTCTCCGGACATACAGATACACAGAGCTGCCGTTTATATATGTATATATAGATGTCTGATCACTTCATCTCTTTTTGTAAATGAAATTTTTTTTTATTGTGTATTGTGTTTTTTTGCTTGAGGTATTTTAAGTAGGTTTAAACCATGGAGAGACTGAGGTATTTTAGTGGATGCAGGTGGCGGAAGGTGAGGAACGTAAGTATTTATTTCTATGGATCGGTCAGTGAATTTGCCTAACTAATCAGAATATCTAACAATGACCAATTTTGTCAGCCATCCCAACGCAAATCTATATTCGTGGGTTCAGGCCGTGTTAAGGTATTCAATATTTAATAAACTCGTTTTTAAACACATTTTTCAATTCATTTTTCATCTATTTAACCAATAGTTGGGACCCAAACAGGTACTACACTCTGGGTCAGAATAGACATGGAATTAATGGCAATGAAGGGATACTCACATTCACCAGAGCTACAGAATTAGAACATCACCACTAGATGCAATTTAACGTCATATACCAACTCCTCTAACCTTTTAACTGAAGGTCTTAATGTCCTGTGTAAGAGCAATACGGTCGGGACAATCATATAGATACTACGATTTGGCCGACTGATTGATCGGAGTTGGCTCTCCGATTGCCAGTCTGGCCCAAGTAAAGGTCAAGTGAATTGTTGAATTTCATGGACTGCTTAGACATATTCGAAAAAACAAAAAAACAAACTGCACTATGTTTGCTTTTTGGTTGGTTGGTTGGTTGGTTGGTTGGTTGAGGAATTTTAACGGTATATCAACCTGTCTCGGGTTATTTTATTTTATTTTATCCACCACCCATTATGTTACAGTCGTTGCTATTTTATATCAATTGATTTTAATTTTCAAGTCAGTATATGGAATCTTGAATTTATCGGGGCCACATCTAAAGCCAATTTGGCTGCTAAGTCAGCTCTTTCATTTTCCCTCATTCTAATATGAGTTGGGATCCAATATATCAGAATATCTTTAGAGTTAATTCAGTGTACTCAGAATTTAATGTTTAGAGGATTAGGAATCAGAAATGACTGTGTTTCTTTAAAAGTAAGCACAAAAATCTCGTTCTCACCAAAAGTTTCAAATTTATTTTATTTAAAATCAAATGAAGGCTGATTAAGCTCAGTCGGTAGAGCGTACGACAAGGAACAACTAGGTTCCTTGTTCGATACCGGTCCTTGCAAACTCAGTGTATACGTAGCACAGGAATCTGTGCGGTAAAGTGAGGAGACGATGGTTGGTGTGGCGCTCCACCTCAGACGCTAAAATTATCTCCTTGGTCTAGCGCTAGTAAAAAGGAATAGGCTCTCTCGCTCTTTGGCTGATACCGACATACCGAATGAGGATGAAGTAAAATCAAGGGGAAAAGTTTTAGTAAAAGATAAAACGAGACGAATACATTTTCTTACATACTGCAATAAAGATGAGGTGAGCACTACGAAAAATCGAAATAATATACATTAAGCCAACGTATATTATTCCCTAACCTCTAGACATGAAATAACCCAAGATTGGTTGAGGGATTTTAACGGTTTATAAACCTATCAACTGACCTAGAAGCAAAGATCGTGCAGATGTTAAGTTTATTTCCGAATACGTCACGCTATTTTGACGTCAGAATAAAAAAATCACACCTTACGTTTTATCTTCTACTAAAACTACTCCCTTTTAGTTTTCTACCGATTAATATTTTTAAAAGAAAAAGTGCATAATTTTGATTTTTCGGACTGTTGTCCTAATCTTTATGGTGGTATGCAAAATCTAACGTTTCGGCCGCTGTATCCTCCGGCCTTCCTCGAATGTTTCATGTGTATCTGAGAATAGCAATGACCTAACTTCGGAAATCATTTTGAATAGATTGGCTGTTCTTCAAAATCTCTTCTACACCAAAAAGTTTCAAATACGTTTTCTTTTCCAAAATCTAATTGTTAGTCGGACGCAATAAAATCAAGGGGAATAGTTTTAGAAGATAAAACGAAACGAATATATATATTTTTACTTACCGCAATAAAGAAGAGGAAAGCAATCCTAACAATGAAAATATACACATCAAGTCTCATCCCAAATAATCACACAAATAAAAACGAAATTACGTGATTGTTTATTCTGACGTCAAAATAGCGTGACGTATTCCGAAAAAAAAAAAAAAAACATTTGCGCTATTTTTGCATATGTTACTATATCACCAGATGGCCCACAATTTTTGTTTTGTTGTATGTTTTTTTGGTTCTTGGAGATTTTTGTTCAATTTTACATTTTCCGCCCCCATGCCTGATCATTTCATCCGTATTTATTTTTGGTAATGCAATCTTTATTGTGTTTTATTGCTTAGGGTATTCTAAGTAGGTTTTAAGCCATGGAGAGACAGAGGTATTTTGGTGGATACATGCTGGTGAAGAACTTAAGTATTTGTGGGATACATGAAGGTGAAGAACTTAAGTATTTATTTGTATGGATCGGTCAGTGAATTAGAATGAACTAATTAGAATAATTACCAGTTTTGTCAGCCATCCCTCCAAACATAAACCTCGGGCTTTATGCACGGGTTCAGGCTGTGTTTGGCGATTCAATCTTTTTTTAACTCATTCTTAAAATCATTCTTAGTCTCCAATCAATAGGTTAAATAGATAAAAATGAGTTTAACATGTACTGCTACTCCGGATCAGAATGGAGCTGGAAGTAATGGCAATGAACAAATTCTCCACACTCCCCAGAGCTCCAGAACTAGAACCTCGCCACTAGATGCAGTTTAATGTCATACCCAGAACATCCACTGTCTTCTAACACATATATGATAAAAAAAGTGTTAGGGATTTGCCATAGGAGCAATGCAGTCGGGACAATAATGTAAGTGCTAGGACTTCATTTGATCAGCCGATTGATCAGAAGGGGCCTCTTTGATTGCCTATCTAACCCAAGTAAAGTTTAAAACAGAGTATTTTATTTCATGGAGTGCTCAGTCACCAGGATACCATCCTTAAGCATCGCAGGTCACCACTCACAGCCAACAGGTAGTCTTACCACCGGTGTAAAGAGCCATGATTGGGACATCCAGTGCTCTTATGATAGTTAATTACAGGATAGTGATATGGCATGAGAACACTCGTATGTCTCTCGGATTATGGAAAAATTTCCAGCGGAAAAAACCATGATTAGGATTAAGAATCCGATACAATAAAAATATCCTATGATACACGCCCTGTATCCATTTTCATGTCCAGTGCTCTTATAAAATCCGATTACAGGATAGAAAATGAAGAGAGAAAGGACACTTGTGAGTCACTTGGAAAGTGGATTTTTTTTATTGGAAACAGCCAGGATTAGGATGTAGAATCCGGTTATGTCAAAACATCTGACGATTCACACTCTATATCAACAATTTTAACAAGTTTCGAATTAGTCGATAGCTGGGAGCTATAAGGTTGAATTTCAATATCATATTATAA
>CM042149.1:35041334-35068936 GCA_023376005.1 Doryteuthis pealeii | reverse complement strand
GGAACTGAGCACCGCGGGAAAATAAATAATTTTTTTTGAATTTTTGTTCTTTTACAATCTGATAGATTGGTGTGCAAGTTGATAATAATCCATTAAAAGAAAAGAAAAAAAAAATTAAAACAAAAATTTTAGATTTGGGGTTTCCAGATGCTCAGATCTGCCAATTATTCAATTTAATGCTTACTTTAATGGATATAAAATTTATTAAATCTCTAAGAAATGAATTAAGAGTGTAACAAACATATATTATATCATTAATTTATTGTACAAACATTTTTATATAAACTAGCAAAAAATGCCATCTGGGCGGTTATAAAAATTAATTTTGAAAGATAGTCTGAGGTTAAAATTTCCATATAAGAGGGTTTGTATTATCGGTAAAATCATCAAATTTATTAAAGGAGTAAAAGAAAAAAATGAAACCATTTGAAATGGAAACTTACTTCTGTCCCCCTCAAATCAAAATGTTGCATGCATCTATTGATTATTAATTAAATAATATTTTATCAATGACAGTGTTTTGATGTAAGCATGACGTGGTTTTAGTTACAGACAAATTGATACTGAATCTATTATCAAAAGATTTTATTTATTGAAAAAACATTTTACAAAATTCATATTTTTACATAAGTGTACCAAACAAAATTTAGTTGAAAATAAATCTATAAATTAGATATTTTTATTACTCCAATTAAAAAAAATTAATATTAAATATTATTTAGCATTTAAAAATTGATTTAAGGGTATTTGCCTGCTCATCCCACTTATGAGGAAGTATCATTACTCTATTTTTTTATGTAATATTTATTTACACTAAAACTAAATGTTTGTTAAATGTAAAATAAATAAAGTGAATGTTTATTTTTTTTTTAATTCAAATTTTTAGAAATAATCAAAGCAATAAAAAATCATTTTGTATAGTTTATTGTTTTATTCATTGATAAACCAAATTTAATTTTATTATTGAATATTATTTCAGGAAAAACTTTGGTGTAGAAAGTTAACTTTCCTAATTTCTATTTCAAATTGTTTATTTTTTACTCTTTAATGAATTTGATGATTTTAATTACTAAAATCATTAAATGTTGAATGTCCTTTTAAAGTTTTTGGCATATTTTGGCATTGTTGTTTTTTATTACTTTATTTGATTTATTAATTTTACAGCAACATAGTTTTAGTTACAGACAAATTGATACTGAATCTCTTATCAAAAGATTTTATTTATTGAGAAAATTTTTAAGAATTTATATTTTACAGAATTTTACCAAATAAAATTTAGTTGAAAATAAATGTACAAATTAGATATTTTTATTTACTCCGATTAAAAAAAATTAATATTAAATATTATTTAGCATTTAAAAATTGATTTAAGTATCATTATTTTATGTAATATTTATTTACACTAAAACTAAATGTTTGTTAAATGTAAAATAAATAAGGTGAATGTTTGTTTTTTTTTATTTCAACATTTTTTAGAAATAATCAAAACAATAAAAATCATTTTGTATAGTTGATTGTTTTATTCATTGATAAACCAAATTTAATTTTATCATTAAATATTATTTCAGGATAAACTTTGGTGTAGAAAGTTAACTTTCCTAATTTCTATTTCAAATTGTTTATTTTTTACTCCTTTAATGAATTTGATGATTTTAATTACTAAAATCATTAAATGTTGAATGTCTTTTTTAAGTTTTGGCATATTTTGGCATTGTTGTTTTTTATTACTTTATTTGATTTATTAATTTTACAGCAATAGTTTTACTTACAGACAAATTGATACTGAATCTCTCATCAAAAGATTTTATTATTGAAGAAAATTTTTAAGAATTTATATTTTTACAGAATTTTACCAATAAAATTTAGTTGAAAATAAATCTACAAATTAGATATTTTTATTTACTCCGATTAAAAAAAAATTAATATTAAATATTATTTAGCATTTAAAAATTGATTTAAGTATCATTACTCTATTTTATTTTATATAATATTTATTTACACTAAAACTAAATGTTTGTTAAATGTAAAATAAATAAGGTGAATATTTATTGTTTTATTTCAAAGATTTTAGAAATAATCAAAACAATAAAAAATCATTTTGTTTAGTTGATTGTTTTATTCATTGATAAATCAAATTTAATTTTATCATTAAATATTATTTCAGGAAAAACTTTGGTGTAGAAAGTTAACTTTCCTAATTTCTATTTCAAATTGTTTATTTTTTAGTTTGTTAAATGTAAAATAAACAAGGTGAATGTTTTTTTTTGTTTTTTTATTTCAAAATTTTTAGAAATAATCAAAACAATAAAAAATCATTTTCAAATTGTTTATTTTTTACTCCTTTAATGAATTTGATGATTTTAATTACTAAAATCATTAAATGTTGAATATCCTTTTAAAGTTTTTGGCATATTTTGGCATTGTTGTTTTTTATTACTTCAATTCATTTATTAATTTTACTTAGATACTACCCCTCTGACATTGAATTTTAAATCCCACTCGGCTCAGGCTATATTTTTCAAAATTTTATTTTTACACCGCCTGAAGGGCGGTTTTGTTATGCTAGTATATATAATGTATGTAGATAGATGGATATAGATATAGATAAATATCCTACGTTGGTTATGTTTTGAACCTTATTGTTTATGTCTTTAAGTATCCCTTATTCTTTGATTGATACTTTGCTGAGGACACCCGGGATTCAAATTCAAACCCGCTGAAAAATTGGCCTGGATGGAATCTTTTTAGAGGCTGGTTTCTTTGTTTAATGCCATATCAAACTTCGTTATTTAATGCCAAAGTCATCTTTGTAAAAGAGCAGTTGTGGTAATACTTAACCAATTCATCTTAGGAGATGAGTGGGTTTATTGCATTCCTAAAGATATTAGTCTGAAAGTGAACGTAAAAGCGTGATTAGAGTTCGAACTCGCTTACTACGATGCCACAGTCCAACACGTTAGCTACTACGCCACGGAACTGCACACATTCTTAAAGAACAGATTGGTTCTGGTTATAGTTCTTGATATAGTGTCAATAATATTTCTGTTTTGAAAATATTTATTTCTCTTTTCTAAATTTCAAGAAGCAAATTTCAAACCGAAGCTGATAGCTTTGTGTTCTCCTGAATGGTTGGTTGGTTGGTTTTTAAGGCACGTCAATCCATGTTGGGTTATTTTATGCTGAAGATATTTTGTTTTATTCATTCTTGTTGGGTATTCAATTTTTTTAAAATTGAGTCTTTTAAACACTTTTTTAAACTCATTTTTCTATTTAACCCATAGATGGAACTTTAACATGTACTACCATTCCAGACCAGGGTAGACCTGGCAGTAATATTGATGAAGGGCTTCTCTACATTCCACAGATTTCCAAAATGGAACCTCACCATCAAATGCAGTTTACCATCATACCCAGGACATTAAGACCTCAAACACCACCTAGCATATATATGATAAAAAATTGGGGGTTTGTCATAAGAGCAATAGAGTTGAAACAATCATATAGGTGCTAGGTTTGATGGAACTAGCCTTTCCGACCGCTCATCTAGCCTAATTAAGAGCCAAAATGTAGAGTTGCATGTCATGGATTGCTCAGCCAGCAGGATTCCATCCTTAAGCATCACGGGTCCCGTTGAAGTTAGGTTTGTTCAATTTATTTTGTTCCATTTGCTACTTGATCAGAAGGGAGTTTTCTTTATACCGTGATTTATAAATTATTTTTTCTAACCCTGGAGATTTCTCTTCGTGGACTGTTTTTGACTGAGTTAGGAAGTTTTACGCTATAATTTTAGTCCATAGATAGTGTTGGATGTTCTAAGTATTTGCGCGCGCTTCTTAGAATGACGTTTTTTTGGCCATTCAATTTAACAGGAATTGTTTTCTCTTCCTGAAAGTGTGGCCGGAAATTAAGAGTTTCCTGTTGATTCTTATTTCGTGTAGCTTCGTCTTTTCTGAGGTGTCAAGTTGGGTTGGGTTGGAATGAAATTCAACGTTTACACAAATACATACATACATACATACATACATACATAAGTATAGCTTCAGTCTTGATATTATTTGAACACAACTCGTATTCTGAAGAAAATTAATGTTTCATTTTTGTTCATTTTTATCTTATTAAATACAGCTTCAGTCTCTTTATTGTTTGAACACAGTTCGTATTTTGAAAATAATCAATTCATTTATTGTACATTTCTGTTTTGGTAAATGTAGCTTCAGTCTCGATACTTTTTGAATACACCTTGTTTTAAAGAAAATTAACGTTTCATTTTTTGTTCACTTTTGTTAAATACAGCTTCAGTCTCGATACTATTTGAATACACCTCGTACTTTGAAAAAAATAATTCATTGTTAATTTATGTCTTGATAAGTACAGCTTCAGTCTCGATACTTTTTTGAAAACACCTCATAACATTATGATTTCATATATGTTTAATTTCGATCTTTGCAGGTAAAAATTTAGTCTCAATGACATTTGAAAACAGCTGTTATTTTGAAGAAAATTAATGATTCATTTCTTCTTGGTAAATACAGATTCAGTCTCGTTATTTTTTTAGCATAGCTTATATTTGAGAGAATTATAATTTCATATATTCTAAATTTTTTCCTTGTTTAAATACAACTTCAAATCTCGTTACGTTTTTTGAACACAACTCATATTTGAAGAAAATTATAATTTTATATATTTTTTTATTTTTTCCTAGTAAATACAGGTTCAGTCTCGATATTTTTTAACACACTTCGTATTTTGAAGAAAATTAAAATGTAATATCTTATTATAATGGAGATTGTGCATATTTCTGTCTGCAACCGAAATTTTATTATTATTTATATTACTATTCAAGTCAGAATTCCCTTAATGTTTTGCAATAAAAGATGGGAGTGATAGAAGAGTAAGTTTTAATTGTTCTATTTTTCGATTACATCCCCTTCTGTTTCAAATCTTTTTATCTGCATCTTTATTTAGTTTCATTAGTCTTTCTAATTTAATATATTTTATTACATTAAAACTTAAATACTTGCGCCCGGAGGGAGCATGTATTTGCTAGTATTGTTAATTTCTATCCTGGTAGATAAAATTTCAGTCTCAATATCTTTTGAACACACATTTTATTTTCAAGTAAGTTTACGTTTAATTCATTGTTAATTTCTGTCTTGGTAAATGTAGCTTCAGTCTCGATACTATTTGAACACACACCGTATTTTAAAAGAAAACTAACATTTCATTCCTTATTAATTTCTATTTTAGCAAGTGCAGCCTCAGTCTCAGTACTTTGAACACACCTCATAAATGTATGAGTTTATGTACGTACGTATGAATATAGCCCCTGTACTTTCTTTTGCCAAATAAATCCGTGAGGGTAAATCTGAAACCCTTGTACTCATAAGACTTGGCCGAACATGATATCGTCAACTTGATTTATCTAGCGTTTATAAACTCCATTTTTCCCTTGCTAAGCTTCATTCACCCAAGCAACAAAATAACAAGCCATTTGCTCTTCCATGCGAATTTGTGAACGTGTTTGCATCAATTAGGCAGAACTGAAATTAATTATTAGCAATTAACTAAACCTGATTATGTTACCGCTGCTTCTATAAGCGCCACTTGACGAAGAAAGTATTATATTAGTGAACTCTTAAAACTACTGAGGTGTATTTTTGTTCTTTTTTGTACTTTTTTTTGGTTTTTTTTTTTTTTTTTCCTAACGCAAAAATGATAGCCTAAATCCTTCAAAGAAAAAAAATCAAACTGGTTCGCCTTTGGGTTAGAAGATAGAAACTCTGATCTTCAGACGTAACTCTTGTGAATTAGTTCCATTAGGTGTCGTTTTCTAAGCTTAGATAAGCCTAGTCTGGCACAAGGCCTTGTGAGTATTCGAACTTTTTAACGATGATTTGCCAACCTAGCCTGCTAACCGTTTTACCACGAGAAGTACCATGTTAATTTTATTAGTTGTCATTTACTAAGTTTAGTGTAGTTTGGTATGAGGTCAGACGTATGGGACACCCGGTGAGAATCAAATTCACTAAAATGGTGTGCCAGCCTGGCTTGCTAACCATTATAGCACGCAAGTTACCCCATTAATTCAATTAGTTGTAATTTACTAAGATTAGTTTGGCACAAGGTCAGAAATATGGGGCACCCGGTGAGAATCGAATTCACTAAAATGGTCAGCTAGCCTAGATTGTTAACTAGTTACTTCAATTGGTTGTCATTTACTAAGATTATTTTAGTTTGAATCAAGATCAGAAGTATGGGCACGAATCGAATTTACTAAAAATGATCTGCCACCTAGCTCACTAACGACGATACCACGCGAAGCACCCCATTAATTCAATTAGTTATCGTTTACTTAGATCAGTTTAATTTGGTATAAGATCAGAAGTATTGAGCACACGGTGAGAGTCGAATTCACTAATATTAGTCTGCTAATAGTTTCCTTTTAGATAAAAGTTAATGTGCTTTTATGGCACATCGACTCATAAATTGTCTTAGACATTTAATAAATATAGATTTTAGGGATAGATTAATTGGTCGACCTCAGGTCCAAGCTAAAAGGATAAGGATCAGGTTTAATGTCTGGTGCCTAATGCACCTCCTAAAGAGGAGGGGGGGCAAAAGGAAGAGACCAGTTTTTGTCATCACTTTCCGGGAAGTTCACTTCCTAGGAGAGTCCTCATATTCAATTGACCTTGTCATATCCTGTCATCGCGGCAAAGGCGGATAAATCCATGACAAATGGTCATATAAGGATTGGTGAGGTTTATATTTCCATTTCGGCGTCAATGATCGGAGTTTGAATCCAGTTAAATGCTGAATTTCAAAGCAGCACGAAAGTCTTCTTACTTGGAAATTTGTTGCAATTTCTCAACCACTTGGACTTGAGGATAGACGGATGTTCTACATTGATTACTATCTCGTCGAGTTCCATGTCGAATTACTCTTTTATGCACTTACACAACCATCCGCTCGAGTAGGAAGCGACACGCAGTCAATTTTAAGTAGAGCTTAACAGGTTTTAATACAGAGTTATCTTTCTTTTAGACGATTGCTTTACATGGTTAAAGAGCTCAGTCTGTCCCACTAGGGATATTATGGTTAGATTCATATTTTCCCAAGGATATTAGCTCTATGTGAAATACAAACAGATTCGTCCAGGATGTGAACTTGTCACCGAGTCCATTTTAAGACATAACCATTACACAATGATTTGCCAGCCCAATGCATCTTTCTTGGGTGGTTTGTTTGATAGAAAGCAAGCGGATTTACCGCTGCTTTTGTGGGGTGTTACTTCCAAGATTTTTCAAACATCATTGTAGTTCCCAAAAAAAAATGTTCTCAATCGTTTCGTTTCAAGTGGTACAGCCATACAGTAGTACGGCTACAACTTGAAAGAATAATCGCTTTATCTTATCAGAGAGATTAAATTTCCACATAATCAATAATCTGACTATAGCAGTCCATGCAGAAGATGAAAGACATTTGAAGAACGAAGCTACAATTCACATAGTGCTATACTCTTGGGAAAGGTATGAATCCAACTACTCTCCTCCAGCTATGGGTGAAAGTAGGGTAGATTGGGCTCTTTAAAATTGGTTAGGCAACCTGTCTATGAGAAGGAAAACTCTGAATTCAAACCTGTTAATCCGTTTGGGGTAGTCACTACTAGAGTAGGTTCAATCCTATTTAGTGATCTATTAAGAAAAAGAATGATTTTAACACTTGACCTACTATTAAACGCTCATTATGAATTGCCTTTTTAAGACTAAAAGGCTAAGTCTTACTCTAGAACAAAGTTTTTCAACAGTTGTGCCGTGGCACACTAGTGTACCGTGAAGTTTCCGTGAGTATGCCGTGAGTGTTGAGGACGGTTGATCATCCCCCTATATGTTTATTCTATTAATTTATTATTTTTTTGTTTTAATTGACTAAAATATACCTTTTAGAAATAAAATTACTTTGTTTTCTTTTACACGTGTAACACATTTTCACTATTCCTTTTCTTTTAAAATTCAAATGATAAAATAATTATATGTTTATATACTAATGGTTTACCCCGATCAATTTATTGCCCATATTACTGTGCCGTGAGATGAAAACGGTTGAAAAACTCTGCTCTAGAAGGAAAGACTAATATTCTGAAGTATTATATATATATTCTGAAGTAATATTCTACTTATTCTGAAGTATTATAAGGCTAAAAACCTCACTCTTTTTTGTTTAGAATACTGTTTGCTCTATTATTCTGAGTTTTTTAAAAAATATTGTGGCGAATAACATGACTGAAGAGAACATTTTTATTATTTATTCAACTCAAAGAACCCGCAAGGTGTAAATAAAGATTGTGGTTTTTAACTGTACAATTAAAAGGCCAGGCAGCTCAAAAGTAATGAGATTCTTTTATCACAAATATATGTTAGAATGTATATAGAATATATAGAATATGTTTAATAACATTTAAGTTTTGATTGGTTTTCCCCCCAAGAAACACCGCGTACACCAGCAAGTAAGTATTTTTTTCGCGTATATAACCTACATGAAGATTGCAAATTTTACAAGTTTAGTGTCATACAAAGAGAATTTAGTCCTTTCCCAAGGTACTAGTTTCTGACCTGAGCTATAAATGGGTCATATTGTACTAAATATTTTTCAGAGCTTTTAAAGTATTTAATTGATGCAACTTTTTGGTATTCTCGAGCGGGGGTTAAACAAGTGCACCTCTTGGCATTGCAGAAGAGTATCGACAAGTGAAGCTAGAAGTGTCTGTGAGAAAAAGGGTGTAACTTTCAGAATAGATTCTCACATCCAGTCCTTTTGTCGCCGCTTGCTAATCTTGTGCACATATCAGCTTTCCGCCCTGTCGGCTGGGGCTGTAGAATACGCCGACTGCACATCTGCGGAGGGGTATTATCCCTCCGATGGGGCAACTGTTTAGCCGTGGGTGGCGACCCGTGATGCTTAAGGTCGGAATCCTGGTGGCTGAGCAGTCCATTACTTGCAACACTACTCTTTGCAACCTTACTTAGCCTAGACAGTCGGTCGGAGAGAGACCCTCCTACCAACCAGCTTGTCACGTCAAGCCCTAGCACATATATGATTGTCTCAACCCTATTGCCTTTATGGCAGACCCCAACACTTTTTATTATATATGAGCTAGAAGGCGGTGACTGATGGTCTTAGTCTCCTGTGGATGACGTTATACTATATCTAATGGTGAAGTTTCAGTTTTGGAGCTCTGGGGAGTGTGGAGTACCCCTTAATTCCTATTGCGCCCAGGTCCAGTTTGACCGCGAGTGCTAACACGTTTTAGGGTCCTATCTATGGGTTAAATAGAAAAAAATGAGTTTAAAAATAAATTGAAAAAATTTAAAAAAACTTGAATACCCATTAACCATAAATAGAACAAAACGTCTTCGGGATGAAATAACCCAACAGGGGTTGACATGCTGTAAAGAAATTTTAAAGAAACAACCTGATGGGTTTACAAGGCAAAGTCGGCGGAGTAGACTATTCTCGGTATCAGATGTACAGCGAGGGAGTCTGTCCTTTTTTCGCTTGATAAACCAGAGAGATTGCGTCAGGGGTGGAATACCACACCTACCATCAGCTCTCCACTTTACTGTACAGCCCCAAGCAGTACTATTAATGTGCTGAGTTTACGAGGGCCGGTATCAAACCTAGAACCTTGTAGGCCTTAGGCAGATGTTCTATCGACTGAGATAACCCGACACATGCGTCTAATAACACAAAAATATGGTACCCCCCCCCGCCAAAGTAGGTATTTACTCAACCCGTTCACTATGAGTAGGATTTGACACAAAGTCACACATATAGGGTATTCAGCGCGGATTGAACTCGCTATTCAGTACTAATGGATATGCGAGACGAGAGTATCTCGTGGTTCTTATATATATATAAAGTCTTATATATATATAAAGGGGTGGAGGATACGCTAATGCTTATCAAGAGACCGTAGAAAACTAGGGCTTGCCTCTGGTGTAAATCTATAATATTACAGTATTAAATGTAAACGAAGGGGGCCTTATAATCTATCAAGTACTGGAAATAAATTTCTCATCATTTTGGTTGACGAACGAGTGAGATGTTTTGGGTAAATTAAATCTCATAATCATATAAACGAGAAAGAAACAGCATGAATCTATCTATCTATCTATCTATCTATCTATCTATCTATCTATCAAAAGAGTGATATATATATATATATCACTCTTTTTCTCTCTCCCTCCCCCTCTCTCTAACTCACTATATATATATGTATATTTCAGTATGTATGTATGTATGTATGTATGTATGCATCTATTTATCAACCTATCTCAGTGCGTATCAACGTCACCAGTTATAGTTTGTGAAATTGATTCGTAGGAACACAGCATAATTTGAATTTTCATATAGGTATTATGCTTTCTACGCACGCACACATCTATTTATTTATCGTTATTTTCCTGTCAGGCCACAGAGAACACTGTCCGCTAAAATACCTGCACACACGCGCACAAACATGTTGTAATCTATCTATCTATCTATCTATCTATCTATCTATCTATGTCAGCCTGTTGGTATGTATGTATGTATGTATGTATGTATCTATCTATCTATCTATCTATCTATCTATCTCAATTCGTATCAGTCACTAGTTGTAGCTTGTAAATCTAATTCCTAGGATCACAGCATGAGTTACACACACATATATAAAATTATCTCTCTCTCTATCTCTCTCTTCACATATATTTATCTGTCCATATCTCCCCCCTCTCTCTCTCTCTTCTCACTCACTCTCTCTCTCTCTATCTCTCTCTCTCTCTATAATATATATTATATATATATATATATATATATATATATATTCATTTAACAATATTGTGTTTTCATACCCTTTTATATATATATATATATATATTATTATATATATATTATATATATATATATATATATATAATATATATATAAGAGAGTTTCATAATTTGCTTGAAGCATTGTGTATGTATTGGTTAGGAGGTTGATTTAGAAGGCTATCACAATGCAGTTTGGAATAAAAAAATAATACGGTAACATGGGTTGTGTGTTGACCTGTATTTTTTATTATTTCTTGAATTTTCGAGGTAATACCTCTTTATCAAAAGGATTGAACTGAAGCAGTACAGCTATGGCATTTCTTCCCAAATGAATTTGTATATATCTATATATATATCAGTAGTATCAACATCATTAGAAATAGCTTGTGAAATTAATTCACTGCAACACAGATTTGAAATTTGATAAAGATATCATGCTCTCAACACATGCAGAAACGCACACATATGGTTATCTACCTATCTCTGTTAATATTACTATATATCTATCTATCTATCTATCTATTATATATATATATATATATATATATATATATTAATATATATATATATATATATATATATCGCAGTCTGTTCTCTATCTATTATCTATCTTTTCTGAATGCTCTTATTCCAATTACTTGATTGGAAATGTTTTTAGGTATGTGCAAAACTTTCCAGTCATTTCTTAAAAAGTCCTGTTTTCTCCTGCGTATTCAAACATAAATCATAAGACATAATTAATGGCGCTGGGAAGTTTTTCACACTAATAACATTCACTATCTTGAATATAAAATTGTAAGGTGTGAACTACGTTCATTAATTCGGCGGATACACAATTCTCACTCATAAAATATGTCATACTTATATCATTTTAGAGTCTTTGTGTATGACATTAAACTGCATCTAGTGGTGAGGTTTCAATTCTAGAGCTCTGGGAGTGTGGAGTACTCCGTCATTGCCATTAAACCTCACCAGCAAACCAACTACAGGGTGATTGTAATGCAATTTCATCCCTATTTTTAAAAATCGTATAATTTGTTTCTGATTATTATTTTCCAAAAAATGAATATGAGAAGAACATTCATAACATGGGGGTTTATTTCCAAATTTAATATGAGTACCGACATTCGCCTCCAATTTTCAAGCCGCTCGTGAATTAGAATTAAATTAGAATTAAAACGTCCAGAGATTTATGGGGTTTTGAATTTTGAAACAGTTAATCACTTTGAAAAAAACAACATAAATTTAACTGCCATATATTAAGTAACTTGCATTAAAGAATTGAGAAACTTTAACTGCACAAAAAAAATCATTAAAATAGGGAATTACTTTCAATCACCCTGTAATAACTTGAATTAAATTTGGCAACGAAGAAATTATTTTAAATCTGTAAGAACGAGAAAGAATAAGAAAGGCACAACATTTTTTTTTAAACAGAAACGCAAGAGACTAAAAACGTCTTAACCCCCCCCCCAAAAAAAAGAATATGACAGAAATGTGTTTAAGACAAAACAAAACAAAAGAACAAGGGAAAGAAAAAGACAAAAATAATGTTAAAATATCACAAACGTGAAAGGGAAAATAAAAAAGACAAAAAATAAACAGATCTTCGAAGAGACAAGATGGAGAGCAGACAACAAAAAAGAGAGAGAGAATAAGAGAGGAGACGTAGGGGTTTGGGTGAGGTTATGGGGGTGAAAGAGAAAGAAAAAAGAAAAATAACAAATAATCATTAAAATATTACAAACGTGAAAAAGGGAGAAAGAAAGAGAAAGAAAAAAAAATCTTCGAAGACGAGATGGAATGAAGAAAAAAAAAGAGACAGAAAAGAATTAAAGGAGCGTAGGGGCTGAGGTGAGGTTATGGGGTGAGGGTTTGAGCGTTTAATGAGGCGCTAGTGTGTCATGGGCTGTGCCCTACGAGTGTCGACTGCCTAACTGAACATGATACAAACAAGTGGAGACACAAGAGAAACGGAAACTCTCCAAGTGTTAAACAGAAGTGGTTGTTTATCACAAGCAAATGACTCAATAAATAACAAGAGACAGTTTTTCCGCCTTTTTCATATTGACTCATTTATTTTTTTAAAACGAAATTTTATTTGCTAAATAAACACCATAAATATGTATGTATGTATGTATGTATGTCGGGTTATACTTAAAAGTACTTCTGGTACTATGTAACATGTAGCCAAATACTACTTGCTGATTGTTAGGTGATCCATAACTAAAATGGTCCTTTCCTGTTGTGGCACGGTGAGAGATAAGACCTGTTAAGAGGCGGATGAAACTGCTTGTCGGGTCCACGCCATTTTGCATATAAATACCAGAAAAGACAAGAAAAGTTGATAAATCAGCCATTTAAGAGTAAGAGGGTTTGAGAGGCAAACATTATTCAGTGACAAGGAGTGAAATCTGAAGTGAAGAAGTGGCCCAAAGAACAGTCAACAGAATTTCACGGGCAGAGATACATGCTTCATCGAAGGCGGATCATTGCTATTGAGAGAAACGGTGACTATGTGAGAAGTAGGGATGTGATCCACAGAGAACAGTTTCATTTTGATGTATGATACATGTTTCTGTGTTGTAATTATACCTGTCCTAAACAAAATGGCATTATCTTTTGACTCATCTTCGTAGATATATATATATATATAATTACAGCATTTCAATGCTGTAGTTTTTGATAGCTCCAAATATAATTTGGATGTATAATTATTTCATTAAAAATAAGATTCCCTTATCTTTGATTTTGACGGCTATTAACTTTTTATTAAATTATTGGTAAGGGTTTTACTTATTTATAAGCGATACTGTATTTATGAGATATTTAACATTCATCTAGAAATAACTGACGGCTTTGTCCTAATGTTAATACACACACATTTCCTGTGTACATTCAATAGTTTTATTTGCACAAACGTTCATACTGTGTGAAATCTCAATAGATATGTTTTTATTTCGCGCCAAAATTTTTACTGACAATCTTTTCATGAAGGGCAGATTAATTTACAAATTGCTATATCATTCATGACAAAATAATAGTTATTGTCTCAGCGAAGAAACGATTTCATTCAGCAAAACTGTTACTCGACAAGACGTTTCTTGTTTAGGGTTAACTAGCAGGGATACCCGTTAGTGCCGTATTGCACAAGGTATTTTTCTGATCTGTTTTTGCTGACTGAAATCGTCCTTCTTTCGCTGAGACAATAACTTATTATTTTTTGTCATGATGATATAGCAATTTGTAAATTAATCTGTTCTTCATGAAAAGATTGTCAGTAAAATTTTGCGCGAAAATAAAAACATATCTATTGAGGATTTCACACATATGAAGTTTGTGCAATAAACTTTGCATGTACACAGAAATGTGTGTGTTTAACATTAGGAAAAGCCGTAGTATTTTAGATGAGTTAAATATCTCATAAATACAGTATCGTTATAAAATAAGTAACCCTTACAATATTAATAAAAATGTTTTTATAGCCGTCAATAATCAAGATAAGGGAATCTTATTATTTTTATGAAATAATTATACAACAATTATATTTGGAGCTATCAATAACTAAGCATTGAATGCTGTAATTATATATATATATATATATTACGAAGATGAGTCAAAAAGATAATGCCATTTTGTTAAGGACAGGTAAATTACCAAACACAGAAACATGTAATATAACATCAAAATGAAACTGGTTCTCTGTGGATACATCCTACTTCTCACATAGTCAACGTTTCTTCAATAGAATGATCCGCTTCGATGAGAGCATGTATTCTGGCCCGTGAAATTCGTTGACTGTTCTTGGGCCACTTCTTCACTTCAGATTTCACTTCCTTGTCATGAATATGTTTGCCTCCAACCTCTACTCTTAATGGCTGATTTATCTAAACTTTCTGGTCTTTTTCGGTATTTATATGCAAAATGGCGGTGGAGCCGACAAGCAGGTTTCATCCGCCTCTTAACGGTTTTATGTCTCACGTGCAGGCAACAGGTAAAAAGGACTTTTAGTTATGGATACCTACAATGCAGCAAGTAGTATTTGGCTACATGTGTTAATAGTACAGAAGTACTTTTAAGTAACGACATACATAATACATACATACATTTTATGTGTGTGTTTATTTAGCAAATAAAATCGTTTAAAAAAATAAATGGTAATATGAAAAATGGCGAAAACTGGTCTCTTGTTATTAGTTGAGGTATTTGCTTGTGATTAAACCACTTCTGTTTTTTAAGCTGGAGAGTTCGTTTCTCTGTGGTCCTCCACTTGGTTTTGAATCAGGTGTCAGTTAGGCAGTCGAATCGTAGGGACTAGCATGACACACTAGCGCCTCATTTAAACGCTCAAACTACACCCCATAACTCACTAGCACGTCCTCCTTTAATTCTTTTTCTGTCTCTTTTTTTTCTCATTCCTCTGTCTTTGAATCTTTTTTTGTTCTTTCTCTTCTTTCTTTACCTTTTTCACGATTTGGTATATTTTAATGATTATTTGTTTTTTTCTTTTTCTTTCTCTTTCACCCATAACTCACCACCCTACGTCCTCTCTCTTAATTCCTTCTCTTTTTTTGTTGTCTGCTCTCGCATCTTGTCTCTTCGAAATTGTTTATTTTTGTCTTTTTATTCTCTTTCACGTTTGGTGATATTACGATTTATTTTGTCTTTTTCATTTCCTTGGTTCTTTTGTTTTGTTTTCTTAAACACATTTTCTGTCTATTCTTTTTTTTTGGGGGGGGTGAAAGACGTTTTTTTAGTCTCTGCGTTTCTGTTAAAAAGAATGTTGTGCCTTTTCTTATTCTTTCTCGTTCTTCGATTTAAAATAATTTCTTCGTTGGCCAAATTTACTTCATTTTATACAAGGGTGATTGAAAAAGTAATTCCGCTATTTTATGATTTTTTTTTGTGCAGTTAAATTTTTCTCAATTCTTTATGCAAGTTACTTAGATTGGCAGTTAATTTAGTTGTGTTTTTTCAAAGTGATTAACTTGTGTTCAAAATTCAAAGCCCATAAGAGATCTCTGGACGTTTATTCTAATTTATTCTAATTCAGAGCGCTTGAACTTGAGGCGAATGTCGGTAACTCATATTAAATTGGAATAAACCCATGTTAAATGACGATGTTTTTCTTCTCATATTCATTTTGGAAAAATAATAATTAGAAACACCCTATTATAGCGATTTTAAAAATAGGGGATGAAATATGCATTAAATACCGTAGCTTGGTTTGCTGGGTGAGGTTTAATGCAAGACGGAGTACTCACCTCCCCAGAGCCTAGAATTGAAACTCACCACTAGATGCAGTTTAATGTCATACAAGAAGACTCTAAAATGATATAAGTATGAAATATTTTATGAAGTGAGAATTGGTGATCCGCCGAATTAATGAACGTAGTTTCACACTTACAGATTTTATATTCAAGATAGTGAATGTTATTAGGTGTGAAAATTCAGCGCCATTAATTATGTCTATGATTTATTTGAATAGCAGGAGAAAACAGGACTTTTTAAGAATGCACTGGAAAGTTTGCACATACCTAATAACGATTTCCAATCAGTATTGAATAAGAGCATTAGAAAGATAGTAATAGATAGATGGGAAAGACTGCGATATATATATATTTATAATATATATATATATATATATTATATATATATTTATATAGATAGTAATAGATTAGATATGATAGATTAGTAATATTAACAGAGAATAAGGTAGATACCATATGTGTGCGTTTCTGCATGTGTGTGAGAGCTGATATTTTATAAATTTCAAAATGCTGGTGTTTGCAGTGAATTAAATTTAACAAGATTTATTTCTAATGATTTGATCGTACTGATATATATATTAGATATATAACTTCATTTGAGGAAGAAATGCATAAGCTGTACTGCTTCAGTTATCCTTTTGATAAGAGGTATTACTCGAAATTAAGAAATAATACAAAATACAGGTCAAACACAACACCATTGTTAGTATTATTATTTTTATTTCTTCAACTGCATTGTGATAGCATTCTACATCAACTCCTAACAATACATACACAATGCTTCAAGAAATTATGAACTCTTTATATATATATATATATATATATTATATATTATATATATATATATATATATATTATATATATTATATCAAAAGGGTATGAAAATCACAATATTGTTAAATGACTATATATATATTATGATTATATTATATATCTATATATAGAGAGAGAGAGAGATAGAGAGGAGAGAGTGAGTGAGAGAGAGAGAGAGAGAAGGGGGGAGATATGGACAGATAAATATATGTGAAGAGAGAGATAGAGAGAGAGATAATTTTATATATGTGTGTTGTAACTCATGCTGTGATCCTAGGAATTAGATTTACAAGCTACAACTAGTGACTGATACGAATTGAGATAGATAGATAGATAGATAAGATAGATAGATACATACATACATACATACATACATACACAGGTTGACATAGATAGATAGATAGATAGATAGATAGATAGATGATTACAAACTGTTTGTGCGTCGGTGTGCAGTATTTTAGCGGCAGTGTTCTCTGTGGTGACAGGAAAAATAACGATAAATAAATGATGTGTGCGTGCGTAGAAAGCATAATACCTATAGAAATTCAAATTATGCTGTGTTCCTACGATAATTTCACAAACTATACTGGTGACGTTGATACGCCACTGAGATAGTTGATAAATAGATGCATACATACATACATACATACATACATACTGAAATATACATATATATATAAGTGAGTTAGAGAGAGGGGAGGGAGAGAAAAAGAGTGATATATATATATATATACTCTTTTGATAGATAGATAGATAGATAGATAGATAGATAGATAGATAGATTCATGCTGTTTTTTCTCGTTTATATGATTATGAGATTTTAATTTACCAAAACATCTCACTCGTTCGTCAACCAAAATGATGAGAAATTTATTTCCAGTACTTGATAGATTATAGGCCCCTTCGTTTACATTTAATACTGTAATATTATAGATTTTACACAGAGGCAAGCCCTAGTTTTCTACGGTCTCTTGATAAGCATTAGCGTATCCTCCACCCTTTATATATATATAAGACTTTATAATATTATAGAACAGAATACTCTCGTCTCGCATATCCATTAGTTACTGAATAGCGAGTTCAATCCGCGCTGAATACCCTATATGTGTTGACTTTGTGTCAAATCTACTCATAGTGAACGGGTTGAGTAAATACCTACTTTGGCGGGGGGGTACCATATTTTTGTGTTATTAGACGCATGTGTCGGGTTATTCAGTCGATAGAACATCGCCTAAGGCCTACAAGGTTCTAGGTTTGATACCGGCCCTCGTAAAACTCAGCACATTAATAGTACTGCTTGGGGCTGTACAGTAAGTGGAGAGCTGATGGTAGGTGTGGTATTCCACCCTGACGCAATCTCTCTGGTTTATCAACCGAAAAGGACAGACTCCCTCGCTGTACATCTGATACCGAGATAGTCTACTCCGCCGACTTTGCCTTGTAAACATCAGGGTTGTTTCTTTAAAATTTCTTTACAGGCATGTCAACCCCGTTGGGTATTTCATCCCGAAGACGTTTTGTTCTATTTATGGTTAATGGGTATTCAAGTTTTTTTTAAATTTTTTCAATTTATTTTTAAAACTCATTTTTTTTATTTAACCCATAGATAGGACTAAAACGTGTAGCACTCGCGGTCAAACTGGACCTGGCCGCAATAGGAATTAAGGGTACTCACACTCCCAGAGCTCCAAACTGAAATTACCATTAGATATAGTTAAGTCATCCCAGGAGACTAGACCATCAGTCACGCCTTCTTAGCTCATATATAATAAAAGTGTTGGGGTCTGCCATAAGGCAATAGGGTTGAGACAATCATATATGTGCTAGGGCTTGACGTGACAAGCTGGTTGGTAGGAGGGTCTCTCTCCGACCGACTGTCTAGGCTAAGTAAGCGTTGCAGACGTAGTGTTGCAAGAATGGACTGCTAGACCACCAGGATTCCGACCTTAAGCATCACGGGTCGCCACCCGGCTAAACGTTGCCCCATCGGAGGGATAATACCCTCCGCAGATGTGGCAGTCGGCGTATTCTACAGCCCCAGCCGAAGGGCGGAAAGCTGATATGTGCACAATTAGCAAGCGGCGACAAAGGACTGGATGTGAGAATCTTTCTGAAAGTTTACCCTTTTTTCTCCACAGACACTTCTAGCTTCACTTGTCGATACTCTTCTGCAATGCCAAGGGTGCACTTGTTTAACCCCGGCTCGAGAATACCAAAAAGTTGCATCAATTAAATTTTAAAAGCTCTGAAAATATTTAGTACAATATGACCATTTATAGCTCAGGTCAGAAACTAGTACTTGGGAAAGGACTAAATTCTCTTTGTATGACACTAAACTTGTAAATTGCAATCTCATGTAGGTTATATACGCGAAAAAAATACTTACTGCTGGTGTACGCGTGTTTCTTGGGGGGAAAACCAATCAAAACTTAAATGTTATTAAACATATTCTATATATTCTATATACATTCTAACATATATTTGTGATAAAGATCTCATTACTTTTGAGCTGCCTGGCCTTTTAATTGTACAGTTAAAAACCACAATCTTTATTTAACCTTGCGGGTTCTTTGAGTTGAATAAATAATAAAATGTTCTCTTCAGTCATGTTATTCGCCACAAATTTTTTAAAAACTCAGAATAATAGAGCAAACAGTATTTAAACAAAAAAGAGTGAGGTTTTTAGCCTTATAAACTTCAGAATAAGTAGAATATTATTCAGATATATAATAATACTTCAGCATATTAGTTTTCCTCTAGAAGCAGAGTTTTTCACGTTTTCATCTCACGGCACAGTAATAGGGCAATAATTGATCGGGTAAACATTAGTATATAAACAATAATTATTTTAATCATTTGAATTTTAAAGAAAAGGAAAGTGAAAATGTGTTACACGTGTAAAAGAACAAAGTAATTTATTATCTAAAAGGTAATATTTTAGTCAATTAAAACAAAAATAATAAAATTATAGAATAAACAATAGGGGGATGATCAACCGTCCTCAACACTACGGCATACTCACGAACTTCACGGTAACTAGTGTGCCACGGCACAACTGTTGAAAAAACTCTTGTTCTAGAGTAAAGACTTAGGCCTTTAGTCTTAAAAGGCAAGTTCATAATGAGCGTTTAATAGTAGGTAGTGTTAAAATCATTCTTTTTCTTTAATAATACTAAATAGAGATTGAACCTACTCTAGTAGTGACTACCAAACGGATTTACAGTTTGAATTCAGAGTTTTTTCTCATAGACAGGTTGCCTAACCAATTTTAAAGAGCCCAATCTACCCTACTTTCACCATAGCTGAGGGAGAGTAGTTGGATTCATACCTTTCCCAAGAGTATAGCATTATGTAAATTGTACTTCGTTCTTCAATGTCTTTCATCTTCTGCATGGACTGCTGATAGTCAGATTATTGATTATGTGGAAATTAATCTTCTGATAAGATAAAGCGATATTCTCTTCAAGTTGTAGCCGTACTACTGTATGGCTGTACACTTGAACGAAACGATTGGAGAACATTTTTTTTGGGGAACTACAATGATGTTTTGAACAATTTGGAAAGTAACCACAAAAGCAGCGGTAAATCCGCTTGCTTCTATAAACAACCACCAGAAAGATGCATTGGGCTGGCAAAATCATTGTGTAATGGTTATTGTCTTAAAAATGGACTCGGTTGACAAGTTCACATCCTGGACGAATCTGTTTATTTCACATAGAGCTAATATCTTGGGAAAAATGAAATGATAACCATAATATCCCTAGTGGACAGACTGACTCTTTAACCATGGTAAAGCAATCGGTCTAAAAGAAAGATAATCTGTAATTAAAACCTGTTAGCTCTCTTAAAATTGACTGCGTGTCGCTTCTTATCGAGCGGATTGGTTGTGTGTGCATAAAGATATAATTCGACATGAACTCGGACGAGATAGTAATCAATGTAGAACATCCGTTATCTCAAGTCCAAGTGGTTGAGAATTGCAAAAAATTTTCCAGTAAGAGAGCTTTGTGCTGCTTTGAAATTCAGCATTTAACTGGATTAAACTCCGATCATTGAGCCGAATGGGAATATATAACTCACAATCCTTATATGACATTTGTCGATGGGATTATCGCTTTGCGCGATGACAGATATGAAAAGGTCAATTGAATATGAGGACTTCCTAGGAAGTGAACTTCCCGGAAGTGATGACAAAAACTGGTCTCTTCCTTTTGCCCTCCTCTTTAGGAGGTGATTAGGCACCAGAAATTAAACTGATCTTATCCTTTTAGCTTGGACTGAGGTGGACAATTAATCTATCTAAAATCTATATTTTTTAAAATGTCTAAGACATTTATGAGTCGATGTGCCATAAGACATTGAATTTTTATCTAAAAGGAAACTAGGTTAGCAGACTAATATTAGTGATTCGACTCTCGTGTGCTCATACTTCTGATATACCAAATTAAACTGATCTAAGTAAACGATAACTAATTGAATTAATGGGGTGCTTCGCGTGGTATGTCGTTGTGAGCTAGGGTGGCAGATCTTTTTAGTAATTCGATTCGTGCCATACTTCTGATCTTGATTCAACTAAATAATAGTAAATGACAACCATTGAAGTAACTAGTTAACAATCTAGGCTAGTGAACCATTTTTTAGTGAATTCGATTCTCCCGGTGCATATTTCTGACCTTGTGTGCAAACTAATCTTAGTAAATTACAACTATTGAATTATGGGTAACTTGCGTGCTATAATGGTGAGCGGTGGCACAATTTTAGTGAATTGATTCTCACGGGTGTCCCATAGTCTGACTCATTACAAACTACACTAAACTTAGTAAATGAAACTAATAAAATTAACATGTACTTCTCGTGTAAAACGGTTAGCAGGCTAGGTTGGCAAATCATCGTTAAAGTTGAATACTCACAAGGCTTGTGCCAGACTAGGCTTATTAGCTAGAACGAACTAATGAACTAATTCACAAGAGTTTATGTCTGAAGATCAGAGTTTCTATTTCTAACCAAAGGCGAACAGTTTGATTTTTTTTCTTTGAGGATTTAGGCTATTTTTGCGTTAGGAAAAAAAAAAAAAACAAAAAAAGTACAAAAAGACAAATACATAGTAGTTTAAGAGTCACTAATATAATCTTTCTTCGTCAAGTGGCGCTTATGAAGAGGGTACAATAATCAGTTTAGTTAAATTGCTAATATTAATTTCAGTTCTGCTAATTGATGCAAACACGTTCACCATTCGCATGAAGAGCAATGGCTTGTTATTTTTGTTGCTTGGGTGAATGAAGCTTGCAAGGAAAATGGAGTTTAAACGCTAGATAATCAAGTTGACGATATCATGTTCGGCAGTCTTATGAGTAAAGGGTTTCAGATTTACCTCACGGATTATTTTGGCAAAAGAAAGTACAGGGGCTATATCATACGTACGTAATAACTAACATTTATGAGTGTGTTAAAGTACTGAGACTGAGGCTGCACTTGCTAAAATAGAAATTAATAAGGAATGAAATGTTAGTTTTCTTTTAAAAACGGTGTGTGTCAAATAGTATCGAGACTGAACACATTTACAAGAAGAAAAATTAACATGATTAAACGTACTTACTTGAAATAAAATAGTGTGTTCAAAAGAATATTGAGACTGAAATTTTATCTACAGGATAGAAATTAACAATACTAGCAAATACTGCTCCTCCGGGCGCAAGTATTTAAGTTTTAATGTATAAAATATATTAAATTAGAAAGACTATGAAATAATAAAGATGCAGATAAAAAGATTTGAAACAGAGGGATGTAATCGAAAAATAGAACAATTAAAACTTACTCTTCTATCATCCCCTCTTTTATTGCAAAACATTAGGGGAAATTCTGACTTGAATAGTAATATAAATAATAATAAATTTCGGTTTGCAGACAGAAATTGCACAATCTCCATTATAATGATTATTACATTTTAATTTTTTCAAAATACGAAGTGTGTTAAAAATATGAGACTGACCTGTATTTCTAGGAAAAATAAAAAAATATATAATTATAATTTTCTTAAAATATGAGTTTGTTCAAAAACGTAACGAGATTGAAGTTGTATTTAAACAAGGAAAAATTTTAGAAATATATGAAATTATAATTCTCTAAATATAAGCTATGCTAAAAATAACGAGACTGAATTGTATTTACAAGAAGAATGAACTTCATATATTTTCTTCAAAATAACAGCTGTTTTCAAATGTCATTGAGACTAAATTTTTACTCTGCAAGATCGAAATTAACATATATGAAACATAATGTTATGAGGTGTTTTCAAAAAAAGTATCGAGACTGAAGATGTATTTCTCAACATAAAATTAACAATGAATTATTTTTTTTCAAAAGTACGAGTGTATTCAAATAGTATCGAGATGAAGCTGTATTTAAACAAAAGTGAACAAAATGAAACGTTAATTTTCTTTAAAAGGTGTTTCAAAAGTATCGAGACTGAAGCTATTTACAAACAGAAATGTACAATAAATGAATTGATTATTTCAAAACGAATGTGTTCAACATAAAGAGACTGAGCTGATTTAATAAGATAAAAATGAACAAAATGAAACATTAATTTTTTCAGATACGAGTGTTGTTCAAATAATATCAAGCTGAAGCTATATATGTATGTATGTAATGTATGTATGTATGTATTGTGTAAGTTGAATTTCATTACAACGCAACCCAACTTGAACCATCAGAAAGACGAAGCTACACGAAATAAGAATCAAACAGGAAATCTTAATTTCGGCACACTTTCAGAAGAGAAAAAAATTCTTGTTAATTTGATGGCAAAAAAGTCATTTAAGAGGCGCGCAGAATCTTAACAATGAACATATCTGGACTAAAATTATAGGTAAAATTCTAACTCAGTCAAAACAGTCAGAAGAGAAATCTCAGGGTTAGAAAAGGAAATAATTTTAAATCAGGTATAAGAAACTCCACTTCTGACAGAGCAATGGAAAAAATAATGAAAATCACTAAACGGGACCCGTGATGCTTAAGAGGATTGCTGGCGAGCAATCCTGAAATGCAAGATCTAATTTTGGCTTTATTAGGCTAGATTGAGCGTCGGAAAGGGCTAGTTCCTCAAACCTAGCACTATATGATTGTTTCACTCTATTGCTACTTATGAAAACGCCAATTTTTATCATATATTTATGCTAGGTGGTGTTTGAGGTCTTATTCCGGGTATGATGGTAACTGCATTTGATGGTGAGGTTCTTTTTGGAAATCTGTGGAATGTAGAGAAGCCTTATCAATTATTACTGAAGGTTACGCTGGTTGGAATGGTAGTAATGTTAAAGTTCATCTATGGGTAAATAGAAAATGATTTAAAAAGTGTTTATAAGATCAATTTTAAAAAAAATTGAATACCAACCAGAATGATAAAACAAATATCTACATAAATAACCACATGGATTGACGTGCCTTAAAACAACAAACCACATTCAGAGAAGCACAAAGCTATCAGCTTCGGTTGATTTGCCTTCTTAATTTAGAAAAGAGAAATAAATATTTCAAACCAGAAATAATTATTGACACTATATAAGAATATACCAGAAAATCTGTCTTTAAGAATGTGTGTCAGTTCGTGCGTAGTAGTAAGTGTTGGACTGTGGCATGTAGTAAGCGAGTTCGAAATCTAATGCTTTAGTTACTTTCAGACTATATATCTTTAGGAATGCATAACCACTCATCTCTAAGATGAATTGGTTAAGTATTACAAACTGCTCTTTTACAAAGATGACATTTGCATTAATAGAGTTGATATGGCATAACAAGAACAGCCTCTAAAGATTCCATACAGGCAAATTTTTCAGCGGGTTGAATTTGAATCGGGTGTTCTCAGAAAGTTCAATCAAAGAATAAGGGATAACTTAAGACATAAAAATAAGTTAAAACATAACAACGTAGGATATTTATATAATATTATATCCATCTATTAACATACATTATATATACTAGCTAAAAAGACGCTTTCAGGCGGTGTAAAAATAAATTTTGAAAAATATAGCCTGACCGAGTGGATTTAAAATTCATGTAGAGGGTAGTCTCTAAGTAAAATTAATAATGATTGAAGTAATAAAAACATGCAAATATGCAAAACTTAAAAGGATATTCAAACATTTATGATTTTAGTATTAAAATCATAAATTCTTAAAGGGTAAAATACTTTTGAACAATGATTTTTTATTGTTTTGATTATTCTAAAAATTTGAAATAAAAAACAAGAAAAAACATACCTTTGTTTATTTTACATTTAACAAATAAAAATACAAATTTGAAATAGAATTAGGAAAGTTACTTTCTACACAAGTTTTTCTGAATAATTTAATGATAAATTACTTTGATTATCATGATAAAACAATCAACTAAAAAAGATTTTTTATGTTTTGATTTTAAAATCTTTGAATAAAACAATAAATTTACCTAATTTATTTTCTTTAACAAATTTTTAGTTTTAGTGTAATAAATATATATAAATAAAGATAGAGTAATGAATACTTGAAACGCTTTAATATTTAATGCTAAATAATATTAATATTATTTTTTTTAATGGAGTAAATAAAAATATCTAATTTGTAGATTTATTTTCACTAATTTTATTTGGTAAAATCTGTAAATATAATTCTTAAAATTTTTTCATAAATAAAATCTTTTGATGAGAAGATATCAGTATCAATTGTCTGTGTAACTATGTGTGTAATTTAATAAATCATAAGTAATAAAAACAACATCAATATGCAAAAACTTTAAAAAGACATCAAATTTAATGATTTTAGTAATTAAAATATAAATTCATTAAAGGATAAAAATAAAAATTTGAAATAGAATTAGGAAAGTTAACTTCTAGACCAAAGTTATCACTGAATAATATTATGATAAATTAAATTTGGGTTTATCATGAATAAAAATCACTATTACAAAATGATTTTTTATTGTTTGATTATTTCCTAAATGTTGAAATAAAAAAAAAACATTCATTATTTATTTTACATTAACAAACTATTTATTTTAGTGTTAAATAAATATTAATAAAATAAAATGAGTATGATAATTAAATATTTTAATGCTAAATAATATTAATTATTTTTTTTTTAATCGGAGTAAATAAAAATATTTGGTTTACCTTTTTTCAAACTAAATTTTTTTTTTTGGGTAAAATTTGTAAAATATAAATCTTAAATTTCTTCATAAATATTTGATAAGGATTCAGTATAATTTGTCTGTAACTAAAATTGTTGCTGTAATTAATAAATAAATAAAGTAATAAAAACACAATGCAAATATGCAAAACTTTAAAGACATTCAATTTATGAATTTTTATAATTAAATATCAAATTCATGAAAGAGTAAAAAATAAACAATTTGAATAGAAATTAAGAAACGTTATCTTTTACACAAAGTTCTGAATAATATATCAATATAAAATTAATTTGTTTACATGAAATAAAAATAAACTATACAAAATGATTTTTTATTGCTTTGATTATTTCTAAAAAATTTTGATTAAAAAAAAATAAATTCACTTTATTTATTTTACATTAAGAACATTAGATTTTAAGTGTAAATAAATATTACATAAAATAAATAGGTAATGATCTTCCTCATAGTGGGAATACAGGCAAATACCTTAAATAATTTTAAATGCAATAATTTTAATATTTTTTTTTTAATGGAGTAAATAAAAATATCTAATTTATAGATTTATTTTTTAATAAATTTTGTTTTGGTAGACTTATGTAAAATATAATTTTGTAAAATGTTTTTTTCAATAAAATAAAATCTTTTGATAATAGATAGTTAATTTGTCTGTAATAAAATACGTACGTTATCAAACACTGTCATTGATAAAATATTATTTATTAATAATATAGATGGCAGAATTTTGATTTGAGGGGGACAGGAAGCAAATAAGTTTCATTCAAATGGTTTCATTTATCTTTACTTCCTTTAATAAATTTTGATGATTTTACCGATAATAAAAAGTCTTTATATGGATTTAACTAGACTATTTTAAAATTATTTTTATAAACCGCGATGGCATTTTTTGCTAGTTTATATAAATGTTGTAAATAAATTAATGAATAAATAATTTGTTAATCTTAATTCTTTTCTTTAGATTTAATAAATTTTATATCATAAAGAGCATTAAATTGAATAATTGGCAGATTGAGACTGGACCCAAAATCTAAAATATTTTGTTTTAATTTTTTTTTCTTTCTTTTATGGGTTATATCAATTACCCAATTATCAATTGTAAAATGAATCAAAAATTCAAAAATTATTTATTTTCCGGGTGCTCAGTTCCGTATAAGTTTTTGTAATCGATCCCATATCAGAAACGCTACAAAATTCTATTCATTATATTTATTTTATTGTTATTCATCATGGATTATTATCGATTAACACAACAAACCAATCAAATTTCTATTAGGTTTAAAAATTCTTAATTCTTTAATTTTTTGAGTTTTCAAGGGTGCTCATGCGACATATAAGTTTATGTATCTGCACCATATCAAACCGCTCGAAAGGAAACTGGTGCAACGTGTCAAAGTTAGGGGTGGCCCAGAAAAAAAGAACCCAAATTATTTATTTATTTCCCATTAATACTTAACCAAACCAACTCTAACTCAAATCTACGTAAACC
>CM042149.1:35016516-35041234 GCA_023376005.1 Doryteuthis pealeii | reverse complement strand
ATTACAAGATAAAAAGATTGAAACAGGGGGGTATAATAAAAGATTTTGAACACTGGGAGTATAAGAAAAAATGGAAACAACGAAACTTACTCTTCCATTCACTCTTCGTCTTCATTGTTATATTTTCTATTTTAGTATTAGTTAAAAGAGAAGTAAGGAATAATTCCAGTTATTTTATTTTGTTAATAGATTTCATTTAAGATTTCATTGAAGAGATTTTTGCTATATTACATTAATATAAAACCAAACAGTTAGCAAAATCAATAATACTTAAGCCACATATTTATTAAATTCGATTTTTAATATTTAATATGCAACATTAGCCTTCCCGTTCACACTGTAAACCGCTATTTTGTTGTATATTATAAATAACTGCATGTTGTCAGTCATGTTAGACAGTTAACAGTATTAATAATGTAAGGACACATTTATTAATAATTGGTTTAGATTAAAATAAAATCATGGGATGAGATGTCTGTAACCGAAACTATATTCCTACTCAAGCACAATTCTCTTAGGTATTGACATCTCATTCTCCATGATTTTATTTTTATCTAAACCTCAATTTATTAATAAAATTGTCTTACATTATTAATACTGTTAACTATGTCTAACATACTGACAACATGCAATTATATTTATATATACAACAAAATAGCGTTTACAGTGTGAACGGGAAGGCTAATTTGCATATTATATTAAAAATCGAATTTAATAAATATGTGCTAGTATTATTGATTTCTAACTGTTTGGTTTTATTTAATGAATATAAGCAAAATCTTTCAATGAATCTTAAATGAAATCTATTAACAAAATAAAATAACTGTAATTTATTCTTTACTTCTCTTTTAACTAAATACTTAAATTAGAAAATATAACAATGAAAGACGAGAGTGATGGAAGAGTAAGTTTCAGTTGTTCCATTTTATTATACTCCCAGTGTTTCAAATCTTTTTATTATACCCCCTCTTTTTCAATCTTTTTATCTGTATTCTTATTAATTTCATTAGCCTTTCTAATTTAATACAATATTTTATTACATTTAAAACTTAAATACTTGCACCCGGAGGGTGCATACATTGCTAGTATATATAAAGTCTTATATATATATAAGGGGGTGGAGGATACGCTAATGCTTATCAAGAGACCATAGAAAACTAGGGCTTGCCTCTGGTGTAAATCTATAATATTACAGTATTAAATGTAAAACGAAGGGGGCCTATAATCTATCAAGTACTGGAAATAAATTTCTCATAATTTTGGTGACGAACGAGTGAGATGTTTTGGATAAATTAAATCACATAATCATATAAACGAGAAAGAAACAGATAAATATATAGATATATAGATAGATTCATGCTATCTATCTATCAAAAGAGTGATATATATATATACACTCTTTTCTCTCTCCCTCCCCCTCTCTCTAACTCACTATATATATATGTATATTTCAGTATGTATGTATGTATGTATGCATCTATTATCAATCTATCTCAGTGCGTATCAACGTCACCAGTTATAGTTTGTGAAATTGATTCGTAGGAACACAGCATAATTTGAATTTTCATATAGGTATTATGCTTTCTACGCACGCACACATCTATTATTTATCGTTATTTTTCCTGTCAGGCCACAGAGAACACTGTCCGCTAAAATACCTGCACCACACGCGCACAACATGTTGTAATCTATCTATCTATCTATCTATGTCAGCCTGTTGGTATGTATGTATGTATATGTATGTATGTATCTATCTATCTATCTATCTCAATTCGTATCAGTCACTAGTTGTAGCTTGTAAATCTAATTCTAGGATCACAGCATGATACACACACATATATAAATTATCTCTCTCTCTATCTCTCTCTTCACATATATTATCTGTCATATCTCCCCTCTCTCTCTCTCTCTCTCTCTCTCACTCACTCTCTCTATCTCTATCTCTCTCTCTATATATATATAATTATATATATATATATATAATATATATATATATTCATTTTAACAATATTGTGTTTCATACCTTTTTATTATATACTATATAATATATATATATATATATATATATATATATATATAAGAGAGTTTCATAATTTGCTTGAAGCATTGTGTATGTATTGGTTAGGAGGTTGATTTAGAAGGCTATCACATGCAGTTTGGAATAAATAAAAATAATAATACGGTAACAATGGTGTTGTGTGTTGACCTGTATTTTTTTATTATTTCTGAATTTTCGAGGTAATACCTCTTTATCAAAAGGATTGAACTGAAGCAGTACAGCTATGGCATTTCTTCCCAAATGAATTGTATATATATATATTATATATATATATATTATATATTATATTATATATATATCAGTACGTATCAACTCATTAGAAATAGCTGTGAAATTAATTCACTGCAACACAGCATTTGAAATTTGAAAAAGATATCATGCTCTCAACACATGCAGAAACGCACACATATGGTTATCTACCTATCTCTGTTAATATTACTATACTATCTATCTATCTATCTATCTATCTATATATATATATATATATATATATTATATATATATATATATATATCGCAGTCTGTTCCCATCTATCTATCTATCTATCTTTTCTGAATGCTCTTATTCCAATTAACTTGATTGGAAATCGTTATTAGGTATGTGCAAAAACTTTCCAGTCATTTCTTTAAAAGTCCTGTTTTTCTCCTGCGTATTTCAAACATAAATCATAAGACAGATTAATGGCGCTGGGAAGTTTTTCACACCTAATAACATTCACTATCTTGAATATAAAAATTGTAAGGTGTGAACTACGTTCATTAATTAGGCGGATACAAATTCTCACTCATAAAATATTTCATATTTATATCATTTTAGAGTCTTCTGTGTATGACATTAAACTGCATCTAGTGGTGAGGTTCAATTCTGGGCTCTGGGAGTGTGGAGTACTCCGTCATTGCCATTAAACCTCACCCAGCAAACCAACTACAGGGTGATTGTAATGCAATTCATCCCCTATTTTAAAAATCGTATAATTTGTTTCTGAATTATTATTTTTTCCAAAATATGAATATGAGAAGAACATTCATAACATGGGGGTTTATTCCAAATTTAATATGAGTACCGACATTCGCCTCCAATTTTCAAGCCGCTCGTGAATTAGAATTAAATTAGAATTAAACGTCCAGAGATCTTTATGGGGCTGAATTTTGAAACAAGTTAATACTTTGAAAAAAAACAACAAAATTTAACTGCCATATATTAAGTAACTTGCATTAAAGAATTGAGAAAATTTAACTGCACAAAAAAAATCATTAAAATAGGGAATTACTTTTCAATCACCCTGTATAACTTTAGTTAAATTTGGCAACGAGAAATTATTTTAAATCTTAAGAACGAGAAAAAATAAGAAAAAAAACAACAACATAAATTTAACTGCCATATATTAAGTAACTTGCATTAAAGAATTGAGAAAAATTTAACTGCACAAAAAAAAAATCATTAAAATAGGGAATTACTTTTCAATCACCCTGTATACTTTAGTTAAATTTGGCAACGAAGAAATTATTTTTTAAATCTGTAAGAACGAGAAAAAATAAGAAAAGGCACAACATTTCTTTTTTAAACAGAAACGTAAGAGACTAAAAACGTCTTCACCCCACCCACCCCAAAAAGAAAATGACAGAAATGTTTTAAGACAAAACAAAACAAAAGAACAAGGGAAAGAAAAGACAAAATAATCGTTAAAATATCACCAAACGTGAAAGAGGAAAATAAAAAGACAAAAATAAACAGATCTTCGAAGAGACAGATGGAGAGCAGACAAAAAAAAGAGAGAGAGAGAGAGAGAGAGAGAGAGAGAGAGAGAAGAGAGAATAAGAGAGGAGACGTAGGGGTTTAGGTGAGGTTGTGGGGGTGAAAGAGAAAGAAAAGTAAAAAACAAATAATCATTAAAATATTACCAAACGTGAAAGAAAAAGGGAAAGAACAAAAAATCTTCGAAAAGACGAGATGGAATGAAGAAAAAAAAAAGAGACAGAAAAAAGAATTAAAGGAGACGAAGGCTGTGGTGAGGTTATGGGGATGAGGGTTTTGAGCGTTTAATGAGGCGCTAGTGTGTCATGGGCTGTGCCCTACGAGTGTCGACTGCCTAACTGACACCTGATACAAAACCAAGTGGAGACACAAGAGAAACGGAAACTCTCCAAGTGCTTAAAACAGAAGTGGTTGTTTATCACAAGCAAATGACCTCAATAAATAACAAGAGACCAGTTTTTCCCG
This sequence comes from Doryteuthis pealeii, assembly GCA_023376005.1. Lineage (NCBI taxonomy): Eukaryota > Metazoa > Mollusca > Cephalopoda > Myopsida > Loliginidae > Doryteuthis > Doryteuthis pealeii. Next base: position 35,036,955 of record CM042149.1, on the reverse strand, counting down.
CCATTTTTCATATTGACTCATTTATTTTTTTAAAACGAAATTTTATTTGCTAAATAAACACACACATAAATATGTATGTATGTATGTATGTATGTATGTTGTATGTCGGGTTACTTAAAAGTACTTCTGGTACTATGTAACACATGTAGCCAAATACTACTTGCTGCATTGTTAGGTGATCCATAACTAAAATGGTCCTTTTACCTGTTGTGGCACGGTGAGAGATAAGACCTGTTAGAGGCGGATGAAACCTGCTTGTCGGGTCCACGGCCATTTTGCATATAAATACCGAAAAAGACCAAAAAAAGTTTAGATAAATCAGCCATTTAAGAGTAAGAGGGTTTGAGAGGCAAACATTATTCCAGTGACAAGGAAGTGAAATCTGAAGTGAAGAAGTGGCCCAAAGAACAGTCAACAGAATTTCACGGGGCAGAGATACATGCTCTCATCCGAAGGCGGATCATTGCTATTGAGAGAAACGGTGACTATGTGGAGAAGTAGGGATGTGATCCACAGAGAACCAGTTTCATTTTGATGTATGATACATGTTTCTGTGTTGGTAATTATACCTGTCCTAAACAAAATGGCATTATCTTTTGACTCATCTTCGTAGTATATATATATATATATATATATATATATAATTACAGCATTTCAATGCTGTAGTATTTGATAGCTCCAAATATAATTTGGATTGTATAATTATTTCATTAAAAATAATAAGATTCCCTTATCTTTGATTTTGACGGCTATTAACTTTTTATTAAATTATTGGTAAGGGTTTTACTTATTTATAAGCGATACTGTATTTATGAGATATTTAACTTCATCTAGAAATAACTGACGGCTTTGTCCTAATGTTAATACACACACATTTCCTGTGTACATTCAATAGTTTTATTTGCACAAACGTTCATACTGTGTGCAATCCTCAATAGATATGTTTTTATTTTCGCGCCAAAATTATACTGACAATCTTTTCATGAAGGAGCAGATTAATTTACAAATTGCTATATCATCATGACAAAAAATAATAAGTTATTGTCTCAGCGAAAGAAGACGATTTCATTCAGCAAAAGCTGTTACTCGACAAGACGTTTCTTGTTTAGGGTTAACTAGCAGGGATACCCGTTAGTTCCCGTATTGCCACAAGGTATTCTTTTCTGATCTGTTTTTAAAAAAATTGTTACATGAAAAAAATGTTTGCAATCACACAAAGGAAAAAAATACACGAATAACATGTGATATATAGTGAAGCAGTGCACAATTTGTCAGCACACCAACCACCAGAATACTATAAACCATAGTATGAACTAGTTCAGCCATTTATTTATTTATACATATATAAAAGGCAGTTGGTGTTTATGTATGTATGTATGTATGTCCGGAGGAAAGTACGAAAATAAAACAACTAGCGACAAAGCATCTCCATGTTCCATTAAATATCACTGGTTCTTGGTTTTTGTGAAAAAAAATTTGATTTGATTCATATTTGAAAATATTTAAAATTAGAATATACATAGAAATAGCATTGAAATTCTATTTTAAAATGTCCAGCCTTTGTAAATCTCAAAAGTAAACAAATCAATACACCAAAGTTTTTTGTCCCCCTCTACTTATGTGATGCTAGGTAGCAGCTTTTAGTGTGATATATAGTGAAGCAGTGCTCAATAGGTCAGCGCACAAAGCAGTGCACAATGGGTCAACTCACAAAGCTGTTTCTCGGACAAGGCGATTCTTGTTTAGGGTTAACTAGCAGGGATACCTGTTGGTGCTCGTATTGTCACAAGGTATATTTTTCTGATCTGTTTTTAAAATTGTTCCATGAAACATTTTTGCAACCCAACAGAGAAAGAAAATGAATAATAAAATCTTAATAACCTATCTCCTGCGATATAAAGGTTGTATATTATCCGCCTTTCGGGACGGTTAAATGAAGGTAAATAATTGGTTTCAGGGTCCCTACCCTCAGGAGTGTCCTCGATATGACGTTAAACCGCATCTAATGGTGAGATTCCAATTCTGGAGCCCTTGGAGTGTGGAGTACCCCTTCATCGCTATTACTCTCAGGTCCACTCTTACCCAGATTAGTAGTACCTATGGGTTTAAATAGAAAAATGACTTTGAAAAATCTGTTTAAAAATTGAGTTTAGAATTTTTTAAATTGAATACCCGTCAACAATGAATAAAACAAAACGTTTTCGGCATAAAATAACCCATCAAGGTTTGACACGCAGTAAAGTCAAAGCATCCATCCATCCTTACCTCCAGGCAGCACCAATCCACTAGCCTAAAAGGGGCAAGGACCGGTTTAATGTCAGGTAGCTGAAGCGCCCCTGACAATGCACGAAAGCACCGCCACTGCACAAACTTGCTCGGTAATCTTCGTGCGGACCTCCAAAATTCAGGAAGCTGAGCCTTAAGATCTAACAAGCGGCTGTGGTAGCTAAAGACCTTGAAAAGGAAAGATAGTGTCATCAAATGAAAAAAGAAAATATGTTGCATTTTTAAATTTCTACAGCGACATTAATCATCATCAAATACGGGGAGATTAAAAAATTATACACACTCTTGTTTTATGGAAGCTGAGTTCATCATGGATGATTTGATTGGTAGAACCATGAGCAATCTGCAGAGAACAAGCTACTTTGTCGATAATAACACGCTAGTTCGCCATTACCATCTCTTGAGCTTGCTGAATCTTTTTATCAGTGATGGAGTTTGGTGGACGTCCTGTTCCCTCTTCGTGCGTCACGCTTGTTCGGCCACTTTTACAGTCCTTTATCCGCTCATACACTCTTCTACGCGGTAGTGAACTGTTCCCATATTGTGCTAAAGGCCTTCAATAAATTCCAGCCCCTGTCACTCCTTCCGACCAGAGAAATCGGATCACTTCCTTGGTGCATACTGCTAGTGGAGCGGCCATGTTTACACTGTAAAGACAGTAATCAAAATGATGCGATCGAACTCAAATTTCGAACACGTGACCCCAACAGTGCCAAATATAAGCACGCATGCGCAGAACAAATGTAATGGTGAAAGTGCGGATACTTTTTTACTCTCCCTCGTAGAAAAATATTTACAGTCAAAATTTAGCAGTTAAGTTGTTTAAAAATATATATCCTTTGCAAAACGGAGAGTAAAACACATTTGAGATTTTTAAAGGTTATTTTTGTTATTTTAGCCAGAAACCGATTCGTCTGTCATGTTATGAGAAGGAATTTCGTTTGTTTTTTAGGGATGATTTTCATGGGTTCGAAATAACTCACCACGTTATTTATTATCTTTTCCTTCGTCTAACATCATTATGAACACTGTCAGTAAAATTGATCTAGATCAACACTTTAAGGCATGAAAATAAAACAAAACCATAAAAGTTAGTGAGTTGATGGTTCAAGTCAGTATATTGAGTACAACCAAAGTCAAGGACAAAATGGTGTCTTGGGAATGACGTTAAACTATATCTAATGGTGAAGTTCCCAGAGCAGTAAGACTTAGCACTCACCCACCAATGGGATCACCTGTTGGCCGTGGGTGATAGTCCGTGATGCTTAAGGTGGCTGAGCAGTCCAAAACATGTAATACTCCACTTTCCTCCTTATTTGAGCAAGACAGGCGGCCGATGATGCCCGATCCGATTAATCTGCTGGTCACATCAATCCCTAGTATCTATATGATTAAGTGCCGACCGTATTGTTCTTATGACAAAAAGGGTTAGGGTTTTGCAATATTTGTGCTAGAAAGTGTTAATGTTGTGGGTTTCACGTTAAACTGCATCTAGCGGTGAGGTACCAGTTCTGGACATCTTGGGAGTAGGAAGTACCCCTTTATCGTCATTAATCCCAGGCCCACTCTAACCAGGAGTGGTAGTACCTCTACCGTGACCTTGTTCCAGACTATAAGCTTAATTGAACCTACTTGATGGTATACATGATCAGTAATTCAGCCAGGATAACGAGCCAGGATTTTAAATGCTGACCATCAAGCTAGGCAAGCTCACTCCTCTTACTTATTCTGGCGTTGCAAAATCTTCTCAATTCCAATTGGCCTTGAAGCCAGACAATGTCAAGCTTGTGAAATAGCTATTTATTTCAATTCTTTTCTTTTTCTTTTTTATATTATTTCCTTCGTTCATAATTCATTCTACTTTTCGCACTACAGTTTTTTTTCTTTCTCTTTTTTTTCTTTTAATCTTTATTTCGTCTTTCCTCTCGTTCTCTCAGTTTACGCTTTCTTTCTTTCTTTCTTTCTTTCTTTCTTTCTTTTCGAATCTTATTTCTCTTGTATTCTACATTTAAGTTCACTTTTTCTTTGTTTCTTTGTTTCTTTGTTTCTTACTATCTTTCTAGTATCCACTTTCTTTTGCTTTACAGTTTATTTTTTTCTTTCTCTCAGATTTAACTATCTTTCTTTCTTTCTTTCTTTTTCTTTCTTTTTCAAATCCTATTTTTCTCTTGTATTCTACATTTCATCCTCGATTCCTATTTCATTTTGTATTGTGTATTTCAATTTAATTTTTTCTTTCTTTTTTCTTATTCCATTTTTATTTTAGCTTTTTCCTTCGCTTTCTTTCTTTCTTTCTTTCTTTCTTCCTTCCTTCCTTCCTTTGTATATTTACTTTCCCTTTCTTTCTCTCCCTCTTTTTCTCCTTTCAAAACTCGCCTTTCTTGTTTATTTTTTCTTCAATCATTCTGCTTTTTAGTTTATATTTTCTCTTTTATCTCGTCTTTTCCTCTTCCTTCCCACTTCTCTCTCTCTCTCTCTCCTCTTTCTTTCTTTCTTTCTTTCTTTCTTTCTTCAACATTTTAGTTTTCTGTTTTTTTCTTTATTGTTATTTCCTTATTTCTTCTGCATTTCAGGTCATTGTTCTCTCATTTTTTCTCTTTTCCTTTCTTTCTTTCTTTCTTTCTTTCTTTCTTTTCTTTTTTCTGTATTGTGTACCTCATGTATTCTTTCTTCTGCATTTTAGTTTACTTTTCTTCCTTTTTTTCTTCTTCTTTCTTTCTTTCTTTTTTTTCATATCCTCTTTTTCTGTATTCTTTCTTTCTTTTCATCTTTCTTTCTTTCTTTCTTCTATATTTAAATTCGTTTTTCTCTTTCTTTTATCTCGACTGATACTCTTTATTCTTTCCATTCTTTCTTCCATCCTATCTTCTATCTCTCTTTTCTTTTCTCTTCTTTTCTTTCTTTCTTTCTTTCTTTCTTTTATCCTATTTTATTCTATATTCTTTTCTTTCTTTCTTTCTTTATCTATAATTCAGTTTATTTTTCTCATCTTCTTTTATCTCGACAACTTCACTTTCATCTTTCCTTCCTTCTCCCAATTTCCTTTCTTTCTTTCTTTCTTTCTTTCTTTCTTTTCCCATTTCTCCCATCCCTTCTTATCACAATATCTTTTCTTCCTTTATTTCATTTTTTTATGTTTTCCATCAACTGACAATAAATTTCCCTCACTTAATTCCCGCCAGCCCTTAAATCTTTTCTGATTTTAAACATTTGTGCTTCGTTAAAAGGAAATGAATACACTTTTCTTTCAATGCACTCAATCTTTCTTATATCCTTTTCATCCTGTTTCGCCACCCAACCCCTACACGCAATAGCCCCCACACCCCACACCTCAGACCGCTTTCTGATTCTGGTCAAGTCTGGAACCCCTTCCAAAATGGTCAGCATTTTCCAATTTCTTTGGCCATATGTATCCTATTTGACCATTCCATTATCATCTTTTCACAGGATTTGCCTCTCAGTTGACCCTCGCCCGTGCACTCAGGGACTCTTAGCTGAGTAAATTAAAAACAGCAATACACTCTGAACTTTGACCTCCTCCTTGATACATTATTGACTCTGCTTTTATATCTGGTGCGAAAGAGTTAAATAAGGAATCGATAAAATAAAACGTTGTTATAGGAACAAAACAATGAGAGAGTTATAATGATGTTTACTGTGGTGGTATGTGTGTGTGTGTGTGCGTGCGCGCGAGCGTGCGTGTGCGTGTGTGTGTGTTTGTGTGTTTTTACATGTGTGTATGTGATTAAAAATTGAGGAATACCGGATAAAACACAAATAACTTCAGTAAATTGATATATATATATGTGGTGCCTTTATTTACGCTTCGCCCGTAATTTAATTTCATCATACCGTATTTTCCCGAAAATAAGACAGGATTTATATTAATTTTCACTCCGAAATATAAAACTAGGGCTTATTTGGTGGTGGGAGGGGGCGTATCAAGTGTTTGTATCGCATGATGTGATTGTGAAAAATGCTTATTTCTTTGGTCTGCCGTTCTCAACTAGGGCTTGTTTTAAGTTAAGGGCTTCATCCTGAAAAATCAGACCACAACTTATTTTGCAGGTAGGTTTTATTTTCGGAAAAACACGGTATATCAAATCAATTTTCCCCATTAGAATAAACTGAAATGCCAATAATCTGCCCCCCCCCAAAAAAAAAATGTAACGAATTATGTGATGTAATATGTTTCAATTTTAACTTTTTTATAAATAATATTTTTTAACGTAATCAATTTGGAAATTAAAATGTTTTTTTGTGTATCTGGAGTTTTCTCGCACCTCAAATGTTAATAGGCCCTGTCGGATGGTGCTTTAGAATACACGACTGCACCTCTGTAGGGGGGTAAGACCCCCACAATAGGGCAACCTATTGGCTGTGGATTGCGACCCGTAATGCTTAAGGATTGAACCCTCGTAGGTTAACAGTCCATGACATCCAACACTCTACTTTGGCCCTTATTTAGGCTAAATGGGCGGTCGGGGAGGCCACCTCCGATCAATCGGCTGGTCACGTAAAGAAATAGCACCTATATGATTATCCCAACTTTATTGCCCTTAAGGCAAGCGCCAATCCTTTTTATCATATATATGCTAGAAGGCGGTGGTTGATGGTATTAGCTACCTGGGTATGACGTTAAACTGTATCTAACGAAGTTCCAATTTTGAAGATTTGGAGAGTATGGAGTACCCCTTCATCACCATCACTCTCAGGTCCACTCTAACCCGAAGTGGTAGTACCTATTAGCTCCCCAAAGCTTCACAATTGAATCCTCACCTGGATGCAGTTTAGTATTACACAAGGGACACACCCTTTGGGGGACATCTTACACCACGGCAGTCGGTGTATTTTAGACCCCTCTGACAGTGGGCGGGAATAATAGCGAGATTTTGAGTAGTAAACCATACAATATGATACACACCTACTTCAATCCCTCGTGATAGCATCAAATGGTGAGGTATCTTGAATCTTGAACCAGGCACTTCGAGAGGTACAAAGCTATTTTTAGACGCTGGGGAGGATTATTGCATCTTTTTTGCTGATAGACATCATGACCTGCTCAGCTGATTCAAATAATTCCCCCATCGACTCTGCAGGTTTTATCGTTTCGGATTCCGTGCTCCGAAATGTTGACGTTTTTGACAAGTCAAGAATGAGGCCACCCATCGAGAACGATCCCATCTCCGCCCATCCATCGTCAACAAGTTGGGTAGGTTAGACGTGGCTGGGAGAGCAAAATATTTCCTGTCTTCGGAGGAATTTTTTGAGTTGCAGAAGACATTGTTTACGGTAGGGTAACGTTTTCTTTATCGGCTGAGTGCAGCATACTTGCTTACCGTATCTGCTATTACAAAATAGCCCCCCACTTAAGTACTGAACAGGCTCATCGCTGCTTAACTTCGGTATCAGTGACACATCTTAAGTCTTAACGCTCTGCCAACGGGGCTTAGAATATGCTGACTGTATCTTCTGCAGATGGGGTATATAATTAAGTCCTGATCGTATTGTTCTTATTAAAAAAACAACCCTTTTTATCATGTGCTAGAAGGCGGTGACTGAGGGTCTTAGTGTTCTGGGTATGACATTAAACTGCATCTAAAGGTGAAGTCCCAATTTTGGAGCACTGGGGAGATTGTAGTACCCCTTCATTGCTATTACCCCCATGGCCACTTTGACCGGAGTGGTAGTACCTGCTAGGGTCTCGTCTATAGGTTATATAGATTTTTTTAAAAATGAGTTTTAAAAGAATGTATTAAAATTTTTTTTTTAATCCCGATTGATTAATCAAAATGAGTCTATCTCGTGCGAAATGAATAAACACTCAGTGATGGTAAAGTACTGGAATTAATCAGTCTAGCTAATACTGGACATTTCAAAATTTAGAGTTAGCAAAACTATTAAAATGCCTTTTATCCATTAAATACGCAGGGAACTAGGACCAGACACTGGCTATTTTTAAAAGGTTGTTAGTGTAATAGGACATGTGCATAATCTTAATTTTAAATCTTTGGGCAAAAACACGTTTTTTGAATTTATTTTCTATCATTTTTTGTTGAAAAGTTACGGTGTTTTGAAGTTGACAGTTTTATCGAAAAATAAATGCTAAAATTTGAGCGTGCAAATTTATCATCGAAATTGTGCTGATATCATAAAAATGACTTTTCAACCAAGGAATAAGCTAATTTGAGACAAAATATCCTTGGAGTTTCCAGAAATGTTTTGATTTTCTGGACTGATTGCTTGTAGTAATATATTTTTACTAGCAGAAGTACCTGGTCCAGGTTTTGCCCAGTCGACTGAGCCGGTCATGATGTCACCCCCACCCCAAAGAGTGTGTGTCCTGTGTGACACTTAACTGCATCCAGGTGAGGATTCAATTGTGACTGCACTTTTGCAAGGGGGTAAAATCCCCACAATGGGGCCACCTGTTGGTCGTGGTGGTGGGGGGACCCATGATGCTTAAACACAGAATCATTTAGGAGGGGCTCAACTTAAGAGCGCAGAATTCGATGGAGTGATGTAATATGAGAGAACACCAAACTACCTCTGTGAACAGTAGAAAGGATGGTAACATACGGAATAACATGGAGGTCGTGTGTGGATGAATATGCACAAAGAACCCTTGGAGTTTTATGCAGATACTAATAAATAATAATTATTATTAGGGTTGTGATTTTTATGAAAAGCCCTGTATATTTATGTGTGTGGTTTGTTATATCTGATTCCGTCCAATCAGCCCCGGATCATCGTATGTTTTATTTATCAAACTGTTTTTTCCACCTAATTAGAGTCCGGATATGAAGGCTTTACGTCTCGCTTGCAATTTCCGTTAGTTAACATTGATACTTTCCGCTGGAACTAATAATATACTCGTTAATGACACTTCTCGTTATTTACTAAGATTTGCTTACTCTGGCACATAGACTACAAATTGCTTACATTACCTGCTATTATTAAGTGGTCACCCACTTATGTACTGAACGGGTTTCATCATTACTTAACTTTAGTTGGTTAGTTAGATTTTATTGCATATCAATCCTTGTTGGGTTGTTTTATGCCGAAGATGTTTTGTTTGATTAATTCACAATGGGTACTCAATTTTTCTTTTTAATCTCAATTTTTTAATACATTTTTAAAATCATTTTTTCTATTTAACCCATAGATATAACCCTAACAAGTATTACCACTCCAGGTCAGAGTGACCTGGGATTAATGGTGATCAATTGGTACTTCTAATTTCCCAGAGATCCAGAATTGGAATTTACCAGAAAATGCAGTTTAGCCTCATACCCAGGAAACTAAGACCCTCAGCTTCCCCCTTCTAGCACATATATGATGAAAAGGGTTGTGGGTTTGCCATAAGAGCAATAGAGGTCCTGACAATCATGTAGATGCTAAGGCTTGATATGACCAGCTCAATAATAGTCTAAGTAAGAGCCAAAGTGGAGTTTGATGTAATGGAGTGTTCAGCCACCAAGGTTCACGCGTCACCACCAACGGTCAACAGGTGGCCCCATTGGTGGATTTTATCCCTCTTCAGGGGTACAGTCGGTGTATTCAGCAACCTCGAACAACAAGGCTGAGGGACTGTGGCTCTTAAACTTTGAATATTAGTATCTGCTAGTTGCATCTATGGGTTAAATAGAAAAAAATAGTTTGAAAATAAATAATGAATACCCATTAAGAATGACTAAATCAAAACGTCTTCAGCATCAAAGTACCCAACAAGGGTTGACGTGTCGTAAAATCCAACCAACCAACCAACAACCAGCCAACCAACCAACCGTCCTTGTTATTGTTTTATAAACATTTCTGACTTTTAGTTTTTTTTTCTTAGATTTTTTTCCGGGTCAGGGTAGCTTTTAGGAGACACTAGAAGAAAAGCGGTCCGTTGACAAGTGAAGAAACCAGACGAAGTTCCTTTATCAAACCTTGAGAAAGGAGTCAGTAAGTTAAAAAAAGAATGAACAACTAAAAAGAAAAAAAAAACACAAAAAAACAAAAATAAAGAAAGAAAAAGAAATAAAAATAAAGGGCCAATCAAATGACAGTAGCACTTTTATTAATGGATATTCAACTCCAAAGACTTGTCGACAAATTTTATTAAGACTGGCGCGAAATAAATCGTATCAAACAAAATAAATAAAAGAAAATACAATTCTGCAGGACGAATAAATAAATAATGCTGGACTTAACACACACACACACACTCGCACGCGCATATTATATATATTATATATATATATATATATATATATATATATATATATATATATATATATATATGGTATAGTGTATTTACATATCTAAATTTTATGTGTAGGCATTGTTGATATACGGAGTATAAAGTAGGTCCCCAATAGAATCATTCCCAACATACCTAGTCTGGTCTATTATATATATATATATATATATATATATATATATATTATATATATATGTGTGTGTGTGTGTGTGTGTATATGTGTGTGTGTGTATGTGTGTGTGTGTGTGTGTATATGTGTATGTGTGTGTGTGTGTGTGTGTGATATGTAATATTGTAAAAATGGAAAAAAACACAAGTTTCATTAACGAATGTTTCGTTCTGTTTAAACAGACCTTCATCAGGGCTTTCGTTGGTTTAAGGAAAAAATAAATTATTAATGAAAACAAAAGTCAGACTTTTTCATTAATAATTTATTTTTTCCTCAAACCAACGAAACCCTGATGAAGGTCTGTTTAAACAGACCGACACACTGCAGCGTAGGCTTATTAAACATCATTCGTTAATGAAACTTGTGTCTTTTCAATTTTTACACTGTTACATATTGTCAGATTTACATCCACTTTTTCTTCATATATTTGTGTGTGTGTGTGTGTGTGCGTGTGTGTGCTCGTGCTCGCGTGCGCGTGAATGCGTGATGAAATATATTGGAAAGGTGAATAAAAACCAAATATATATATTTTGTGTGTGTGTGTTGTGAGTGTGTGTCGCTGAAGTGAAAAAAAAAAATGCAAACCATTTGCGGGTCTTCATTTTACAAAATATCTCATTTTCTCCGTTGGACCATATATATATATATAATATATATATATATATATATATATATATATACATATATTATATATTATATATAATATATATATATATATATATATATATATATATATATATATATAAGGAAGATCTGCAAATAAAAATAGTGTTTTTATAAAAAGAGTACCCAATGCTATTATAGCAGAGCAGGTATAAAACATATCAATTTTACAATTATGGATACGATATTTCCGTTACTTAAGTTTCATGTATTTCACACAATTTTCAGAGAGGATGGGACTGGCGACTTTTAACCACTCTCCCGTCTGAATATTGTGTGAAACATATGAAACTTAAGTAAAGGAAATATTGTGTTCATATATATATATATATATATATATATATATATATATATATATATATACTAGCTAAAGTACCCGGTCCATGACCGGACTAAAAAAAATAGGAACACCAAAGAGTGAGTTGGAAGAAAATAAGAGATAGGTATACCCAATTTTCGGTTCATTTTTTTAAATTAAAATTAGGATGACCCAAGAAAACAGAACCCAAATTATTTATTTATTTTCCCATTAAATTAAGTAGAGTCGACGGGGCGGCCTAAAGTCGGTATCAGCCAGTCAGCGAGGGAGTCTATCCCCTTTTCAATAGCGATAGACCAAGGAGATTGTTTTTTTTTGGAATCTGAGGTGGAGCGCCGCACCTACCATCAGCTCCTTACTTTACCGCACATATCCCTGTGCTACTCATACGCTGAGTTGGCGGGGACCGGTATCGAACTAGGAACCTTGTGGTTTCTAGCCGAATGCTCTACCGACTGAGCTAACCCGGCCCCATCTAACCCTAACCCCTAACCCCTAACCCTAATTTTAACCCTAACCCCCCCTAGTTAAAATTGACAGTTTTATTACAAAATTTATGGGTTCTGTTTTTTCTGGGTAACTCTAATTTTCCGTTCAGCCGAGATAAGTTCAAAAGACCATCTTTGACGGTTTTAAGTGGTGACTTAATTTTTTTTTAAATCTGCCTATTTATTTATCATTAGAATTATGATAAATTAAATAAAACATTTTCTTATTCAAGTTACGTACATTAGAATCATTTTTATTTTATGTTTGTTTCGTGTTAGTGTTTAATAAACACGAAAGAAACAAAGCTTAACATTTCGTATATAAACAGTGTTTGAAATGTTAAGTTAAGTTAAACTTCTTCATATAATTTATTCAACTACATCGTATTTTTATTTCAGAAATGTTATTGTTATTACAACTATATGTTTACTTATTTATGAAATAAGTAGTTATATAATTTAACTACCTATTTTTGTAAAAGGCTTTTTTTTCTAAAACTCTTTTGCATATACGAAAAAATTAAATACTGATTGAAAACAAATTTGAGTTATTATTAAATGTTTTCGCTTATTATTGTTATTTACTTCGCTGTAAAAAATAATTCAATCGATAAAACCACATCTTTCTTAGCAAATAAATATTTGTAAGATAGATTAGTTCATTTCATTTCTAACTAAATTAATATTTTAAAGACAGGAATAAAAAGATTGCGATATGAATAAGATTTGATTTTTCGCTGTGACTGAGAACGAGAAAGGAAAAAGAGTAAGACATTGTCTTGCCTACCGGGATCAAACCCGCGTCCCCCCGCATGCAAAAACAAATGCGATTTAGGCACTGGACGGACGCGAGGTTTGACTGATGTGCCCGGATGTTTGGGTAATATGCCCATAAATAACCAAAGCGAGTGGAGCGAGGCGTGACAAGCAGAGAAGCATTCGGCTTACGTGAGACGGCAGTCAGAAAAGATTATTTTGACGACGACGACGACGATGGATTTTCAGCTGCTGGTCGAAGACGAAGACTGTGTTGACCTAAAGAAAGTTTTGGCCTGCGAGAAGACTGTGAACTCGCTTCTTTTTGGTCCCCCCCCCCCTCAGCAGGAACTTGTTGACTCAAATATCTATTCCCCCCTCTATTTTCTCCCTTCTATAAGCTATTTCGGGCCTTGGATAATATTCGCTTGAACAGAGAAGATGATAGGCTTGGGTCCTCCAGAGATATCCGTCACGAGCCAAGAGAACGTATGCTTGAATCTTCCAGGGATATCCGCCTTGAACCTGCAAGAGATATTCGTCTTGAATCTCGGGATCTGCGTAGTGAATCAATAAATATTTGTAAGATAGATTATTTCATTTCATTTCTAACTAAATTAATATTTTAAAGACAGGAATAAAAAGATTGCGATATGAATAATATTTGATTTTTCGTTAAAACATACTTTTGCTGTCCGAAGCAAAATCATTTTTTTCTAACTCGCTATAAAAATAATTCAATGGATAAAGACTCATACAAATTATATATTAAGAAAGATTATTTTCTCTTCTTTCCAGTCATATGGATATTTTTAAGATTGGACTATGAATGGGCGATAAATTCCGAGCTGAACGGCTTAATTGAATTCCATTGCTGGTAATCGCTGTAACAAAAAGTCAGGCGGGGGACAATATTTTATCATCAGCAGGAGTTGGTATACGGACACAAATTGGGTGATTTGGGCTTAATTAATTAATTATATCCCTTAATCAGTAAGAATCAATAACCAAATTTGGCGTGTTTCTTAGTTAGAAGGATATTAATATGTATGCAAGATTTCGAATCAAATTGACCTCCCGTTTTGAACTTATACGTCGACACGTACATACCAAAAACTTTTATATATATATATATATATATATATGTCAATGATATCAAGTGTTACTTTGGTAGGATTCAACCAAAATTGAGAACCCAAACTTATATATAAAGATCTGTGTGTATATTTTTACATATATATAAATAAAGGATATATACCTTTAGAAAATAAATTTATTTCGACTTTGTCGTCTCATCAGTTCTGTTTATTATTATTATTATTATTATTATTTTACCGTTGGTCTTACTGTTGTAATTTTCCCGTTAATTTTTATTTTAATTTTAAATTTTTATTTTTTTCTTCACTTTTTTTTCAAATTCTGTGACAATTCATGAGCACACGCACAGACGCGATTTTTATAATTTTCATGTTTTGCGCGTGTCGAATATGGTGTGACCACGTAATTCCGAAATGTTATATATATATATATATATATATATATAATATATATATATATATATATATATATTAGGAGAGCGCAGACATAGATTCAATAGCGTCCGGTAAGTTTCGGCCCTTAAATATGCAGATTACGTTTCATCTATCCATTCAAATAATTGGGAGTCGTAGAAAATGGACACGACGACTTAAGTTCAAATCCTAGACATGTTGGTTTGCATTTCATTTAGCACTAATAACCTTGGGAAAGGTATAAATCCATATATTCTCCATCCAACTATGGGTAAATTAGTAGGGCAGAATGGGCCCTTCAAACTTGGATTGGTAACCAGTCTAGGAGAAGAAAAACTCTGAATTTAAAAAACCTGAGATCAGTCGTTAATTGGGTTTGTGGCATTCTTTGTGCACAAATTCTTTCCTATTGTCTGCGCCAAAAAGTGCGGATGGTCCAACACAAGCCTTCACCACTATAAACAAAACACTGTGTAGGTTGTTCTTTGGATGAACCCTAATGCGTCGAAATTAACGAGAGAGCTCATTAATATTCTTGGTAAAAGTATACGTCTATGGATAAACAGTTGGAAAGATTGGGCTCTTCAGCCTTGGTATGACAACCGATCTAGGTGAAGAAAAACTATAGATTTAAACCTGTTAAACCCCGTTAAAAAAAAACAGCAACAAAAAAACATTGACATTGTGTCACGTCCTGCTTGTGTGGAGAGATTGGTACATGTGGAGGCGCTTTGTATAATGGTTATCATCGTAGGAAACGGACACAGCGAAATGAGGGCAAATCCTGGGCAAGCTTGTTTGCATTTCACGTGGCGATCATACGCTGGGGAAAGGTATGCATCCAACTATTCTCCCTCCAGCTATGAGTAAATAATAGGGAAGACTTGGCTCTATAATCTTGGCTAGGCAACCAGTCTAGGACAAGGAAAATTCTGAATTCAAATCTAATAAACTTTGCTTAAGAAACTGGCCCTATGTCATATTGAGCGGTTAGTAAATATGTAGCTTATTCTTCCTTTATTAATATTTGGTGTTAAGGCATACAAGTCTGTTGTCGAAATAAAATTTGGTTAGATGTTCACCGTTTATGTTTGGGGAGTTGTGAAAATAGAATATGCCACTTTTCCATCCAAGTAAGACGAAAAAGATATGCCGGAAACTGATAGAAAAGTAATAAAAAAAACACATGTGACCTTTTTCTGTGAACACTTACACAATGACACACCAATGTTGGCCGATGAGCAAAAATTTACATTTATCAGCTCTGTGAGGATACTGCATATATATATATAATCACATTATATATATATATATGTGTGTGTGTGTGTGTGATATATATATATATATATATATATATATATATTATATATATATATATAATATGTACACATATGTATAGACTTATCATAAATACATATTTACAGTAAATTCGACAGGGCAGTTCAATGTCGGTATCAACCAGAGAGCAAGAATGTCATTCCCATTTTCACTAGGGCTAGACCAAGGAGATTATTTTAGCGTCCGGGGTGATGTGTCTTACCTACCAACAGCTGCTCAATTTACCGCAGAGATCCTTGTGCTACTCATGCGCTGAGTTATCAAGGACCGGTATCAGACCAGGAGCCTTTTGATTCATATATATATATATATATATATATACCAACCTCTCCGCATGAGCAGGATGCGAAACAAGGTCAATTTTTTAAGCGGGGTTTAATTGGTTCGAATTCAGAGTTTTCCTTCTTCTAGACAGGTTGCCTTACCAAGGTTGAGGAGCTCAATCTACCCTACTATTTACCCATAGCTGGGGGTGTATAGTTAGATTCATACCTTTCCCAAGGGTATTAGCGCGATGTGAAATGTAAACAGTTTCGTATATATATATATATATATATATATATATATATATATATATATGACTTGCCAAGAGCAATTACTGATAGAAACGAGAGACAGACAGACAGACAGACAGACAGAGTCATGGGAATACGTTCTATCAGTACGACTTGATAATCCTAATGATATCCAGTGCACGAGAAAGTATTAAATTAAGGCGACAATTTCAAATTAACTTATTCTAATCTTTAACTGAATTTTAAGTGCATTCTACGTGATTATAAATCAAACACGTATTTAAAATAGAATAAAAACGCACTTAAAAAAAGAAAGAAATTGAAATGAACTATTTTAGATCAAAGATATCTATTGGCACATAAATGACAAGTTCCACGAAACTTTAAACTCATAGCTAATTGTATTGTTTTATTGCAATTCTTATCGGGCTTTTCTTTTTGTAGAAACAAAAAAAGATTTATTGTTAACACTTTGTTGGCACCATCATTATTTTTAATTACTTTGAACATTTTGGTCTTGCAATTTCAACGAGACGATGGTTGAATTTATCAGGCACTTAATTCCAAGTTGTTAACATGACAATTTCAGTTCCTGCCACCATTTTGAAATTGACCCCATCATCTAAAATCTTTTCTGCCAGTCAATCTCTACACATTTTCAAACTCTCTCTCTCTCTCTCTTCTCTCTCTCTCACACACACACACACCACACACACCACACACACTCTCTCTCTCTCTCTCTCTCTCTCTCTCTCTCTCTCTCTCTCTCTCTCTCTCTGTCGTCAGGGACAAAAGAATACACCGACTGCAACAATTTTGCAACGATAACGACGACATTCCACGCTTCCTAAACAATATGGCGGTGATATAGTATTATATAGTCATACAAAAACTGCCACAAAGCCAACAAAAATGCATTGATCGAAATGGCGATTATGTACAAAAATAGATACATGATAAAACTTTAAATGATATAAACATCATTGCCAATAAACATAAACGTTTCTGTGATTTCTAAATATTTTGGAGACTGTACATTTGGGATTAACCTCGTAAATATCATAATTAATTCCTCTCACTTCAACTTCAAAAAACAATTCATCCTCGTGAGACAAGAAAATATAATCCTATTTCTCATTTGTCTGTATTTTTAGACGAGACTTGATGTGAAATAATTTTGATTTTCGGACTAAATCAAATTCTTTCTAAAATAAATTACTTTAAAAATAAAAATATCAGAAAAGACTGATATATAGAATTATTTGGATCATTCAGACTATTGTCCTCATGTTTATTGTTATCTGTACAACTTTGGGTTCAAAGTTCCGTGATGGCTCCCGAATACGACAGGAAGGTTCCCGAGTTCGAAAAGAAGGTTCCCGAGTCCGACAAATACCTGAAGAAGGCCAGAGAGCACATTGGCCGAATCGTTGTACGGATAACAGTAAAGATGAGAACAATAGTCCGAATAATCCAAATAATACTAATTATCCAGCCTCATCTCAAGAATTCAGAGAAAAAGACTGATATTAATTTTACGCCTCGAGTTGTACAGGAAACGTCAATAAACACTTTTTTTCCTAAATGATCATGATTCTTCTCGTGACACATGTCGGAATAACAGACGTGCAAAAACAATGACGTCATTATTGACGAAAATGATTTCCCAGGTGGTATCATTATTACGCTAGGATACACAAGAACACCCGACGAAGGCCGGAGGATACATTGGCCGAAACATCGTGTTTATACATACCACAATATGCAGAATAGCACACAAGAGATAATTTCATTAGAATCGCATTTTACGTATAATAGATTAGATTATGATTTAGATTATGGAAACACCAAGTAGCCTAACACTAACCCTAACACTAACCCTAACTTTAAACTAACCCTAATACTTACCCTAACCCTATAGCCTCTCAGAAATTTCGGATATTTCCGTGAAATGTAATGAAATGTATTTTGCATTAGTACCCGTTGTTGTTTATGCATACTACAAATAAAGACGAGGAGAACAGTACGAAAAATCAAAATGATATATTTTGTGTGGTCCCATCTTTACTCGTATGCTATGTGGAACTTTAACCAGTCAGAGGGCTTTGTTGGCACTATGTCGTTACGGTGCCTGCAAGTGCAAAATACTTTAAGGAAACGGATTCGTCTAAGAGATTCTTTAATTAGTGCTTATCAATTCCTGTTTCTTCTTTTTTCTTTCTTTCATTTTGTTCTTTTTGTGAAAACATAAAAAGCACCAAAAGACGGAAGAACACAGACAAAAGGAACGCTGGGCGAACTTGTAAAACTTTAAAAAGTCTTGATTTAATTATAACTGTGGCATTTTTGAGGATATAAATAGGAATTTCTTCAAATGCAGGACGTCTGGGTCAGGTTATCACACAAAAACAGAAAAATGTATACAAGGTGTTTCAAAAAAATGTATCGAGATTGAAGCTGTATTTACCAAGATAGAAATGAACAATAAATGGAACGTTAGTTTTTTTTCAGAATACAAGGTGTGTAAAAAAGTGCAGATTTAAAACAACTGTATTTACCAAGATAGAAATAAACAATGAATGGAACGTTAATTGTTTTTCAGAATACAAGCGTGTCATAAAAGTGCTGTATTACTAAGATAGGAATGAACAATAAATGTAATACTATTTTTTCCGAATATAAGGTGTGTCAAAAAAGTGCAGATTTTTAAAACTGTATTTACCAAGATAGAAATGAAGAATGAATGGAACTAATTTTTCAGAATACAAAGTGTGTCAAAGAGTACAAAAAATCTCGATATATATTTTTTACACACCTGTAACAGTGGTAACTTGATTCCCGAGTGGCCCAACTAACGAATTACGAATTTTCCGAGTTACGAGTTGTCACACTCATCCCCACCTATAGGTTAAATAGTACCACCCTATTCTGCTACAAGGATTTGGCTTAGATAACCCTCAAAGGTATTATATTTGTACAAAAGTAGAATAGCACACGAGATTTACTTCATTAAATCGCATTTTACGTATAAATAGCATTTATATTATACGGAAACTTCCGAAGTAGTCAAAGTCTAAGCTTCAGCCTAAATATAACATTAACCTAATACTTACCCTAAGACTAACCTAATCCTAACACTAATCTTAACCCTAACCCTAGCCTCTCAAATGCTTTGGGTATATCAATTGAAATGTAATGTTTTTTATACGTCATGTGATGATATTATCTCTTGAGCGTTATTGTGCATTAGTACCGATATTCTAATAAACAAAGACACGAAACCAAACTAAAACTGTATTTACAGAGATGGTGAACTGATGGAGACTATTTGAGTTTACAGTAGTACCTTGACTTACGAGTTCCTCATCTTACGCCACTCGGTCGATCTTTTGTTCAGTGTTAATGGTTTGGCTTGTTTGGTTTTACGGCATATCAACCACAGTGGGTCATTAATGCCGATAAAGTTTTGAAATAAATTCCTTCTTAATGGATTCTCATTGTTTATAAACACATTTTTTCTATTTAACCCATAGATGGGACCCTAACAGGTACTACCATTCAAGGTCAGAGTGGACCTTGGAGCAATAAAGGGCGCCTCCACATTCCACTTGCTCAGTGTTATGAGCAAACATTTGAGGTGCAGGTGAGGTTCAGATACGCTTAAGTAATAAGTTCACTAAAAACATTGAAGTTTCCAAATTTATATTTGCCAAAGAAAAATATTTATAAAATATTTATAAGAGAGAGGTCAGAGAGCCGTCTATGAGTCACAAGGTTCCTGCTTCGATACCAGTCCCCGCTAACTTGGGTAATCTGATCTGGTGAAAAATGTGGAGCTAACGTGAAGGAGTAGTATTTTTTAGTGTCCCATATATGTGTCACATGTATTTGTTTGAAAGTTAGTTAAACTATTTTCCACAGTTTATTACACATGAAGTGAAATAATAAATTTAATCATTTATCAATACACATGAAGTTAATGAAAAATCTAACAAAAATATTTCTACCGAAAATGATACACATCTATTATTAATGGAAATTCGTGTCTTTTGTTTTATTTATTACAACTCCGAGAAATAAGAACAGACAACCAACCTAAAAGAAGAAAGAAATCAACCCAGAAGAATATGAGCCGCCAACATCTCT
>CM042149.1:34988088-35016416 GCA_023376005.1 Doryteuthis pealeii | reverse complement strand
GGGGGATTATTTCAAATATTCAGTAAAGGATTTTGAGCCTCTACTCCTCAAGCGATGTGATAGAATGTCTATACTCGCATAATAACTAGGAGGATGAATAAATAGGGATAATCAGTTAGGGAATTAAAGACTTTCGATAATCCATGAAAGAGTTAAATACTTATGATTAATCACATTTCGAACCTCCACTCCCCAAGCATTGACATAGAAAAATTGTCTTATACTTAGTATAAAACCGCTATTGAGGTTAAATAACTAGGGGTTTTATGCGTGTATGAGTTGTGTTTGTGAGTAGTGTGGGAGGGACTAATTTTTTAAACCCGTGTGTAATTAAATCAAGACTTGAACTAGTATCGTGTTTTTGCGCTTGTAACGTCGTCGATGCATGTCTGTATGGTTGTGTGTGTGTATTTGTTACGGTATCTGGCGTGTCTGTTATGAGTGTCAGTTTATCAGTTATATTTCTTAGCATCTGTTATGCAGGTGCTGGAGAGAGAAGAAGAGAGAGAGAGAGAGAGCAGAGAGAGAGAAGGAGAGAGAGAGGAGAGAGGGGGGGCTAACCAGGTATTTTAAGGGACAGTTTCTCTATGGCTGACAGGAAATTTAAGCTATAAAAATAGTTAAATAATATATATATGTATATAATATATATATATTATAATATATATTATATATGTGTGTGTGTGTTTGTTGCGCGCGCGTCGCGTGTGTGTGTGTGTGTGATGTGTACTCTTGGGTGATAAAAATGAATTAAAAGTTGGCTCAATCCACCAATGGACAGAAAAGTAACAGAACTAAAAACAAACATTACAATATCTGCACATTACTTCACTGTAAATCGATTTTATGTTACAACTACCACAATCATCAGACAGGTCTTTTCCACTCATTGATGATTGGATTCATCGTCAACTTATCACATCATCGTCATGCTGAAGCGCATTATTCCCATTAACTCTCGTCGCCATTCCGGTCCCTATCAGTAATCAGTCCTGGCAGATACTCAACTCGACATCCAGTGTCACGGAACACGCTCTTTTTGTTTTTCGGGGGGGGGGGGTTGATATTATTGATGCCTACTTTTTGCACAGTTCTATTAAATGTTTGAAAAAAGTTGCAAAACTGTAACCGGTAATAAATAGTTATATGTCTTCTGAAACTAGACGCATATACAATATTACCCACATCATACATCGAGTATATAAGAGAGAGAGAAGAGAGAGGAGAGGACAGACAGACAGACAGACAGACAGACAGACAAAGAATAGACAGAGAGGGACAGAGAGACTGAGAGGACAGAGACAGGACAGAGACAGAGAGATAGGGTAGATTGTATGACCGTCTTTTTTACTTGGTTACACTTAACTTGTGGGTTTCTAGCCGGCATTTCTTACTGGGCTTGACTTCTATCAGGGCTTAACTGGGGTTTGATTTTCTTTTGTTTAATTCTCATACTGCACTGGTTATTGTTCTTTAACATTTAAATTAACACAACAAGGACTTGTTGTTTCTTGATCAAGTTTTATTTTTCAACCCTGCTCATTTGATTCGCCGCGGATGAAGTTGCGATCCTACGAGACATCCTCTCTGATAGGGTTGCCAGATCGCATCTAACTAAACCTAAATTCTCTCACGCCTGTATACCGGAAGGTTCATTTGGAAATGTCACCGTTGTCACTTATCGCCTCAGTAGCTTTCCACGAACCCCCGTCATTTTAAGTTAACGAACCCTAATTCAAAATCTAACTACAGGTACGTTTATAATTCATAACTTGCTCATAAATTATGTAACATTACATTCTCCATCTAGAAGTGAATTTTCAATTCTTAAGACCTGGAGAGTGTGGAGTGCCTCTTAATTGCCATTACCCCGGTTCTCGCTCACCCCGGACTGGTTTGTATCTTTAGGGTAACATCTATGGTTAAATAGTTTAAAAAAAAGGACTTTAAAAATGTATTTAAAAATGAGATTTTTAAAAATTGAATAGCCAACAAGAATTAATAAAAAAAAAACGTCATCGGTATAAAATAACACAATGGATTGACGTCCCATAAAATCCAACCAACCAAACCAACCAACTCAATTTAAAAACATTGACGTTATGTCACATCCTGTCGTTTGGAGAGATGCACAGTGGAAGCGCGTTGTTTATGAGATTTTAATTTATTTTTACTTTTTTATTTTATTTAATGAGCTTCACCGACACGTCCCTAGTAAAGAAGTCTCAAACCATCTTCTCGTCTTTCCTTGCCAAACTGCTGAACTCTATCTGCAGGTACCAGACACACTGATTAGTAACAGGAAGTAATGATTACTTATTTTTAACCGTAACCTTACGCCACGCATGCGTATTAATCTTGAAGGAGTAATTCCAAGATGACCAAACCGGAAATTTTCTACAAAGTGGACAGTACCATTCTGTAGTGAGAGAGTTATGTAAAAAGAAAACACACATAATAAAGATGCCGGAAGATTTTGGCCCGAAGTAAATTGTCATCAAAGGCACACTTCTTGCTAATACTTCCGGTGTGCATCATTAAATGGACCCAGTGCCCCTTAATTGATTCCGAGCGCCCGGCAACCTTTCGTTAGTTTTTGACCCCCGTTATTTTTATGAACACCAGAGAAGAAAGAAACATTTTCCCCGTTCGTTGCTTCGTTGACTGTATCATAAGTTATTTTCGTTTTACAGATCATACTGCTCGAAAAATTATTTTACGTATACATTAAAAAGACTCTTATCTTATATATAATACTTGGGTTTCTTAAAAGTACGACCGTTATCATCTTGCAACACCCTCTGGTAAAAATGAGGCCGTCCAAAATCGTCAGAATAGGACATGCAAAAATTAAATCCTAATTACCTGGTGTTGCTCATCCGCTTGATTATTTTCTTATGAGTGTCATCACCCCTGCTAAGTAATGGATCATTCCGTTTTTATGATGAAGGAAAGAAAGGGAAGAAAAAGGACATGCTACACAGAAAAAATATAATAAGAAAGAAAAATGAGTGAGAGAAAGTAAAAATCATGATTTAATATTTAACTATTTTCAATAGCTCTTAAGTAAACATATCAAACGCTGTAATAATTAAATTATCATACCGTTTATATCCACAGGTGTGCTAGTTGTTGTTACTGTTACTATTACTACTATTACTACTATTACTACTACTACTACTACTTTTACTACACCACTACCATCAACAACAAACAACATTAAGTTAAAATTGATAGTCAAACACTTTACAAATGATCTAATTTCTGTAATAAATAACCCCATCAGGAGCTCATATGCCGTTAAACAATTAAAACAAAACTGTATGTACCAACAGACATACGAACAACACACATACCTAACTTCTCAAGCTAATACATAGAAAAATGCTTATACTCAGTATATATATTTACCAACCCCTCCGCAAGAGAAGGATGTGACACAAGGTCAATTTCTTAAGCGGAGTTTATCAGGTTTGAATTCAGAGTTTTTCCTTCCTAGACCGGTTGCCTAACCAAGATTTAAGAGGCCCAGTCTGCCCTACTACTTATCCATAGCTGGAGGGAGAGTAGGATTCATACCTTTCCCAAGGGTATAGCGCTAAGTGAAATGCAATTACCACGGCCCAGGATTTGAACTCAGGCGACGAGTCCATTTCCCAAGACTTGAACCATTACACCACGCGCTTTATACTCAGTATAAATACACTGGAAGATTAATTAATTGGAAAATCAGTTTAGGGCTTAAAAACTTGAGATAATCCGTAAAGGAGTTAAATACTTATGATAATCCACAAAAGGATTTCAAACCTCCACTCCCCAAGCTATGACATGAAAAATGTCTATACGCAGTATAAATCACTATGGGGTTAAATGATTGAGGTAATAAAACTGAGAATTAAAATACTTGAGATAATCCATGAAGGGTCAAATCCTTATGACAATCCACTAAGGGATTTTAAGCCTCCATCCCTCTCCAGCTATGATATAGAAAAAATGTCTATACTCATTTTGGGATTTAATAAATTGTTTATAATCAACTGAGGGGTTAAATACTTGAGATAATCCATGAAGGGCTAATACTTATGATAATCTACAAAGGGTTTTGAGCCCTCCATTCCTCAAGCTATAACATAGAAAAAATGTCTATACTCAATATAAACCACTATCGTGTTAGATAATTGGCATAACAAACTGAGGGGTTAAATACTTGAGATAATCCAAGAAAGGGTTTAATTCTTATGATAATCTATAAAGAGATTCTGAGCCTCTATCCCTCCTCCAGCCATGACATAGAAAAATACCAATGCATAGTAAAAACGACTGGGGGGTTAAATAAATGGGAAAATCGAGTGATGGGGTTAAATACTTGAAGATAATCCATGAAGAGATTAATACTTATGATAATCCACAGATATTTCTAGCCTCTACTCCTCCAGCTATGACATAGAAAATGCCTATACATAGTATAACCCCTAGGCGTTAAACAATTAGGATAATTTGCTGAGGGTTAAATGCTAGAGAAGATCTATGAAGGGATTTAAATACTTATGATAATCCACAGAGGGATTTCTAGCCTCCACTACACCAGTTATGACATAGAAAATGCCTATACATAGTATAAACCACTGGGCGTTAAACAATTAGGATAATTCGTGAGGGTTAAATGCTTGAGATGATCCATTAAGGGATTTTGAGCTACCTCCCCACTCCAGCTGTAACCGTCCTTAAATGCATGTTTTGGGTTTGGCCTGCTCGAAATTAACGTATGTAAGAGGATTTGTTTGTCCATATCACATATCAGGTTTAATGGATTGTGGCGATAATCTGCCAACCTCAGACGAGCTCTCTCGTGGGAAACATGCATAAGTACTTATATTTGCTGACATCCGGTAAGGGAGGTAACTGTTGTCCAAAAGCTGAGATGTAATACTTGACAGTTTTCCTTGCTATTCTTTATAGGTGTGCTTCGAATCATGCTGGAATTTTGACGATATGTCCAGATCCGGTGGTTTATTTGCCCGACATCCCATTGGTTTAATGACTGATATATATACCTCCTGGGTGTAGGGATTCATGTTCAATTAGACTGGGTGGTGTCTATATTGCCCAGTTCCATTATCGTCTTTATTAATACAAGGTGTTCTATCGTACTGAACCTGTCATAAGTTGATTGGTTGGTTATTTTGTTTAATGGTAACCCTTGTAGGCTATTTAATATCGAATATTTTGTATGCTTTTGTATTATAAACTGATAGAAATCATTTTAATTAACGACATGTGTATTAATAAACTAGTTAAAACAATTTTCATCAACTTAACTAGCAAAAATCACCTCCGGGCAGTGTGAAAAATCCTTGAAAGATATTGCCTTGTTATATATCCATTCCTCTGCTGGGTAGATAATGGATAGAGAGTAGAAAAGAGGAGATGGGTTTTTACTTGTTCTGCTTCGTTGGCGGCCATATTCTTCTGGGTTGATTTCTTTCTTCTTTTAGGTTGGTTGTCTGTTCTTATTTCTCGGTTGTAATAAATAAAACAAAAAGACACCGAATTTCCATTAATAATAGATGTGTATCAATTTATCGGTAGAAATATTTTTGTTAGATTTTTCATTAACTTCATGTGTATTGATAAATGATTAAATTTATTATTCACTTCATGTGTATCAATAAACTGTTGGAAATAGTTTAACTAACTTTCAAACAAATACATGTGACACATATATGGGACACTAAAAAGTACTACTCCTTCACGTTAGCTCCACATTTTTCACACAGATCAGATTACCCAAGTTAGCGGGGACTGGTATCGAAGCAGGAACCTTGTGACTCATAGACGGCTGCTCTACTGACTCTTTTATAAATATTTTTATAAATATTTTTCTTTGGCAAAATAAATTTGGAAACTTCAATGTTTTTAGTGAACTTATTAACTTAAGCGTATCTGAACCTCACCTGCACCTCAAATGTTTGCTCATAACACTGAGCAAGTGGAATGTGGAGCGCCCCTTTATTGCTCCAAGGTCCACTCTGACCTTGAATGGTAGTACCTGTTAGGGTCCCATCTATGGGTTAAATAGAAAAATGTGTTTATAAAAACAATGAGAATCCATTAAGAAGGAATTTATTTCAAAACTTTATCGGCATTAAATGACCCACTGTGGTTGATATGCCGTAAAACCAAACAAGCCAAACCATTAACACTGAACAAAAGATCGACCGAGTGGCGTAAGATGAGGAACTCGTAAGTCAAGGTACTACTGTAAACTCAAATAGTCTCCATCAGTTCACCATCTCTGTAAATACAGTTTTAGTTTGGTTTCGTGTCTTTGTTTATTAGAATATCGGTACTAATGCACAATAACGCTCAAGAGATAATATCATCACATGACGTATAAAAAACATTACATTTCATTGATATACCCAAAGCATTTGAGAGGCTAGGGTTAGGGTTAAGATTAGTGTTAGGATTAGGGTTAGTCTTAGGGTAAGTATTAGGATTAATGTTATATTTAGGCTGAAGCTTAGACTTTGACTACTTCGGAAGTTTCCGTAATATAATGCTATTTATACGTAAAATGCGATTCTAATGATATATCTCGTGTGCTATTCTACTTTTGTACCAAATATCAACCTTTGAGGGGTTATCTAAAGCCAAATCCTTGTAGCAGAATAGGTGTGGTACTATTTAACCTATAGGTGGAGGATGAGTGACAACTCGTAACTCGGAAAATTCGTAAGTTGGGGCACTCGGGAATCAAGTTACCACTGTACAAGGTGTGTAAAAAAATATCGAGATTTTTTGTACTCTTTGACACACTTTGTATTCTGAAAAATTAACGTTCCATTCATTCTTCATTTCTATCTTGGTAAATACAGTTTTAAAATCTGCACTTTTTGACACACCTTATATTCGGAAAAAAATAGTATTACATTTATTGTTCATTCCTATCTTAGTAAATACAGCACTTTTATGACACGCCTTGTATTCTGAAAAACAATTAACGTTCCATTCATTGTTTATTTCTATCTTGGTAAATACAGTTTTAAAATCTGCACTTTTTTACACACCTTGTATTCTGAAAAAAAAACTAACGTTCCATTTATTGTTCATTTCTATCTTGGTAAATACAGCTTCAATCTCGATACATTTTTTGAAACACCTTGTATACATATTTTCTGTTTTTGTGTGATAACCTGACCCAGACGTCCTGCATTTGAAGAAATTCTATTTATATCCTCAAAATGCCACAGTTATAATTAAATCAAGACTTATTTAAAGTTTTACAAGTTCGCCCAGCGTTCCTTTTGTCTGTGTTCTTCCGTCTTTTGTGCTTTTATTGTTTTCACAAAAAGAACAAAATGAAAGAAAGAAAAAAGAAGAAACAGGAATTGATAAGCACTAATTAAAGAATCTCTTAGACGAATCCGTTTCCTTAAAGTATTTTGCACTTGCAGGCACCGGTACGACATAGTGCCAAACAAAGCCCTCTGACTGGTTAAAGTTCCACATAGCATACGAGTAAAGATGGACCACACAAAATATATCATTTTGATTTTTCGTACTGTTCTCCTCGTCTTTATTGTAGTATGCATAAACACAACGGGTACTAATGCAAAATACATTTCATTACATTTCACGGAAATATCCGAAATTTCTGAGAGGCTATAGGGTTAGGGTAAGTATTAGGGTTAGTTTAAAGGTTAGGGTTAGTGTTAGGGTTAGTGTTAGGCTACTTCTGGTGTTTCCATAATCTAAATCATAATCTAATCTATTATACGTAAAATGCGATTCTAATGAAATTATCTCTTGTGTGCTATTCTGCATATTGTGGTATGTATAAACACGATGTTTCGGCCAATGTATCCTCCGGCCTTCGTCGGGTGTTCCTTGTGTATCCTAGCGTAATAATGATACCACCTGGGAAATCATTTTCGTCAAATAATGACGTCATTGTTTTTGCACGTCTGTTATTCCGACATGTGTCACGAGAAGAATCATGATCATTTAGGAAAAAAGTGTTTATTGACGTTTCCTGTACAACTCGAGGCGTAAAATTCAATATCAGTCTTTTTCTCTGAATTCTTGAGATGAGGCTGGATAATTAGTATTATTTGGATTATTCGGACTATTGTTCTCATCTTTACTGTTATCCGTACAACGATTCGGCCAATGTGCTCTCTGGCCTTCTTCAGGTATTTCTTGTCGGACTCGGGAACCTTCTTTTCGAACTCGGGAACCTTCCTGTCGTATTCGGGAGCCATCACGGAACTTTGAACCCAAAGTTGTACAGATAACAATAAACATGAGGACAATAGTCTGAATGATCCAAATAATTCTATATATCAGTCTTTTCTGATATTTTTATTTTTAAAGTAATTTATTTTAGAAAGAATTTGATTTAGTCCGAAAAATCAAAATTATTCCCATCAAGTCTCGTCTAAAAATACAGACAAATGAAGAAATAGATTATATTTTCTTGTCTCACGAGGATGAATTGTTTTTGAAGTTGAAGTGAGGAATTAATTATGATATTTACGAGGTTAATCCCAAATGTACAGTCTCCAAAATATTTAGAAATCACAGAAACGTTTATTGTTTATTGGCAATGATGTTTATATCATTTTAAAGTTTTATCATGTATCTATTTTTGTACATAATCGCCATTTCGATCAATGCATTTTTGTTGGCTTTGTGGCAGTTTTTGTATGACTATATAATACTATATCACCGCCATATTGTTTAGGAAGCGTGGAATGTCGTCGTTGTCGTTGCAAAATTGTTGCAGTCGGTGTATTCTTTTGTCCCTGACGACAGAGAGAGAGAGAGAGAGAGAGAGAGAGAGAGGAGAGAGAGAGAGAGAGAGAGAGAGAGAGTGTGTGTGTGTGTGTGTGTGTGTGTGTGTGAGAGAGAGAGAGAGAGAGAGAGAGAGAGAGTTTGAAAATGTGTAGAGATTGACTGGCAAGAAAGATTTTAGATGATGGGGTCAATTTCAAAATGGTGCAGGAACTGAAAATTGGCATGTTAACAACTTGGAATTAAGTGCCTGATAAATTCAACCATCGTCTCGTTGAAAACTTGCAAGACCAAAATGTTCAAAGTAATTAAAAATAATGATGGTGCCAACAAAGTGTTAACAATAAATCTTTTTTTGTTTCTACAAAAAGAAAAGCCCGATAAGAATTGCAATAAAACAATACAATTAGCTATGAGTTTAAAGTTTCGTGGAACTTGTCATTTATGTGCCAATAGATATCTTTGATCTAAAATAGTTCATTTCAATTTCTTTCTTTTTTTAAGTGCGTTTTTATTCTATTTTAAATACGTGTTTGATTTATAATCACGTAGAATGCACTTAAAATTCAGTTAAAGATTAGAATAAGTTAATTTGAAATTGTCGCCTTAATTTAATACTTCTCGTGCACTGAGATCATTAGGATTATCAAGTCGTACTGATAGAACGTATTCCCATGACTCTGTCAGTCTGTCTGTCTGTCTGTCTGTCTTTCGTTTCTAGTAATTGCTCTTGGCAAGTCATATCTCTCTCTCTCTCTCTCTCTCTATAATAATATATATATATATATATATACGAAACTGTTTACATTTCACATCGCGCTAATACCCTTGGAAAGGTATGAATCTAACTATACCCCCCAGCTATGGGTAAATATTAGGGTAGATTAATCTCCTCAAGCTTGGTAAGGCAACCTGTCTAGGTGAGAAAAACTCTGAATTCGAACCTATTAAACTCTGTTTAAGAAATTGACCTTGTTTCGCATCCTGCTCGTGCGGAGGGTTGGTATATATATATTATATATATATATATATATATATATATATATATGAATCAAAAGGCTCCTGGTTTGATACCGGTCCTCGGTAACTCAGTGCATGAGTAGCACAAGGATCTCTGCGGTAAATTGAGCAGCTGTTGGTAGGTGAGACACATCACCCCGGACGCTAAAATAATCTCCTTGGTCTAGCCCTAGTGAAAATGGGAATGACACTCTTGCTCTCTGGTTGATACCGACATTGGACGGCCCTGTCGAATTTAGTGTATATATGTATTTATGATAAGTCTATACATATGTATACATATTATATATATATATATATATATATATATATATATCACACACATATATATATAATGATTATATATATATATATATATATATATATATATATATGTGTGTGTGTGTGTGTGTGTGTGTGGTGTATATATATATATACACAAACACACACATATGCAGTATCCTCACAGAGCTGATAAATGTAAAATTTTTTGCTCATCGGCCAACATTGGTGTGTCATTGTGTAAGTGTTCACAGAAAAAGGTCACATGTGTTTTTTTATTACTTTCTATCAGTTTCCGGCATATCTTTTTCGTCTTACTTGGATGGAAAAGTGGCATATTCTATTTTCACAACTCCCCAAACAGAAACGGTGAACATCTAACCATATTTTATTTCGACAACAGACTTGTATGCCTTAACACAAATATTAATAAGGAAGAATAAGCTACATATTTACTAACCGCTCAACATGAGTAGGATGTGACATAGGCGAGTTTCTTCTTAGCCAAGGTTATAGAGCCAAGTCTTCCCTATTATTTACTCATAGCTGGAGGGAGAATAGTTGGATGCATACCTTTCCCAAGCGTATGAGCGCCACGTGAAATGCAAACAAGCTTGCCAGGATTTTCCCTCATTTCGCTGTGTCCGTTTCCTACGATGATAACCATTATACAAAGCGCCTCCACATGTACCATCTCTCCACACAAGCAGGACGTGACACAATGTCAATGTTTTTTGTTGCTGTTTTTTAACGGGGTTTAACAGGTTTAAATCTATAATTTTTCTTCTCCTAGATACAAGGCTGAAGAGCTCAATCTTTCCTACTGCTTATCCATAGACGGAGGGAGTAATAATTAGATGTATACTTTTACCAAGAATATTAATGAGCTCTCTCGTTAATTTCGATGCATGAGGTTCATACAATGAACAACCTGCACAGTGTTTTGTTATAGTGGTGAAGGCTTGTATTGACCATCCGCACTTTTTGGCACAGTCGATAGGAAAGAATTGGTGCACAAAGAATGTCACAAACCCAATCAACGACTGATCTCAGGTTTTTTTAAATTCGGAGTTTTTCTTCTCCTAGACTGGTTACCAATCCAAGTTTGAAGGGCCCATTCTGCCCTACTATTTACCCATAGTTGGATGGAGATTATATGGATTTATACCTTTCCCAAGGGTATTAGTGCTATATGAAATGCAAACCAACATGTCTAGGATTTGAACTTAAAGTCGTCGTGTCCATTTCCTACGACTCTCAATTATTTGAATGGATAGATGAAACGTAATCTGAATAATAAGTGCCGAAACTTACCGGACGCTATTGAATCTATGTCTGCGCTCTCCTAATTATATATATATATATATATATTATATATTTATATATATATATATATATATTATATATATATTACATTTCGGAATTACGTGGTCACACCATATTCGACACGCGCAAAACATGAAAATTATAAAAATCGCGTCTGTGCGCTTGCCCATGAACTGTCATATGTAACAAAACACAGAATTTGAAAAAAGTGAAAAAAAAAAAAAAATAAATAAATAAATGGGAAAATCACAACAGTAAGACCAACGGTTAAAATAATAATAATAATATAATAATAATAATAATAATAAACAGAACTGATGAGACGACAAAGTCGAAATAATTTATTTTCTAAAGGTATATATCCTTTATTCATATATATGTAAAAAATATATACACAGATCTTTATATGTACGTTTGAGTTCTCAATTTTGGTTGAATCCTATCAAAGTAACACTTGATATAATTGACAACACACACACACACCACACACACACATATATATATATATATATATATATATATATATATAAAAGGTAAACTTTTGGTATGTACGTGTCGACGTATAAGTTCAAAACGGGAGGTCAATCTGATTCGAAATCTGCATACATATTAATATCCTTCTAACTGAGAAACACGCCAAATTTGGTTATTGATTTTTTCTGATTAAGGAATAAATTAATTAATTAAGCCCAAATCACCCATTTGCGAAACTGTCCGTATATCAACTCCTACTGAAGATAAAATATTGTCCCCCGCCTGATTTTTTGTACGGCGATTACCAGCAATGGAATTCAATTTTAGTGAAAAAATTTCGCTTAAGCCGTTCAGCTCGGAATTTATCGGCTATTTATAGTCCAATCTTAAAAATATCCATATGGCTAGAAAGAAGAGAAAATAATCTTTCTCAATATATAATTTGTATGAGTCTTTATCCATTGAATTATTTTTATAGCGAGTTAGAAAAAAATGATTTTGCTTCGGACTGCAAAAGTATGTTTTAACGAAAATCAAATCTTATCATATCGCAATCTTTTTTATTCCTGTCTTTAAAATATTAATTTAGTTAGAAATGAAATGAAATAATCTATCTTACAAATATTTATTTGTAAGAAAGATGTGTTTCTATCGATTGAATATTTTTACAGAGAAGTAAATAACAATAATAAGCGAAAACATTTAATAATAACTCAACTTTGTTTTTTAATCAGTATTTAATTTTTTCGTATATACAAAAGAGTTTTAGAAAAAAAAGCCTTTTACAAAAATAGGTAGTTAAATTATATAACTACTTATTTCATAAATAAGTAAACATATAGTTGTAATAACAATGACAAAATTAAAAATAAAATACGATGTAGTTGAATAAATTATATGAAGAAGTTTAACTTAACATTTCGTATATAAACAGTGTTTGAAATGTTAAGTTAAGCTTTGTTTCTTTCGTGTTTATTAACACTAAACGAAACAAACATTAAATAAAAACGATTCTAATGTACGTAACTTGAATAGAAAATTTGTTCTTTAATTTATCATAATTCTAATGATAAATAAATAGGCAGATTTTTTTAAAAAATTAAGTCACCACTTCCTTTTCTATTTCTTTTTTTTTTTTTTTTTTTTACTTAAAACCGTCAAAAATTGTCTTTTTGAACTTATCTGGGTGAACTTGAAAAACGGTCGGAAAATTTACCCAGAAAAAAACAGAACCCACAAATTTGTAATAAAAATGTTAATTTTAACTAGGGGGTTTAGGGTTATGATTAGGGTTAGGGGTAGGGGTTAAGATTTGGTTTGGGTTGGAGTTTAGGGTTAGTTTAATGGGAAAATAAATAAATAATTTGGTTCTGTTTTTTTGGGGGTCATCCTAATTTTCCGACCGTTTTTCAAGTTCAGCCATTATCTTCTCGAGATTTTCTGTTAACATTTATCACATTTTTTTTTAACTTTAGAAGTTACTTTATTCATTTCATATTAGTGTCGTCTCTATGTATGGAATCAAAAAAATCCGAGAATTGTCAATTGAATAAACGGTCGAAATAAATGTATATTCGAGACGACACTAATATGAATGAATAAAGTAACTTCTAAAGTTAAAAAAAATGTTATAAATGATTAACAGAAATCTCGAGATAATGGCTGAACTTGAAAAAACGGTCGGAAAATTAGGATGACCCCAAAAAAACAGAACCCAAATTATTTATTTATTTTCCCATTAAACTAACCCTAAACTCCAACCCAAACCCAAATCTTAACCCCTAACCCCTAACCCTAATCATAACCCTAAACCCCCTAGTTAAAATTAACATTTTTATTACAAAATTTGTGGGTTCTGTTTTTTCTGGGTAAATTTTCCGACCGTTTTTCAAGTTCACCCCAGATAAGTTCAAAAGACAATTTTTGACGGTTTTAAGTAAAAAAAAAAAAAAAAAAAAAAAAGAAATAGAAACAAGGAAGTGGTGACTTAATTTTTTTTAAAAAATCTGCCTATTTATTTATCATTAGAATTATGATAAATTAAAGAACAAATTTTCTTATTCAAGTTACGTACATTAGAATCGTTTTTATTTTATGTTTGTTTCGTGTTAGTGTTTAATAAACACGAAAGAAACAAAGCTTAACTTAACATTTCAAACACTGTTTATATACGAAATGTTAAGTTAAACTTCTTCATATAATTTATTCAACTACATCGTATTTTTATTTTTAAAATTTTGTCATTGTTATTACAACTATATGTTTACTTATTTATGAAATAAGTAGTTATATAATTTAACTACCTATTTTTGTAAAAGGCTTTTTTTCTAAAACTCTTTTGTATATACGAAAAAATTAAATACTGATTAAAAACAAAGTTGAGTTATTATTAAATGTTTTCGCTTATTATTGTTATTTACTTCTCTGTAAAAAATAATTCAATCGATAGAACCACATCTTTCTTACCAAATAAATATTTGTAAGATAGATTATTTCATTTCATTTCTAACTAAATTAATATTTTAAAGACAGGAATAAAAAGATTGCGATATGAATAAGATTTTTTTCGTTAAAACATACTTTTGCAGTCCGAAGCAAAATCATTTTTTTCTAACTCGCTATAAAATAATTCAATGGAAAAGACTCATACAAATATTATTATTGAGAAAGATTATTTTCTCTTCTTCTAGCCATATGGATATTTTTTAAGATTGGACTATAAATAGCCGATAAATTCCGAGCTGAACGGCTTAAGCGAAATTTTTCACTAAAATTGAATTCCATTGCTGGTAATCGCCGTAACAAAAAATCAGGCGGGGGACAATATTTTATCTTCAGTAGGAGTTGATATACGGACAGTTTCGCAAATTGGGTGATTTGGGCTTAATTAATTAATTATATTCCTTAATCAGAAAAATCAATAACCAAATTTGGCGTGTTTCTCAGTTAGAAGGATATTAATATGTATGCAAGATTTCGAATCAGATTGACCTCCCGTTTTGAACTTATACGTCGACACGTACATACCAAAAGTTTACCTTATTTATATATATATATATATATATATAATATATATATGTGTGGTGTGTGGTGTGTGTGTGTGTGTCAATTATATCAAGTGTTACTTTGATAGGATTCAACCAAAATTGAGAACTCAAACGTACATATAAAGATCTGTGTATATATTTTTACATATATATGAATAAAGGATATATACCTTTAGAAAATAAATTTATTTCGACTTTGTCGTCTCATCAGTTCTGTTTATTTATTATTATTTATTATTATTATTATTATTTTACCGTTGGTCTTACTGTTGTGATTTTCCCATTTATTTATTTATTTTTTTTTTTTTTTTCACTTTTTTCAAATTCTGTGTTTGTTACATATGACAGTTCATGGGCAAGCGCACAGACGCGATTTTTATAATTTTCATGTTTTGCGCGTGTCGAATATGGTGTGACCACGTAATTCCGAAATGTTATATATATATATATATATATATATATATATATATATAATTATAAATATATATATATATATTAGGAGAGCGCAGACATAGATTCAATAGCGTCCGGTAAGTTTCGGCACTTAATTATTCAGATTACGTTTCATCTATCCATTCAAATAATTGAGAGTCGTAGGAAATGGACACGACGACTTAAGTTCAAATCCTAGACATGTTGGTTTGCATTTCATATAGCACTAATACCCTTGGGAAAGGTATAAATCCATATAATCTCCATCCAACTATGGGTAAATTAGTAGGGCAGAATGGGCCCTTCAAACTTGGATTGGTAACCAGTCTAGGAGAAGAAAAACTCCGAATTTAAAAAAACCTGAGATCAGTCGTTGATTGGGTTTGTGACATTCTTTGTGCACCAATTCTTTCCTATCGACTGTGCCAAAAAGTGCGGATGGTCCAATACAAGCCTTCACCACTATAAACAAAACACTGTGCAGGTTGTTCATTGTATGAACCCTCATGCATCGAAATTAACGAGAGAGCTCATTAATATTCTTGGTAAAAGTATACATCTAATTATTACTCCCTCCGTCTATGGATAAGCAGTAGGAAAGATTGAGCTCTTCAGCCTTGGTATCTAGGAGAAGAAAAATTATAGATTTAAACCTGTTAAACCCCGTTAAAAAACAGCAACAAAAAACATTGACATTGTGTCACGTCCTGCTTGTGTGGAGAGATTGGTACATGTGGAGGCGCTTTGTATAATGGTTATCATCGTAGGAAACGGACACAGCGAAATGAGGGAAAATCCTGGGCAAGCTTGTTTGCATTTCACGTGGCGCTCATACGCTTGGGAAAGGTATGCATCCAACTATTCTCCCTCCAGCTATGAGTAAATAATAGGGAAGACTTGGCTCTATAACCTTGGCTAAGAAGAAACTCGCCCTATGTCACATCCTACTCATGTTGAGCGGTTAGTAAATATGTAGCTTATTCTTCCTTTATTAATATTTGGTGTTAAGGCATACAAGTCTGTTGTCGAAATAAAATATGGTTAGATGTTCACCGTTTCTGTTTGGGGAGTTGTGAAAATAGAATATGCCACTTTTCCATCCAAGTAAGACGAAAAAGATATGCCGGAAACTGATAGAAAAGTAATAAAAAAACACATGTGACCTTTTTCTGTGAACACTTACACAATGACACACCAATGTTGGCCGATGAGCAAAAATTTACATTTATCAGCTCTGTGAGGATACTGCATATGTGTGTGTGTTTGTGTATATATATATATACACACACACACAACACACACACCACACACATAATATATATATATATATATATATATATATAAATCACATTATATATATATGTGTGTGATATATATATATATATATATATATATATATATAAATGTATACATATGTATAGACTTATCATAAATACATATATACACTAAATTCGACAGGGCCGTCCAATGTCGGTATCAACCAGAGAGCAAGAGTGTCATTCCCATTTTCACTAGGGCTAGACCAAGGAGATTATTTTAGCGTCCGGGGTGATGTGTCTCACCTACCAACAGCTGCTCAATTTACCGCAGAGATCCTTGTGCTACTCATGCACTGAGTTACCGAGGACCGGTATCAAACCAGGAGCCTTTTGATTCATATATATATATATATATATATATATATATATATATATATATATATACCAACCCCTCCGCACGAGCAGGATGCGAAACAAGGTCAATTTCTTAAACAGAGTTTAATAGGTTCGAATTCAGAGTTTTTCTTCACCTAGACAGGTTGCCTTACCAAGCTTGAGGAGATTAATCTACCCTAATATTTACCCATAGCTGGGGGGTATAGTTAGATTCATACCTTTCCCAAGGGTATTAGCGCGATGTGAAATGTAAACAGTTTCGTATATATATATATATATATATATATATAGAGAGAGAGAGAGAGAGAGAGAGATATGACTTGCCAAGAGCAATTACTGATAGAAACGAAAGACAGACAGACAGACAGACAGACTGACAGAGTCATGGGAATACGTTCTATCAGTACGACTTGATAATCCTAATGATCTCCAGTGCACGAGAAAGTATTAAATTAAGGCGACAATTTCAAATTAACTTATTCTAATCTTTAACTGAATTTTAAGTGCATTCTACGTGATTATAAATCAAACACGTATTTAAAATAGAATAAAAACGCACTTAAAAAAAGAAAGAAATTGAATGAACTATTTAGATCAAAGATATCTATTGGCACATAAATGACAAGTTCCACGAAACTTTAAACTCATAGCTAATTGTATTGTTTTATGCAATTCTTATCGGGCTTTTCTTTTTGTAGAAACAAAAAAAGATTTATTGTTAACACTTTGTTGGCACCATCATTATTTTTAATTACTTTGAACATTTTGGTCTTGCAAGTTTTCAACGAGACGATGGTTGAATTTATCAGGCACTTAATTCCAAGTTGTTAACATGCCAATTTTTCAGTTCCTGCACCATTTGAAATTGACCCCATCATCTAAAATCTTTCTTGCAGTCAATCTCTACACATTTTCAAACTCTCTCTCTCCTCTCTCTCTCTCTCTCTCTCTCACACACACCACACACACACACACACCACACTCTCTCTCTCTCTCTCTCTCTCTCTTCTCTCTCTCTCTCTCTCTCCTCTCTTCTCTCTCTCTCTCTGTCGTCAGGGACAAAAGAATACACCGACTGCAACAATTTTGCAACTACAACGACGCATTTCCACCGCTTCCTAAACAATATGGCGGTTATATAGTATTATATAGTCATTACAAAAACTGCCACAAAGCCAACAAAAATGCATGATCGAAAATGGCGATTATGTACAAAACGATACATGATAAAACTTTAAAATGATATAAACATCATTGCCAATAAACAATAACGTTTCTGTGATTTCTAAATATTTTGGAGACTGTACATTTGGGATTAACCTCGTAAATATTCATAATTAATTCCTCACTTCCAACTTCAAAACAATCATCCTCGTGAGACAAGAAAATATAATTCTTTATTTCTTCATTTGTCTGTATTTTTAGACGAGACTTGATGGGAATAATTTTGATTTTTTCGGACTTATCAAATTCTTTCTAAAATAAATTACTTTAAAAATAAAAATATCAGAAAAGACTGATATATAGAATTATTGGATCACTTCAGACTATTGTCCTCATGTTTATTGTTTATCTGTACAACTTTGGGTTTCAAAGTTCCGGTGATGGCTCCCGAATACGACAGGAAGTCTTCCCGAGTTCGAAAGAAGGTTCCCGAGTCCGAACAAGAAATACCTGAAGAAGGCCAGAAGCACATTGGCCGAATCGTTGTACGGATAACAGTAAAGATGAGAACAATAGTCCGAATAATCCAATAATACTAATTATCCAGCCTCATCTCAAGAATTCAGAGAAAAAGACTGATATTGAATTTTACGCCTCGAGTTGTACAAGGAAACGTCAATAAACACTTTTTTCCTAAATGATCATGATTCTTCTCGTGACACATGTCGGAATAACAGACGTGCAAAAAAACAATGACGTTCATTATTTGACGAAATGATTTCCAGGTGGTATCATTATTACGCTAGGATACACAAGGAACACCCCGACGAAGGCCGGAGGATACATTGGCCGAAACATCGTGTTTATACATACCACAATATGCAGAATAGCACACAAGAGATAATTTCATTAGAATCGCATTTTACGTATAATAGATTAGATTATGATTTAGATTATGGAAACACCAGAAAGTAGCCTAACACTAACCCTAACACTAACCCTAACTTTAAACTAACCCTAATACTACCCTAACCCTATAGCCTCTCAGAAATTTCGGATATTTCCGTGAAATGTAATGAAATGTATTTTGCATTAGTACCCGTTGTGTTTATGATACTACAATAAAGACGAGGAGAACAGTACGAAAATCAAAATGATATATTTTGTGTGGTCCATCTTTACTCGTATGCTATGTGGAACTTTAACCAGTCAGAGGGCTTTGTTTTGGCACTATGTCGTACCGGTGCTGCAAGTGCAAAATACTTTAAGGAAACGGATTCGTCTAAGAGATTCTTTAATTAGTGCTTATCAATTCCTGTTTCTTCTTTTTCTTTCTTTCATTTGTCTTTTGTGAAAACAAATAAAAGCACAAAAGACGGAAGAACACAGACAAAAGGAACGCTGCGGCCGAACTTGTAAAACTTTAAATAAGTCTTGATTTAATTATAACTGTGGCATTTTTGAGGATATAAATAGAATTTCTTCAAATGCAGGACGTCTGGGTCAGGTTATCACACAAAAACAGAAAATATGTATACAAGGTGTGTTTCAAAAAAATGTATCGAGATTGAAGCTGTATTTACCAAGATAGAAAACAATAAATGGAACGTTATTTTTTTTTTCAGAATACAAGGTGTAAAAAAAGTGCAGATTTTTTAAAACTGTATTTACCAAGATAGAAATAAACAATGAATGGAACGTTAATTGTTTTTCAGAATACAAGCGTGTCATAAAAGTGCTGTATTTACTAAGATAGGAATGAACAATAAATGTAATACTTTTTTTTTCCGAATATAAGGTTGTGTCAAAAAGTGCAGATTTTTTAAAACTGTATTTACCAAGATTAGAAATGAAGAATGAATGGAACGTTAATTTTTCAGAATACAAAGTGTGTCAAAGATACAAAAAATCTCGATATTTTTTTAACACACCTTGTACAGTGGTAACTTGATTCCCGAGTGCCCCAACTTACCGAATTTTCCGAGTTACGAGTTGTCACTCATCCTCCACCTATAGGTTAAATAGTACCCCACACCTATTCTTGCTACAAGGATTTGGCTTTAGATAACCCCTCAAAGGTTGATATTTGGTACAAAAGTAGAATAGCCACGAGATATATCATTAGATCGCATTTTACGTATAAATAGCATTATATTACGGAAACTTCCGAAGTAGTCAAAGTCTAAGCTTCAGCCTAAATATAACATTAATCCTAATACTTACCCTAAGACTAACCCTAATCCTAACACTAATCTTAACCCTAACCCATAGCCTCTCAAATGCTTTGGGTTATATCAATGAAATGTAATGTTTTTTATACGTCATGTGATGATATTATCTCTTGAGCGTTATTGTGCATTAGTACCGATATTCTAATAAACAAAGACACGAAACCAAACTAAAACTGTATTTTACAGAGATGGTGAACTGATGGAGACTATTTGAGTTTACAGTAGTACCTTGACTTACGAGTTCCTCATCTTACGCCACTCGGTCGATCTTTTGTTCGTGTTAATGGTTGGCTTGTTTGGTTTTACGGCATATCAACCCACAGTGGGTCATTTAATGCCGATAAAGTTTTGAAATAAATTCCTTCTTAATGGATTCTCATTGTTTTTATAAACACATTTTTCTATTTAACCCATAGATGGGACCCTAACAGGTACTACCATTCAAGGTCAGAGTGGACCTTGGAGCAATAAAGGGGCGCTCCACATTCCACTTGCTCAGTGTTATGAGCAAACATTTGAGGTGCAGGTGAGGTTCAGATACGCTTAAGTTAATAAGTTCACTAAAAACATTGAAGTTTCCAAATTTATTTTGCCAAAGAAAAATATTTATAAAAATATTTATAAAAGAGTCAGTAGAGCAGCCGTCTATGAGTCACAAGGTTCCTGCTTCGATACCAGTCCCCGCTAACTTGGGTAATCTGATCTGTGTGAAAAATGTGGAGCTAACGTGAAGGAGTAGTACTTTTTAGTGTCCCATATATGTGTCACATGTATTTGTTTGAAAGTTAGTTAAACTATTTCCAACAGTTTATTGATACACATGAAGTGAATAATAAATTTAATCATTTATCAATACACATGAAGTTAATGAAAAATCTAACAAAAATATTTCTACCGATAAATTGATACACATCTATTATTAATGGAAATTCGGGTGTCTTTTTTATTTATTAAACAACCGAGAATAAGAACAGACAACCAACCAAAGAAGAAAGAAATCAACCCAGAAGAATATGGCCGCCAACGAAGCAGAACAAGTAAAACCCATCTCCTCTTTTTCTACTCTCTATCCATTATCTACCCAGCAGAGGAATGGATATATAACAAGGCAATATCTTTCAAGGATTTTTTCACACTGCCCGGAGGTGATTTTTGCTAGTTAAGTTGATGAAAATTGTTTTTAACTAGTTTATTAATACACATGTCGTTATTAAAATGATTTC
Source organism: Doryteuthis pealeii (assembly GCA_023376005.1). NCBI lineage: Eukaryota > Metazoa > Mollusca > Cephalopoda > Myopsida > Loliginidae > Doryteuthis > Doryteuthis pealeii. The sequence continues at coordinate 34,994,787 of CM042149.1, read as the reverse complement.
TATCAGTTTATAATACAAAAGCATACAAAATATTCGATATTAAATAGCCTACAAGGGTTACCATTAAACAAAATAACCAACCAATCAAACTTATGACAGGTTCAGTACGATAGAACACCTGTATTAATAAAGACGATAATGGAACTGGGCAATATAGACACCACCCAGTCTAATTGAACATGAATCCCTACACCCAGGAGGTATATTATCAGTCATTAAACCAATGGGATGTCGGGCAAATAAACCACCGGATCTGGACATATCGTCAAAATTCCAGCATGATTCGAAGCACACCTATAAAGAATAGCAAGGAAAACTGTCAAGTATTACATCTCAGCTTTTGGACAACAGTTACCTCCCTTACGGATGTCAGCAAATATAAGTACTTATGCATGTTTCCACGAGAGAGCTCGTCTGAGGTTGGCAGATTATCGCCACAATCCATTAAACCTGATATGTGATATGGACAAACAAATCCTCTTACATACGTTAATTTCGAGCAGGCCAAACCCAAAACATGCATTTAAGGACGGTTACAGCTGGAGTGGGGAGGGTAGCTCAAAATCCTTAATGGATCATCTCAAGCATTTAACCCTCAGCGAATTATCCTAATTGTTTAACGCCCAGTGGTTTATACTATGTATAGGCATTTTCTATGTCATAACTGGTGTAGTGGAGGCTAGAAATCCCTCTGTGGATTATCATAAGTATTTAATCCCTTCATAGATCTTCTCTAGCATTTAACCCTCAGCAAATTATCCTAATTGTTTAACGCCTAGGGGGTTATACTATGTATAGGCATTTTCTATGTCATAGCTGGAGGAGTAGAGGCTAGAAATATCTGTGGATTATCATAAGTATTTAATCTCTTCATGGATTATCTCAAGTATTTAACCCCATCACTCGATTTTCCCATTTATTTAACCCCCAGTCGTTTTTACTATGCATTGGTATTTTTCTATGTCATGGCTGGAGGAGGATAGAGGCTCAGAATCTCTTTATAGATTATCATAAGAATTAAACCCTTTCTTGGATTATCTCAAGTATTTAACCCCTCAGTTTGTTATGCCAATTATCTAACACGATAGTGGTTTATATTGAGTTAGACATTTTTCTATGTTATAGCTTGAGGAATGGAGGCTCAAAACCCCTTTGTAGATTATCATAAGTTTAGCCCTTCATGGATTATCTCAAGTATTTAACCCCTCATTGATTATAACAATTATTAAAATCCCAAAATGAGTATAGACATTTTTCTATATCATAGCTGGAGGAGGGATGGAGGCTTAAAATCCCTTAGTGGATTGTCATAAGGATTTGACCCCTTCATGGATTATCTCAAGTATTTAATCTCTCAGTTTATTACCTCAATCATTTAACCCCATAGTGATTTATACTGCGTATAGACATTTTTCATGTCATAGCTTGGGGAGTGGAGGTTTGAAATCCTTTTGTGGATTATCATAAGTATTTAACTCCTTTACGGATTATCTCAAGTTTTTAAGCCCTAAACTGATTTTCCAATTTATTAATCTTCCAGTGTATTATACTGAGTATAAGCGCGTGGTGTAATGGTTAAAGTCTTGGGAAATGGACTCGTCGCCCTGAGTTCAAATCCTGGACGTGGTAATTGCATTTCACTTAGCGCTAATACCCTTGGGAAAGGTATGAATCCTACTCTCCCTCCAGCTATGGATAAGTAGTAGGGCAGACTGGGCTCTTAAATCTTGGTTAGGCAACCGGTCTAGGAGAAGGAAAAACTCTGAATTCAAACCTGATAAACTCCGCTTAAGAAATTGACCTTGTGTCACATCCTTCTCTTGCGGAGGGGTTGGTAAATATATATACTGAGTATAAGCATTTTTCTATGTATTAGCTTGAGAAGTGGAGGTATGTGTGTTGTTCGTATGTCTGTTGGTACATACAGTTTTGTTTTAATTGTTTAACGGCATATGAGCTCCTGATGGGTTATTTATTACAGAAATTAGATTCATTTGTAAATGTTTGACTATCAATTTTACTTAATGTTTTTGTTGTTGATGGTAGTGGTGTAGTTAAAGTAGTAGTAGTAGTAGTAATAGTAGTAATAGTAGTAATAGTAACAGTAACAACAACTAGCACACCTGTGGATATACAACGGTATGATAATTTAATTATTACAGCGTTTGATATGTTTACTTAAGAGCTATTGAAAAATAGTTAAATATTAAATCATGATTTAACTTTCTCTCACTCATTTTTCTTTCTTATTATATTTTTTCTGTGTAGCATGTCCTTTTTCTTCCCTTTCTTTCTTCATCATAAAAACGGAATGATCCATTACTTAGCAGGGGTGATGACACTCATAAGAAATAATCAAGCGGATGAGCAACACCAGGTAATTAGGATTTACATTTTTGCATGTCCTATCTGACGATTTGGACGGCCTCATTTTTAACCAGAGGGTGTTGCAAGATGATAACGGTCGTACTTTTAAGAAACCCAAGTATTAATATATAGATAAGAGTCTTTTAATGTATACGTAAAATAATTTTTCGAGCAGTATGATCTGTAAAAACGAAAATACTTATGATACAGTCAACGAAGCAACGAAAGCGGGGAAAATGTTTCTTTCTTTCTCTGGTTTCATAAAAATAACGGGGGTCAAAAACTAACGAAAGGTTGCCGGGCGCTCGGAATCAATTAAGGGGCACTGGGTCCATTTAATGATGCACACCGGAAGTATTAGCAAGAAGTGTGCCTTTGATGACAATTTACTTCGGGCCAAAATCTTCCGGCATCTTTATTATGGTGTGTTTTCTTTTACATAACTCTCTCACTACAGAATGGTACTGTCCACTTGTAGAAAATTTCCGGTTTGGTCATCTTGGAATTACTCCCAAGATTAATACGCATGCGTGGCGTAAGGTTACGGTTAAAAATAAGTAACATTACTTCCTGTTACTAATCAGTGTGTCTGGTACCTGCAGATAGAGTTCAGCAGTTTGGCAAAGGAAAGACGAGAAGATGGTTTGAGAATTCTTTACTAGGGACGTGTCGGTGAAGCTCATTAATAAAATAAAAAAAGTAAAAATAAATTAAAAATCTCATAAACAACGCGCTTCCACTGTGCCAATCTCTCCAAACGACAGGATGTGACATAACGTCAATGTTTTTAAATTGAGTTGGTTGGTTGGTTGGTTGGTTGGATTTTATGGGACGTCAATCCATTGTGTTATTTTATACCGATGACGTTTTTGTTTATTAATTCTTGTTGGCTATTCAATTTTTAAAAAATCTCATTTTTAAATACATTTTTAAAGTCCTTTTTTTTTAAACTATTTAACCCATAGATGTTACCCTAAGAGATACAACCAGTCCGGGTGAGCGAGAACCCGGGGGTAATGGCAATTAAGAGGCACTCCACACTCTCCAGGTCTTAAGAATTGAAAATTCACTTCTAGATGGAGAATGTAATGTTACATAATTTATGAGCAGTTATGAATTATAAACGTACCTGTAGTTAGAATTTTGAATTAGGGTTCGTTAACTTAAAAATGACGGGGTTCGTGGAAAGCTACTGAGGCCGATAAGTGACAACGGTGACATTTCCAATGACCTTCCGGTATACAGGCGTGAGAGAAAGTTTTAGTTTAGTTAGATGCGATCTGGCACCCTATCAGAGAGGATGTCTCGTAGGATTCGCAACTCATCCGCGGCGGAATCAAATGAGCAGGGTTGAAAATAAAACTTGATCAAGAAACAACCAAGTCTTGTTGTGTTAATTAAATGTTAAGAACAATAACCAGTGCAGTAAGAAGAATTAACAAAGAAAATCAACCCCCAGTTGAAGCCCTGAATAGAAGTCAGCCCAGAGAAAATGCCGGCTAGAACCCACAAGTAGAAGTGTAACAAGTAAAAAAGACGGTCATACAATCTACCCTATCTCTCTGTCTCTGTCTGTCTCTGTCTCTCAGTCTCTCTGTCTCTCTGTCTATGTCTTTGTCTGTCTGTCTGTCTGTCTGTCTGTCTGTCTCTTCTCTCTCTCTCTCTCTCTTATATACTCGACGTATGATGTGGGTATATATGTAAATATGGCGTCTAGTTTCAGAAGACATATAACTATTTATTACCGGTTACAGTTTTGCAACTTTTTCAACATTTAAATAAACTGTGCAAAAAGTAGGCCATCAATATACAACCCCCCCCCCGAAAAACAAAAAGAGCGTGTTCGTGGACACTGGATGTCGAGTTGAGTATCTGCCAGGACTGATTACTGATAGGGACGGATGGCGAGAGAGTTAATGGAATATGCGCTGTCAGCATGACGATGATGATGATAATGACGATGATCCAATCATCAGAGAGTGGAAAAGACCTGTCTGATGATTGTGTAGTGACATAAAACTCGATTTACAGTGAAGTAAGTGCAATATTGTAAGTTTGTTTTTAGTTCTGTTACTTTTCTGTCCATTGTGGATTGAGCACTTTTATTCATTTTTTTTACACCCAAGAGTACACACACACACACACACACACGCACGCGCGCGCACAAACACACACACAATATATATATATATATATATATAATATATATAATACATATATATATATATATACATTTTTATAGCTTTAATTTCCTGTCAGGCCATAGAGAACACTGTCCCTTAAAATACCTGGCTTAGCCCCCCTCTCTCTCTCTCTCTCTCTCTCTCTCTCTCTCTCTCTCTCTCTCTCTCTCTCTCTCCAGCACCTGCATAACAGATGCTAAGAAATATAAACTGATAAACTGACACTCATACAGACACGCAGATACGTACACATACACACACACACACATACAGACATGCACGTACACACGTACAAGCGCAAACACGATTACTAGTTCAAGTCTTGAATTTAATTACACACGGGTTTAAAATTAGTCCCCTCCACACACACTCACAAACACACACATACACGCATAAAACCCCTAGTTATTTAACCTCATAGCGTTTTATACTAAGTATAGACATTTTTCTATGTCATAGCTTGGGGAGTGGAGGTTCGAATGGATTATCATAAGTATTTAACTCTTTCATGGATTATCTAAAGTCTTTAATTCCCTAACTGATTATCCTATTTATTCATCTCCTAGTGTATTATGCTGAGTATAGACATTCTATCACATCGCTTGAGGAGTAGAGGCTCAAAATCCTTTACTGAATATTTGAAATAATCTTATAATAATAAGTATTTAACACTATAGATTATCTCAAATGGAAACCACACCCAATTCCACCCTGACCCAGAGTGATAGTACTTGTTAGGGGCCCATCTATGGGTTAAATATAAAAAATGAGTTTAAAAAACGTGTTTAAAAAACTGTGTTTTAAAAAATTCAGATACCAATCATGAATGAATAAAAAAAAATGACTTCGGCATAAAATAACCCAACAATGGTTGACATGTCGTAAAATCTAGCCAACCAGCAAACCAACAAAATTAGTTAAACAAAGGGTTCAATTCGAAATTCCATGAAGGCTCCCAAGTTCGACAAGTAACACCTGAAGAAGGTCAAAGGGCACATCGACCGAAACGCTGTGTATATAACAATAAATATGAATTGTTGTTTTGTTCTACGGTCTATCAACCTTTTCGGGTCATTTAATACTGAATCAAGTAATTTAGATAAATCAAGGTGCTTACAGTACTTGCTGTTGTTTAAGTGGTCACCCAATTAAATACTACACGCGCTTATCGCTGCTTCAGTGATCTTGCAGGAGCTGGTTATTTCAGCGTGACTTGACCATAATCAATAAAGATTAGTACAACACTCAAAACAAATCTAAATAATAGAAAGGAAAAATTCGACTATAGTCGCACATGGCATGTCATTGTGAATTTGGCGTGTACTGCAGTAAAAAGTGTTAAGTAGCTTGTTTAATAAAATTGCCTGTACAAGCAATATTTTTTTGTGAAGTACAGAACACTAATAAACACAAGAAATGAGGGATTAAGTGTATTATGATATGCAATTCATATATGAAAACTCGACGTCACCATTAAATACAAGAAGTAAAAAAAACAAAAAACAATAATAAAAAAACAAAAACAAAACACAGTGACCGAAAATAAATGAAAGGAAATTTAAAAAGAAAAAGAAAAAAGAAAATAAATAATTTGAATATGTTTAGACATAACCCCGTAACCGTTTCTTGGTATCTTTAGAAAAAAAAGCGGGAAAAATAAAATAAAAAAGATTAAAAAAAAAAAGGAGCACAATCCTTTTAAGAAATTCTTTTCTCAATTTTCTGCTTACTAGCATTTCTTTAACCGATTTAAACTGAAACTCCCCGACCCGCAATCCTTTTTAATTTCTTGACCTCACCTTAATGCCCATCCCTGACCCCCAGGAGGATCCTTTTACTCATTCAAACTATTCAACCAAAATTTAAAAACTTTTTTTTGCTTTTTTTCACACTCGAATCTAAAGCAATTCCCCCCTGATATTTGCGGTAGAGCCCGTGAAACTCAACACCACATCCACCGAAAAGCCGAATCAATACACCACACACCGGCTCAGCTGAACGGTTTAAGACATAAGCCAATATAGTAGAGGAAGTCTCTTGAGATGGACATTAGCCAAGCGAAACGCATGTTACTTACATCAGTCAAAAATGGATTCAAGTCTGCCGTACACTAGAACGCAACCTGGCGTTATCCCCGAGGAGAGACGCA
>CM042149.1:34968088-34975588 GCA_023376005.1 Doryteuthis pealeii | reverse complement strand
ACCGGTATCAAACCCAGAACTTTGCGATTCCTAGGAGGATGTTCTACCGACTGAGGTAAACCGGCCCCAACAATTACATAGTCGATGTTAATATCTATTCAATTTTTTAAAATGTCTGTCACACACACACACGCGCGCGCGCGCACACACACTGTTGTAACCTAACAACGGTTACTAAATGAGAAATAACCAAACGGAGCCTGGGAATGAAATGGAATATTTGTAACATTAACAAAATACAATATTCGCCAACGGCATGGAAGAAGGTAAAATACTACTACTGGCATAAGACTACTCAGTCAGCATAATATTTTCGTATTCATGAGGATTGGGACATACCTATTAATGTTCAGAGGTAGGTATATAACGCACACACATACAATCGCTTAGACTATAGCATGGTCGTATAGTTATTTACTAAGCTTAGCTTAGGTGTGACACAAGGGCAGAAGTATGGAGCACTCAGTGAGAATCAAACTCACTAACAATGGTCTGTTAAGCTAGCTTACTAACCATTAGGTGCCTACAGCATGGTAGTATAACCTTTTCTGTTTTCAGCCGTTCTGTGTGGCCTGACTCGAAATGTGAGCACTCTCGGTTAAGTGTTTACGAGCATCATCACCCCGGCACTTCTAAATGGAAGCAACATCCTCTATTAATACGAAACCTAGGGTTGCATCTTCCTTTGCATCCTAACTGTTATCGTAAGCATCTCTCTCTCTCTCTCTCTCTCTCTCTCTCTCTCTCTCTCTCTCTCTCTCTCTCTCTCTCTCTCTCTCTCTCTTAAAGGCGTAATGGTTGAGTCATGGTTAGCCCGGCGCCAAATCTTCCGATCAGTTCCTGCTACGATTCCTATCAGGCCACTGACCACTGGCCACTTCTGGTCACATTTCCACAAGTGCGGCGGGGCGACATCGTCAACAGGAAGTCGCCATGTACTCTTCAGTAATGGCGTCATGCGCAGAAATGAAATACGCATTGGACGTAGGGAGATTTGGCGCGTTTCTTGTTATGTAATATTTTTCTTAACCCGGGAAATATAGTTTATTCCGTTTCTTTTTCTTCAACAAAATTCAGTTGTAAGAAAATATATTAGTGAATCTGTGTTTTGTTTTTTATTTAATTTTTTTTTATCTAATTTAATTCTTTTTTTAGAATTTAGGATAAAATCTTGATAAAACAATACCTAGAGCGTCCACCTAGGAATCACAAGTTTCCAGGATCGATACTGGTCCTCGCCAACTTAGCACAGGGATCTGTGCTACTCATATACTGTAAAGTGAGGAACTGATGGTATGTGTGGCACTTTCCTTCAGACGCTAAAATAGTCTCCTTAGTTTAGCACAAGTGAAAAAGGGAAATACTCCCTCGCTGTCTGGCTGATACCTACATTAAGCCGCCCAGCCGACTTTAATTACTTTACTGAATTTTTTCTCTAAACCGTTGTTTGTGTTTGTTTTAATGGCAAACAGCACTTGTGGGTTATTTAATACCAAACCTTACGACGATTACCATTATACTACGCGCCTTATATATATAATATATATATATATATATATATATATATATATATATATGTGTGTGTGTGTGTGTGTGTGTGTGTGTGTGTGTGTGTGATTTTCATTAACATCATGTGAATTTAGGAATTGATAGCAATAATCTTCATTAACTTAATATATATTAATGAATACTGGTGGTTGACCCCCAGACACCGCCTTCTAGCACCTATGCGATAAATATGATGGGGTGTTTGCGATAAGAGCGATTTAAAGAACACGGTCGGGACAATCATATAGTTGCTAGGAATTGACATTATTAGACGATTAAACTATGGCATACTATCAACTATTTATGCATATATAAAGGGCAGTTGTATGTATGTATGTAGGTGTGTTCGGAGGAAACTATGGAAATAAAACAATTAACGGCCATGTAAATGTATATACACATTTACTATTGCCAGTTATTCTTTTGCGCAAAAAAGAATGAAGATTTTATTTATATCTGTAAAGATATTTAAAATTTAGGATTTGAAGAGTAAAAGAAGGGAAAGTCATTGGTTGCATTCGTGATTAAAACATAAATCAATTATGTAAGACTAAACCAATCAACTGATCTGCGAGACTGACTTTTTATTATACCCAGGCAATGCCGGGTAGCCAATTTTAGTACATTATTAAATACATACGCAATATTTGTTTTTTTAAATATTTTTTTAATTATAATTAGAAAAGATAAGAAACTGAATAAAGGACACATTTTATTTTTATATGAGGTAAGGTCTCAAAAGTACTTACAACCCTGGCGACTGAGATAGTAGAATACACCGACGGGACCTCTGCAGAGTGGTGAATGGGGCCACCAGTGATGCTTAAGGGCGGAATCCTGGTAGTTAAGCCATCCATGACATGGGGCATTCCACTTTTACCTTGGTGTCTTCGGTATAATATTAAACTTCATCTAGTGGTCAGGTTCCGATTCTGGATTGTGGAGTACCTATTCATCGCCCCTCCTCCAGGTCTACACTGATTCGGAGTGGTAATATCTGCAATGGGTTCAAAAGATAAAAATGAGTTTTTAAAAATGTGTTTAAAAATGAGTTTTAAAAAAGAAATACCCAACATGAATAAATAATGTCTTCGGCATAAAATAACCTAAGGGTTGACATGCCTTAAAATTCAACCAATCAACCAACCAATCAACCATTTTGTGCTATGATAGAATATCTACTTCCTTAGAGGTATCTGTGGTGCAATGGTTACCGTCGTAGGAAATGGACGCGGCGAACAGACTTCAAATTCTGAATGTGACTGTTTACATTCCTTAGAAACGTATCAATTGCCTCCTTATAGCTGTGTAGATAGTAGGGGAGACTGGGCTCTTTAACCTTGGTATGGCAATCGGTTAAGGAGAAGGGAAACTTTTCATTTAAACCTGTTAAACTCTGCTAAACTGTTATCCTCCTCGTGGCAGATGGGTTGGCATATATATATATATATATATTATATATATATATATATATATATATATATATATTATTAAGTTCTGATAAAATGTTATAAACTGTACTTATCTTCCTTCTAATTATTGATAAATAATAGGGCAGACTGGTCTATTTAACCTTGGTATGGCAATCGGTCTAGCCCAAGAAATCTCTGAATTCAAACCTGTTAAACTTCGCTTAATAAATTGACCATGTGTCACATTCTATTCGTGGCGGAGGAGTTAACACACACACACACACACACACACACACACACACACACACATATATATATATATATATATATATATATATATATATATATTTCTTCTTATTCCTTTATTTATTTAACTTCAGATAAAAATGTTGTAATTGTATTATACCCCATAGCTATGTTTAAATGATAGGGGTGACTGGGCTCTTTGGTATGGCAATCGGTCTAGAAGAAATTTTAATTCAAACCTGTAAACTCCGCTTAAGAAATTGACTGTCCTGATCCTACTCAAGCGGAGGAGTTGGTATATATATATATATATATATATATATATATATATATATATAATATCAGCATCTTTCCTTTTATGCATATTGGTGAACTCGACGGTCAATTCTTGTCTGATGAGTTTTCTTTTCTATCCTTTTAAATGTCTGGCCTTCTTTTTTTAATATCAGGGTGGATTTGGTGTTTGAATCCTTCAATGGAAACCTCTCACCAGTTCTACCTGATGATGAAACTAAGTAGTGCAGAAAATACTCGTGTAAGAACCTTCGGTGGATTCATACAGCAATTCCAGCCTGAGATAAAAAAAAAAAAAAAAAAGAAAAAGATGGCCAGAAATTAGAAAGGATAGAAAAGACACTAGTCAGACAAGAATTGTCTGTCGAGTTCAAGAAAACATATATATATATATATATATATATATATATGTGTGTGTGTGTGTGTGTGTGTGTGTGTGTTCACACACACACACACACATACATATATTTATATATATTCTCCCTTATTTATTTACTTATTTATTTGTATTCAATTCAGACAAAAATGTTATAATTGTACTTATCCGTAAACCATATCACGATGCTATTAACTGAATTCTCCGAAGTAAAATGTAATTTGAATCGTAGCAGACGATTATATCACCGAGGAAACATGGAATCCAGTGGGTCAATGGAAAAATACAGATAACGTATATTGAGGTCGCCAGTTTGATTTAAAGCGGTTTAGAAATTTATCACCAAAACCCTGGCCAAAGTTTATTCGCTTATTTATATTCATGTTATTTACTTCTTTTTTTAAATTTAACGTCTTTTACTCCTCTGTTCTAATCTGTAGAACGCGGCCATAAAGTTTTCCAATTATGACATGCAATGGAAAAAAGAAAAAAAACAAGATGGTGCTGACTGAAACCATATCAATCTTTATTTACAAAGAATAAAAATAAAATAAAAATGAATAACGACTTGATATGCAGGAAAGTGAGACAGTGCAGACATGATGGTAACCCTTTCTAAAAATGGATAAAAACAGACGTTTAATGCTTAGCCGATAAGTCATAAACTTTAAAAACAAAATACGGTGTTCATGTTTTTGAAGTATGAATATAGACTTTGCATCTTCCATCTTTCTCTATCTTTCTTTCCTTCTCTATCCTTTTCAGCCCTGCTCTCTCCTATCACATTCTTCTCTCTCTCTCTCTCTCTCTCTCTCTCTCTCTCTCTCTCTCTCTCTCTCTCTCTCTCTCTCTCTCTCTCTCTCTCTCTCTCTCTCTCTCTCTCGACGTTTTTTTCTTCTTTTTTTTGCTCGCTTCTGAGCTTATGTATATAGACCCTTGCGACTTCATCGTTCTTCTCTCTTTCTCCAACCTCTTTTCAACCCTGACCTTTCCTATACCCACACTCTCCTATTCTCTATCTTTCTGTTTTTCTGTCCTTTTACCCCCCCCCCATCTCTCTTGGGCGTCTTTTCTTTCTTTTTTGCTCGCAATGTGCTTATTTATATAAACCTTGTGACTTCCATCTTCTCTTTCTTCCCTCTCCACTCTCGATTTCCTCCTCTTTCAATCTTTTTCCCTTTCCTTTCCTCTCCTCCTCTCTCTACTTTTTTCTCTTTTACTTTCTCATCTCGTCTCTCTCACTCTCTCTCTCTCTCTCTCTTTCTCTCCTCTCTCCTCTCCTCTCTCTCTCTCGTCTCTCTCTCTCTTCTCTCTCTCTCTATTCGACGTGTTTTCTTTCTTTTTTGCTCACTCTTAAGCTTAATATTTAAGACCTTAACAACTTCCATCTTTATCTTTCTTCCCTTCTCCAGTTTCTACTTTCTTCTTTTTAACCCTGCTCTTTCCTGCTCTCTTTCACACTGTCTACTCTCTTTTCGCCATTTTCTTCTCTTTTCCTTTCCCCCCCCCAATCTATATATTTCTTTCTTCCTTGCTCACCCTGAGTTTATGAACCTTGAGACTTCAATCTTTCCTCTTTCTTCCTTCTTCTGTCCTTGTTTCCTCTTGTCAATCTTGCGCTTTCCTACACCACTCTCCTTCCCTCTATCTTCTCTCATTCTATCGTTTACGTTCTCTTTTTCTTTTTTCCTTTCCTCTCCTCGGCGGTTTTTCAACCCACCTGAAATTAGAGAGATAAGACACTCCCAAAAGGAGTTTAAAGGTTTAAATACTAAACTGAAACTGGTGTTGAGATTCCATTTCTGAGAGTGTGGAGTACCGCTACTCTACCTATACTCTCAGGTCTTACTCTGACGCAGGATTGATAGTAGGGTCACATCTATTGTTAAAATAGGTCTATATGAAAATATAAGTATTTCACGGCATGTCAACATTGTTGGGTTATCTTATGCCGAAGACGTTTTGTTTTATTCATCTTGATGGATATTCATTTTTTTTTTTAAACTCAATTTTTTAAAAACACATTTTTTAAACTCATGTTTTTTTTCTATTAACGCCGTGGGACTTCGAACAGGTACTACCACTCTGGATGTGGGGGGTTAATGGTGATGAGTGTGAACTCCATACTCCCCACGGCTTCAGAATTGGAATTTCATCATTAGATATCGTTTTTATGTCCATACCCAAAACACTAAAACCCTCAGTAACCGTCTTCTAGCACATATATGATAAAAAGCTAGTCATGAGGGCAAATAGGGTCGGGATAGTTATATAAGGTGCTAGGGCTTGATGTAACTAGCCGATTGAGTGGAGGGGGCCTCTCGCAACCGACCACCCCTAAGTTTTTTTCCCCCCCCCCCAAGTAAGGGCTAAAGTGAAAGTGTTGTATGGCACTGTTCAGTACCATGCGATTCCGTCCTTGAAGCATCCGATGGCCCCGATTTGGGGGAAAATATCACGCCTTTGCAAGAGGGTTCAGTTGGTGAATTTGTCTGTCCCTGCCGAAAGTGTGAGTAAGAAAATTATTTGCATTAGATTGGAATAGCTTTGTAGGCATATAACTGTGCAAATTATTTGTATTAAGAACACACGGGATGATATGATAAAATAGAAATATATATTTACGCAACCCATCTGCACGAGCGCAGGATGTGACATAAGGTCCGATTTCTTAAGCGGAGTTTAAACAGGTTTGAATTCAGAATTTTCCTTCTCTTAAGGCCGGTTTGCTTAAACGAAGATTAAGAGGCCTGCCGCGTCTGCCGCACTATTTACCCATGGATGGGAGGGAGAACAGAATTCATATAGCTTTCCCCAAAGGTATTAGTGCTCAGTGAAATGCAATTATCAATGGCGTCGAGGATTTGACTTGGGACGACGAGTCCATTTTCCCTGACTTTAACCATTACACTACGCGTTCATTTGAAAATAGAAATAGACCATTTCTTTGTAACTCAGCATAACAACAAGGAATAAAACAAACGCTAATAAAGTAAATGACATTCAATGGCATTAATTGCATCATTTTCTTCATATTTCCCTTTCGTCTATTTTTTTTACATAATATTATTAAACAGAATGACTTTTGAAAACATTTAACAAGTAATGAAAATGATTAATATATGTAGCTTAAAGCTATACATTTTAACTTAAGGATTATAATATCAGTTTCTTGAAACCAAATAATTGCTTGGCAAATTCTTGGTGTTAGATAGAAGATATTTTAGAATCATATAACTGAGTACAAATAAAATGATATCGTTAAATATGAATAGTACTTAATAATTGGTGTATAAATTATTTATATTAAAAAGGAACTCTTGAAACAATATAACAGTGTACAAATCGCAATAGTGAGGCGGAATTTTATTTTATTAGATATTAGAATAAGCATGATATCCATATGTTTAATGCAAACAAATCATTATAGACCAAAAAGTGATACTAACAACATGGCAATGGAAAATTGAAATATGGTTTAGTGATTACAATAAAAGAAAATTGCAAATTAATGCAAATTTTGGCATTGAAATAACGCGATATAGTAGATGAATGCGTTAAAATTATAACCGCAATATAAACGAACAACTTTTTTGTTTTAGTTTTGCTAACTTCACCCTCATT
>CM042149.1:34937462-34967988 GCA_023376005.1 Doryteuthis pealeii | reverse complement strand
CCCGCGAAGATCACTAATACGACTAGTCGGTGATAATGAGTCTCTTGGAAGATAGTCTTTGGATTTCTTACTTTCTGAGGATTGTTTAGCTTTAATTGACTCGCCAGTTTTCATGGGCTTTTTAATGAAGTTATAATGTTGTTCGGAAATATTATTATTTATTATTGTTGTTGTTATTGTCATGATTATTCATAGCAGGATATTGTTTTATTGTATTGTGTCTATCATATATACTATTGTTCTACTGTTGTCTATCATATATATATTACCTCCGTCATATTTCTCCCATATAATAATAACTAACCTGATATATGACCATTTTTAGTGAAACTTAAATAGGTATTATCTATCTCACGTTCCACATATATATATATATATATATATATATTAACTACTGAGCTATAAATATATATATATATATATTCTATATGCTCCCAACTCTTCCCATGGCTAAGCATGGCGGGAAGGGGACATTAAATTGAAATTTCTGCCGTTTGGAAGTGAGCCGTTAATCCCTGTCGCATGTTTACAAGATTTGACTTATCTGGCGATTGTAAAAACATACCCCCGGTAAGTATGTAATCAATTAATTGTTCACTTCCAGCTACAGGCCGCTTATGCCCGCAAGGGTAAGGAATTTAGCAGACGACAATTATCGTCGGGTTTCGTCCCCGGCTAGAGGTAGCCTGTTAAAAAATTACGAGCCGCACTGATGAGTAAGTTAACTTCGAAACACGTGTCTGTCGATGACTGATAACATAATATATATTATATATATTAATTAAGAGAAGACGGTAGAATATGGGAGAGACCAAACACATATGCCCGACAGAAAGAGATGTGGTGTGTGCTGTGTGTGTGTGTGTGTGTGTGTGAAGTGATTGAGAGAGAGAGAGAGAGAGAGAGAGAGAGGAGAGAAGAGAGAGAGAGAGAGAGAGAAGGAGCGTGATTTACAAGAAACATGACCATAATTTTGATATGTAGTCAAGATATTCTAGTACGTGTGTTTTTACATTAATGACATTTCACGAGACTTAGTAAGGCAGTTTCATTCAATTATTTTACGAATGTGTTTGTTTTACACATGTATCCAGCTAAGTTACATCACCGTGCGGTGGTACGTTTACTTGCCTGTGCGCGCGAAGAAAACGAACGTATATGTATAGTGTGCGCGGGTGTATGTATAGATCTACTTATCTCTAGGATGGAGCGCGGTATGTGATGTGAAATAAGGTCACTAAGTACATGTACCGGTTAATTAAACTAAATCTAACTGTAATATTATACCTACACACACACAATATGTATAGCATGTATACAATGTATATCATAATATATATATAATATACATATAATATGTGGGGGTTGTGTGTGTGTGTGTGTATATATATATTAGTATACTGTTTGTTTTAGCTTATACCCGAATATATAAATAGATATGCTATTGTATTTAACTCGTACTCCAAGTACACTCCATACTCACATTCAATACACATTCACAGCACGCGCGCGTCCGCACGCTACAACATAAACACACACACACACACACACACACACTCACCACACACACACACACATATCATATTATATAATAATATATATATATATATATGAATTTCTGCACACATATGCGCACATAATATATATTTTACCAACCCACCCCCTCGAGTTTATAAAAGCGGAGTTTCAACAGGTAAACAGGTTTGAATATAGACTTTCCCTTTTCCTAGACTAGTTGCCTAACCGAGGTAAAGAAGCTCATTCCGCCTACTATTACCATGGACGGAGTATAGGTGGATTCATACCTTTCCAATGGTATTAGCACTATTTGAAAATGCAACACAGCCTCGTTCAGGATAGAACTCGTCTCGCCGTGTCCATTTCCAACGACGATATCAATGTAGCGAGCACGCGCCTCCTACTATACGTTGCATACATGATCAATGACAAGTGAGGCGCATAATAGTTTTCCATTCTCACACACTCGGTTGCCTAACCAAGGCTAAAGAGATCAAGTCCACCCTACTATTATTACTGCATTAATGGAAGAAGATAGTTGGATGCCATCTGTCTAAGACTGTTAGCTCGACTGAGCAAATGCAAACACTCTCATAAGGATTTTTAACTACATTTTCAACCCGTTGGCTGTGCGTTGTAGAATACACCCGCCTGCACCTCTGCAGAGGAGTAAGGTCCCTTTAATGGGGGCATCTATTATATATATTAGTTATATATATATATATATATAATATATATATATATATATATAGTGTTGGTTATTGGTCCAACGAGAGAAGATTAAAATATTTGATAAAAAGAAGTCCACAAAATGGATTGTGTTTTCATTTATATTATTTTACATTGCGACACGTGTTTCAGATATTCCTGATATCTTCTTCAAGGCGTTAATCAACCATATAGTTATTTACTAAACTAAGCTTAAGTGGCACAGGCCAAATGTGTGGGGCGCCCATGAAGAATCGATCTCAGCTAAAAATGGTCTCGAATTTACCTGCTAACCATTACACTATGTGAGATGTCTATATACAATATATATTAGAGATATATTTTATTTTATTTTATCATTAAGCATTAGAACTGTTTAATTTACAGGCTCATCTGGTTTGTGTTGTGTGTGTGTGTGTGGTGTGTTGTGGTGTGTTTTATGTGGTGTGGTGTCCTGTTCAATAATTCTTGATTATCAATTCCCAAGTTTGGTCCCCTTTTTTATTATTATTATTATTATTATTATTATTATTATTATTATTAAAAGCAATGGCCTGTTTGTTTATTTAGACAATTGTTGAACAGACACAGCCACACACACATAAACACCCCCACACACACACACGCCCATACACATCACACACGCCCGGCAGAGAATTTGGAATATAGACACAAAACAAAATGGACGGTCACTAGTCAACAGTCAGTTTCAGAAATCTTTGCGTTGATAAGATTTTATGTCAAAAATAATTAAGAAAAAAGTAGAGGTTAACAAACAACACCATAGTTAGCCTATTTTTCTTTACACTCTCATTGTGATAAGCCTTCAAAACAAACTACCAAACCAAATCTAAACACAATGCTTCAAGCAACATTATTAAACATCTTATAATTATATATATATATAACTATAATAATATTATATATAATAAGTCGTATATGGGAATATGCAAAATATATGGGATATATTATAATAGTATATATATATATAGTATTAGTATATATATATATATAATATATGGGAATATAAAAATGTGGTTAGCCTCCATCGATGTCACTTCAAGAGATTTTAAGTCATTTACCTTCAGTTTGGCTTTAAAAAATAACCACATTTTTTTTTTATATGTGATGGACATAACTCGACCTTTCCTTGTCACCACGCCATTATTGTTTTTACATTAATTTATCGCAGATAACTTTTTTTTCTTATTATATTTTTATTTGTTTTTTTTTTTGTGTGTAAATCAACATTGCACTGATGAACACTTTTCATCGCTATCAGTCCATGAAACGATGCTCCTTTCGTTAACCGACTTTAACTTTAACACATTTATAGACTTAAAACACAAAAGTATTATAATCGGAGGAAAGCAACTCCGAAAAGTATGCTGTAGATATATCCCGAGTGCACTTCAAACATTCCAGACACTTCTGAAGTGCAAATATCTCACTGGAATTTACCCGGAGGGGAATATTTTAACATTCTTGTTAAATAATTAACATGGAGGGTTTCCAAAAATAATTCCAGACAATAAATGGCATGATATGTATCGTAGGATAAATTAGTACATCCGCCCAGCCACGATGTTTCGACGTATCTCAGTATGGCTAGACATAGAAAGATACTTTAGCGGGATCCGAACACCGACATATTTATCATCAGTGCAGAGTTCCTTACCCACTCAGACCAATCAGCACATCTACAAACTGAAGCAAAGAATTTAACTGATAAATCATCAGTTTATATGTAAGGTCCCATCAGAGAGAGCTCCATGCCGTTATAGGAGAGCTTTGTATTATCTGCCTAATCGCGGCCATCAGCAAAACCTCTTCAAAGAGTATCATTTGGATTCATTCGACCTATTGTCTTCATCTTTATTTTACTGTACAACGTTTCAGACTGATGATGTCTTCCGCCCTTCTTCGAGCCAATTCTACTCACGTAAATATTTGACGTTCTCTGTTCATATCTATCTATCTATTTTATCTCGTCCAGTCGTGTTTCCGGCGCCCCATCTAGTGTACTATGTTAGTAATGTCTACGTCCACAGATCATTACTACTGAATATCGGAGTTCGAGTTTTCTCTGGATATCCCCAATTACTTTTCGAACTTCGTTGTCACACCCTACTCGTGACGAACGGGTTGGCTAAAATACCGTATCTATATCATATCTATCAATCTAGTCTATCTATCTATCTATCTATACTACTAATTTTCTATGTATCTAAAATATCAGTCTTCTTCTATCCTACTCTATCTATCTATCATCAGTCCTCCCTATCGTATCCTACAAAAGATCGACTATGATCACGACAGGGTCATCTATTATCTCAGTCTCATCTATCTATCTATTATCTATCTATCTCACCTTTTTCTATCTATCTATCCTAACGTCTGTTGTGTGTCTCATGGGATGGAATGAAAACCTCCCATGTAAGAAGAGAACGAAATGTATTCATGTAAAATAATTAGATTCTTTTTTCCGCATTCCGAAACAGAATCATGTGTTTTGGTTTTTAAACTGCCAACTCGAGAATCATCATGCAAGTTCAACATTCTCAGACCGACTGATATATCACTCGTTCAAACAACACATATTCGGACTAAGATATATTGCAAAATGCCCGCTGTGTAGGGTGTGTGTATGGAGCATATGTGTAAGTAACGAACGTCTTATAATGTAATGTATGTGTACTTCAAATTATATATATATATATACTTCACTCATATATATATTATATATAATATCAGTGAGAGAGAGATAATATGATTGAGAGAGAAACTCAGATACCACACGGAGACAGAGAGAGAGAGAGAGAGAGAGAGAGAGAGAGGCGAGGAGAAGAGAGAGAGAGGGGGGGAGAGAGAGAGAGTGAGAGATGAGAGAGTGATACTGAAGAAGTGGGCGACAGAGTGTGTATGTGTATTTGTGTGTGTGGTGTGTGTGTGAGAGAGAGAGAGAGAGAGAGAGGTAGAGAGAGAGAGAACGACGAGAGCGAGGGAGAGAAGAGAAAGGAAACGTAGGACAATCAGAATCAAGTTTGGCTGAATTGGCGGCAAGACGCGTAATAACACCACACACACAATATATAAATATATATATAAATATACTATAATATATATATTATTATATATATATATATATGTGTGTGAGTGTGTGTGTGTGTGCATGTGTGTGTGTGTGTGCGTGTCGTTGGAAAAATTGGGTTATGGATTTATAGCAAAAATACTAATGATATACTATAAATGACTATACACACCGAACACACACAACACATCACACAGAACCAGCACACAATGATATAATTATATATATAATATATATTATATTGTTATGCCACATTTGTTTGGTTCAGTTATTCAAAATTCTTTTAGACAACTATCTGAAAAAGAATGTGATATAAAAATGTTTTAATAATTAAAAGTAAAAATTATAAAGAAATATTATTCCTGATATATATATATATATATATATATATATAATAATATGTGGTGTGTGTGTGTGTGTGCGTGTGTTGTGTGTGTGGGGTGTGGTGTGTGGGTGGGTGTGCTTGGGTTAAAATCGCATACACCAGAAAAACTGAGAGTTACTAAGCACTGTTGACTTTATGTCTATGCCATTTCTAACTTATATATATATAATATATAGTATATATATAATATATATATAATATATAATAGCATATATCTTTAAATGCAACTGCAGCACATTTGCTGGGGTTACACGTCAGAAATGGTAGTCAGTTGTCTGACTGAGTCGTTTTCTCGGAGACTTATTATTCCCGACAGTGTGACCCACACCTCTGTCAACTTAAGCTAAGTTTTAATGCCTATTTGATCATATATATATATATATATATATATACTATATATATATATATATATATACATATATAACATATATATATAATATATAAATTACATATATATAATAATATAATATATCATATATAATATATAC
This sequence comes from Doryteuthis pealeii, assembly GCA_023376005.1. Taxonomy (NCBI): domain Eukaryota; kingdom Metazoa; phylum Mollusca; class Cephalopoda; order Myopsida; family Loliginidae; genus Doryteuthis; species Doryteuthis pealeii. Next base: position 34,961,798 of record CM042149.1, on the reverse strand, counting down.
ATATATATTGTAGTATATATATCAATATATATATATATATATACATATAATATTATATACTTATATATATATATATATATAATTGAGAAAAGGACAGAGGGAGACAGAACCCACGGATACAATGAAGAGAGAGAGAAGATGACATTAAACTTTATTTGAAATGGTAAAGATCCAGTTTTGGAGATATGAAGAATGTGGAGTTAACTCTAAATTGCTAATTACTTCCAGGTTGACTGACCCAGAATGATTATATCTATTAGGGTATTTAGTTAATCTATCTTTTCTATATATATTATATATGGATAAAATAGACCCGTTTAAAATTATTTGTGTTTTGCAAAAAAGGTAAATAATATTTTTAAAAAGATCTATTTGAAAAAAAATTGAAAAAACAGTAAATGACAATTTATCTTTCTTGAAAGAGAAATAAAATATGCCCCGGAAATCATGAATCAGGTTTAAATATATAAGATACGTCTACAAAAAACTCTACAAAATACACAACCCTATCGGCTGGCAACCCTTTTTTCATATAATATACTCGAAGGCTGTTCTATGAGGGCCTTCATGGTTCTAGGTATGAACGTTTAAATTCTATCTGATGAATGAAGTTCAAATTACCCGTTCGCTGCCTGGTCCAATTTGACCGTTAGTGTAGTACCTGTTAGGCTATCATCTAGGGTTAAATAGAAAAAATAAGTTTTTAAAAATGGTGCTTAAAAAATTGGGGTTCGAACAAACTTGAGTACTGGTGAAGGGATGAATAAAACAAAATGTCTTTGGCAATAAATAATCCCAACAAGTGTTGACAATGCCGTAAAAATCCAACGAACAAAAATAAGACCTGTATAGCAAATTGATTAGCAATTGTTGTTTCGCACTCTAGACTGTCCTTAAAAAACAAAAAAACAAATATTTACCTAAAAACTATTTGCATAAAAATCATATATGCAAAAAAAAAATGGCATTAAAATAGCCCACAAGTGTTGATATGCATTAAACAAAAGGCCAACCCTACCAACCTAAATGAAACCAAGAATCGAAAGGATAAGAAGAACGAGAGAAGAAGAAGAAGAGAAGGAAGAAGAGAAGAAGAGACAACAATCAACAACAACAACAAAAACAACAAAAAAAAGAAGAAGAAGAAGAGGAGGAGTGGAAAGAGGCTTACTTTCTTTTTTAATAGCGTATCACCCTTCATTGGCTTTTAATATCAAAAGGAAGAAGAAGATGATTTTAATGACATATCACACATCTTGGGTTATTTTAAGCTGATGGTTGGGTAAATCGCATTCATGTGACATTCATATTTCAGACGGACAGTGTAATTGTGTAATATTCTTTTTTTTTTTAACTCTGAAATCAAGCGGTAATGTATTCTCGATATAAAGAGAGATAGACTGACAGACAGATAAAGACTTGGAGTGGGGAGGAGAAAGAAAATGATTTTTTATATATCTAAGCAATATCAAATGCGTCTCTCCTCGGGATAACGCCAGTTGCGTTTCTAGTGTACGCAGACTTGAATCCATTTTTGACTGATGTAAGTAACATGCGTTTCGCTTGGCTAATGTCATCTCAAGAGACTTCCTCTACTATATTGGCTTATGTCTTAAACCGTTCAGCTGAGCCGGTGTGTGGTGTATTGATTCGGCTTTTCGGTGGATGTGTGTTGAGTTTCACGGGCTCTCACCGCAAATATCAGGGGGAAATTGCTTTAGATTCGAGTGTGAAAAAAAAGCAAAAAAAAAGTTTTTAAATTTTGGTTGAATAGTTTGAGAGTAAAAAGGACCTCCTGGGGTCAGGGATGGGCATTAAGGTGAGGTCAAGAAATTAAAGGATTGCGGGTCGGGGAGTTTCAGTTTAAATCGGTTAAAGAAATGCTAGTAAGCAGAAAATTGAGAAAGAAATTTCTTAAAAGGATTGTGCTCCTTTTTTTTTTTAATCTTTTTTATTTATTTTTCCCGCTTTTTTTTCTAAAGATACCTAAGAAAGGTTACGGGGTTATGTCTTAAACATATTCAAAGATTATTTATTTCTTTTTTCTTTTCTTTTTAAATTTCCTTTCATTTTTTTCGGTCACTGTGTTTTGTTTTTTGTTTTTTTATTATTGTTTTTTGTTTTTTTTTACTTCTTGTATTTAATGGTGACGTCGAGTTTCATATATGAATTGGCATATCATAATACACTTAATCCCCTATTTCTTGTGTTTATAGTGTTCCTGTACTTCACAAAAAATATTGCTTGTACAGGCAATTTTATTAAACAAGCTACTTAACACTTTTACTGCAGTACACGCCAAATTCACAATGACATGCCATGTGCGACCTATAGTCGAATTTTTCCTTTCTATTATTTAGATTTGTTTTGAAGTGTTGTACTAATCTTTATTGATATGGTCAAGTCACGCTGAAATAACCAGCTCCTGCAAGATCACTGAAGCAGCGATAAGCGCGTGTAGTATTTAATTGGTGACGCACTTAAACCAACAGCAAGTACTTGTAAGCACCTGATTTATCTAGAATTCTTATGATTCAGGTTTAAATGACCGCGAAAAGGTTGATAGACCGTAGAAACAACAATTCATATTTATTGTTATATACACAGCGTTTCGGTCGATGTGCCCTTTGACCTTCTTCAGGTGTACTTGTCGAACTTGGGAGCCTTCAATGGAATTTTCGAATCTGAACCCTTTGTTTAACTAATTTTTGTTGTTTGCTAGTTGGCTAGATTTTACGACAATGTCAACCATTGTTGGGTTTTTATGCCGAAGTCATTTTTTTAATTCATTCATGAATTGGTATCTGAATTTTTAAAAACACAGTTTTTTAAACACGTTTTTAAACTCATTTTTTATATTTAAAACCCATAGATGGGCCCCTAACAAGTACTATCACTCTGGGTCAGGTGGAATGTGGTGTGGTTTCCATTTGTGAGAATAATCTATAGTGTTAAATACCTCTTAATTATTAAGATTATTTCAAATATTCAGTAAGGGATTTTGAGCCTTTCTACTGCCTCAAGCGATGTGATAGAATGTCATAAAGTCAGCATAATCAGACTAGGAGATGAATAAATAGGATAATCAATTAGGGGGGAATTAAAGACTTTAGATAATCCATGAAAAGAGTTAAATACTTATGATAATCCAACATCCATTCGAACCTTCACTCCCAAGCTATGGACATAGAAAAATGTCTATACTTAGTATAAACGCTTGAGGTTAATAACAGGGGTTTTATGGTGTGTATGTTGTGTTGTTTGTTGAGTGTGTGTGGAGGGGACTAATTTTAAACCCGTGTTAATTAAATTAAGACTTGACTAGTAATCGTGTTTGCGCTTGTACGGTGTGTACGTGCCATGTCTGTATGGTGTGTGTGTGTGTGGTATGTGTAGCGTATAATCTCGTGTCTGTATGAGTGTCAGTTTATTCAGTTTATATTTCTTATAAGCACTGTTATGCCAGGTGCTGGAGAGAGAGAGAGAGAGAGAGAGAGAAGAGAGAAGAGAGAAGAGAGAGAGAGAGAGAGGGGGGGGGGCTAAAGCCAGGTATTTTAGGAACAGTGTTTCCTCCTATGGCCTGAACAGGCAATTAGCTAATAAAAATGTTATATATAATATAATATGTATATATATATAGTATATATATATTGTGTGTGTGTGTGTGTGTGTGGTGGTGTGGTGCGCGCGCGGTCGCGTGTGTGTGTGTGTGTGTGTACCTTGGGTGTAAAAAATGAAATAAAAGTGCTCAATCCACATGGACAGAAAAGGTAACAGAACTAAAAACAAACTTACAATATGCAACTTACTTCACTGTAAATGCGAGTTTTATGTCACTACACATCATCAGACAGGTTTTTCCTCTCTCTGATGCAATTGGAGATTCATCGTCATTATCATCAAATTCATCGTCATACTGACAGCGCCATATTCCATTAACCTCTCTCGCATTCCGTCCTATCAGGTCAATACAGGTTCCTGGCAGAATACTACACTCGAACCATACAGTGTCCACGTAACACGCTCTTTTTTGTTTCTTTGGGGGGGGGGATTTATTTTTCTTGTGATATTGATCGCTACTTTTTGCAACACAGTTAATTTAAATGTTTCGAAAAAGTTGCAAAACTGTAAACGGTAATAAATAGTTATATGTCTTCTGAAACTAGACGCCATATTTACATATATACCCACATCTACGTCGAGTAAATAATAAGCAGAGAGAGAGAGCAGACAGACACGACAGGGACTACGAGACAAGAGTAACAGAGAGACAGAACAGACGACAGACAGAGATCATAGCACAGAGAGACAAAAGAGAGATCTGAGAGACAGGACAGAACAGAGACAGAGGATAGGGTAAGTTGGTTATTACAGGGTCCCTTTTTTACTTGTGTACAGCTTCTTTGTGGGTTTCTAATTGCCGCAATTTTCTCCATGCGGTCGACTTTAAATATACAGGGCGTTGCAACTGGGGGTTATTTTCTTGTGTTAATTCTTCTTACTGCGACTGGTTATTGTTTTAACATTTAATTAACACAACAAGATTGGTTGTTTCTTGATCAACATTTTATTTCAAAACCTGCATTGATCCACCGCTCGGTGAGGTGAAGTCCCTAAGAGACAGTCCTCTCCTATAGGGGTGCCGGCCGCATCGCTGAACAACCTAAACTAAAACTTATTCTCACAGCCTTGTTATACGGAAGGTCAGTGGAGTCACCGTTGTCTATCGCCTCAGTAACTTCCCACGACTCGCCCGTCATTTTTAATTAACGAAACCCTAATTCAAATTCTACTACAGGTACGTTCATAATTCATAACTGCTTATAAATTATGTACATATACATTCTCCATCTAGAAAGTGAATTTCCAAATTCTTAAGACCTGCGAGAGTGTGGGATGCCCTCTTAATTGCCATACCCCGGGTTCACGCTCACCCCGGACTGGTCGTATCTCTTAGAGTAACATCTATGGGTTAAATAGTAAAAAAAAGAACTTTAAAAATGTATTAAAAAATGAGATTTAAAAAAAATTGAATAGCCAACAAGAATTATATAAAACAAAAACGTTATCGGTATAAAATAACAAATGAATTGACGTCCCATAAAATCCAACCAACCAACCCAGAATTAGTAAAACATGTGGACGTGTATGTCACATCCTGTCGGTGTGGAAGAGTATTGGTCACAGTGGGGAAGCGCGTTGTTTATGAGATTTTAATTATTTTTTACTTTTTTTTATTTTATTATGAGCTTCACACCCACACGTCCCTAGTAAAGAAATTCTCAAACCACCTTCTCGTCTTTCTTTGCCACTGCTGAACTCTAAATCTGCAGGTTACCAGACACACTGATTAGTAACAGGAAGTAATGTTACGTTATTTTTAACCGTAACCTTACGCCACGCATGCGTATTATCTTGGGACGTTATTCCAAGATGACCAAACCGGAAATTTTCTAACAAGTGGACAGTACAATTCTGTAGTGAGAGAGTTATGTTAAAAGAAAACACACATAATAAAGATGTGCCGGAAGCATTTTGGCCGAAGTAATTGTCACAAAAGGCTACAACTTCTTGCTAATGATTCCGGGGTGCATCATTAAATCGGACCCAGTGACCTTGTAATTGATTCCGAGCGCCCGGCAACCTTTCGTTTATTTTTGAGACCGCCGGCGTTAATCTTTTATGAAACCAAGAAGAAGAAACCGATTACTTTCCCCGCTTTCCGTTGCTTCGTTGACTAGATTATCCGATAGTATGTTTTCCGTTTTTAACAGATCATACTGCTGCGATAAAATTTAATTTTTAACGTATAACATTAAATGACTCTGTATCTATGAATATTGAAATCACATGTGGGTTTCTAAAAGTACGACCGTTATCATTTGCAACACCCCTCTGGTTAAAATATGAGGTCCGGTCCAAAGTCGTTCCAGATACGAATGCGATGGTATAATCCTAATTACCCTGGTGTTGCTCATTCCGCTTGAAAATATTTCTTATGCCTGATTGTTCATCACCCCTGCTAAGTAATGGATTGCATTCCGTTTTTATGATAGAAGAAGAACAGGGAAGGTGAGAGAAGGACAATGCTACATACGGAAAAATAATAAGAAAGAAAAGTGAGTGAGGAGAAAAGTTTAAATATCAAGATTTAATATTTAACTGATATTTTAATCTCTTAGTAAAACCATATTCTAACTGGACGCTGTAATATGCAAATTATCATCGCCGTTTGTAATACACAAGTGTCTAGTTGTTGTGTGTTGTTGTTACTAGAATTACTAGTAGCCACTACTAGACTGAGGTGCAGTTCCCAACTGACACCAACCACCACCACCAGCAACAACAACAACACATTAAGTAAAATTGATGAGTCAAAGCAGCTTTATTAACGAGAACTGAATCAAATTTCTGGTAATAATATCCCATCAGCGAGCTCATATGGCCGTTAGACACAATTAAAACCAAAGCTGTATGTCCGAACAGACTATGAGGAACAATTCACGACATACCTCGCACTTCTCAAGCTAATACCACGAAAAATGCTTCTACGTCAGTATATAAAGTTTGCCAACACTCGCACGGATAGAATGTGACAAGGACAGGAGGTCATGTTTCTTGAAGCGGAGTTTCATCAGTTTGAATTCGTGAGTTTTTCCTTCTCCTAGACCGGTTGCCTAACCAAGATTTAAGATGCCCAGTCTGCTCCTACTATTTATCCCATAGCTGGGAGGGAAGTAGGGATTCATACCTTTGCCCAAGGGTATTAGACGGCTAAGTGAAATGCAATTAACCCACGTCCAGGATTTGAAACTCAAGGGCGGACGATCCATTTCCAAGAGCTTAACCAATTATACAACGCGTATACTCAGCGTAGAATACACTGGATGAAGATTAAATAAATTGGAAAATCAGTTAAGGCACTTAAAATGAGATAAGTCATCCGTGGAAAGGACGTTAAATACTTGAGTGATAATCCACAAAAGGATTTCAACCTCCACCCCCAAATTTATGACATAAATAAAATGTCTAGTAGCGCGAGTATAAGATCACGCGCATGGGTTAATTGCGATTGTAGGTAAGTTATACTGAGAGGTTATAGTACTTGAGATAATCCATTGAGGGATCAATCTTAATTCAGACAATGCTCACCGTATGGGGGTTCTTTAATGCCCTCCATCCCTCCTCCAGCCTATGATATAGATGACTACTGAAATGGTTCTATACTTCAATTTTGGGGTTTTTAAATAATTGTTTTAATCACTGAGGGGTTACATACGTGTTGAGATAATCCATGAAGGGGCTAAATACTTAAATGATAATCTCAAAGGGAATTTTTGAGCCTGCCATTCCTCAAGCTATACATAGAAAAATGTCTATACTCATATAAACCATCTATCGTGTTAGTATTGGCATAATACAAACGAGGGGTTAAATACTTGAGATATCAAGAAAATAGGGGTTTTATTCTTATGATAATCTAATAACGAGATTCTGAGCCTCTATCCCCCTCACAGCCATGACATAGAAAATACCATGCATAGTAAAAACGAACTGGGGTTAAATACAATGGGAAATCGCAGTGATGGGTTAAATACTTGAGATAGAATCCATGAAGAGATTAAAATACTGAGATAAATAGATGAATGAATGCCAACAGATACTTGTCTAAGCCTCCGCTAGCTCCTTTCCACTATGACATATCGAAAGGATGCCTATACATAGCTATAACCTCCCTAGGCGTTAAACAATTGGATAATTTGCTGAGGGTTAAAATGCTAAGAGAAAATCTAATGAAGGGATTAAATACTTATTGATAATCCACAGAGGTTCTAGCCTCCACTACAGTGACCTAGTTATGAATAGAAAATGCCTATACAATAGTATAGAACCCACTGGGGCGTTAAACAATAGGATAATTCGCTGAGGGTTTAAATGCGTTGAGATGATGCCATTAAAGTGGGAGTTTTGAGGCTGAATCCCTCGCCCACTCCAGCTGAACCGTCTTAATGCATTTGGTGGGTTTGGCCTGCTCGAAGATGTACGTATGTAGCTAAGGAATTCTGTTTGTTCATTATCACGAATATCAGAGTTTAATGGATTGTGTGGCAATCTGAGCTGTGGCCAACTCTAGAGATAGAGTCACGAGCTCTCTGTACGGAAGATTACTGGCATAAGTACTTATATAGTGCTGACCATCCGGTAAGGGAGGTAACTGTTGGTCCTAAAAGCTGAGTAGTAATACTATGACCAGTTTCCTTGCTTATTGCTTTATCTATAGGTGTGCCTTCGATTCGGATGGATTGGATGATTTTGACGAATATGTCCAGATCCGGCATGGTTTTGCCCAGGACGACAGATGTATGAGCATCCCCTATTGGCTGGTTAATGACTGATATATATATCCTGGGTGTAGGGATTCATGTTCAATTAGAACTTGGGTGGTGTCCTATATTGGCCTGCAGTTCCATTATGCGTCCTTTATATAATACAATGAGGTGTTTCTAGTCGTACTGAACCTAGTCATAAGTGATTGGTTGGTATTTTGTTTATGGTGAACGCGCTTGTAGGCTATTTAATATCGAATATTTGTGTATGCTTTTTGTAATTATAAACTGATAGAAATCATTTTAATTAAAACGACATGTTATTAATAAACTAGTAAAAACAATTTCATCAACTTAACTAGCAAAATCACCTCCCGTGCAGTGTGAAAAATCTTGAAAGATATTGCCTTGTTATATATCCATTTCCTCTGCTGGGTAGATTAATGGATAGAGAGTAGAAAGAGGAAGATGGTTTTTAACTTGTTCTGCTTCGTTGGCGGCATATTCTTCTGGTTGATTTCCTTCTTTCTTTTTAGGTTGGGTTGTCTGTTCCTTATTTCTCGTTGTAATAAATAAAAAAAAGACACACCGAATTTCCATTATAATAGATGTGTACAATTTATCGGTAGAAATATTTTTGTTAGATTTTTCATTAACTCATGTTATTTGATAAATGATTAAATTTATTATCACTTCACTGTGTTTCAATAACTGTTGAAATAGTTTAACTAACTTTCAAACAAATACATGTGACAACATATATGGGACAGCTAAAAAGTAAACTACTCCTTCACGTTAGCTCCACATTTTTCAATAACAGATCAGATTAACCCAAGTTTAGCGGGAACTGGTATCGAAGCAGGAACCTTGTTGACTCATAGACGGCTGCTCTACTGACTCTTTATAAATATTTTTTATATATTTTTCTTTTGGCAAATCATAAAATTTGGAAACATTCAATGTTTGTTAGTGAACTTATGACTTAAGCGTGATCTGACCTTCCCTGCAGACCCAAAGGTTGCTCATCAACACTGAGCAAGGTGGAATGTGGAGCGCCCTTTAAGTTCGCTCCAAGGTCCGACTCTGACGCTTGAATGGTAGTACTGTTAGGTCCCATCTATGGGTTAAGATAGAAAAATGTGTTATAAAAACAATGAAGAATCCATTAAGAAGGAATTTTATTTCAGAACTTTATCGGCATTAATTGACCACGTGTTGGTTGAATATAGGCGTAAAGACCAAACAGCCAAAACATTAAATCACTGAACAATAGCAGGATCAGGGAGCCCTGGAGTGCGTAGATGAGGAACTGCGTATGTCATGGTACATAACTGTAAACTCAAAATAGTCTCCATCAAGTTCACCATCTCTGTAAAGTACGTAGTTTCGGTTTCGGTGTCTTCTGTTTATTAGAATATCGGTACTAATGCACAATACACGCTCAAGAGATAATATCATCACATGCACGTATAAAAAACATTACATTGGTATCATTGGAATATACCCAAAGCATTGAGAGCTCGGGGTTAGGGGTTAAGATTAAGTGGTTAGGATTAGGGTTAGTCTTAGGGTAAGTATTAGGTTATGTATATTTGGCGAAGCTTAGACTTTGACCTACTGTAGGAGTTTCCGTAATATACATGCATTTATATCGTAAAATGCGTCTAAATGATATATCTCGTGTGGTATTCTACTTTTGTACAATATCAACCTTTGAGGGGTATCTACAGCCAAATCCTTGTAGCAGAATAGGTGTGGTAACTATTTAAACCATAGGTGGAGGATGAGTGCACTCCGTAACTCGGAAAACTTCGTAAGTTGGGGCACGTCGGGAAGTCAAGTTTGACCACTGTACAAAGGTGTGTAAAAATATCGAGATTTTTTGTTCTTTGACAAACTTTGTATCTAAATTAACGTTCCATTCATTCTTCATTTCTATCTTGGTAAAATACAGTTTTAAAATCTGCACTTTTTGACAGTGACTGTCAGCACCTTATATCGGAAAAAAATAGTATTACATTTATTGTTGCATTCCTATCTTAGTAATACAGCACGTTTTGTTAATGAACCCTTGTATTCTGAACAACAATTAACTGTTCCATTCATATGTTTATTTTCATCTTGGTAAATTACAAGTTTTTAGAATTATGAGAACTCTGCACTTTTTGTTACCACAACACCCTGTGTATTCTGAGTAAAAAAAACTAACGGTTCAATTTGATTGTTCATGATAGATTTCGGTATCTTGGTAAATCACCAGAGCTTCAGATCTCGATACATTTTTTGAAACACGTTGTATACTATAATTTCTCTGTTTATTTGTTGTGATAACCTGACGCACATGACGTCCTGCATTGAAGAATTCTATTTATATCCTCAATAATGCCAACAGTTATAATTAAAGTCAAAGACTTTTATAAGTTTACAAGTTGCCAGGTTCCTTTGTCTGTGTTTCTTGGCGTCTTTTGTGCTTTGATTGTTCAACAAGAACATGAAGAAAAAAAAAGATAGAAACAGGAATTGATATAACACTTAATTAAACAGATATGTCTTAGACGAATCCGTTCCTTAAAGTATTGTTGCACTTTCAGGCACCGGTACGGACATAGTGCCAGACAAAGCCCTCTGACTTGTTAAAGTTCCACATAGCATACGAGTAAGATGGACGCAGCACAATATATCATGTTTGATTTTTCGTACTGGTCTCGCTCGTCTTTATTGTAGTATGCATAAACACAACGGGTACGTATAGATGTGCAAGATACATGTCAATCATTACATTTCACGGAATATGCCGGAAATTTCTGAGATGGCTATAGGGTTAGGGTAAGTATTAGGGTTAGGTTTTAAAGGTTAGGTTAGTGTTAGAGGTTGGTAGCTACTTTCTGGTGTTGTTATAATCTAAATCATAATCACATCTAATATATCGTAAAAATGATGCGATTCTAGATGAATTATCTCTTGTGTGCTATTCTGCATATGGGTGGTATGTATAAACACGATGTTTCGGGGCGCAATGTATTCTCCGGCCTTCGGTCGGGTGTTCCTTGTGTATCCTAGCGTAATAATGATACCCCTGGGAATCATTTTCGTCAAATAATGACGTCAATTGGTTTTTGCACGTCTGTATTCCGAACTGTGTCACGAGAAGAATCATGATCATTAGGAAAAAAGTGTTTATTGACGTTTCCTGTACACTCGAGGCGAAAATTCATATCAGTCTTGTTTTCTCCTGATTCTTGAGACTGAAGGCTGGATAATTAGTATTATTATGGATATTCGGAGCTATTGTCTCATCTTTTATACTGTTATCCGTAAACGATTCGGCCCATGTGCTCTCTGGCCTTCTTCAGGTATTTCTGTCGGACTCGGAACCTTCTTTTCGAACATCGGAACCTTCCTGTCGTATTCGGGGAGCCATCACGGAACTTGACCAAAGTTTGACGTACAATAAAATGAGGACAATAGTCTGAAATGATGCAAATAATTCTATAGTATCAGTCTTTTCTGATATTTTTAATTTTTAAAGTAATTTATTTAGAAAGAATTTGATTTAGTCGAAAATCAAAATTATTCACATCAAGTCTCGTCCTAAAAATACAGACAAATGAAGAAATAGGATTATTTTTCTTTTGTCTCACGAGGATGAATTGTTTTTGAAGTTGAAGTGAGGTAATTAATTATGATATTCTTAACGAGGTTACACCAATGTACAGTCTCAAATATTAGAAATCACAGAAACGGTTTATTGTTTTATTTGGCAATGATGTTTATATCAATTTTAAGGTTTTATCAATGTATCTATTTTTGTACATAATGCCATTTCGATCAATGCATTTTGTTGGCTTTGTGGCAGTTTTTTGTATGGGACTATATAATACTATATTCACCGCCATAATTGTTTAGGAAGCGTGGAATGTTCGTCGTTATCTTGCAAAATTGTTGCAGTCGGTGTAGTCTTTGTCCCTGACGACAGTAGAGAGGAGCGAGAAGAGAAGAGAGAGAGAGAGAGAGAGAAGAGAGAGAGAGAGAGTGTGTGTGTGTGTGGTGTGTGGTGTTGTGTGGTGAGAGAGAGAGAAGAGAGAGAGAGAGAGAGTTTGAAAATGGTGATTGACTGCAAGAAAGATTTTAGATGATGGGGTAATTCAAAAATGGGTGGCAGGAACTGAAAATTGTCATGTTAACAACTTGGAATTAGTGCCCTGAATAAATTCAAACCATCGTCTCGTTTGAAAACTTGCAAGACAAAATGTTCAAAAGTAATTAAAAATAATGATGGTGCCCAACAAAGTGTTAACAATAAATCTTTTTTTGTTTCTACAACAAGAAAAGCCCGATAAGAATTGCAATAAACATACAATTAAAGCTATGGTTTAAAGTTTCGTGAACTTGTCATTTATGTGGCCATAGATATCTTTTGATCTAAAAATAAGTTCATTCATTTCTTTCTTTTTTTTAAGTGCGTTTTTATTGCTCTTTTAAATACGTGTTTGATTTATAATCACGTGATGCACTTAAAGATTCAGTAGAGATTGAGAATAAGTTGATTTGAAATTTGTCGCCTTAATATTACATGTTACTTGCTCGTGAGCACTGATATCATTAGGATTATCAAGTATCTGTTACCTGATGAGAGACGGTATTCCCCGAGAGATCTCTGGTCGGTCTGTCTGTTCTCGTCTGTCTGCTCGTTTCTATCAGTAAATTGCTCTTGGCAAGTCATATATATTATAATATAGGTAATTATATATTTATAATAATATATATATATATACGAAACGCTGTTTTACAATTTCACAATCGCGCTAATGGGAATACGTATCGATCAGTACGACCTTTGATAATCCTAATAGATAGTCCAGTGCGACGAGAAGGTAGGTTAAGTTAGTCGACCAATTTCAAATTAACGTTAGTTCTGATCTTAATAACTGAATTTTAAGTGCATTCTACGTGATTATATGAAGTCAAACACGTATTTAAAATAGATAAAAACGCACCTTAAAAAGAAACGAAATTGGAAAGTGAACTATTTTTGAGTCAAAGATATCTATTGGCACATAATGAGCAAGTTCACGAGAACTTTAACTCATAGCTAGATTGTAATGTGTTTTATTGCATTCTTTAAGTCGGCTTTTTCTTTTTGTAGAAACAAAAAAGATTTATATGGTTAACCGCTTTGTTGGCAGCCATCATCTATTTTTAATTAACTTTGAACATTTTGGGTCCTTGCAATTTTCAGACGGAGACGAATGGTGTGAATTATCAGGCACTAATTCCAAGTTTGTTAACAGGAGCAATTTTCAGTTCCTGCACCATTTTGAATGAACCCATCATATCTAAAATCTTTCGCTTGCGCAATCATCTCTACACATTTTTCAGAACTCTTCTGCTCTACTCTCTCATCTCGTCTCTCTCTCAACACACACAACACACACTACCACACAACACAGCTGTCTCTCCTGCTCTCTCCTCTCTCTCTCTCTTCTCTCTCTCTGTCTCTCTGTCGTCAGGGACAAAGAATACACCGACTGCAACAATGTTTGCAACGATAACGACGACATTCCACGCTTCCTAAACAATATGGCGGTGATATAGTATTATATAGTCTGACAAAACTGCCACAAGCCGAAATGCATTGATCGAATGGCGAATTATGTACAGAAATAGATACATGAAAATAACTTTAAATGATATAAACAATCATTGCATACATAAACGTTTCTGTGATTTCGTAAATATTTTGGAGACTGTAACAAATTTGGGATTAACCTCGTAAATATCAAATTAATTCCTCAGCTTCAACTTCCTGAAAACAATTGCCATCCTCGTAGACAGAAAATATATCTATTTCGGTTCATTTGTCTGTATTTTGAGACGAGACTTGATGTGAATAATTTTGATTTTTCGACAAAATCAAATTCTTTCTAAAAATAAATTACTTTAAAAATAAAAATATCAGAAAAGACTGATATATAGAATTATTTGATCATTCAGACTATTGTCCTCATGTTTATTGTTATCTGTACAACTTTGGGTTCAAAGTTCCGTGATGGCTCCCGATACGACAGGAAGGTTCCGAGTTCGAAAAGAAGGTTCCCGAGTCCGACAAGAAATACCTGAAGAAGGCCAGAGAGCACATTGGCCGAATCGTTTGTACGGATAACAGTAAGATGAGAGACAATAGTCCGAATAATCCAAATAATACTAATTATCCAGCCTCATCTCAAGAATTCAGAGAAAAAGACTGATATTGAATTTTACGCCTCGAGTTGTACAGGAAACGTCAATAAACACTTTTTTCCTAAATGATCATGATTCCTTCTCGTGACACATGTCGGAATAACAGACGTGCAAAAACAATGACGTCATTATTTGACGAAAATGATTTCCCAGGTGTATCATTATTACGCTAGGATACACAAGGAACACCCGACGAAGGCCGGAGGATACATTGGCCGAAACATCGTGTTTATAATACCACCAATTGCAGAATAGCACACAAGAGATAATTTCATTAGAATCGCATTTACGTATAATAGATTAGATTATGATTTAAGAATAATGGAACACCAGAAGTAGCCTAACACTAACCTAACACTAACCCTAACCTTTAAACTAACCCTAATACTTAAACCTAACCCTATAGCCTCTCAGAAATTTCGGATATTTCCGTGAAATGTAATGAAATGTATTTTGCATATAGTACCCCGTTGTGTTTATGCATACTACAATAAAGACGAGGAGAACAGTACGAAAAATCAAAATGATATATTTTGTGGTGGTCCATCTTTACTCGTATGCTATGTGGAACTTTAACCAGTCAGAGGGCTTTGTTTGGCACTATGTCGTACCGGTGCCTGCAAGTGCAAATACTTTAAGGAACGGATTCGTCTAGAGATTCTTTAATTAGTGCTTATCAATTCCTGTTTCTTCTTTTTTCTTTCTTTCATTTTGTTCTTTTTGTGAAAACAATAAAAGCACAAAAGACGGAAGAACACAGACAAAGGAACGCTGGGGCGAACTTGTAAAACTTTAAATAAGTCTTGATTAATTATAACTGTGGCATTTTGAGGATATAAATAGAATTTCTTCAAAATGCAGGACGTCTGGGTCAGGTTATACAAAAAACAGAAAATATGTATACAAGGTGTTTCAAAATGTATCGAGATTGAAGCTGTATTTACCAAGATAGAAATGACAATAATGGAACGTTAGTTTTTTTTTCAGAAACAAGGTGTGTAAAAAAGTGCAGATTTTAAAACTGTATTTAACCAAGATAGAAATAAACAATGAATGGAACGTTATTGTTTTTCAGAATACCAAGGCGTGTCATAAAAGTGCTGTATTTACTAAGATAGGAATGAACAATAAATGTAAATACTATTTTTTTCCGAATATAAGGTGTGTCAAAAAGTGCAGATTTTAAAAACTGTATTTACCAAGATAGAAATGAAGAATGAATGGAACGTTAATTTTTCAGAATACAAAGTGTGTCAAAGAGTACAAAAAATCTCGATATTTTTTTACACACCTTGTACAGTGGTAACTTGATTCCCGAGTGCCCAACTTACGAATTTTCCCGAGTTACGAAGTTGTCACTCATCCTCCACCATAGGTTAAATAGTACCACACCTATTCTTGCTACAAGGATTTGCTTTAGATAACCCCTCAAAGGTTGATATTTGGTACAAAAGTAGAATAGCACACGAGATATATCATTAGAATCGCATTTTACGTATAAATAGCATTATATACGGAAACTTCCGAAGTAGTCAAAGTCTAAGCTTCAGCCTAAATATAACATTAATCCTAATACTTACCCTAAAGACTACCCTAATCCTAACACTAATCTTAACCTAACCCTAGCCTCTCAAATGCTTTGGGTATATCAATGAAATGTAATGTTTTTTATACGTCATGTGATGATATTATCTCTTGAGCGTTATTGTGCATTAGTACCGATATTCTAATAAACAAAGACACGAAACAAACTAAAACTGTATTTACGAGATGGTGAACTGATGGAGACTATTTGAGTTTACAGTAGTACCTTGACTTACGAGTTCCTCATCTTACGCCACTCGGTCGATCTTTTGTTCAGTGTTAATGGTTTGGCTTGTTTGGTTTTACGCATATCAACCACAGTGGGTCATTTAATGCCGATAAAGTTTTGAAATAAATTCCTTCTTAATGGATTCTCATTGTTTTTATAAACACATTTTCTATTTAACCCATAGATGGGACCCTAACAGGTACTACCATTCAAGGTCAGAGTGGACCTTGGAGCAATAAAGGGGCGCTCCACATTCCACTTGCTCAGTGTTATGAGCAAACATTTGAGGTGCAGGTGAGGTTCAGATACGCTTAAGTTAATAAGTTCACTAAAAAACATTGAAGTTTCCAAATTTATTTGCCAAAGAAAAAATATTTATAAAAAAATATTTTAAAAGAGTCAGTAGAGCAGCCGTCTATGAGTCACAAGGTTCCTGCTTCGATACCAGTCCCCGCTAACTTGGGTAATCTGATCTGTGTGAAAAATGTGGAGCTAACGTGAAGGAGTAGTACTTTTTAGTGTCCCATATATGTGTCACATGTATTTGTTTGAAAGTTAGTTAAACTATTTCCAACAGTTTATTGATACACATGAAGTGAATAATAAATTTAATCATTTATCAATACACATGAAGTTAATGAAAAATCTAACAAATATTTTCTACCGATAAATTGATACACATCTATTATTAATGGAAATTCGGTGTCTTTTTGTTTTATTTATTACAACCGAGAAATAAGAACAGACAACCAACCTAAAAGAAGAAAGAAATCAACCCAGAAGAATATGGCCGCCAACGAAGCAGAACAAGTAAAAACCATCTCCTCTTTTCTACTCTCTATCCATTATCTACCCAGCAGAGGAATGGATATATAACAAGGCAATATCTTTCAAGGATTTTTCACACTGCCCGGAGGTGATTTTTGCTAGTTAAGTTGATGAAAATTGTTTTAACTAGTTTATTAATACACATGTCGTTAATTAAAATGATTTCTATCAGTTTATAATACAAAAGCATACAAAATATTCGATATTAAATAGCCTACAAGGGTTACCATTAAACAAAATAACCAACCAATCAACTTATGACAGGTTCAGTACGATAGAACACCTTGTATTAATAAAGACGATAATGGAACTGGGCAATATAGACACCACCCAGTCTAATTGAACATGAATCCCTACACCCAGGAGGTATATATATCAGTCATTAAACCAATGGGATGTCGGCAAATAAACCACCGGATCTGGACATATCGTCAAATTCCAGCATGATTCGAAGCACACCTATAAAGAATAGCAAGGAAAACTGTCAAGTATTACATCTCAGCTTTTGGACAACAGTTACCTCCCTTACCGGATGTCAGCAAATATAAGTACTTATGCATGTTTCCCACGAGAGAGCTCGTCTGAGGTTGGCAGATTATCGCCACAATCCATTAAACCTGATATGTGATATGGACAAACAAATCCTCTTACATACGTTAATTTCGAGCAGGCCAAACCCAAAACATGCATTTAAGGACGGTTACAGCTGGAGTGGGGAGGGTAGCTCAAAATCCCTTAATGGATCATCTCAAGCATTTAACCCTCAGCGAATTATCCTAATTGTTTAACGCCCAGTGGTTTATACTATGTATAGGCATTTTCTATGTCATAACTGGTGTAGTGGAGGCTAGAAATCCCTCTGTGGATTATCATAAGTATTTAATCCCTTCATAGATCTTCTCTAGCATTTAACCCTCAGCAAATTATCCTAATTGTTTAACGCCTAGGGGGTTATACTATGTATAGGCATTTTCTATGTCATAGCTGGAGGAGTAGAGGCTAGAAATATCTGTGGATTATCATAAGTATTTAATCTCTTCATGGATTATCTCAAGTATTTAACCCCATCACTCGATTTTCCCATTTATTTAACCCCCAGTCGTTTTTACTATGCATTGGTATTTTTCTATGTCATGGCTGGAGGAGGGATAGAGGCTCAGAATCTCTTTATAGATTATCATAAGAATTAAACCCTTTCTTGGATTATCTCAAGTATTTAACCCCTCAGTTTGTTATGCCAATTATCTAACACGATAGTGGTTTATATTGAGTATAGACATTTTTCTATGTTATAGCTTGAGGAATGGAGGCTCAAAATCCCTTTGTAGATTATCATAAGTATTTAGCCCCTTCATGGATTATCTCAAGTATTTAACCCCTCAGTTGATTAAAACAATTATTAAAACCCCAAAATGAGTATAGACATTTTTCTATATCATAGCTGGAGGAGGGATGGAGGCTTAAAACCCCTTAGTGGATTGTCATAAGGATTTGATCCCTTCATGGATTATCTCAAGTATTTAACCTCTCAGTTTATTACCTCAATCATTTAACCCCATGGTGATTTATACTGCGTATAGACATTTTTTATGTCATAATTTGGGGAGTGGAGGTTTGAAATCCTTTTGTGGATTATCATAAGTATTTAACTCCTTCACGGATTATCTCAAGTTTTTAAGCCCTTAACTGATTTTCCAATTTATTAATCTTCCAGTGTATTCTACTGAGTATAAGCGCGTTGTGTAATGGTTAAAGTCTTGGGAAATGGACTCGTCGCCCTGAGTTCAAATCCTGGACGTGGTAATTGCATTTCACTTAGCGCTAATACCCTTGGGAAAGGTATGAATCCTACTCTCCCTCCAGCTATGGATAAATAGTAGGGCAGACTGGGCTCTTAAATCTTGGTTAGGCAACCGGTCTAGGAGAAGGAAAAACTCTGAATTCAAACCTGATAAACTCCGCTTAAGAAATTGACCTTGTGTCACATCCTTCTCGTGCGGAGGGGTTGGTAAATTTATATACTGAGTATAAGCATTTTTCTATGTATTAGCTTGAGAAGTGGAGGTATGTGTGTTGTTCCTATGTCTGTTGGTACATACAGTTTTGGTTTAATTGTTTAACGGCATATGAGCTCCTGATGGGATATTTATTACAGAAATTTGATTCATTTGTAAATGTTTGACTATCAATTTTACTTAATGTTGTTGTTGTTGTTGGTGGTGGTGGTGGTGGTGTAGTTGAACTACTAGTAGTAGTTGTACTAGTAATAGTAACAACAACAACAACAACTAGCACACCTGTGGATATACAACGGTATGATAATTTAATTATTACAGCGTTTGATATGTTTACTTAAGAGCTATTTAAAAATAGTTAAATATTAAATCTTGATTTAACTTTCTCTCACTCATTTTTCTTTCTTATTATATTTTTTCTGTGTAGCATGTCCTTTTTCTTCCCTTTCTTTCTTCATCATAAAAACGGAATGATCCATTACTTAGCAGGGTGATGACAATCATAAGAAAATAATCAAGCGGATGAGCAACACCAGGTAATTAGGATTTACATTTTTGCATGTCCTATCTGACGATTTGGACGGCCTCATTTTTAAAACCAGAGGGTGTTGCAAGATGATAACGGTCGTACTTTTTAAGAAACCCAAGTAATTAATATATAGATAAAGTCTTTTTAATGTATACGTAAAATAATTTTTCGAGCAGTATGATCTGTAAAAACGAAAATACTTATGATACAGTCAACGAAGCAACGAAAGCGGGGAAATGTTTCTTTCTTTCTCTGGTTTCATAAAAATAACGGGGGTCAAAACTAACGAAAGGTTGCCGGGCGCTCGGAATCATTAAGGGGCACTGGGTCCATTTAATGATGCACACCGGAAGTATTAGCAAGAAGTGTGCCTTTGATGACAATTTACTTCGGGCCAAAATCTTCCGGCATCTTTATTATGGTGTGTTTTCTTTTACATAACTCTCTCACTACAGAATGGTACTGTCCACTTGTAGAAAATTTCCGGTTTGGTCATCTTGGAATTACTCCCAAGATTAATACGCATGCGTGGCGTAAGGTTACGGTTAAAAATAAGTAACATTACTTCCTGTTACTAATCAGTGTGTCTGGTACCTGCAGATAGAGTTCAGCAGTTTGGCAAAGGAAAGACGAGAAGGTGGTTTGAGAATTCTTTACTAGGGACGTGTTGGTGAAGCTCATTAATAAAATAAAAAAAAGTAAAAATAAATTAAAAATCTCATAAACAACGCGCTTCCACTGTGCCAATCTCTCCACACGACAGGATGTGACATAACGTCAATGTTTTTAAATTGGGTTGGTTGGTTGGATTTTATGGGACGTCAATCCATTGTGTTATTTTATACCGATAACGTTTTTGTTTTATTAATTCTTGTTGGCTATTCAATTTTTTTTAAATCTCATTTTTAAATACATTTTTAAAGTCCTTTTTTTTACTATTTAACCCATAGATGTTACTCTAAGAGATACGACCAGTCCGGGTGAGCGTGAACCCGGGGGTAATGGCAATTAAGAGGCACTCCACACTCTCCAGGTCTTAAGAATTGGAAATTCACTTCTAGATGGAGAATGTAATGTTACATAATTTATAAGCAGTTATGAATTATGAACGTACCTGTAGTTAGAATTTTGAATTAGGGTTCGTTAACTTAAAAATGACGGGGTTCGTGGAAAGTTACTGAGGCCGATAAGTGACAACGGTGACATTCCCACTGACCTTCCGGTATACAGGCGTGAGAATAAGTTTTAGTTTAGTTGGTCAGATGCGAGCCGGCACCCTAAGTGAGAGGATGTCTCTTAGGGTTCACAACTCACCGGCGGTGGAATCAATTGGACAGGGTTGAAAATAAAATTTGATCAAGAAACAACCAAGTCTTGTTGTGTTAATTAAATGTTAAGAACAATAACCAGTGCAGTAAGAAGAATTAACAAAGAAAATCAACCCCCAGTTGAAGCCCTGAATAGAAGTCAGCCCAGAGAAAATGCCGGCTAGAACCCACAAGTAGAAGTGTAACAAGTAAAAAAGACAGTCATACAATCTACCCTATCTCTCTGTCTCTGTCTGTCTCTGTCTCTCAGTCTCTCTGTCTCTCTGTCTATGTCTCTGTCTGTCTGTCTGTCTGTCTCTCTGTCTCTGTCTCTGTCTGTCTGTCTGTCTGTCTCTCTCTCTCTCTTATATACTCGACGTATGATGTGGGTATATATGTAATATGGCGTCTAGTTTCAGAAGACATATAACTATTTATTACGTTTACAGTTTTGCAACTTTTTCAACATTTAAATAAAACTGTGCAAAAGTAGGCCATCAATATACAACCCCCCCCGAAAAACAAAAAGAGCGTGTTCGTGGACACTGGATGCGAGTTGAGTATCTGCCAGGACTGATTACTGATAGGGACGGATGGCGAGAGAGTTAATGGAATATGCGCTGTCAGTATGACGATGATGATGATAATGACGATGATCCAATCATCAGAGAGAGGAAAAGACCTGTCTGATGATTGTGTAGTGACATAAAACTCGATTTACAGTGAAGTAAGTGCAATATTGTAAGTTGTTTTTAGTTCTGTTACTTTTCTGTCCATTGTGGATTGAGCACTTTTATTCATTTTTTTACACCCAGAGTACACACACACACACACACACGCACGCGCGCGCACACACACACACACACACACACACACACATATATATAATATTATATATATATATACTATATATATATATATACATTTTTATAGCTTTAATTTCCTGTCAGGCCATAGAGAAACACTGTCCTTAAAATACCTGGCTTAGCCTCCCCCTTCTCTCTCTCTTCTCTCTCTCTCTCTCTCTCTCTCTCTCTCTCTCTCTCTCTCTCTCCAGCACCTGCATAACAGATGCTAAAGAAATATAAACTGATAAACTGACACTCATACAGACACGCAGATACGTACACATACACACACACACACACATACAGACATGCACGTACACACGTACAAGCGCAAACACGATTACTAGTTCAAGTCTTGAATTTAATTACACACGGTTTAAATTAGTCCCTCCACACACACTCACAAACACACACATACACGCATAAAACCCCTAGTTATTTAACCTCATAGCGTTTTATACTAAGTATAGACATTTTTCTATGTCATAGCTTGGGGAGTGGAGGTTCGAATGGATTATCATAAGTATTTAACTCTTTCATGGATTATCTAAAGTCTTTAATTCCCTAACTGATTATCCTATTTATTCATCTCCTAGTGTATTATGCTGAGTATAGACATTCTATCACATCGCTTGAGGAGTAGAGGCTCAAAATCCTTTACTGAATATTTGAAATAATCTTATAATAATAAGTATTTAACACTATAGATTATCTCAAATGGAAAACCACACCCAATTCCACCCTGACCCAGAGTGATAGTACTTGTTAGGCCCATCTATGGGTTAAATATAAAAAATGAGTTTAAAAAACGTGTTTAAAAAACTGTGTTTAAAAATTCAGATACCAATCATGAATGAATTAAAAAAAATGACTTCGGCATAAAATAACCCAACAATGGTTGACATGTCGTAAAATCTAGCCAACTAGCAAACCAACAAAATTAGTTAAACAAAGGGTTCAATTCGAAATTCCATGAAGGCTCCCAAGTTCGACAAGTAACACCTGAAGAAGGTCAAAGGGCACATCGACCGAACGCTGTGTATATAACAATAAATATGAATTGTTGTTTTGTTCTACGGTCTATCAACCTTTTCGGGTCATTTAATACTGAATCAAGTAATTCTAGATAAATCAAGGTGCTTACAGTACTTGCTGTTGTTTAAGTGGTCACCCAATTAAATACTACACGCGCTTATCGCTGCTTCAGTGATCTTGCAGGAGCTGGTTATTTCAGCGTGACTTGACCATAATCAATAAAGATTAGTACAACACTCAAAACAAATCTAAATAATAGAAAGGAAAAATTCGACTATAGTCGCACATGGCATGTCATTGTGAATTTGGCGTGTACTGCAGTAAAAGTGTTAAGTAGCTTGTTTAATAAAATTGCCTGTACAAGCAATATTTTTTTGTGAAGTACAGAACACTAATAAACACAAGAAATGAGGGATTAAGTGTATTATGATATGCAATTCATATATGAAAACTCGACGTCACCATTAAATACAAGAAGTAAAAAAAACAAAAAACAATAATAAAAAACAAAAACAAAACACAGTGACCGAAATATAATGAAAGGAAATTTAAAAAGAAAAGAAAAAAGAAAATAAATAATTTGAATATGTTTAGACATGTAACCGTTTCTTTGGTATCTTTAGAAAAAAAGCGGGGAAAAATAAAATAAAAAAGATTAAAAAAAAAAAAAGGAGCACAATCCTTTTAAGAAATTCTTTCTCAATTTTCTGCTTACTAGCATTTTCTTTAACCGATTTAAACTGAAACTCCCCGACCCGCAATCCTTTTTAATTTCTTGACCTCACTTAATGCCCATCCCTGACCCCGGAGGATCCTTTTTACTCATTCAAACTATTCAACCAAAATTTAAAAAACTTTTTTTTGCTTTTTTTCACACTCGAATCTAAAGCAATTCCCCCCTGATATTTGCGGTAGAGGCCGTGAAACTCAACACCACATCCACCGAAAAGCCGAATCAATACACCACACACCGGCTCAGCTGAACGGTTTAAGACATAAGCCAATATAGTAGAGGAAGTCTCTTGAGATGGACATTAGCCAAGCGAAACGCATGTTTACTTACATCAGTCAAAATGGATTCAAGTCTGCCGTACACTAGAACGCAACCTGGCGTTATCCCGAGGAGAGACGCATTTGATATGTCTTAGATATAAAATCATTTATTCTTTCTCCTCCCACTCCAAGTTTATCTGTCTGTCAGTCTATCTCTCTTATATATCGAGAATACATACCGCTTGATTTTCAGAGTTAAAAAAAAAAAAGATATTACACAATTACACTGTCGTCTGAAATATGAATGTACAATGAATGCGATTACCCCACCTATCAGCTTAAAATAACCCAAGATGTGTTGATATGTCATTAAAATCAATCTTCTTCTTCTTTGATATTAT
>CM042149.1:34864962-34932462 GCA_023376005.1 Doryteuthis pealeii | reverse complement strand
TAATCTTCTCTTCGTTTGGACCAATAAACAACACTATTATATATATATATATATTATATATATATATATTATAGATGCCCCCATTAAAAGGACCTTACTCCTCTGCAGAGGTGCAGACGGTGTATTCACAACCCTCAGCCAACAGGGTGAAAAATGTAGTTAAAATCTTTGATGAGATGTGTTTGCATTTCTCATCGAGCTAACAGTCTTAGGGACAGATGTGCATCCAAACTATTCTTTCTCATTAATGGGGTAAATAGTAGGGGTGAACTGATCTCTTTAGCCTTTGGTTAGGGCAAACCAGTGTAGGAGAATGAAAACATATATGCGTGTACATGTATGAAACGTAAATAGGAGCGCGTTGCTGTAATTGATATCGTCGTTGGAAATGGACACCGCGAGACGAGTTCAGATCCTGAACGAGGCTGTTTGCATTTCAAATAGTGCTAAATACCATTGGAAAAGGTATGAATCAACCTATACTCCGTCCATGGGTAAATAGTTAGGGCGCGAATGAGCTCTTTAGCCTCGGTTAGGCAACTAGTCTAGGGAAAAGGAAAAGTCTATATTCAACCTGTTACCTGTTGAACTCCGCTTTAAAACTCGAGGGGTGGGGTTTGGTAAATATATATATGTGCGCTTATGTCGTGCCACGAAATTTCATATATATATATATATATATATATATATATATAATTGTGTGTGGTAGTGATGTGTGTGTGTGTGTGTATGTGTTGTGCGTGGCGCACGCGCGCGTGTGTCGTGTATTAAATGGGAGTATGAGTGACTTGAGTACGATTAAAATACAAAGCATATCTATTTATATATTCGGGTATAACTAAAACAAACATATATATAT
Source organism: Doryteuthis pealeii (assembly GCA_023376005.1). Taxonomy (NCBI): domain Eukaryota; kingdom Metazoa; phylum Mollusca; class Cephalopoda; order Myopsida; family Loliginidae; genus Doryteuthis; species Doryteuthis pealeii. The sequence goes on along the minus strand of CM042149.1, from coordinate 34,931,603 downwards.
ATATAATTATATATATACACACACACCCACACACCCCACAACATAATATGTATATATATATATATATACATGTATACATATACATATGTTGTGTGTAGGTATACAGTTATATTTATTTTTTTAATTAACGTAACATGTACTTAGTGACCTTATCACATCACCATAACCGACCGCTCCATCTCTAGGATAAAGTACGATTTTATACATACACGCGCACACATATATACATATACGTTCGTATTTCTTTCCCGCGCGCACAGGCAAGTAAACGTACACCTGCACGTAATGTTATACTTAGCGCGGATACATTGTGTAACAAACACATTCTATAATGAAATGAATGCTTACTTAAGTCTCGTGAAATGTCATAATAGTTAAAAACACACGTTATAAGAATATCTTGAACTTACATATTCAAAATTATGGTTTTCATGTTTCTTGTAATTCCGCTCTCTCTCTCTCTCTCTCTCTCTCTCCTCTTCTCTCCTCTCCCCTCTTCTCTTCTCAATCACCACACACACACACACACACCGCACACACACACATCTCTTTTCTGTCGCATATGTGTTGTGCGTCCTCCATATCTACCGCTCTCTTTATATATAGTATAATATATATATATATATATATATATTATATATATGTCATCGACAGACACGTGTTTCCGAAGTAACTTCTCATCAGTGCGGGCTTCGTATTTTTACAGCACCTCTAGCTCGGATCGAAACCCGACATTAATTTTCGTCTGCTAAATTCCTTTACCCTTGCGGCCACAAGCGGCTTTCAGTCTGGGTGAACAATTAATTGATACATACTTACGGGGGTATGTTACAATCACCAGGAGAAGTCAAAATCTGTAAACAGCGACAGGCGGTAACGGCTTCACGCCAAACGGAGAATTTCAATAATGTCTCCTCCGCGACTGCTCTCTACCATGGAGTGGGAGCATATATATATATATATATATATATATTGGTTTGGAAACGTGTAGCATAGATAACCTACTTAAGTTTTCACTAAAAATGGATTATCAGGGGTTATTATATAATATATACTATATATATATATATATATAATATATATATATATGCGGAGAAATATGAGGAGGTTAATTATATATGATAGACAACAAGTAAACAAATAATAACAATATCACTGCTTATGAATAACAATAAACACAATAATAATAATAATAATAATAATATAATAATATATAACATTATACACACACTCCACTAATTTAAACAAATCTTACCATCTCCCCCTTCACAAAAAAAATAAAATAAATAAAATAAAAAAAAAATAAATAAATTATAAAAGTCACACAAACATACTGTTGCTGATGTTAGTACCCAACAGTAAAGAAAGCTCAAGTCGAGATGGGGTTAAAATAAGACAAGGTTATACAATTTATGGTACATGTACGACTAGCTTTGTCGTAACGGAACCAGTGCTCCTTTTCCACTCGCGTGTCTCACTATTTATAGTGAGAACCGGTGCATGTTCTCCACTGTAGAGGAACGGCCGGTACAACACATACCAGCCACACATTCAATTCAAAATATATAGACAGATACACAGAAAGACAGTTAAATTCAAATTCAAGAAAATACATAGACAGATACACAGAAAAATACATAGACAGACACACAGAAAATTCAAATTCAAGTTAAAATATATAGACAGACACACAGAGAAAATATATAGACAGATACACAGAAAAGACAGTTAAATTCAAATTCAAATTAATATATAGACAGATACACAGAAAGATAGATACTACTGAATAAAAATAGACAAATAGATGGACAGAAAGTTAAAAACAAAACTAAAAAAAACTCACACATATAAAACTAATGACAAATCCAGTTTCCAAAACACACATATACATAAAAAGACAATTAAACAGACATACATATACACATACTCATTCAACCACCCGTTTGCCCCCACTGACAACCCTACTGTTTTCACCATTTTGAAAATGTCCTTCATTGAAGCAAGATCTATATTTGAGTCATGAAGAAGGTCTAAATGACCGAAACGTTGCATCGTCGACAATAAACATCCAGTTTCCAAACATTCCGTGTTGGTCTACTTTTCTCCATATATATAATATATATATATATATATATATATAGTTAAGAATTAATAAAAATGTGATTTTTTTTTCATTAATGTTTTTCATCATTTTTTTCATTTTTTTCATTAATTGTTAACTAAATGATTTAGAACCATACGCGAAACTATATATATATATATATATATATATATATATATATATATATATACATAAGTCTTCCCGTCTATATATGAATCTATGTAGATGTAAAGTATATATATATATAATATATATATATATTATAATATATATAATATATATATATATAACACACCACTTACATCTACATAGATTCATATAGACGGTGTATGATAATATCCCACCCCGGCCCTTGTACATTTGAATCAGATTTGAAAATCTAAGAGGATGAAATAAATAGCCGATAACTTCAAGGTTTATATAATATATATATATTATATATATATATATATATATAATATAAAGGGAAATACAAAGGATAACAAAGAAAGGGTGTATTCAGCTGTATAAAATTGCCATTCCCTAAAGGACAGTACCAGTTTTGACCTGGGTGCAGTCGGTGCAGCCAGTACAGTTGATAGAGCCTCTATTTTGAAACAAGTGCACGTATAGATCTGTTTATGTGATCAATTACTGGGGTGCAGCCACAATTCTGATAAGTTTGAGTAAACTGAAACGCATATTCAAGGGTGTTTGCAATTTTATTTTCCTCAGAGCAATAACACACGCACACACACCGCGCGCGCGCACGCTCATCTCTCTCTCTCTCTTCTCTCTCTCTCACACACACCAGCTCCTCTTTCTCTCTTTATATATATATATATATATATATATATATACTATATATATATATATATATATATGGCTATTTTCAGCCGACAATATTGGGAGAATATGTGTTTAAATGAAGTCGAACCTAATTAGAAGCTTAATTAATTAATAATTAATAATTAGCGGGAATTACCTATTAAATTTAAGGCTAAAACAAATCGAGAAAAATCAATCTCTGTATGTACATTTCGGCCTATTTAGGCCTCATCAGCAGAGCTATAGATACAAGACCGCCCCGTGTGCGATTCGAAACCTGATTGTCAAGCTGACTTGTCAAGCGTCTTACCACCCACAACAAACGGACTTAGCAGATTTCTTCGTTTTTAAGGAGTAGGTATTTATATTCCTCTTAAGTGACCTCTACACGAACTTACGAGAAGTAAACAACACAGACCCGATGTTTGTGATTATGGCTATTTCTTCAGCCGACAATATTTGGAGAATATGTGTTTAAATGAAGTCGAACCTAATTATGAAAGTTAATTTAATTAATAATTAATTAATTAGGCGGGATACCTATTAAATTTTAAGGGCTAAACAAATCGAGAAAAATCAATCTCTGTATGTACATCGGTATATATATTAGTTTGCTGTTACTGTAAAGTGTAGAACAGAAAATTATCTAAAACTCTTCTCAATCTCTCTCTCTCTCTCTCTTCTCTCTCTCTCTCTCTCTCTCTCTCTCTCTCTCTCTATTTCACACTCTCTCTCTCTCTCTCTCTCTCCCTATATATATCTGGGCTAATGTTCCCGAAATATGTCGTAAGTAAATTAATTTTTTTTAAACTATATACCATGAATCTTAATTTCAATGAAAAGGAAAAGAAAGAAGAAAAATGAAAAAGAAAGGAACAATGAAAAAAGAAATGAAAAGAAAGGTAGGAGAAAGAAAAAAGGATAAACGAAAGGAAGAAAGGAAAAAAGAAAAGAAAAAAGAAAAAAAGAAAAGAAAGTATGAAAAAAGAGAAAAGAAATGAAAAAGAAAAAGAAGGAAAAAAAAGAAAAAAAAAAAAGAAAAGAAGGATAAAGGAAAAAAGAGAAGGGAAAGGAAGGAAGAAAAAAAAAAAAAGAGAAAAAAAGAGAAGATAAAAAGAAATTTATATATATATATATATATATATATATAATATATATAATATATATATATATCGTACTCTTGGGTAATACTAAATGTTATTATCAATACATATCAGTACGAGACCACAGAATCTATCAAGTTTAAGCAAATTTTAGAAAGATAAACAAATGGTATTTTTGCTGCTCCGAAAACACCAAGAAAAAGATTTTACAGTGTGTCAACACTTTGTTATTTTATGTCAAAGACATTTTTCTTTATTTATTTTTGTTGGCTATTCAATTTTTAGCTTCTTTGTGAAATCAGATAAAATGAATTTCATGTGATTTAAATAAGATGGAGACATCTCTATACTCGATGGCAAGACTGAATTCAGGAACAGTTCACATACCGTGGTAGTAATATCTCATCTACAGAAAGCGATGTCAATATATGCATAGAAAAGGAAATAGACTGCTTTAGACATTATCGATCATCTAGAAATCTGATCTCTCTGATAAGATAAACACGGAATTTTTTTCAATCAGCAAGCCGTATTAGTGCGACTGAATGAACTGAACCACATGGACGTTAAAGAAATTATTGTAGGAAAAGTTGGAAGGGAACTAGACACAAATTCGAGAAGTAACACCCCACAAAAAGCAGCTATACGGCCACTTACCTCGTATCACATAAACCACCCACGTAAGTCGAGCAAGACACACTGGGCACTGTTGGTAATGTAAGGACAAACTCTTGTGGACACCTATATATGGACACAACAGTGAGCTGAGCAGCAAAGACTTACATTGTGCTGATACTGGATTTCGTAAGGAGGTCCTACCAGGTATATATATATCATCTGGTCGCACCGGCAATACAGATCTCCATGAGTCTTCCTCCATCACCCTGAGGAGGTCCTATGCACAACATAGAATGTCCGTGAGAGCTAATCAATGTAGGTATTTACTGGCCGACTCACACTGCTGTGCACATGTACAGGTGTCCATAGGATAACATAATCTCGTCAATACTTCTCCAGCGGTGTCACGCGTGTCTTGTTTGTATAAACCGAATGGTCTGTATAAAAGGAGGCAAGTGACACCACAGTTGCTCCTTTGTAGGGTGCTGCTTTCAGGATTTGTTCAAGACAACACGCATCATCTTTGTACAGTTCCCATCTAGTTTTTTCTCTAACTGTTTCATTGAATCAAGTGGTGTAGCCATACAGTAGCATCGACAGGGCTAAACAATACAAAAAGTTTAAATAATAAGATCATATAAAGTCTACCCAGTGGCCTATTGTCGGTATCAGCCGGCAACGAGGAAGTATGTCCCCTTTTCGATAGTGCTAGACCAGGGATATTTTGCTGAGGATGGAGCGTACATCTACCGTCAGCTTCCCTCGCACAAATCAGATTACGCTGCGCTGGGTGTTGAAAACCGGTATCAAAACCCAGAACTTTGCGATTCTAGGAGGATGCTTCTACCGATGAGGTAACCGGCCCAACAATCACATAGTCGATGTTAATATCTATTCAATTTTTTAAAATGTCTGTCACACACACACACGCGCGCGCGCGCACACACACTGTTGTATAACCTAACAACGGTTACTAAATGAGAAATAACCAAACGGAGCCTGGAATGAAATGGAATATTTGTAACATTAACAAATACAATATTCGCCAACGGCATGGAAGAAGGTAAAATACTACTACTGGCATAAGACTACTCAGTCAGCATAATATTTTCGTATTCATGAGGATTGGGACATACCTATTAATGTTCAGAGGTAGGTATATAACGCACACACATACAATCGCTTAGACTATAGCATGGTCGTATAGTTATTTACTAAGCTTAGCTTAGGTGTGACACAAGGGCAGAAGTATGGAGCACTCAGTGAGAATCAAACTCACTAACAATGGTCTGTTAAGCTAGCTTACTAACCATTAGGTGCCTACAGCATGGTAGTATAAACCTTTTCTGTTTTCAGCCGTTCTGTGTGGCCTGACTCGAAATGTGAGCACTCTCGTTAAGTGTTTACGAGCATCATCACCCCGGCACTTCTAAATGGAAGCAACATCCTCTATTAATACGAAACCTAGGGTTGCATCTTCCTTTGCATCCTAACTGTTATCGTAAGCATCTCTCTCTCTCTCTCTCTCTCTCTCTCTCTTCTCTCTCTCTCTCTCTCTCTCTCTCTCTCTCTCTCTCTCTCTTAAAGGCGTAATGGTTGAGTCATGGTTAGCCCGGCGCCAAATCTTCCGATCAGTTCCTGCTACGATTCCTATCAGGCCACTGACCACTGGCCACTTCTGGTCACATTTCCACAAGTGCGGCGGGCGACATCGTCAACAGGAAGTCGCCATGTACTCTTCAGTAATGGGTCATGCGCAGAAATGAAAATACGCATTGGACGTAGGGAGATTTGGCGCGTTTCTTGTTATGTAATATTTTTCTTAACCCGGGAAATATAGTTTATTCCGTTTCTTTTTCTTCAACAAAATTCAGTTGTAAGAAAATATATTAGTGAATCTGTGTTTTTGTTTTATTTAATTTTTTTTTATTAATTTAATTTTTTTTTAGAATTTAGGATAAAATCTTGATAAAACAATACCTAGAGCGTCCACCTAGGAATCACAAGTTTCCAGGATCGATACTGGTCCTCGCCAACTTAGCACAGGATCTGTGCTACTCATATACTGTAAAGTGAGGAACTGATGGTATGTGTGGCACTTTCCTTCAGACGCTAAAATAGTCTCCTTAGTTTAGCACAAGTGAAAAAGGAAATACTCCCTCGCTGTCTGGCTGATACCTACATTAAGCCGCCAGCCGACTTTAATTACTTTACTGAATTTTTCTCTAAACCGTTGTTTGTGTTTGTTTTAATGGCAAACAGCACTTGTGGTTTATTTAATACCAAACCTTACGACGATTACCATTATACTACGCGCCTTATATATATATATATATATATATTATATTATATATATATATTATGTGTGTGTGTGTGTGTGTGTGTGTGTGTGTGTTGTGATTTTCATTAACATCATGTGAATTTAGGAATTGATAGCAATAATCTTCATTAACTTAATATGTATTAATGAATACTGGTGGTTGACCCCCAGACACCGCCTTCTAGCACCTATGCGAATAAATATGATGGGGTGTTTGCGATAAGAGCGATTAAAAGAACACGGTCGGGACAATCATATAGTTGCTAGGAATTGACATTATTAGACGATTAAACTATGCATACTATCAACTATTTATGCATATATAAAGGGCAGTTGTATGTATGTATGTAGGTGTGTTCGGAGGAAACTATGGAAATAAAAAATTAACGGCCATGTAAATGTATATACACATTTACTATTGCCAGTTATTCTTTTGCGCAAAAAAGAATGAAGATTTTATTTATATCTGTAAGATATTTAAAATTTAGGATTTGAAGAGTAAAGAAGGGAAAGTCATTGGTTGCATTCGTGATTAAAACATAAAATCAATTATGTAAGACTAAACCAATCAACTGATCTGCGAGACTGACTTTTTTATTATACCCAGCAATGCCGGGTAGCCAATTTTAGTACATTTTAAACATACGCAATATTTGTTTTTTTAAATATTTTTTTAATTATAATTAGAAAAGATAAGAAACTGAATAAAGGACACATTTTATTTTTATATGAGGTAAGGTCTCAAAAGTACTTACAACCCTGGCGACTGAGATAGTAGAATACACCGAGGGACCTCTGCAGAGTGGTGAATGGGGCCACCAGTGATGCTTAAGGGCGGAATCCTGGTAGTTAAGCCATCCATGACATGGGGCATTCCACTTTTACCTTGGGGTATAATATTAAACTTCATCTAGTGGTCAGGTTCCGATTCTGGATTGTGGAGTACCTATTCATCGCCCCTCCTCCAGGTCTACACTGATTCGGAGTGGTAATATCTGCAATGGGTTCAAAAGATAAAAATGAGTTTTTAAAATGTGTTTAAAAATGAGTTTTTAAAAAGAAATACCCAACATGAATAAATAATGTCTTCGGCATAAAAATAACCTAAGGGTTGACATGCCTTAAATTCAACCAATCAACCAAACCAATCATCAACCATTTTGTGCTATGATAGAATATCTACTTCCTTAGAGGTATCTGTGGTGCAATGGTTACCGTCGTAGGAAATGGACGCGGCGAACAGACTTCAAATTCTGAATGTGACTGTTTACATTCCCTTAGAAACGTATCAATTGCCTCCTTATAGCTGTGTAGATAGTAGGGGAGACTGGGCTCTTTAACCTTGGTATGGCAATCGGTATAGGAGAAGGGAAACTTTTCATTTAAACCTGTTAAACTCTGCTAAACCTGTTATCCTCCTCGTGCAGATGGGTTGGCATATATATATATATATATATATATATATATATATATATATATATTATATTATTAAGTTCTGATAAAATGTTATAACTGTACTTATCTTCCTTCTAATTATTGATAAATAATAGGGCAGACTGGTCTATTTAACCTTGGTATGGCAATCGGTCTAGGCCAAGAAATCTCTGAATTCAAACCTGTTAAACTTCGCTTAATAAATTGACCATGTGTCACATTCTATTCGTGCGGAGGAGTTAACACACACACACACACACACACACACACCACACACACACACATATATATATATATATATATATATTATATATATATATATATATTTCTTCTTATTTTTTAATTAACTTCAGATAAAAATGTTGTAATTGTATTATACCCCATAGCTATGTTAAATGATAGGGTGACTGGGCTTTGTATGGCAATCGGTCTAGAAGAAATTCTTAATTCAAACCTGTTAAACTCCGCTTAAGAAATTGACTGTCTCTGATCCTACTCAAGCGGAGGAGTTGGTATATATATATATATATATATATATATATATATATATATATATATATATATATCAGCATCTTTCCTTTTATGCATATTGGTGAACTCGACGGTCAATTCTTGTCTGATGAGTTTCTTTTCTATCCTTTCTAAATGTCTGGCCTTCTTTTTTTTAATATCAGGGTGGATTTGGTGTTTGAATCCTTCAATGGCACCAGTTCATACCTGATGATGAACTAAGTAGTGCAGAAAATACTCGTGTAAAACCTTCGGTGGATTCATACAGCAATTCCAGCCTGAGATAAAAAAAAAAAAAAAAAAAAAAAGATGGCCAGAAAATTAGAAAGGATAGAAAAGACACTAGTCAGACAAGAATTGTCTGTCGAGTTCAAGAAAACATATATATATATATATATATATATATATATGTGTGTGTGTGTGTGTGTGTGTGTGTGTTCACACACACACACACACATACATATATTATATATATTCTCCCTTATTTATTTACTTATTTATTTGTATTCAATTCAGACAAAAATGTTATAATTGTACTTATCCGTAAACCATATCACGATGCTATTAACTGAATTCTCCGAAGTAAAATGTAATTTGAATCGTAGCAGACGATTATATCACCGAGGAAACATGGAATCCAGTGGGTCAATGGAAAAATACAGATAACGTATATTGAGGTCGCCAGTTTGATTTAAAGCGGTTTAGAAATTTATCACCAAAACCCTGGCCAAAGTTTATTCGCTTATTTATTCAATGTTATTTACTTCTTCTTTTTTAAATTTAACGTCTTTTACTCCTCTGTTCTAATCTGTAGAACCGGCCATAAAGTTTTCCAATTATGACATGCAATGGAAAAAGAAAAAAAAACAAGATGGTGCTGACTGAAACCATATCAATCTTTATTTACAAAGAATAAAAAAAAAAATAAAAATGAATAACGACTTGATATGCAGGAAAGTGACAGACAGTGCAGACATGATGGTAACCCTTTCTAAAAATGGATAAAAACAGACGTTTAATGCTTAGCCGATAAGTCATAAACTTTAAAAACAAAATACGGTGTTCATGTTTTGAAGTATGAATATAGACTTTGCATCTTCCATCTTTCTCTATCTTTCTTCCTTCTCTATCCCTTTTCAGCCCTGCTCTCTCCTATCCACATCTCTCTCTCTCTCTCTCTCTCTCTCTCTCTCTCTCTCTCTCTCTCTCTCTCTCTCTCTCTCTCTCTCTCTCTCTCTCTCTCTCTCTCTCGACGTTTTTCTTTCTTTTTTTGCTCGCTCTGAGCTTATGTATATAGACCTTGCGACTTCCATCGTTCTCTCTCTTTCTCCAACCTCTTTCAACCCTGACCTTTCCTATACCCACTCTCCTATTCTCTATCTTTCTGTTTTTCTGTCCTTTTACCCCCCCCCATCTCTCTTGGGCGTCTTTCTTTCTTTTTTGCTCGCAATGTGCTTATTTATATAAACCTTGTGACTTCCATCTTTCTCTTTCTTCCCTCTCCACTCTCGATTTCCTCCTCTTTCAATTCTTCCCTTTCCTATTTTCACTCTCTCTCTTCTTTTTCTCTCTTTTCCTTTCTCATCTCGTCTCTCTCACTCTCTCTCTCTCTCTCTCTTCTCTCTCCTCTCTCTCTCTCTCTCTCTCTCTCTCTCTCTCTCTCTCTCTCTCTCTATTCGACGTGTTTTCTTTCTTTTTTGCTCACTCTTAGCTTACATATAAGACCTTACAACTTCCATCTTTATCTTTCTTCCTTCTCCAGTTTCTACTTTCTTCTCTTTTAACCCTGCTCTTTCCTGCTCTCTTTCACACTGTCTAACTCTCTTTTCCAATTTTCTTCTTTTTCCTCTCTCGATATTTTTTCTTTCTTCCTTGCTCACCCTGAGTTTATGAACCTTGAGACTTCAATCTTTCTCTTTCTTCCTTCTTCTGTCCTTGTTTCCTCTCAATCTTGCGCTTTCCTACACCCACTCTCCTTCCCTCTATCTTTCTCTCATTCTATCGTTTACGTTCTCTTTTTCTTTTTTCCTTTCTCTCCTCGGCGTTTTTCACCCACCCTGAAATTAGAGAGATAAGACACTCCCAAAAGGAGTTTAAAGGTTTAATACTAAACTGAAACTGGTGTTGAGATTCCATTTCTGAGAGTGTGGAGTACCGCTACTCTACCTATACTCTCAGGTCTACTCTGACCAGGATTGATAGTAGGGTCACATCTATTGTTAAAATAGGTCTATATGAAAATATAGTATTTCACGGCATGTCAACATTTGTTGGGTTATCTTATGCCGAAGACGTTTTTGTTTTATTCATTCTTGATGGATATTCATTTTTTTTTAACTCATTTTTTAAACAATTTTTTAAAACTCATGTTTTTTTTCTATCTAACCCGTGGGACTCGAACAGGTACTACCACTCTGGATGTGGGGGTTAATGGTGATGAAGTGTGAACTCCATACTCCCCACGGCTTCAGAATTGGAATTTCATCATTAGATATCGTTTTATGTCATACCCAAAACACTAAAACCCTCAGTAACCGTCTTCTAGCACATATATGATAAAAAGCTAGTCATGAGGGCAATAGGGTCGGATATTATATAGGTGCTAGGGCTTGATGTAACTAGCCGATTGAGTGGAGGGGGCCTCTCCAACCGACCACCTAGTCCAAGTAAGGGCTAAAGTGAAGTGTTGTATGCACTGTTCAGCTACCATGATTCCGTCCTTAAGCATCCCAGATGGCCCCATTGGGAAAATATCACCCCTTGCAGAGGTTCAGTTGGTGAATTCTTCTGTCCCTGCCGAAAGTGTGAGTAAGAAAATTATTTGCATTAGATTGGAATACTTTGTAGGCATATAACTGTGCAAATTATTTGTATTAAGAACACACGGGATGATACTATAAAATAGAAATATATATTTACCAACCCATCTGCACGAGCAGGATGTGACATAAGGTCGATTTCTTAAGCGGAGTTTAACAGGTTTGAATTCAGAATTTTCCTTCTGCTAGGCCGGTTGCTAAACCAAGATTAAAGAGCCCAGTCTGCCCTACTATTTACCCATGGCTGGAGGGAGAACAGAATTCATAGCTTTCCCAAAGGTATTAGTGCTAAGTGAAATGCAATTATCACGTCGAGGATTTGAACTTGGGACGACGAGTCCATTTCCCATGACTTTAACCATTACACTACGCGCTTCATTTGAAAATAGAAATAGACCATTTCTTTGTAACTCAGCATAACAACAAGGATAAAACAAACGCTAATAAGTAAATGACATTCAAATGGGCAATTATTTCATCATTTTCTTCATATTTCCCTTCGTCTATTTTTTTAAAAATTAATATTATTAAACAGAATGACTTGAAAACATTTAACAGTATGAAAATGATTAATATTATGTTACTTAAAGCTATACATTTTTACTAAGGATTATAATCATCAGTTACTTGAAACCAAATAATTGCTTGCAAATTATTGGTGTTAGATAGAAATATTTAGAATCATATAACTGAGTACAAATAAATGACTATCGTTAAATATGAATAGTCACTTATAATTGTGTATAAATTATTTATATTAAAAAGGAACTCTTGAAACAATATAACAGTGTACAAATCGCAATAGTGAGCGAATTTATTTTATTAGATATTAGAATACATGATATCATATGTTTATGCAAACAAATCATTATAGACCAAAAAGTGATACTAACAAAAATGCAATGGAAAATTGAAAATATGGTTATGATTACAATAAAGAAAATTGCAAATTAATCAAATTTTGGCATTAAATAACCGATTAGTAGATGATATGCGTTAAAAATATAAACCCAAATATAAACGACAACTTTTTTTGTTTTATTTTGCTAACTCAGCCCTCATTTTTTTCCTTAATTTCTCTGGGGGTTTTCCCTTTTACGCCCCCCTTTCCTCTTTTCAATAGTTTTTCTTCTCTCTTTAACGTCTATTTGATATTTCTTTCTGTATCACTATCAATTTTCTCTCACTTTCCCATCCCTCAAAATACAGCTAATAACTACATGTCAGTTTCCTCTTCTTATATATATATATATATATATATATATATATATATATATATATATATATATATATATATATATATATATATATATATATATATATATAGTCTCCCATTCATTATCATTGTGTAGATCGCTATATTGCCATACATGATAGCCTTTATAATATATTTATTATATAAATTTGGCTGTACCAACAATATATATATATATATATATATATATATATATATATATATATATATATATATATATATATAAGGGTATTACTATGTGAACATAGCGTAAGTAGTTAATCCAATAGGGTTCAATATATTGTGAATATAGAGCATTAATAGTTGTAAATAAAGTTGTTTCCCGACCGCGGTTTCGGTGTTATTCCAACACCTTCATCATGATGAAGGTGTTGGAATAACACCGAAACCGCGGTCGGGAAACAACTTTATTTACAACTATATATATATATATATATATATATAATATATATATATATATATATATATATATATATAAACAAGACGGAGACATTTCCACACTGGGTGGTAAGACTGAAAATTAGTCGGATTCTGGATGCAAGTGTGCGATGATACATAGGGACGGTTGGCGATAAAGGTCATTGAAAGTTGTGTGCTTACAGCGCGACATGATGATGATGATGATGATGATATAAAACGTGCAAACCCACCAACCATGTAAAAAAAAGTTTATATGATGTGTGTGTTTAGCAGGCAATAGAGTAAAACTTAATTGACTCTTTAATGTGTTAATAAACATTTAGATTGATGTTTACACGACGCTAATAATTCGTTTATTTGACAGCTTTAAACATTAAGATTTGTAATTTTGCCTCAAGTCGCAAATTACGTTTGCTTCCGTTAACGGGATAAACTTGGGTGATTTTCACGATCAGCCATTTTATTTGTGAGGATGTATAACTGTCTTTATCCTTTGCCTATCAGAAATAGTTGAACAACACAATGTTGCATTTATACTTTTTACATTATTAGGATTCTTTTCTTTTTCTCCATATTATTTTTCTCTTTAGCTCTTTTTTTCTCTTTTTTCTCCTTTTTTCATTTCCTTCTTCATTTTTTTCCTTTATTCCTTGAAATATAATTTTTTCTTTTTAATTGATGTTTATGGAGGCTTTGTAAACTGTATTATCATTAAGACATGCACCATTTAAGGGTCATGTTTCCCTGTTGCACTGAGTTGCACTCGTGATATATATATATATATATATATATATATATATTGTCATCTACATACAGTCATGTTTCGCCGTTTTATGGCTCATCAGTCTGACTAGACAAGAAAATACTACTTAACATATATATATTGAATAAAAAGAATAAAATGGCAGTTCACAACACCATTGAAAGCTTTTTTGTGTTTTACTCAATATGTTTTTACTGCTAGTTTATGCAATGTATAAACAAAATACAATGGAGAAATGGCCAAAAGGTTGTATCCTCCCATCCACTAAAAAGGTTGACATCGGAATCACAAAGAACTACAGAGGTATAACTCTTACTGCCATAGGGACTCAACTTTATAAGGCATTTCTTCTTAATCCTATAATCAAAATAGAGAATTTTTTCGGATAAATCAAAACGGGTTTCGCAGAAATCCATCGTCGAATCGTAGCATGGTGTCGGACAAAAAGATATCCAAGTAACTCTACTGTTAGTAGATTTCTTCAAGGGATTTGAATCCATACTCAGAGGGAAGATGGAACAAATAATACTAGCATACACCCTCCCCAAAGAACTTGTTACGCATTCCTTAGTTTGGACAATATACATAACCTTCGGTCATGTCTTCTCTCATATGGCAACGCAGGAGACCGGGAAAATGTGATATGAAGTGCTCATGCATTATACAAACTCCCAAATTTTAGACTTAAAAATCTGGGAAAATAGTACGTCATAAACTTTAATAATTACGGTATTCCACCTTTAAATATTAGTCAAGTCTAACTAAAGCAACAGCGAGATCACCGAAGTTAAGCAGCGATGAAGTTTTTCAAATTTTAATTGGGTGCCCATTTAAGCAACAGCAGGTACTGTAGGAAACATGAGTCCTTTGTTTATCAAAATGACTTGATCCGGCATTAAATGACCCGGAAAGCGTTGATATGCCGTAAAACAAAACAGCCAAAACAACCAAACAAGTAACCACCGTTGAATGATAGCATGTATACCAAACTTGTATAGGCATCTTGGTTATTTTCTTAGTTTCTTTCATCACATCATCAATGGAGAACAGCTGTCCTCTAAGTGCTCAAACATGAGGGTGTCAAGTCAGGACTCTAAGGGTGGATGGGGAAAAGTTGTTCTCCCACAAACTATGATAACACTAACACACACACACACACACACACACACACACACACACACATATATATATATATATATATATATATATATATATATATATTGACGTGGACTGATGTTTAACAAAAATTCCTACTCTGTAGTGAGTTCGATTTTTACTATTTGCTCTGACCTTGTAGTCTTGATTTAAGATAGAATTCATAGAGAATAATCAAGAGAAAATAATGTTATGGTCACGTCCGCTGAAAACACCGGTTCCAACTCGATAACCGAAGTTATGCAGTGATGAGCCTGTTCAATACTTAATTGGGTGACCACTTAAGTGATACCATGTACCGTGAGCAAACTGAATCCTTAGTTAATCAAAATGACTTGAGAAAGAAAAAGGACATGCTACATATATAATTAATATGAAAAAAAGAAAGAAAGAAAGAGAGTATATAGAGGGGTTAGTGTGCAGAAGCAATAACTGTAATCTGTTTCAATCGAATATAGTGAAAATATGAAAAGAAGGAAAGAAAGAAAAGTGAGAGAGAAGAGAGAGAGAGAGAGAGAGAGAGAGAGAGGGAGAGAGAGAGTTAAATCAAAATTATTGTAATTTTTACATACTTCAATAGCTTGTAAGTAAACATTTCAAACGTTGTAATGATTAAATTATTATACTGTGGTATATCCACAGGTGCTACTAGTAAATAAAAATGGCTGAATTTAAATAAAAACGAGGCTGCAGCAGCAAAGAAAGAAATAAACAAATCATAGAGACTAACAAGGAATAAAAAAAAATGGTTATTATAATATGAATGAAAACGTATGAGAAGAAATATTAGCTAGATTAACTTTACTAAAATGATATAGAACGTCCCCACAAACATCTAGTATCTATACTGAGGGGTGTGTAAACTAGCTCAGCTTCGGGGGCCGCGCCTCCCCAGAAACTCCCTACAATCTTATCTAAAAAAGGATTAGGGCTGAGTTTATTTCCAGGTGCCTGAGGTGCTGCAAAAGGCGAAGCTAAGCTGTTTTGAGTACTGTCCCCTGGAAAACTTGCCTCCTGCTGTGTCATCACATTCAACCGATCTTGTATTGCATTACTGCACCGTGGGGATCGAGAATAGATAAATACCTACCCCTAAACGCACAGAGATATATAATATAGATGTAATCCGATGTTTTAGTCGAAGAATTGTCAACTGAAAATTGTTCTGACTTCTCTTCAAGTAAGGTTACCCGAAAAACATCAGCGGAGAGTTCGACTCTAAAAAATATACATTGATAACTAAACAAATAAATAAATAAATAAATAAAAAGTTTAAAAGGTCACATTGTTCGCTATCAGGCGGCAAAAACTGTCACAATAAATGTCCTAAATAAGATTAAAACGAGAATCTCGCTCCGGTGAACACGAGAATTCATTCGTAAATAAATCTAAAAATTACGATTAAACGAATCATAATAGCTTGGCTGGTTGTTGTCTTACATTTTTGTTTCATATTGTTTCAAATCTCTGTTATTAAATTTAACCTTACTAAAAAAGGCTAATATTCTCGTTATATATTATATATATATATATATATATATATATATATATATATATATATATATATATAATTTTTTAGAAATTTATATTCATTTGGTTTAATATATGTATATATATATGTGTGTACGTGTGAGCGCGCGCTCGTGCGTGTTTTTTTTTTGTGTGTGTGTGTGTGTTTAGGCAGCATTTTTCTTTAATGCATACACTATTAAACACTATTAAACAGAAGAGACATCTCCTGTTTGACTAGTTTCTTTTCCATCCGTTCAAGTTGCCGGGACAATTTTTTTAACGTTGAGCTGGAATTTGTTTATGAGCATACCCGAATTTTACCGAGTACTTTCAGCATATATATATATATATATATATATATATATATATATATATATATATTGTGTGTGTATGTGTGTGTATGTGCACGCGCACGTGTGTCGATGATTAAAACCAAATTAAAATCCGTTGCCGAGTTCGTAAAAATCTGTTTGATTATTTGGGTATATAAGGTGTGCTGAAGTCCACCACTTAAACTTATGTACTCTGCGTGGGCGCATGGATTCAATCAGCCAAACAATAAGCTCGAATACGTGGTTAGTTAACTATTATTCGCCGACCTTGTAAGCCCCTTAGTTGATGGTAGTTGACACGGACGAGCGGGTCTATAACCAAGACCCCAACCAAAGGGTTCTACCGAAAACCAAGGAACACCGAAGAACAACCAAAGGATTCTACCCAACACTAAGGAACACCGAGGAACAACCAAAGGATTCTACCTAATATTAAAGAACAACAAAGATCTCCACTGTAAAGTGCTCTCACTTGCAGCTTAAAAATGACCACAAAAATCGTAACAAAATCCAACCAACCAAACAACCAATTAACCAACCAACACTGTCCTTGAACATTTACCTTTATATATCTTTATTCTTCCATTCGCTATAAATGACTAGACCATTAAGAAGATTAACGGCTCATGGAGCGCCCATGTGTAATGGTTATCGTCCTAGGAAATGGACACGGAGATACCAGTTCAAATTTCAAACGAGGCTCGATGCATTTCACATAACTCTAATACAATTGGGAAAGGTATACATCTAACTATTCTCCTTCCAGCTATGTGTACATAATTTTTTTTCTTTTTTTTTTTTTTTTTTTATCTGCTGATAATTTTAATTCTTTTATATTTTTTTTCTCAATAATCGCATTGTTATTTCTGGTATTTTTTATTCATTTAGCGACGAAACAGAAAATATTCCATTTAACCAAGCATCAGTTTCTCAAGTCAAGATTTCTTTATTTACTTAAAAATGTTATGAAGTCAAGTTAGGATTAGTCTTAACTTGACTTAAATATCTTCTCCTTTCCGTTAAACTCAACTTGAACGTTTGACCAATCATCAGTTTCTAAAGTCAAAATTTCTTTGTTTATTTAAAACCCCATAACAATACCCGGTTCTTTCTTTCCTTTTTGGATGACAATCTTTTTTCTAAACTGATACTTTGCTTTTCTATCCTCGTTATCTCACTAAGCAAATATCTCCATTATTTCCCCTTCTCCCTGAAGAGCCTATATTAAGCGGAGTTTAACAAGTTTGAATTTAAAATTTTCCTTATTCTAGACCAGATGCCATATCACAGAGCCTAGAATGATTAACTACTTACCCATAGCTGGAGAGAGAATTGGATTCACAGCTTTCCCAAGGATATTAGTGTGAGTTGAAATTCAACCATTCTCATTCCGGATTTGAAATCGTTTCGCAGCGTCCATCTACTACGAAGTTAACCATTACACCAAGGGCACCCTTGATTCCATAAACGTATCTCCAAATGTCCGACGGATAGCCCGCATCAGTTCACTGGTATGTTGTTCTTGTCTTCCTACTGATTTATTAACGTTATAAATTACGACTAATATCTTCTCCTTTCCGCTAATTTAAACTTATAAAAATACTCAACTTGAACGTTTGACCAATCATCAGTTTCTAAAGTCAAGATTTCTGTGTTTATTTAAAACCCCACAACAATACCCGGTTCTTTTCCTTTCTTTTTGGAGGACAATCTTTTTTAAACTGATACTTTGCTTTTCTTTCCTGTTATCTCATTAAGCAAATATCTCCATTATTTTCCATTTTCCCTGGGCTTACGATCAAATCCCGTTGAAAGCATTGGGTCCCACTAGATCGCAAAAGTTAAGTAGCAATGAGCCTATTATCTTCTTAGATGAGTTATCGTTTGAGCCACAGCAGGTAATGTAAGCAAACTGAAATTAAAAGGACTTTATTCGGCATTAAATGACACGAAAAGGGTTGATATGCCGTAAAACAAAATAACCAACAAACCTTCTTCCTGGCGGTAAAGGTCTAGATTAAGCTTTATGGTTGGGGCCTAACGACGTGGGTTTAAAGTTTAGGTGATATTTAACATCAGTTCGTATATTCAGTTTGGTTTCTTTGTCTAATGACATTTCAGCCTTCGTGGATTATTTTATGTCAAAGCGGATCTTGTAGAAGAACAGTGGTACTATTAAACTAAAAGCTGGCAGTGAGGGGCTTTATACCTTTCCTAATGGTATTAATCCGAAAGTGAACTTAACCGCGCGACTGGAGTTCAAACTCGCTTAACAAGATGTGGCAGACCAGCATGTTAGCCACTACACGACGGGGAACCCTCCAGATCCGCTTCTGAGTAACACTAAACAAATAAAATAAAATAAATTCCTTAATTTCCTTATTGGTGAGGTTGTATAATATTTTTCACATCACTGGCCACAATACACTTCAATTGCGTTCTTGTTCTCATCTGTCCTCCCCTTGGAGAAGAAAGGCAAAAGTTTTTACTATGTTATGTGTGGTTTTATAGAGGCACGTGGTGTAATGGTTATCGTCGTAGGAAATGTATTCGGCGACCCGAGCTCAAATCCGGGATGAGTCTGTTTGTATTTCACATAGCACTAATACTCTTGGAAAGGTTTGACTCCAACTACTCTACTTCCAGTTTAGGGTAAATAGTAGGACGGACTGAGCCCTTTAATCTAAGTATGACAACAAGCCTAGGGACGGAAAAGTCTGAATTCAAACCCGTTAAACTCTGCTTAAGAAATTGACCTTGTGACATATCGTACTAGCGCGGAGTAGTTGGTAAATATGTATAACTAGCAGGACCTATAGATATACCACAGTATGATAGTTTGATTATTACAACGTTTGATATGTACTTTTAAGAGCTATTGTAAAATAGTTCAATATGTAGAAAATATGATATTCTTGATTTATCTCTCTCTCTCTCTCTCTCTCTTATATATATATATATATATATATATATATATATATCCCTTTTTTTCATCTTTTCGTTATGTTCGATTGAAACAAATTAGTGTTATTGATTCCGCACACTAACCCCCTCTCCCTATCTATCCCCCACTTTCTCTCTTTCTTTCTTTCTTTCTTTCTTATCATATTCTTTTACTATGTAAAATGTCCTTTATTCTTCCCTTTCTCTCATTATCATAAAAACGGAATGATCCATTATATAGTTGAGGTGGCGGCATTCATCATCAGAATTTGTGCATAAGCAACACCAGATAATCAGGATTTACATTTTTGCATTTCATCTTGAACGATTTGGACAAACAAGGAACACGAGTATTAATATATAGATGTCATACGTGGTGTTATCCCCTACTCACTTGGGAAATGCCGGGTAGCCATTCTAGTATAAATTAAATAGTTAATGTTTTTTTTCAGGATTTTTGCTGCAGATGGGAACCGGACAAATCATGGTTGACTAGAACAAGTGAAATACCATAGATATCAATCATTTCGCATCAATATAAAACACCCTAAACGCCCCCCACCCATCTCATCCTAGTTAATCCGGAAGTTTGACTATACAGTCTCCTTTCAATTATAGGTCGTAACCTTGTGGGGTCTTTGTCGAACACAAAGCCATACAAATAATGACCCTTCAACCGAAACATATTTATCCAATATGAGTTACTGTGAAATGTCATATTAGCCCCTTTGATCTATAATGTCTAAAGCGGAGAGTCAGTCCGTAGTTTTGGGCTTGATGAGGCGATGACAAGTCGCATATTTAGCAAGAGAGTAGATCAAGCAGATCATCTTTTGTACGGCACTTTAAAAACATCCGGAATCGGTAAATATATTGAAAGCAATGGCCTGTTAGAATAGCTACAATTGGACATCGACTTTTGTTGGTTTTTGAATATGGAATGAAAATGCCACTAATATTGGAAAGGGAATATATGGGAGTTTTGCGGTCGATAACGTGAAATCGCAAATGACTCGAGTATATATATTATATTATATATATTATATATATATATATATATATAACATAAAGAATAAATGCGAAAAGTTTTAACTTAAGGGTTCAATGCTAAAATAGCAGAGCAGAATTAAATCTGAGATTAAATATTCTGTGTTTAATTTTTTATACACACACACACACACACACATATATATATATATATATATATATATATATATATATATATACAATATGCTACTGCGCGAAGGACCCTCGAGAGTAATGAATGATAGGACGATTGGTGAGAGATTATCATGGATATTCGTGATGCTAGCGCGACATGATGATGATGTGGGTACATATAAATTCATATATTATTTTATATATAAATTTATATCATATATATTATATATATATATATATATATATAATATATATATATATATATATATATATATATAAAATCATATATATATAAACTTATGAATATATATATACGAATTTATGAATATGTACACATGTATGTATGTCTATATATTATATATATATATATATAACATTTACTCTATATAAATATATATGTATACATATATATGCATAGCTATAAATCTGTATTAATATATATGTATATGGGATAGACTCCAACACGGTCCATTTACTTTATGTAAATGGACCGTGTTGGAGTCTATCCCCTTTTCGCTAGCGCTATACCGGGGATATTTTTTTCTGAGCTGGAGCACCACACCTACCGTGTGCTTCAAACTTTACCTCACAGATCAGATTACCTAATCTGTGCTACTCATCCGCCTTCCTATCGCGAACTCTGTACACAAAATTTACTTTATTTATTGAATGATTTTGTATCTTCACTATCATTTTAAACAGGTAAACACTTTCTATTTAGTTACAATCTCAGTATTCTAACAGCCAATTATATCAATATAGTTTTACACATTATCTCAAACAGATAAATTTGACCCATACTCTGACAGTACTACCACTCCAGGACAAGTTAACCTGGGTATAATGGCAATAAAGTCGAGTCAAAGTCAAGTTGTCGGGGCGGCTTAATGTCGGTATCAGCCAGACAGCGAGGGAGTCAATCCCCTTTTCACTAGTGCTAGACCAATGAGATTATTTTAGTGTCTGAGGTGGAGGGCCACACCTACCATCAGCTCTCACTTTACCGCACAGATCCCTGTGCTAATCATACGCTGAGTTGGCGAGGGCCGGTATCGAACCAGGAACGTTGTGATTCCGAGCCGAACGCTCTACCGACTGAGCTAAGAGACTTATAGCCTCAACACCAGATGCAGTCAAGATGTATAGGGAGCTTCACTTTATTATATGTATATTTACACCCACTCCACACGAATAGGATGTGACACGAGGTCAATTTCTGAAGCGGGGTTTAACAGGTATTTAATTCCTTCCCTAGACTGGTTGCTCAACCAAGCTTAAAGAACCCAGTGTTATCTACTATTTACTTATAGCTGGAGGAGAATATCTGGGTTTCATACCTTTCCCAATGGTATTAGTGCTATGTGAAATGCAAACAGTCCCGTCCAGGATTTGAACCCGTATCGTTGTGTCTGTTTCCTACGACAGTAACCATAACACCACGTTACTTACTGGGCTTATTTAGATTTTCAAATGTTAAAAGCAATTCAAGATTCAGTCTCTATAGTTGTAGGGTAAAACCTCATTTTTGTTGGGAAATCCCCGTGGTGTAGCGGCTAACGTTCAGAACTGCAACATCGTAGTAAGCGAGTTCAAACTCCAGCCGCACTATTACGTTCACTTTTGGACTAGTACCCTTGGGAAAGGTATGAAACCCGTCGTCACCCCCAACTGTGTGTTAGTTAATTATTGGAGATGAACAAAACTTTAAAAATATCCTGATTGACGAGAATTTGTGGAAGACCACAGATATCAATCATCTCGCATCAATATAAAACACCTCAACACCACCACCCCGCTTAATCCGGAAGTTTGACTATACAGTCTCCTTTCAATTATAGGTCGTAACCTTGTGGGGTCTTTGTCAAAGCCATACAAATAATGACCCTTCAACCGAAACATATTTATCCAATATGAGTTACTTTGAAATGTCATATTAGCCCCTTTGATCTATAATGCCTAAAATGGAGAGCTAGTCCGTAGTTCTGGGCTTGATGAGGCTTAAACAGATGTCTATATTTAATTTTCTGGTGGCTGGGAAGTACAAACCATGTGAAATTTAGAAAAGAATGTGTGATGTGTACGGAGAAGCATGTTTTAAAAAAATTTACAAATGGACAAACATGGGTTTGCCACTACAAGCTTGAGTAGAAAAGACAGACCGTGAAATAGAAACACAATGACTTTCCGGTAAAGAAAAATGTTCGTGTACGCGGTCAGTCTTCAGGGACATGAAAGTACCCATTACTATTGATTTCCATGTAAAAGGTGACACTCTAAAGTGATTCCTATTGCGAACACTTTAGGCAAAATGAACCTTATTTATTGAATGATCCTTGTATCTGTATCGTTTTAAACAGGTAAACACTTTCTATGTAGTTGCAATATAAGTGCTAACATATTAATGTAGTTCAAAATCAAAATTTACACACTATCACAAATAGATCGATTTCACAGGTACTCTGACAGGTACGACCACTCCAGACCGGAGTGAACTTGGGCATACGCGTGTGTGTTTGATTAAAAAATAAGGAATAACGGATGAAACAACAAACAACTTCATTCAAAAATATCAATTGAATGAAGTTGTGTGTGTTTTTTATCGTTTATTCCTCAATTCTTAATCACATTCGGTTGGATTTTACCCAATCTGCTTTCCTCATATATATATATATATATATATATATATATATATATATATATATATATGAGGAAGACAGAAAGGTGTTATTTCGTGGTTAAACACACGCGTACACTCACATTCTCGGTCTGTCTCCTATCTCTATCTTTGGCTCTGTCTCTGTCTGTCTCTTTCTCTCTTCACACACACACACACACACACACACACACACACATATATATATATAATATATATATATACGATTGTAACCAAATCCTTGTCCAATACAAAGTAGAATTTATCTCACCAATAAAGACAACATAAAACATTTAAACAAAATATTTATTAAAACATTTTATATCCGACAAAACTTTGTTCCAATCCTATTTTTTATATATATATATATATATATATATATATATATATATATATATATATATAATTGGAACGAAAGTCTTGTCGATATATATATATATATATATATATATATATATAAAAACATTTTGTATCGGACAAGACATTCGTTCCAATTATATATATATATATAGAGAGAGAGAGAGAGAGGCGGGGTCGGAGGGGAGGAGGGAGTGATTGGTGGTTAAATAGTTGCGTATTTATAGCAATTACCAGATGTTGGTGCTGGAAGCCAGTTAAACACTAGAATTTTTACTGATGATTTCCAAAGTAAGTCAGCCTTCCCCCATTCAAAAAAAAAAGAGAAGATTGGCGTCACACTATCTTCATACAACTATTTCCCACCAATTGATCATTCATCAGACGAACGCTGGCTTGCTAAATATCTTTAAACCCAAACACAGACACGCATAAGCGCCGTCCGGGTACAAGAGACAGACCCCCTCGCAACACATCGAAGAGCGAGCTAACAGGTTCAAACAGTCCAATACACAAACACAGGTCCTGTTCTGTCGTCTGAACTCAATCCGGTCCGGCGTTTTGTCCCGTACAAATAATCAAGTCAATTCGATGTGATGGATTTTGGCTTACAAGTGAATACAATATGGCCGTCAGAAAGCGACGACCCACGAAAATAAACAGTTATTGATAGTTTGAGGAGAAAACCCGACTCCATTATTCGCTGCAGGAGGCAATCTCTGTCTTGTTTATTCCATATGGTTCCAAGAGAAAATCGTTGATAATTTTCTTTTCTTTTTTTTCTTCTTTCTTCCTTTTTTTTTCTTTTGAAGAGACAGAGAGAGCCTCAAGCTTACAGGACTTGTTGTTTAATGTGCCTGCCATACGTCTGGCGTTTTTTCTCCTTTTTTTTAGAGGCAGGGAAGAGTTCCAATACCTGGAAATAAAGATTAGCAGGTTTCATTGAGAAAACATCCCCTAGCCATTGGAAGCTGCGACCAGTGGACGAGAGACAAACAAAAAAAAGAGAGAAGAATTTGAGGAAATTAGAGAAGGAATTTGATGGATAATGAAGAAGATAAAATGAAAATAAAAGATACAGTGGGAAAAGGGAGGAAAGAAAGAGAAACTGTGAT
The DNA here is from genome assembly GCA_023376005.1 of Doryteuthis pealeii. Lineage (NCBI taxonomy): Eukaryota > Metazoa > Mollusca > Cephalopoda > Myopsida > Loliginidae > Doryteuthis > Doryteuthis pealeii. The sequence goes on along the minus strand of CM042149.1, from coordinate 34,906,225 downwards.
TAAGGAACAAGGAAAGGGTAAGAAAGAAAGAAAAAAGAAAGGAAGAAAGGAAGAAAGAAAGAAAGAAAGAAGAAAGAGAAAAAGAAAGTTAAGGGGGGAAAGGTGGAAGGAAAAAAGGAAGAATGGAAGATAAAACATAAAGATAAAAAATAAGGTAGGAAAATGGATAGCAAAAATGAGAAAACCAGAAAAGATAAAATAAAGAAAAAACAGAGAAGAAAAAATTTAAAAAATGGTTTAGAAAAAAAGAGAATATAATGAAAGGTAAAGAGAGTAGGGAGAAAGACGAAAAAGAAAGAGAGAAAAACAAAATGAGAGAAGAATATAAGGAAATTAGAGAAGGAATTTGATAGAAAATAAAGAAGATAAAAAAATAAATACAATGGAAAATGGGAGGAAAAAAAGAGAAACGGTGATAAAGGAACAAGGAAAGAGAAAGAAAGGATAAGAGGAATGAAGTAGAGAACGAAGGAACAAAGGAAGAGAAAAATATAAAAAGAGAAAACTGAGGCAGGAAAAGAGATAACGAAAAAAAAGAAAACCAAGAGGATGAAAATAAAGAGAAAGGTATAGAAAAACGAGGAAAGATAATATAATAAAAGGTAATTGGTAGGAAGAAAGACGAAAAAGAAAGAGATAAGAATTTGGGGAAATTAGAGAAGGAATTTAATGGATTATGAAGAACATAAAATAGAAAAAAATACATTGGAACATGGAAGGAAAGAAAGAGAAACTGCGATACATAAGGTAAGAAAAAGAAAGAATGAATGAGGGAATGAAGAAAGGAAGGAAAATTCCAAAGATTTTTTAAAGAAACATAAAGAGAGAAAAATGAGGGAGAAAAAGGGATAAAGAAAAAAAATAAGAATAGAAAATACAGAAAGGATGAAATAAAGAGAGAGGTATAGAAAAACGGGAAAAGAAGAGAATATAATGAACGGTTCAGTGAGTAGAGAGAAATATGAAAAAAGAATGAGGGGAGAAAGAGAGAGTCCCAAAAGGATTTAACCAAAAGAGAGAAAGAGAAGTCGATGGAAAATCACACACACACACACACACACACACACATATATATATATATATATATATATATATATATATATAGAGAGAAGAGAGAGAGAGAATAGAGTGAGACAGGATCACAAAAAGTGGTAAAAAGAGGACACAAAGAGAGAATGTGTTGATATATATATATATATATATATATATATATAGAGAGAGAGAGAGAGAGAGAGAGAGAGAGAGAGAGAAAGAAAGGAGGTGATACAGTCAGCGTATTCTAAGCCCCGCCGTCAGAGTGAGAGAAAAAAATAAATCAAAATAAAACGGCTGAAAAAAAGATCGAAAACTGAAAGAAAAAAGTGAAAAAATACTTAAATTAAAAAAAATATTTAGGATCTTAAAAAGATAGAAACACGTAAAAAAGAAGAAAAGAGACTATTAGAATATTCAGTTTAGAAGAAGAAAGAAGAGAAAGAAAAATATTGAAAGATACTTAAGAAACTTTCCTGTTTTACCAAAACAGATTTCTTTTATTGTCCATCATTTTGAATATCAGCGGAAGTTGGACTAACTCAATCATTCACTGTTAGGATGTGAGAAACTTCCGGTCTGCGATTGTTCGTGATAGCTTTTAGGTTTGAAGAGCGTGTTTGTCTAAATGAATGAAGCCACGATATACTAGCCTTGAATTTACGAGAAACGCTCCGAAACTAGGCATTTACTAACCCTTTCGCCACGGGTAGGCTGTGATAAAAGGTCGCAAGTATGGGACATTCAGCGAGGATCTAACTCGATATCCAGCTATTTTACGGCACATCAAACCATTGGGTTATATTATTCTTTCTTGATTGGTACTCAATTTTATAAACACATTTTTTGAAAGTCATTTTTCTATTCAACCCATAGATGGGACCCTAACAGGTACTACCACTCCATATTCAGTTTTCCCTCAAAGTTTTAGTCCGAAAGTGAAGGTATTAGCATGACTGGAGTTCTAACTCGCTTAATCTGATGTCACAATCCAGCTCGTTAGCCACTACGCCACAAGGACTCCCTTAGTAGTAATGGATCTACAAGACTAGCTTGCTAACCATTATGCCACGATGAGAAGCCTTTTGATTTACGTATCCGTTTGCCATAGCTAGGATGTGACACAGGTTCAAGTATGGGACATCCAGGGAGAACCAAACTCGCTATTGCAGTAGTAATAGATCTACGATACTAGCTCGCTAACCATTACACTACGATAGGACATCCGAGGCATTTACCCAGTCAGTTCACCACGGGTAGGATGTGACACAAAGTAGCAAGTATGGAGTATCCACCAAGGATCGAACTCGCTAGTAATTGTAGTAATAAACAGTAGTAATAAATATCTTAGACAAGCTTGGTAATTATTACACCACGATGGAACGCTATTTTTATTTACCCAGTCCGTTTGCTACGGGTAAAATGTGACACAATGTCGTAAGTATGGGGCATCCAGCAACATCCAGAAGTATTGGATTTGCGAGACTAGCGTGCTAACCATAATACCACATTGGGATACCTCCTGTAATATCAAGAATATATTTTACTTAAAACGGTTTATAGTTATTTTTACACTAGATTTTTACACTTGATGTTATTTACTAAGCTTATTAATTAAATTAAATTAACACGATCAGAAAATTCGGCAAACACAGTGTATACCACGATCTCTGCCATTTGCGACCGAACTAGCGACCACAAAATGTAGAGCCGAAATGCTACACATGGTGTTTGCCAACTTTTCTGGTCGTGGTAATTCAATTTAATCTATATATCAATAGGCGGGTTCCTAAATCTTCCGTCCGTTATCATCCTGCAACACCCTCTGGTTAATAATGAAATCGTCCAAATCGTCCGAGATGCAATGGAAAAATGTAAATACGGATTATCTAGTGTCGCTTAGTTGCAGATTTCTTATTTGTCCCATTCTATTTCTCCAAATTTTAAAAATGAAACATTCCAAATGGTCTTGCATCGCTTAAATACCCAACGGAAAATTAAAATGAATTTAAAAAAAAAAGAAGTTACATCTTTGTTTTATTTGTAATATTGAAATTGTGAATTACGGAAGATATTTTGTTAATTTTGATCTTATGCCGCCTAGGTCTCCTGCCCTAATTTATGCTATGTTTTAGCGAGCCAGCGTCAGGCGAATTTCCAGCTCAACTTTTTTTCAAGTCATGTTTTTGTTACTTTTATTTTTGTATTATTTATTGCAAAGACAACAGTAGGATTTATATGTAATGAAATTGTAAATCATTTCTGGCTTATTTAGCTCCTCTTGATTTTTGTTTCGTTTCATGGAAATCCTACAGGTCCCGCTATTTAATATATAATTCCTGTCTATCTACAAATTTATTAAGTTTATCTAAGTTTGGCACAAGACCAGAAGTATAGAGTGTCCAGTGAGAATCCAACACAATAACAATGGTCCTCCAGCTTAGCTTATTAACCATTTCACCACGTGGACTCCCATGAGCTTGAACACTTGCTTCAAGATAAAGCGTTGGGTCTGTCTTTTTGGTGCGTTGGGTCTGGTATGTTTCAAGATAAAGCCTGAGACCGTCTTGTAGTGGTGTGTGGCGACGATGGCATTTAGCCAACGATGAATCTAATTAACACTGATAGAAAACAGATAAGGCAACCGTATATATTTAGGCGGAAGATAATCCCAAACAGAAGCAGACGACGGGTGTGTGTGTGGGGGGGGGGGCTTCTTAGAGTAAGTATTATTCCACGCATGTGTAAATCGACATCGTAGTGATTGCGCATGGGCCGATGGAGGCAGTGTGATGATCCGGGCAATATTCTGCTTGGAAACACTGGATCATTCATGTAGAAGATACCTTGTCGTGTACCGCGTATCTTCAGCATCAGTGAATCCCGTGGCGATAGTCTTCTATGATGGCGTCTTTCACTAGGACAATGCGCTCTGTGTCATTGTACGAATTCTTGGTTGGTTGGTTAGTTGGATTTTATGGCATGTCAACCGTTGTTGGGTTATTTTATACCGAAGACATTGCTTTATTCATACTTGATTGGTATTGATTTTTTAAGTAAATTTTTAAAACTCAATTTAACTCATATATGGGAGAATAACAGGTCCCATATATGAGTTAAATATGGACCAGAGTAGTCCTGGGAGTAATAGCGATAAAAGTGTACTCCACACTCTCAGACCTCCAGAATTGGAACTTCACCACTAGATGTACTTTGACGTTATACCCAGGACACTTAGACGACTGCCTAGCAAATGTATATGATAAAAAAGCGTTGGGCATATATACAAGTTTACAGTTTAGAATAACTATTTCTATTCAGTAATAATCATTTGTTTCCTCCCAGTTATATGGTATAAAGTATTCCTGTCTAATATGAATAATTTTCAATTAAATCTATTAGACCAATTGATGGAAATCTAACAATACTAACACCCCGGGCCAGAGTAGACTTGAGAATAATGGCAATGAAGGTACACTTCGCACTCTCCAGAGCTCCAAAACTTGAGCCTCACCACTAGATGCAGGTTGGTATCATACCTAGGATAGGCATTTTTGGGTTGGATTGAAGTGAGGTGTCATATCCTCTGCAGGATATTCAGTCGGCGTATTATATATATTTACCACCCCACACACACGAGCAGGATGCGACATAAGGTCAATTTTTAAACGGAGTTTACTGAGTTTTAACTGTTTTCCTTCTCTTAGACTGGTTGTAATACCAAGGTGCAAAATTCCTGTGTACCCAACTATTTACTCATAGCTGGAGGGAGAATCGTTGGATTCATAGCTTTTCCAAGTGTATTAGCGCTGTGGGAAATGTAGTCAGCCTTGTCTAGAATTTGAACTCATATTGCCATGTCCATACGCAGTTGGCATATTATAAGCCCTCTGAAGAAAACTTCAGTAGATTTCTCTGATCAAAACTTCTTTGGAAATTAAGAACAAAATTAATTTCTTTTTAAATTTCATTTTTAAAAAAATGATCCAATTCTTATTTTATTTTCTAAGAACGAATCATTAAATAAGTTTCATAAAGCGTAAAAATGTGTTCTCCAAATTTTTCTTTGAGAGAAAAAACTTTGGGAGGGCGGACGATTTTTTTCTCTCCCAAAGATGAATACATAATTCTGAGGTATCATAAAGCGTAAAAAATTGTCTATAAAAATTGTTTTTTTTTTTTTTTTTTTTTTTAATTTAATTTTATTTTTATTTTCCAAAAATCGTAATTCCGAGATTTCGCTAAGCGTAATTATTTATCCGGTAAATTTGAGATAAAGATAGGATGTAACATAAGGTCGAACATATAGGGCATCCAGCCAGCATGGATTGGTTTCGTTATTCACTAGTAATGGATATGTGAGACTAGCTTTCTAACCATTACAACTCCATAGAGCACCTACTTTGGTCTAGAGGTAGGTATTAATCCTACCGATTCACTACGGGTAGGGAGTGACACAATTCAGTGGTAATGAATCTGGGAGACTAGTTTACTAACCATTACACCACGATGGGACACCCAAAGTAAAGTGAGGTATATCTATAGATATTTACCCAACCCGTTCGCCACGGTTAACGTGTAATACAAGTTCGTTAGTATGGGGCATCCAGTGAGGATCAATCTCGGTATACAGTAATAATAGATGTGCTACACTAGCTTGCTAACCATTACATAATGATAGGATGCTCCCAATAAAAGTGAGGTATACCTGTAGGTATTTACCCAACCATATTGCCTCGGTAAAGATGGGATAAATGGTCTCAAGTACGCTGCATCCAGTGAGGATGTGGAGGCGCGTTGTAGGAAATGGACACGGCGAGACGAGTTCAAATCCTGAACACGGCTGTTTGCATTTGCCATAGAGCTAGTACCCTTTGAGAAGGTACGAATCCGACCAAGCAGCAGACTGTGCTCTGTAACCTTGGTATAGCAGCTGGTCTAGGAAAAGGAAAACTCTGAATTCAAACTAATAGGGCTTTATTCTCATAAGTCAAAACTACTTTGAAATTTGCTCCTCTCCCTCCCCGAAAGAAAAAAAAACTGGCTATTATGTTGTAATAGATTTGCGAGACTAGCTTGCTAGCCATTACACCACGATAGGACGCCCTCGGTAAAAGTGAGGTATACTTGGAGGTATTTACCCAACCACTTCGCCACAAGTAGTATGTGACACAAGGTCACACGTATGGGGAATCCAGCGAGGATCAAACTCCATATTCAGTAATAATGGATCTGCGAGACTAATTTACTACCTATTACACTACGATGGACGCCCCCAGTAAAAGAGAGGTATACCTGTATATATTTCAGGTTTTATCCTATGTTTATTTTGCAATCTGAGAGAATTTTTTTATTGTGAAAAAATAATTTGTGGAAAAAATCCCAAGTACTGAGTACCACCAAATTCTCATTAACTGGCCTGAATTTGTCCATTCCCCAAAATCACAGATGAGAAACTAATAAGATCTTGTTCAAATTGAACGGGCGGTGGCGATGAGGGGTATTTTCAGGACGAAATGAGAAAAACACATGTCCGTTCGGAATAGTGCGACAGACCAGTCATTTTTGTGACGCACGTTAGTTTCAAGCTATAGAAAAAAAATTAAACGTTCTAAAAAAGAAATGAAAAAACATTTGTGAATACAAACAAACCAATAAAAAATAGTAAAGTAGATGGGATTACAAAAACAAAAGAAATCTTATTATAATGGAGATTGTGTGTTTTTCTGTCTGTAACCGAAACTATATTACTAATCAAGTTAAATTTGCTTGTTATTTACATCACATTCCCATGATTTGATTTTATTTAAACCTCAATTATCAATAAAATTGTTTAACGTTATAAATACACTTGACCATATCTACATACTAATAATATGCAATTGTATTTATATATGCAACAAAATAGCGGTTTACAGTGTGAAACGGGATAGCCTAAAGTCGGTATCAGCCAATCAGCGATGGAGTATATCCCCTTTTCACTAGCGCTAGACCAAGGTGATTGTTTTGGCATCTGGGCTGGAGCGCCACATCTACCACCAGTTCCTTATTTTACGGCACAGTTTCCTGTGCTACCCATACGCTGAGTTGGCGAGGGTCGGTATCGAACTAGGAGCCTCGTGGTTTCTAGCCGAACGCTCTACTGACTGAGCTAACTCGGCCCTTCAGTTGGTTGATAGGCTGTTTAATTAGTTAATTGGATCATTGTCTGATTGATTAGTAATTTCATTTGTTTGTTGTGAGGCTGTATTGTTGGTTAATTGGTTGGTTGGCTATTTAGTTAATTGGTTGAATCGTTGGTTGGTTTATTTTTTGGTCTCGTTGGTTTGGTTAGGGTTAAGGGTTGAGTAATTGCTTAAATCGTTGATTGGTTGGCTGTAACCGAAACTATATTACGACTCAAGTTACAATTTGCTTGTTATTTACATCACATTCTCCATGATCTTATTTTATTTAAACCTCAATTATAAATAAAATTGTTTAACGTTATATATGCACTTGACCATATCTACATACTAATAACATGCACTTATATTTATATATACAACAGAATAGTGGTTTACAATGTGAACGGGAAGGCTAATTTGATTAAAATTTGATTTTAAAATTGATTAAAATTTTGATATTAAAATTGATTAAAATTTGATATTAAAATTGATTAAAATTTGATTTTAAAATTGATTAAAATTTGATTTTAATAAATACAGTGTGAACGGGAAGGCTGATTTGCATATCAAAAAATTTGATTTTAGTAGATATGTGCTTAGTATTATTGATTTCTAATTTTTTGGTTTTATCTTAATGAATATAAGCAAAAATCTCGGGGATAAATCTTTTGGTTGATATTTTGGTCTCGTTGGTTTGATTAGGGTTAAGAGTTGAGTAATTACTTAAATTGTTGATTGGTTGGCTATTTGATCTAATGAAGGAAAACGGTTTCACACTAAAAAAAAAAAGCCAAGAACCAGACGATATTCCACAGAAACTATTACAGAGGTGGACTACGCAGATTATCTAGCACTTCTCGCATATACACCTGCACAAGCCGAATCACTGCTGCATATCCTGAAAAAGGCAACGAAAGGCATTGACCTCTATGTGAAATCGAATAAAACGGAGTGTTTTAAACAAGGTGTAGACAAGCATATAAAATAGACCAGTTCACATACTTAGGTAGCAATATCTCATCGACAGAAAGAGGTGTCAATATACGCATAGGAAAGGCATCGACTGCCATTTACAGATCGTATGGAAAATCTAAATATGAACTTCACAATGAAGCTGCGTGCTGTCTTGAGCAAATCCTAGAAGCAGCAACCCACAAAATGTAGCTGTATGGCCACTTACATCCTATCACACAAACTATACGTGGGCATGCCAGTATGGGCCGACCATCAAAACCTAAATTAATCATTTCTCTATGGACACTGGATGCTGTGCAGATGTCACGGGTGATGACCAATAGGGACGGCTTGAGAGAGAGATTCAGGGGAACCCGTGCTGTCAGCATGACCTGAGGATGATATATTGTTATAAGCATATCTAATACTACTAACATGACCCTAACACGACCCTGGCTAAAAATGTCCCAATAATTGTCGGTTAGAATTAACAAAAAAGGCAAAAGAAGCGTTATAGGCCTTTATCTGTCTGCCTCCATTTAAAGACTCCAACTGGATGGCTGAATAGGTCTTATCGTGATTATAGTATTGAATTTCCTGAATATGAATAATTAGTCACTATTTGTTAGTTATGATATGTTCCCCTTACACACACAGAATACGCACCCCTGATCATTTTATTTTGAAATGAGCTGGCCTAAGCCTAAATCTTATTATAATGGAGATTCGGCGTCTGTCTGTAACCGGGACTTCGTCAATACCTTCAGGAATTATGTACGTTTAACCCATAGTATTTAACTTATTGTCAAAAACATGAATCAGTACATAAAATAAATCTTATTTATTAACAGTGTTTATGAAAATATGAGCTAGGTTTGCCTCAAAGCACCCCATGTTATTGGTGGGTTTGAAATCATGTAATGTGTCTTATATATCCCTAAGAAATAAAGGTTTATATGATATATGGTGTGGTTAAATTAAATACAGTTTTTAACAAAACCGGGTTTAATAAATAATTAGTTGATGTATATTAAAATCAATCCTATGAATTATATCATATTGAAACCAATAAAAATATCATTTAAATAAGTGTAATCTTTTTATATGCGTTCTTATTCAATTTCATTAGTCTTTCTAATTTGATATATTTCATTACATTAGAATTTAAATTCTTAAACCCGGGGGCGCATATTATTGCTAGTATCATTAAAAATAGTGGATCTTTCAACGCCAAGCCCTATGTTTTAACCATTGAACTACAATCATCAGTGTTTATCTAGTTTTAAGTATTGGCTTCACAGCATGTCTCGGTCTGGAATATGAAGTTCGATCCGCAGTTCATTAAAGAAGTAAAAATAAAACAAAAAGAAAGAAGGCTATCAGGGGTAGAGTTGAAGCTTGAGCGGACAAATCCGACCCAATTCTTGCTCCCAGGGGTGATGATGGCATCACTACCACGGATGGTAAAATGCTTATTTGGGAAGGCCTGTATATTTACCCCCAAGACGCGACGTTGCTTTTCTTTTCTGTTGTTTGAAAGTATTGGACTTGACACTTGTTTGCACAGGGAGAGTGATGTCGTTAAATTCCGAGTGGGGTGGAACCTCTGCTAAAGACGTTAGGTCCCCCATTGGTTGAGATAATGATTATCTCAGAAAACTAACCAGGTCCCTTTCTGCGAGTTTCATCATTATCACCCTTACCCTTATCATATGGCTACCTGCCATAGACACTTATTCCTTTATTTTTATTTTATTTTATTTTTAAATTTCGATGATGATATCTCGTTTATATATAAATACTAGTTTTACTATCGTACTTTGATTGCTTTTTATCTATGTCTTCATCTTTGGTGTCTTTATTACGACGTTTTAGCTGGCTGTAAGTTTTGTCCTTCTTCAGGTGTTACATTCTGCACCTTTTTCGGAATATAGAACCGTTCTTTTATCTCTAGTATACAATTCTTTGTATATATATATATATATATAATATATATATATATATATATATATAATATATGTGTGTGTGTGTGTGTGTGTGTGTGTGTGTGTGTGTGCAGAAAACGGCAGATTCGGAAAAATCCGACAAAATGGCAGGTAAACTTTGGATAAAGTGAATAACAAACACAAACAATTACCTTCAATTAATAATTTGCCAACAGAGGCGAAATATTAATACTATGTTTGTTATTCTATTTGTCCAAACATATATATATATATATATATATATATATATATATATATATATATATATGTGTGTGTGTGTGTGTGTGTGTGTGTGTGTGTGTGTGTGTGTCATGTGCATGTGACATGTATGAAAAGAACAGTTTATCTCATCCATAAAGTTTTCTGTTCGATATCACCGGAAGTTTACCGAATACGATAACCTCTTAAGGAAGGCCAAAGAATATAACGGTCGAAACGTCGTCAGAAAGACAACAAAATCTTCGAATCTGACAAGTAAATAAGCTTACAGTAAAGTCGCGTTGAACGTTCCGGTTCTCACTAGATTCCCAAAGTTAAGCAGTCATGTGCCTCTTCAAAACTTAAATGGGTGACCATTTTAGCAACAGCAGTTACTATAAGTAAGCTGATATCAAAATGACTCGGGTTGGCATTAACTGACCCTAATAGAGTTGATATGCCGTACAACTACTTGAAAATAAAATCAATGCGTAACATAAGCCGATAATAAAAATGTCCCATGAATGTTTTAAACTAATTTTGTATCACCCTGTCGGCAGGAACAGAAGAATATATACGAACTGCACCTCTGCAGAAGGGTTAAATCCGCGAATTGGCCACCGAGATGCTTAAGGACAGAATCCTGGTGGCTGGGCAGTCCATGACTTGCCACACACAATTTTTACCCTTACTTAGGCTAGACTGGCGACCGGAGAGGCCCTCTCCGGTCAATCCGCTAGCCCTAGAACCTATAGGATTGTCCCGATTCTATTGCCCATTTGGAAATTCCTCAATCCTCTTTATAATATATGTGCTAGAAGGCAGTGTCTGAGAGTTAAACAGCATTTACTGATGAAGTTCCAGTTTTGGAGCTCTGGGGAGTGTGGAGTACCCCTTCATTTTCATTATCCCCAAGTCTACTCTGACCCGGAGTGATAGTACCTGTTAGGGTTCCATCAATGGGTTAAATAGAAAAAATGAGTTTCAAAAATGTTTTAAAATATTTTAATACCTATTAAGCATGAATTGAACAAAACGTCTTCGGTATAATATAACCCAAGAAGTATTGACATGCCGTAAAATCCAACAAATGTAGCTCAAATTCAAAAATCGTGGAAAAACACAGTCGTAGAAAAACACAGGAAAAATGATAGACAGATTTTGAGTTGCGTTTGATCTCTTCCGGTAGCGCGAGTTTAAGGAAGAGCAGATTTTAGTTGGGCGTTGAAGAGGACGGTCGCACTTGCAATCTGTCCGTTGAAACTAAGTTCTCGCATGCGTGTTTGTCGATCTGGATCTTATAAAATGATAAAAAGCTCTAATCTAAGCAAAGTGCTGGGTTCGTTTATAAAAAATTCCGCAAGGACACAAAACGATCGAAAAATAATTGAATTGCAATTACAATGGAACATTGTCATCATCATGTCGCGCTGAGTGCATGGATTCCCATCACACATACACACACACAGACATACTCCCGCTCCCCCTCTCTCTATCTCTATCTCTCTATCTCTCTCTCTCTCTCTATCTATCTATCTATCTCTGTGTCTGTCTGTCTGTCTGTCTGTCTGTCTGTCTGTCTCTCTCTCTCTCTCTCGCAACTCGTCCTTCTCGGTCATCACTCCTGGTAAGTCCTGCTCACTACATCACAGAACTGATCAATGTAAGTCCTTTCTAGTCGGCCCACTCTGGTGTATCCATGCTTAGGTAGATAGATAGATAACAGACATAGATATATATATATATATATATATATATATATATATATATAAGATAGGTTAGATATATATATATATATATATATATATATATATATATATATATATATATATAGAGAGAGAGAGAGAGAGAGAGATAGGGAGTGAGAAATAGATATACATATAGATAGATATGAACAGGGCGAGATAGATAGATTGATAGATAGATGGATAGATAGATAGATATGAACCAACTGTAATTGATAATTGCAGCAAATGATTTTGGTTAGTTGGTTGGTTGTTTGGTTCTATTTTACGGCATGTCAACATTTGTTGGGTTATTTTATGCCGAAGACATTTTGTTTTATTCATTCTTGCTGGGTACTCAATTAAGAAAAAAAAAACTCAATTTAAAAAAACATTTTTTTAAACTCATTTTTTCTATTAAATATATAGATATGACCCTAACAGGTACAACCACGTTGGGTCAGAATGAACCTGAGAGTAATGGGGATGAAGGAATACTCCATATACCCAAGAGTTCAAGAATTTGATCTTCACCATCAGATAGAGTTTAGCGTCGTACCCAGGACAAGACCTTAGCCACCGTCTTCTAGCCCATATATGATAAAACGGGATGGAGCGGTTGCCAAATTATATTGTTATATGGCATTTACCGTGCATTCCACGTATGCAGTTGTGGCGCAAGGTCATGGGATGGTAGGTGCAAAAAATGCGTTGATCCAATCGACATTCTGCCTTGATTGTTGCGCCTCAGGCACTGGGAAATATACCCAGCCCTTTTAAATCAAGGAGGCAGGTGTTGCCTGGGGGATAGCCCCCGGAGATCAATGCCGTTTATCAAACACTAATAGTCCAGTGGCTAAAGCCACCGGACCCCGAACCCGAAATAGTCTTAGTGAATCCTGACTCTATAAAAAAAATAATGAAACCCTTTCTTAAACCCGGTTGACATTTTACAAAGATATTTTATATTTTCATTCTCTCTATCGCCGCCCCTCCCCCTGTTGTGATCGAAACCACTTCGATGGAGACAAAAAGATGCGTTTTCGGCCATTTTCTGGAGTCTGTAAAGCCTCGTCCTTTTTGTTTTTTGTTCAAAATCCGGCGCCTGCGCGTATTCGTCGTTGTGATAAACGGGCGACGCGTGGACGCAGACAGCCACTGACAGGAAGACGACAATCGGTCAGTAAGTGTTGTTTGGAAGCCGACCCGACTGATAAGTCTCGACAGAAGAAGACTCGAAGAATGTTGTTTGTGGGTGGGGGCAATCCGGTTTTGTCCGGCGGCGCCTCTGTCAGACCCACACGCGTATCAACGGATACGATTTATTTTAGCTTTGTCAAAGTTCAAAGATCCGGAGGCCTGAAACAGGGTCTTCCTTCATTCAGAGTCTTTCACATTCTTTTGTTTTGTCTCCAGGAATGACTCTGGCTTGGGTGGGGGGATTGGTGGCTCCTCCTAACGATTGATAATGTTAGATGTAGAAAAAAATGTACACCTCCCCCAACAAAAAAGATAAATGAATTGATGGCTAAATAAGGAAGTAAACTATATCCGCTTCTTCTTCTTCTTCTTCTTCTTCTTCTTCTTCTTCGTTTTTTGATAAAACTATTGGAAAGAAAAAGAAAAGAAAGAAAAAAGAAAATGAGTAAAGTAAAAGTGATATAGAGGAAAGAAAGAGGTTTTATTTGGTTTGGTTCGTTGGATTTTACGGCACGTCAACCCGTGTTGGTTTTTTTTAAATTTCGAAGCCATTTTGTTCTATTCATGTTTGATGGGTATTCAAAATTAGTTTTAAAACTCAATTTTTAACACATTCTTTTAAAACTATTTTTTCTATTACACCCATTGATGAGACCCTAACAGTTACTATCATTCCGGGTCAGAGAAGACACGTGAATAATGCCAATTAAGGGGTACTCCACATTTCTCAGACCTCCAAAATTGGAAATTCACCATTAGATGCAGTTTAACGTCATACCCAGGACACTAACACCGTCAGCCTCCACCTTCTAGTACATATATGATACAAAAGGGGTTGCCATTAGAGTAACAGGGTCGGAACAATCATATAGGTGCTAGGGTTTGAAGCGACCGTCTGATTGATGAAGGGGTCTAGTCTACCTAAGAAAGGGACAAAGTGGAGTTTTTACATGTCATAAACTGCTCATCCACCAGGCTGTATCACGGGTCACCATCAACAAACAAAGAGGAGAGAGAGAGAGAGAGAGAGAGAGAGAGAGAGAGAGAAAGAGAGAGAGAGGAGGGAGAGAGATTGAAGAGGGTAGAAGAAAGAAAAATACAATGAATAAGTAAAAAAAGAAAAAAACGATAAATTTAAGCATGGAGGAAGGAATAATGAAGAAAGAAAGAGAGAAAGAAAGAAGAAAGGAAGGAGGGAGGATGGAAAAAGAAAGAAAAATCAAAGTGACAGAGTAAATAATAAAAACGAGAAAGAAAGAATGGTTTTAAAAAGATGTAACTGAAATGGAGAAAGAAAGTAAAGATCAGAGAAAGGAAATAAGTTTAAAAATCCAGCAAAAACGATAAAAACCAGAAAGAAAGAAAAAGAAAGAAAATATAAAAGAGGAAGAATGAAGGACAAAATTCAAAGAAAGAATAAAAACGAAAGAAACATAAAAAGAAAAGGAAATAAGAAAGAAAGAAGAAAAGAAAAGATTAAAGAAAAGTAGGAGAAACAAGATTTTTAAAAAAAGCAAAGAAAAATAGAAAGAAGGAAGAAAGGAAGTCAGAGAAAGAAAAAATATAAAAAAAAGCAGAAGAAAGGAAAAAATAAGAGAAAGACAAAACGAAGAAAAAGGAAAGATACAAGATAAAAGAAAAAAAGAAAAAAATTGAAATTATAAAAAGAAAATGAAAATCTTCAGTTTGACGATTAAAACCAAATAAACTATAGAATTTAAATCATGAAATGATTCTTCAAACCTAGGTTAAATATAAGGGTGAGTCAAAAATTATCCGCACTTTAACCATATCTTTATTATTCTTAACATGTTATGTACTTGTGTGCTTATATAGTCGGTACTGTTGTAATCACGCGATCGAGTTTTGAGCCTGATCGCGCCATTTTGCTTGCTGAATTTACAATGGCCGCTTCGGAAAGGAGTGTCAGGGACTGAAATCTTGCACAATACGGCGACACTGCTCCACCGCGTAGAAGTGTTTATGAGTAGAAAGAGAAGTTAAAAGTCCCTCGTTAACCTCCACCGCTGATGAGAAGATTCTGCGAGCCCGAGAGATGGTAATGGCGAACCAGTGAGTTATCATCAATGAGGTTTGCTTGTTCTCTACAGATTACTCATAGTTCTACCTATCAAATCATCTACGAAGAGTTCGGCTTCCATAAAACAAGAGTACGGATAATTTTTGAATCCCCCACGTACTTTCTTTTTTTTATTTAATGCAATTTGATTTTCTCCGCACTGTGTCAGTAATTACACACCCCTCGATCGATTTAACCAAGTGACTTAAACAGTTCTATTTGAGCCATAGACGGCAACCTAACAGGTACAACCATTTCGGAACACAGTGGAACTGGGAGTAATTGTATTAATGCGGAATGAAGCGCGTGTAGCCATGCCGATTCCATTTCTCACGACGATAACCGTTACATAAGCGCCTCCATGAAATTAGTTCTATCCTCACTGATTGCTTCCAAAATTTGACCCTATGTTAGAATATAGTAAATGTTATCTACAAACATTACCACTCCCCTAAATTTTAACCATTATTTTTCTAACGCTCTTTCGTCTGATATCGGACAATAACCAGACAAATTAATGTATAGCTGACAGCAAGGTTGAGTAGGAACTCACGCCTTCACTGAAGAGACAGATTTATCTAAAATATTTACAAATAGTCTTAACCTAAATTTACTGTTACACTATACGGTTGTTATACGCACTAACAATTCAATAATAAAATTTAATTTTCTTCAGAGACACCATAACTTTATTATTTCTAGTGAACCATTGTACAATAAAAATAATGTTTTAGATATTATTTATTGCCAAAGTCTATATCTCTGAAACTCTATAACACCAAATAAGAATATTTAGCATCCAAAAAATAACTGTACATTTTGTATTTAATCTCTCTCTTTCATTTTCTTTCCTTTTTTCACCCTCTCGTTCTCTTTCTCAATCTATCTATCTATGTAAATCCGTTCACATATATATATATATATATATATATATATATATATATATATATATATATATATATGGGGTCTGTGGGTCTATGTGTGAAGAAAATAACAGATTCAGAAGAATCCGACAAAATCTGAAAAAATATGTAGGGAAAGTGAATAACAACAGAATTCAATTAATATTTGTCCTGTTAATTCTGAAATTACAGAGACGAAATATTAATAGAATCGACTTTTTGTGTTATTCATTTTCCCTACATATTGCTTAATACACACTTAGACACAGACACACACACACACACACTCATGCTCCCCATCCCCCTAGGGTTGAGCACTCTGGGGGGATTTTCGCTGATGACCGTTAACTAAAAGCGTAAAAACGCAACGCTCTCCTATAAAATGGGATGGAGCATTTTATGACGGCCTTTACATACAAAGCGATGTGTGTATTAAAACAGTTAAAATCCCCTTCGCATTCTGTAGATGAACCGATCGGATTTCAATCCCAGCTGTAGTTAGCTTACACATGTCTAGCCACACTGAAGAGACTTGATAAATCGAAACACGTGTCTGTGGATGACTATGTATATATATATATATATATATATATATATATATATGTATGCCTGTGAGAATATGTACATGTATGTTTACGTGTGTGTATATGATGTCTTTTGGAGAATCTTATATTGTACTATACTTCAAATACAAACCAAACATTTTCCCAATATCCATCACATTTACCCACAAAGAAGCATACATACGTGGACTCTAACAATATCATATATATATATATATATATATAATATATATATATATATATATATATATATTGAAGAAATCTTTCGTTTGTTCTTGAAGCATAGTACAATGTAAGATTCTCCAAGACTCATAAATATACATACACGCAAACATACTTATACATATGCACACAGGCATACACACACATATATATACATACATATACGTAGACGCAGACATACATATACGTGTAAGATTTGAACGTGACTCGCTGAGTCCATTTTCCCATAACGATAACCATTACATGAGGCGCGCTTTCTTCACAACATGAAAATCCATCTAAAAGATACACAGACCCTCACAGTCCAGAAATGCATTTCGTTTATAATTGCGTAAACACAGGTTGTGTTTTCTCAAATGAAATGGACAGCAAAGAGGATGTCGATAGCGGCGTTGATGATGGAATCAAGTGAAGTATTACCCTATACTCGAACCCGCATCTCGTCTTATCAAAAGGAAGCAGGCGTTAATAGCGACGGCCATTTTGTTTATATAAAACAGACACTTCTTTCCGCATCAGGAATATTGGATAGGTGTGCTCCACTGCTTCCTGTGTTTGGGTGGCACTTTGCGTGGATCTTCGTAGCGGCTAATATAAGCAATCGGCAGCTACAATGCAAATGGAAGCTCTTTTTTGTGAAGGAATAAAGATAAATATGGCGTCCGGTGTCAGAAAGCTATAGCAAAAGTGATTGTTCGCTGTTTTTAGAGAGCCTTAGTACAACCACACTTGATGGTAAACCACTGAAATTAGTTGATTGGTTGGTTAATTTGGTTGGTTAGTTAGATTTTAAGGCATTTCAACCCATTGGGTTAGTTTATGCCGAAGATGTTTTGCTTTACTCATTCTTGATGGGTACTCATTTTTTTAAACTCGTTTTTAAACACATTTTTAAAACTCATTTTTTCTTTTTAACCCATAAATGGAACCCTAACAAGTACTACCACTACGGGTCAGATTGAACCTGGGAGTAAAGGTGATGAAGGGGTACTCCACATTCCCAGAACTCCAGTACTGGAACTTCACAATCAGATAGATTTTACCCAGGACAATAAGAGCCTCAGCCACTGCCTTCTACCACGTATATGCTAAAAGGGTTGGAGCTTGCCATAAGGGCAATTGACTTGGGACAGTTCTATAGGTTTTCGAACATGACGTGACCAGTCGATTGATCGGAGGAATATCGATTCACATACTTAGGTATGTGTATATCTTATCTACAGAAATCGATGTCAGTATAACCTCGTTACAGTCAAACTGGATGGTAAGCCTTTAAAATTAATAGAGCAGTTATCATACCTTGGTAGTAATTTCTTATCTACAGAAAACGATGTCAATATAAGCATTGGAAAGGCTTTATTGTAAATATGAAATCACTGATGAGATAAAGTAAATGTTCCATAAGTTAGCGCCGTGTCAGTGCTCCTGTACGGCTGCGCCACTTGGATTTGAATGAAAAATTTAGATGGGGAATACGTAAAAACGTGACGTGCTATCTTGAACGAATCTTGGAAGCAGTACCCCACAATAATCATCTATACGGCCTCGTCCCCTATCACACAAACCATCTGTAAGACGAACAATGTAGGCTGGATACTGATGGATAAGACGAATACATAAGTGACGTTCTCCGGTGGACACCTTCACATGGACACACCAGTTTAGGCAAAATAGCAAAAAAACCGACATAGGGTTCTGGATGCTGCAAAGACCTACAGCGGATTCTGAATGCTGCGTGGAGGACATCCCAGGGGCAACAACTGGTTAGAACGTCTAAAAAGACATGTTCATGGGTATCTGTGTTGGCAGCGCGACTTGCTGTTACAATCATAGTTCTTAAACAATTTCGGTGTCATTCATTTTATCACAAAATTTCATCCCGGGAAAAAATTTTAGATTGATGTTGGCTTCTATTTTCTACATTTTCTACCAAGGATTTCAAGGAATACAACAGACTTTCTACAACTGAGACTTAACCCTTTTCTACCATTGGATTTACCAATAAGAGACGTAAAAGCCCAAAATGGTGACTAGAATCGTAACAGTAGATATTTCTCCCGATGTATATGAACTGGTTAGCAAATTCCAGAGGCTTGCCATTTAATTAGGAGAGGCTACTATCTTGATTAAACCCCCCCTCCACACACACACACACACATATATATATATATATATATATATATATATATATATATATATATATATAAGGAGACTCCTTTCTAAATGGGTGTTCGTTCTTTATTCCGGTTTATCCTATCGGTCTTTTGTTGGTATGTTTTGGGATTTTCAAATTCTTATTATCAGAAAACAAGATCAAGATGTCAAATTGTGCTGACACGTTCCTCTTTGTTAGAAACTAGTCAAGCCCGAAGAGCCGTGAAATAATTTGAGACCGAGACTACATCATTTCGGAAACTCAAATAACTCGACATCTGAACTCGGGCCATATTTTTGTCAACCTATTTAACAGAAATATAAAACAGAGATATCAAGTATAATTAAAACGCTGATTAAGCAACAATAAACAAAAGGAAAAAATAAACAAAAAAAACGCCCCCCCCCAAAAAAAAAAAAACAGAAATAGAAAGAGAAGAGGAAGAAACGGGATAAAAAGGAAAATAAAGGAAGGGAAAGGAAAATAGAGTTAGAAGGGAAACACTACAGAGAGGAAAAGAGAGAAAGATGGAGAGGTAAGGAGAAATATAGATACACACAAACACACACACACACACACACACACACACACACACATATATATATTATATATATATATATATATATAGAGAGAGAGAGAGAGAGAGAGAGATGGATAAAGAAAGAGATCCTAGATAGGCTCATATGATAGATAGGGAGAAATAGGGAAATGGGGAAAGGTGAACAGACTTAGATGTGAAGTGACCGTGATGGATATATATATATATATATATATATATATATATATATATATATATATATATATACATGTGTGTATGTGTGTGTGTGTGTGTGTGAAGGAAAGTTCTTAATTCATATCTGTTAAAATCTGCTTTAAAAAATGGACCTTATGTCACATCCTGCTCGTGTGGAAGGGCTGGTAAATAAACACCCTTGGGAAATGTATGAACCCTAGCACCCCCAAGCTATGTGCTAAATAGCCCTTTTGACAACCCTGAACTCTTTGTATTATACATGTGCTAGATGGCAATGGCTTCGTGCCTAGGGTATGACGTTAAACTGCATCCAATGGTGAAGTTCCAATCCTGGAGTTTGGGGGAGTGTGGAGTTTCCCTTTATCACCATTACTCCCTGGTTCACTCTGACCTGAATGTATAGTACCTGTTAGAGTTCAATCTATGGGTTAAATAGAAAAAATGAGTTTAAAAAATGTTTTTAAAAATTGATTTTAAAAAAGAAAAATTGAATACCTCTCAAGCATGAATAGATCGTAACGTCTTCAGTATAAGAGTTGACAACAAGGGTTGACATGCCGTAAAATCCATCAAACTAAATCATACTGTGTAGCAGTAATTTTGAATACGGCAGATCATTCTGCAAACTCTCTAGTACTTTAAAGCAACCAATGGCGGCTGTACTCTACATAAGACCTGATTAAAATGAATAAGGAGACAATGGAGAAAGATAGGATCAAAATTTAACCTTTGACATTAAAACTATTTACCAATTACAAAACATCTGTTGTGAGAATATTATTCTATCTCAAATGACTTGTTTCTTGAAGAGAAAACATAAACAAAACACGGCTACTCTTTCATTAACAGTAGCATTAATTATTGACTCCTTGCCTTCCTTCCAAATAAACAATGGGGCTGATGGCTGTGATACTACACTGCATCTGGTGGTGAGGTTCCATATCTGAGAGCTCTGGGGAATGTAGTGTCCCCCTTGGTTGCCATAATACTCAGGTCCCTTCTTATTTATCTATCTATCTATCTATCTATCTCTCCCAGTCTGTTCCTATCTATCTATCTATCTATCTATCTATCTTTGTTTGTCTCTATCTATGTCAGTCTATTCATATCTATCTATCTATCTATCCACCAAGCTATCTATCTATCTTAATTTGTTCATATCTACCCCATAGATGGAACCCTATCTTAGTTTGTCTCTACTTATCACAATGTAATTATATCTATCTATCTATCTATCTATCTATCTATCTATCCCAGTATGTTCATATTTATATATCGTGATTTGACCGTAAGTCTGAGTTGTTATTAGATAATGTCTATTCAAATGTTACATTTTAGGATTTATAAATATTGAATCGGGTTTTCCTATTTCCTTTAATTCCTTCTTTCGTTCTTTCTGAAACCTAAATAAGATGCAGTAACTAATTATTCCCAGCTAAAAGAAATAGACCAGCTGTTTCTACTTAATGATGATATATATGTATATATATCCACATGTTTTAACTGACAGATAAATCAAAATTATAATAAACTAAGAATTAATTGAAGGTTCTGCCCACGACTATTACAGTACAGTCCCTATACTCCTTCCTCAAATTGATAATAATGATAATAATAATAATAAGTTGTAATTTTGACTAAAGGAGAAGAAAAAGAAGAAGAAGGGGAGGGAGGAGGAGGAACTAGTGAAGGAAGAAAGGAAAAGAAAGAATACACTGGAAAAGAAAGAAAAAGAAAGAAAGAAAGAAAGAAAGAAGAAGAAGAAGAAGAAGAAGAAGAAGAAGAAGATAGCCATGGGAAAAAAGAGTAACAGCAGCAGCAGCAGAAAAGAAGAAGAAGAAGAAGAAGAAGAAGAAGAAGAAGAAGAAGAAGAAGAAGAGATGTTGCTCACACAACAGTCAGCACAGCTAAATCCTAGTAATTAAAAACTTGCAATTCTAAACACCAATTGAAATCTCTGACCTTCGGCATTGTGGATGGGGGAGGTGTCAGAAGCTGATTTGATAAACAAGTTTTTGCCAATACAAGAGACGCTTTGTTTGCCCTGAACTCGGCGTTTTGGTCTTTTTTTTCAATTACATGAAAGACGGCTTCGACCACGTTATCTGCTCACCCGCTTAACATCTGTAAAGTCAGTCGTATTCAAACATATGGTGGGACGATGCATACTACTCTCTGTATCGGTGGACACACACACACAGCAACCGCTTTAGAGCGTGGGTTAGCTTGCAACACTGTTACGAGTAATATACGATATTTATGGAAATTTTTGTTGTTGGCTGGTTGGCTGAGTTTTACGGCATGACAACGCATTGGTTATTTAAAAAAATCATTTTTCAATTTAAATCCATAGATGGAACCCTAATAGGTACTACCACTCCGGATCAGAGGGGACCTGGGAGCAATGGTAACGAAAGGGTACTCTAAATTCCCCGAGCTCAAGAACAGCATCAGATAGAGTTTAACATCATACCCAAGACAATAAGACCCAAAGCCACCGCCATCTAGTACATATATGATAAAAATGATTGGGGCTTGTCATAAGGGCAATAGGGTTGGGACAATCATGTAGGCTCTAGGGCTTGACGTAACTAGTCGATTGATTGAGGGGGTCTCTCCGACCATCTGTCTAGCCTAAGTAAGGACCAAAGTGGAGTGTTGCATGTCATGGACTTCTCAACTACCTGGGTTCCATCCTTAAGCATCATGGGTCGCTACCCACGGTCTTGGAGGACTATTACAGCTCTGAAGAGGTGCAGACGGTGTATTTTAAAGTCCCAACCGACAGGGAACTCTTCTTTGTTGCTGAACTCTTTGTTGTTATGCCTTATGCCAGATTAAATCTTATTTCGCAAATATCTACGTAAAATATATAGTGAGGATCGAATTCGCTATTAAGTCGTAATGGATCTACGGGACCACTTGTTAAACATTACACCATATGGAGAGACAATGCATATCATACACTGTATCGGCTCGCACATACACAGCGGTCGCTTTTGAGTTAGGGCTAGCTAGTAACATTTACTGAACTCCCTATTGTTGTGCTTTGTTACGGAACTCCTGCCTACTATGCCTTATGTTAGACTAAATTTTACTTTGTAAATATCCACATAAAATATCACACAGGATGTCTGCTTAAGAGCAATCATCCCGGTGAGGGTGGCCTGTAAATACACAGACTGTGCGCCATATAATTCTTCTCTATTGATTTTAACTTTTAACTTCCCTAATCAAGTTATTTTAGAATTTAATAAAGGTATACAGATCATTCAACTGTGGCATATGGAAATCTGATAGATAACAATGGAGTTATCAGAATAATAATTAATTAGAATAAATTAAACTTGGGTAAATCCCCAGAGGAGTTAGAAGGGGTTCCTTACCTTGGTTGGCAACCGATCTAGGACAATGAAAAGTCCGATATAAAACCCCGTTACCTAGCGGCTTTACCACACCCCAAGGAAAGGCTAGGGGAGTAAACCCCGAAAATAAATGGGGAGCCGGAGTCCCGAAAATGGTGTGATGCTGAACTCCAGTGTTACTCAGCAACTCCTGCGACACTACCGTTGCCAAACTGCATTGGCTTTTTACCTTTCCTTTGGATAACAGCAGCAATATGGAGAAGGGGGATTTGTTGCTTGGGCTCATCCCCCATATCAACCCACCCAGGCTACGTAGTTAAAAAAATTTGGACACTAATCCGTCGTCTCTCGCTGACGGAAGGATGCCAATAGCGCCTAGCCCCCCCCCCTCAGAAGAAGATGTCCTGGGTAGGTATATACCCAACTCTTTCGTTACGGGTAGGATGTGATACAAGATAGCAAGTATGGGTCATACAACGAGGATAGAACTAGCAATTCAGTCGTAATGGATCTGGGAGACTAATTTGTTAACCATTACACCTCGATAATCGTATTCAAACATATAGTGAGACGATGCATACTATTCTCTGTGTCGGTGCGCACACACACAGCGGCCGCTTTAGAGTGTTAGCTAGCAATAGTATTGTGAATAAAGTAAGACATTTGCTGGACTTCTTGTTGTTATGCCTTGTGCCAGACTAAATGCAAAACCCCAACGCTCTTTATCATATATGTGCTAAAGGCAGTGGGTGAGGGTCTTAATGTCCTGGGTTTGAGTTAAACTCTATCTGATGGTGAGGTTCCAGTGGAGCTCCCTTCATCACCATTGCTCCCTGGTCGACTCTAAACCGGAGTGGTAGTACCTGTTAGGGTCCCATGTATGGGTTAAATAGAAAAAAGATTGTTTATAAAAATCGTTTAAAAATGTTTCTACCAAACTATCGCTTATAAAAAACTTGAACTTTACCCTATAAACTTATCCCTTAAACTGATTTCCAATCAACTGAGCAACAAACAACTGCAAACAACCTACTGTCAAAATCAATAAAAAATCCTTGACAAAAAGACATGATAAATTTGACAATCGCTCAAAACCAAACCGCTTGGCATAAAATAACCCTAGAAGGGTTGACATGCCGTTAAAATCAATCAATCAATCCTATCATTAGAAATTCTATACAATAATAATTTGTTTGTAGACGGTTATATGCCATCAAGTATTCCTATCTAATACTAATAATTTTCAAACAGATCTATTTCTATTTGACCCATAGATGGGACTTTAACAGGTAACTCTGTGTAAGAGTTAACCTTTTTCTTTTAATTTTATAATAGCAGGACCTGTGGATATACCACAGTATGATAATTTAATTATTACAATATTTGATATGTTTACCTATTGCTGAATAGATCAATATGTAAATATATAATATATATAATCTTGATTTAACTCTAACTCTCTCTCTCTCTCTCTCTCTCTCTCTCTCTCTCTCTCTCTCTCTCTCACACACACACACACACACACACACACACACACACACTCTTTTTTCTTTCATTACGTCTTTTCATCTTTTCATTATGCTTGATAGAAACAGATTAGCTTCATCACTTCCTCAATTTTCTTTCTTTCTTATTATATTTTCCCTGTGCAGCATGTCATTTTTGTTCCCTTTCTTTCTTTATAATAAAAAGGGAACACATACGAAATATGAATATATGAAACAATATCAAAAAATCAGGATTCACATTTTTGTAGTTCATCTTGGACGATGTGGACAGTCTGTTTTTAACCAGAGGGTGTTGCAAGATGATAACGGTCATACAATTAAGGAACATGTGTATTAATATACAGATTAGCTTTTGGACATTCTCACATGTTTGGCCTGTTGATCTGTCTCTTTGTTGCTGTTCTTTGTAAGCCCTTCACTTCTTTTCCTTTGAATTTATATCTATCCCATACCCAACACTTTATAATTAATCATTTTAGTGATGCTTTTTTCTTTTTCTTTTGTATTAGCAATCTTTGTTTGTTTGTTTGTTTGTTTCCTTTTTTAAAATGTAGCTGAAAAGTCAATGTAATCTAATCTTTTTGTCTTATGACGCCTCGTTGCTTCACTTTATCTCTTGTGAGATTTTGAGTTGCCTCAATCTCTCTTAATACTAGGTATTTCCTCTGTCTATCTATTCTCTCTCTCTCTCTCTCTCTCTCTGTCTCTCTCTCTCTCTCTCTCTCTCGCGCGCGCGCGCAGTTTGTCTCTCTCAACACACTGGGTTGCCTCTGTCTGTGTCTGTCTGTCTGCTTCAGTATTTCGAGTTCCACAGTCTGTCTCACTCAACACTCTGGGTTGCCTCTGTCTGTCTGACTGTATGTCTCTCAAAATTCCGGTTCCCTCAGTCTGTCTCCCTCAACACTACCTCTACTCTCTGTGTTGCCTCTGTCTCTTGCAACACTCTAGATTGCTTCTGTCTGTCTTTCTATCACTCTATCTCAACACATCGGTTTTGCCTCTGTCTGTCTCTTTCCTACTACTCTCGTTACGTCTGCCAGTCTATCTCAACGCTTGGTGTTGTTTCTGTTTATCTTTCTCAACACTCCAAGTTGTCTCTGTCTGTTTCTCAACAGTCCGGGTTGCCTCGAAATATAACTCTCTCAACACCTCGCACTGCCTTTGTCTTTTTCTCGTAATGAAAAATACTCCACACTACTCAAAGCTCCAGATCTGAATCCACACAACCGGACGCCTTTTTGATGGAAGGTTATCTGTAGGGGATGTAGTCGGCGTATTCTAAGCCCCGTTGACAGGGCGAAATGGGCTGAGTAGCAGGTTGTTTTTCTGTTTTATCAAATGAAAATTTAAAGAAAAAAATTAAAAACTAGAGAATTTTAACGGGTCATAAAGAACTTTCTGTGATAAGTTGGATATTTCAAATGAATTGAATAGCCTTCTTATCACTACATGAAACAGAGAATCTTAATGAAATGGAAAACACTTATCTATGATCAAAATATTATATGTTGAATGCGTGCGACTGCGAACGTCCTCCAGTAAATCGGCGTCGACAGGCGGGTTAAATAAAAAAAATAAAAAAAGAGTAGCCGACAGGCCTTAAATATTTGGTAAGTTAGGTTGGTTAGTTGATTATTTAGTTTAATGGGTTATCAACCCTTTTAAGCTAAAACTTGATCATACAGTATTCAGTATACTAGTACATTCAAACTACACGGGCGCCAGACATTGTAACTCGCATCAGAGTGCTAAAACCTCGAGGTAGACGGTTCGCGTAACCTTTGCAGTCTCAGTAATCAGGCTGATGTTCTCAGACAGCCGTGTATAAATAGTCCTGAACCATCGTATTCACTCTCTGTGCGTGGTACGTTAGGCTAGTCCACAACAATTTTTTTTCTGTATTTATGATTTATAAGTGAACAAAAAGCAGCTACCCAGCATTGACAGGGTAGAGGAGGACCCCCCGCCGTCAAAAAAACTCTGATCTATTGATTTGTTTATTTTTTAAATTTGCAAATGCTGGATATTTCAATGCTATTTCTATGTATATTTTAGTTTTTAAGTATGTTTGAATATAAATCAAATCTTCATAATTTTTGCACAAAAGCAAGGACTGATGATATTTAATGGGTATCTATATTTACTTTGTCAATAATTGTTTTATATTCGTAATTTCATCTGAACATACCTACATACATACATACATACATACACACAACTGTCCATTATATATGTATAGTTTGTAGATAAATATCGATTTGTTTGTTTGGTTAGTTGTTTTTGTTTTACGGTATATCAACAATTTTCGGATCATTTAATTCCAAATCAACTCATTTTGATAATTGAAGGACAAAGGTTGATTATAGTACTTGCTGCTGCTTAAGTGGTCACCCAATAAAGTATTGAACAGGCTCATTGCTGCATAACTTCAATAATCTACCGAGAGCTGGTACTTTCAGTGGATCTTGACCGTAATCATTGGTTTGGTTTAATAAACTGGTAGAAATAATTTTCATTAACTTCATATGTATTAATAAATTGGTAGAATCAATAAACTGGTGGTTCACCTTCAGCCACCGCCTTCTAACACTCATCCGATAAAAAGCGCTGGGTGTAGGAATTGACATGACCAGCTGATTAATCGCAATGAGCCTCTTCGACCGCCTGTCTAGCCCAAGTAAGGGTCAAAGGAGAGTGTTGCAGGTCACGTATCTAGGTCACGGACTGTCCAGGAATTACGATCTTGTCCTTAGGTATTACCAGTCGCCATTCACGACCAACAGTTGAACCCATGAAGAGGTAAACTTGGCGTATTCTACTGCCCCAACCGTCAGTACTTGGGCTAGACGGGCGGTCGGAGAGGCCATCTCCGATCAATCGGCTGGTCACATCAAGCCCTAGCACCTATATGATTGCCCCGACTCTATTACCCTTATGGCAAGCCCCAACTCTTTTTATCATATGGGTGCTAGAAGGCGGTGGCTCAGGGTCTTCATGTCTTGGGAATGACGTTAAACTCTATTTGGTGGTGTGGTTCCAGTTCTGGAGGTCTGGGGAATGTGTAGTACCTCTTTATCCCCATTGCTCCCTGATCCACTCTGATACAGAGTGGTAGTATCTGTTAGGGTCCCATCTATGGGTTAGATAGGAAAATGTGTTTATAAAGAAAATTGAGTATCAATTAAGTATAAATTTATTTCATATCTTTATCGGCATTAAATGGCCCTCTGCAGTTGATATGCCGTAAAACAAAACAAACCAAACCAAACATCAGGGCGAGATAAGTTAGGGATTTTACCAGACCAACCGGAAGAATTAATTGCGATTCAACGGCGGGGAAGGCAGTGCAAGCAATGGAGAAATTGCTGAATAAGTGAAGACATTCCAAATGCAAAGGAAAAGGTATCCAGTCTTACAATTATTCTATGCCACTGGTCTACCGATTTCTTAGACTGAAATAGGGAATCTGCACTTGTACAGAGTGTTGAATAATCGGTACAAATCCAGAATAGCGCGCAAGAGATAATATCTTTAGAATCACATTTTACGTATGAATAGCATTAGATCACGGAAACTCCCAAAGTAGCCTAACCCTAACACTAACTGTAACCTTAACACTAACACTAATCCCAACCCTAACAATAACCATAACCCTAAAACTAACACTAACCCTTCGTCTAACCCTAATCCTTGCTTCTCATAGGTTTCGGGTATTTTCATGAAATTTAATGCTTTTTGTACGTATTCTAATCCGCTAGAACTGTTTTGTGTTGGTCACTAAAAGAAAATGACAACGCAAGACGTCTCGCCAACATCTTAAGATGAAAAAACAGAGACAGCTAAGAAGACAGAATCGACCTTTGGATCTGAATATAGACATGACCAAACCATGAAGAAATATGCTACGCAGAAGTCAGAGGACAGAACGGTGAATAGATACTCAGCCAAGCTACTACAAAACAAGAAAGATAAGTACAGATTATAAGACATAAGATTGAATATGAGAGATATAACCACGGATATCTCTCATACGATAATAGATATGTCGATATCAAAACGTACATCCCAGATGTAAGGATACATAACACAACTTCATATTCTCATAAAGGAATTATTTTTTTAAATACATTAATAACATGGGCCTTTCGGGGCCTGTGGGTCCGGTGGTTTCGGCAATTGGACTATTAATGTAAATTAACGGCGTGATCTCAAAGGGGGCTATCCTCCCAGGTAATACCTGTCCCCTTGATTTAAAGGGGCAGGGTTGAGTTTATTGCTCAGTGCCTGAGGCGTCCCGGTGGAATCCATGCATTCTCTGCACCCACCATCCCATGAGCTTCAGTTCGTGGGTTGTCCCACATTAAAAATACCTTGTATCACACCCGCATACGTGGGGTGAGGGTAAATATTTTTTTAAATTATTACGGCCAAGTCATGCTGAAAGCACGGGTTATCGCTAGATCACCGAATTTAATCAATGGTGAACCTGTTCAACACTTAGGTGACTACTTAAGCGACCTAAGTCCTTTGTTTATCAAATTGGTTTTGTTCATTCGGCATTAGATTACCCGAAAAGAATTGATATGCCGTAAAACAAAACAACCAATCATCAATACATTATAGTTGGCAATTTAGTTTGCTTAATTTCCTTTTAAAATCACGGCTCCTGACCCTTTTGAGTTAAGCCTGGTAGCTTATGAACTGCAAAAGGTTGGAGAAACCAAGTTTAAAGGGCAAGTTTGAGGTTAGAGTTATCTAAACGTTGTTGTAAGTATTATGGACTTCCTTCACTGACAACTTTATGACACTCTAATCGCTTAGCTTCTAGGCTATTCACGGTTATTGCCGTTGACTTTTAATGACTTTCAATAATTTGCGATGACATTATTGTAATATTTTTCTTATATATATATTTACCAACCCCTCAGCACGAGCAGGATGTGACACAAGGTTAATTTCTTAAGCGGGGTTTGAATGGTTTGAATTAAGAGTTTTCCTTCTCCTAGACTGGTTACCTTGCCATGAATAAAGATTCCAATCCGTCGTACTATTTGCCCATAGCTGTAGGGAGAGTTGTTGCATTCATATATTTCCCAAGGGTATTAGCGTATATATTTCTTATGTAGGAACGTTTTTAAGATCGTAGCCCCAGACGTTCCTGAGTTAAGCTTTGTAGCTCCCGAGAGGAAAAGTTTGGGGAACCCTGTTTTTACAATTTGGTTGACGGAATTTTATTGATGTCTTTTGAATATCTTTTTGCTGCTTAAGCAAGGACACAGAACGTCTTCATCTAGTGTTTCCTAGGGACTGTTGGCGGCCACTTAGGATAGTCTTGTGGTTCGGGGTTTGTTTGTTTGTTTGTTTCTCTTGTAGGTAATGGATCCAGATTTGGAATTTGTTCCGAAGATTAAAGCTGGAACCAATTAACAACGGAAAACTGAGCTTGTGGAACAACAGCGAGTAACAAAAGAATTTCTGGAAAGTAATCATCCACAACGAGTGGACCACACCGGCTGTGACAGGGACACATACTGTCATAAGATATACAACAAAAAAATAGAAGAAAAAAAACCCCACAAAAAACAACAAAACAAACAAACAAACAAAAATAATCAAATAATCTTTATGAAGACTACTGAAAAGTTCTCGGACAGACCAAGAAGGCACTGGATCTGACAAGTGTGGGGCACTGTAATAAAAATAACTGTTTTTATTGGTAGTGATATCAGAATATTGGAAATGATAGATAGAAAAAGAGTAGACGAACAAGAAATTGAAGTCTTTCCTGTCCCGATAGAAGGGCTGCATTCATCCCTTTGAGGAACGCATAGGCGAGAAACTAACAGTTGACACAGTTAACTTTATATCTACGCTACCCTAACTTATATATATATGTGTGTGTGTGTGTGTGTGTGTGTGTGTTTGAAGAGAGGATGACTTAACAGAGAAGTAAAAAAAAGTCGAGTGTCCCAATTCTGACCGCCAAGAAAATAAAGTAACCGAATATGTCGGAATTATAAATGAATATAAAACTACTCAACTACATTTGTAGAGCTGTTTGAGAAGACCGATAAAAGCAGAATATATATACTTCGTTTCACCGCGAGGATATTCAAGATAATTCGGATTGAAATTGGTTAATGAAGGAACGTGGAATTCAGAAAGGGACACCGCCAACGTTTTGATTTTTAATTATATATATATATATATATATATATATATATATATATTCTAACCAAGTGAGATAGTGATAACTAAACACTATTGCAATATATATATATATATATATATATATATATATATATATATATATATATATATATCTGTGAGTGTGTGTGTGTGTGTGTGTGTGTGTGCCTACTATTTACCCATAGCAGAGGATAGAACAGATGGGCTCATGTCTTTCTTAAGGTTATTAGCGCTAAATGAAACACAAACATGGTCGTCCAGGATTTGAAATCGGGTTGCGGATTCCATTTCCTTCGGTGATAACCGTTACATAAAGCGCCTCTCGTCTTGCAAATGATGTATGTGAATTTTTATTTCATTTTTCGTTTTTTATCTTAGTTGTTTTACGATTTAGTCTGATTTATTTCTTCTCCATTTTATTTTTCTCTATTTTTCTTTCCTCAATCAATTTGTCTCCTGTCTTCAGTTTCATCCCCCCTCGTTTTATTTGACACCGTCTACCTGAACATCCTGACACGTTTTTGTCCCTCGTCTTTGCTTTTCATCAAGTTTATTTTCTTAAAATTCCACTCAATCATTACTTAATCCCCATTTTTTGACGTTCTTCCTTCATTTTTCCCTCGTTTTTAACCCTGCCGTATTCCGTCGTTTCAAAAGCTACAAAGAAACATTTGTTTACTGTTTTTTCGTTCATCAAACTCGCAATGTTGTAATAGTGTAATCGCCCCCCAACCCCCAGTTCTATTAGCATCCGACGACATTTTGAGCTTTTCATTGGGACAGATAAGCTAATGAACAACGTCAACCCACACAGGATGGAATTTATTTCTTGTTGCTCTGATCCTTATCTGTTTATTTCTACCATTTAACAAGCGGATATGAACTGGATGATACCGGAGATGACGACGGGACGAGTTTTACATGAGGCTAACTCAAATCTATTACGCCATTGTTTAGACATAGTTAAAACTTTTGTTTCAACTGTAAAGGAAAAGGACAGACACATCGAAGTAATTAAACAAGAAACAGTCATGAATGGGGATAGTCAGTAGAGCGTCCGACTAGGAATCACAAGGTTCCGGGTTCAATACCTGTCCTCGCAAACTCAGCATATGAGTAGCACATGGATCTGTACGGTAAAGTGATGAGCTGATGGTAAGTGTGCCGCTCCATTTCAAATGCCAAATAATCTCCTTGGTCTCACGCAAGTGAAAAGGGGATAGACTCCCTCGCTGTCTGACTGACACCAACTTTATATCACTCTGACGACTTTACTTTTACTTTACTATCATGTTTTGGCATTAAATAACCCACAAGGTTATTATAACATTAAAAAAATGAATCCGAAACAAACCAAATGAAGTTTATGAAAATTATTGGAAGATATTAAGAACTTCAATTATATAAACTTTTATCAAAATGAATTGTTTCAGCATTAAATGACCCGTAAAGGGTTGATATGCCGTAAAATAACAAACACGAAAGAAAAAACATTGTTTAGACATAGTTAACCCTTTTTTTCAACTGTAAGAGAAAAAGAAATTGTTCAAATGACTAAACAACCAAAGATCATGAATGTGAATAAAAAAAATTATTTGTTTGGCTATTTTTAATGGCATATCAACCCTTGAGGCTTATTTAATACAAAATCTTGTTGATTTTTGTACATATGATTCCATGTGTCTAATATTTTGTATTCGACTTCAGAATGATTACAGATGAATTCCTAAGACTCACATAATAAAATGTCCTGGGTATGACGTTAAACTGTACCTAATAGTGAAGTTCCAGTTTTCAAGCTCTGGGGAGTGAAAAGTATCCCTTCTTTGCCATTACTTCCAGGTCAACTCTGTCCCGGAGTGGTAGTACCTGTTCGGGTCCCATCAATGGGTTAAATAGAAAAATGTATTTAAAAGTTTTTTCAATGCCCATCAAGAATAAATAAAACAAAAATCTTTTTGGTATAAAATAATCCAATAAGGGTTGATATGTAGTAAAACTCAAGCAACCTACCAAGCATCACACAATAAGAGCATGTGTTAATCACAACATGGCGGGTGTCGTACTACTATCTATTCACGACCATTTATTGTTGATATCAGCAAGACATTAGCAAAATCATAGTTATTACTTACAGTAATAACCATGTTTTGCTTATGTCTGATGATGCTGCATTTGTACAGTTGAAATAAAATTATTACGATGAAACACATATTTTATTTCATTTATTCATTATATAAATATACATGTGTCTCTGTGTGTTTGTGTGTGTGTGTGTGTGTGTGTGAGTGTTTTTGTGTGTGGGTGGGTGGGGGGGTAGAACATGTCTACGTCATCAGAATATTGCATTACAAAGAGATGCGCGAATTGAGTTATATAGAAAACCCGTATGTTATAGAAACACGAAGCGTGCACATTTTTTCACGGGTAGTAGTTTTTAATAAATGTTCTGTTTCTTTAAATTTGAAAAATAAAACGCTTTCATTTATTGATGTTTTAATTTGCTTTTAACTAAAAAGATCATCTTTAGATTCCCAGATGAATGAACAGAAGGCGATGATTTACAAGTGACTATTTTTAACTTTATCTCATTTTACCTTTAGTTGGTTGGTTGGTTGGTTGGTTTTACGGCATATCAATTTTTGTTTAAGTCATTTAATGGCTAACTCGTTTTTTTTAAATTCTAACAGCAATCATAAAGTTTTTAAGTAACTAAAAAAATGATGTCCCTGAAAGCAACTAATAAGCACTGATACCCTAAACCCTTAATTGACCTAATAAATAGTGAACTTCTATCAGGCTTATATATGCAAACTTTGGCTAATATATGCAAACTTTGAATCGACCAAATAGGTAATGATCCCAAATCGTTCTAATAATTGGAAACACCGAATCAGACTAATACTTAGAAACTCTGAATTGGTGTAATAAGCAATGATCCTGAATTGAACTAAAAAAATTCATATCTCCAGTTCAAACTAAAAGTAATGCCCCCGAATCAGACTAATAATTAGAAACTCCAAATTGCCCTAATAATTAGTGTCACAGAATCATGCTAATAATTAGAATCTTTGAATTGGACTAGTAAGTAAAGACCCCGAATTAGACTAATAACTGGAAATTTCAAATTTGGCTAACAACTAGTAACCCCTAATCAAACTAATAACTAGAACCTCCGAATCAGCCAAATAAGTAGTTACTGTGAAAATATGACCATTAAAATAGCCTATCCATTCGTTAAGTGTAGATTATTTATTTTTTATGATCATTTCATGTAAGTAAAGTAAAGTCGTCGGGGTGGCCTAATGTCGGTATCAGCCAATCAGCGAGGGAGTCTATCCTCTTTTCAATAGCGCTAGACCAATGAGATCATTTTAGCGTTTGAGGTGAGGCGCCACACCTACCATCAGCTCCTCAGTTTACCACACAGATCCCTGTGCTACTCATACGCTGAGTTGGCAAGGGCCAGAAACCTTGGTATTCCTAGCCGAAGGCTCTACCAACTGAGCTAAACCGGCCCTTAAACGATTTCATTTAAACGAGATTCGTCGTTGTTCAGTTTAACAATTTTCCAACGATTAAAAAGAAAAAATCGTTGAAGAACATATGCATCGGAAATAGTCTACTTAAAAGAATAAACTATATATATAAAAGAAAATTTCTGGATGTCTGTCTGTATGTCAGTTTGTACAACGATCGAGCGTACATTCTTGTATAAAAGAAAAGCTAAAGATTATCTTTTAGCTTAAAACAATCTAAAAATATCAATAAACGAGGTGTTTTGTTGTGCTTTGTATTTCTAAGTAGCGTCTCAAATACCGGCCGCTAGTTGTTCTAGGGGATATTGGTAACACCTGACATCAACATACCATATCTATTCAAGACAACACAGCTGTCAAGGAAGAAAAAAATCAGAATTATAAGCTGCCTGTGCGTCAATGACACTTGGCATTGGAAAGACAACAGATATTGATAAACAGAAAAATAAAAGGAATGGAATCTTGAAATTGTACATAATCATCCATTGGGAAATAAGGCATTTTGAAATACAAACGGATCACCTAATCTCGGGCAAAAGACCAGACCTAGAGCTAATTAACAAGAAAAGTTGTAATCTAATGGATTTTGTTGCTCCAAAAGACTAACGAGTGAATATGAAAGAAAAGAAGCGAAAATTACTTGGACCTAAACCAAGGAAATCATTTTAGCATCTAAGGTGGAGCGCCACACCTACCATAAGCTCCTCCCTTTACCACATAGAACTCTGTGCTACTCATAAACTGAGTTGGCGGGGGGCAGTATCGAACCAAGAACCTTGTGCTTCCTCAAGGTAAAATATAATTGTATGTTATTAGTATGTAGATAAAGCTATCAGTATCAATTAATTGAAACAATTTTGTTTGAAATGAGATGAAAATTATTGGCAATCGAAATCTCTTGTAAATTCTTATCTACTCAAATGTACATGGATCTTTTATAATGAAATTGAAATGTTTTGAAATAGAGACATGTGCTTAAAATGTATATGCAAATTATTCACAATGAAAATTAAATTGGAAATTATTTAAGATGGAAAGTCTGTTGGAAATTATTTCCAAAAGAAATTGATATCAAATTCTTTGATCAGTCATTTAATCAGTCAGATAGATAGATAGATAGATAAACTGAGACATATAGACATATTTATAGACAGCCATTAACAGATTTACAGACAGATTATATATAATATATATATATATATATATATATATATATATATATATATATTTGTGTGTGTGTGAATGTGTGTGTGTTAAGATAGCGTGGACAGTCAACGGCGGTTGGTTACTGACGGTTTCTCATATATGCGAATTTCAAACCAAGATATGGTTTAAAAATTATATAGGCGAGAAACTTCTCTATCAAGGATATTGAGCATTATTTAATTATAAATATAATATACTAGATTATCAATATACATACATACATATTTAAAGAGAGAGAGAGAGAGAGAGAGAGAGAGAGAGAGAGAGAGAGAGGATAAATACATAGATAGATATAAATGAACGGGCTGAGATATTTAGGCATGAACAGATTCACATAGATAGATAAATAGATAGATAGATAGATAGAAACAGACTGAGATAGATAGATAGATAGATAGATAGATAGATAGAAACAGACTGAGGTAGATAGATAGATAGATAGATAGATATGAACAGAGATAGATAGAATTTTCCGGTGTCATGTCTGATCTTTCAAGGCGTCAATAATACACTTCACTAGTCGCCAGTCCTTATGAAGAGTTGCTTGACGACCGTTGAACTATAGAGAGGTTCATACGCCCTTTAACAGTTGTTTTTAAATAAATCTTGCTTCGTGTCTAGCCACCCTCTTCACCATTTGATCCTTGTTAGTTGACAGTGTTAGTGGGTTGGGGGATTCAGAGTTTTCCTTCTTCCAAACCGGAGCAAGAGAGCCCAGTTTGCTTTATCAAAGTTCATAAAGCACTTAGCATAATTGGATATATATAATACGTGTCAAGTCGTTTATTAAAGATGCACATCAAAAACATTATTTACTCGTACGTAATAAAACAAACATACAAAAATCCCAATGTGCATAATCTTTCAAAAGTTCAGATATATCTAAAAAACAAAAACAAAAAATACAAAAGCAAATAGAATACATCCATAGCCAAATGAATAAAATCAGAAATTCCGTAAAAGAATAGCAGATAGTAAATGAAGTTAGTAGTATTTGTGTTAGTATAGCATTTAATTCTAAGACTATCAGCCAAAAATAAATGAAGTAAAATTAATTCTAACAATTCATTAAAGAACAAATAAAAAAATGACAAACAATATAAAGTATTTCCTGTGTATAGAGTCAAGTATGAGAGACTTAACAGTGTGATTGAGGGGATAGCTGGTATCTTTTGACCTGGTGATATCTTGGAATTAATTTCTGTTCGACGTCAACCGGGAGCTTGTCTTGAATTTATCTGAGGCTTTTCGTATTTTGCGCCAAAACTTCTGAACTCATCACGTGATTGGTATATACAATCACAGAAAGCCTCTTTCTCACTTTACACCACACACAGGAATAAACATACTACTGACCCAAAAGTCGTAAAAAAAAGTACATCGGGTTCTAAACTGAAAGCTGCCAGCCAAGAATGTAGACTCCTGAAGTAGAGAGAACACTTCAAAAATCTGTTAAGAAATCCTTGAAAAATTACAGATAAAAATAACTACTCAAAAATCATTATTAGCCAATAAGACATCAAGTGAAAACATTTTATAGAGGATGAGCATGACGAAGACCTGGCATCAATCAAAAGAACAAAAGTTGCAGGCCTCGACGAAACACCTCCTGAAGTATGGAAGACGAGAAAATATGATAACATACTTCTTCGATTATGCAATGCTGTGTATAAACAAAGTACAATAAAGATATGACCGAAAGGCTGCATACATCCATTCCCGAAAAAAACCCAGAATAACTACGAACTAGAAGTAAAACTCTTACTTTTGAAGCTGATAAAGTTTATAATTCCCTTCTTCTCAATTGCATTCGACCTGAAGTACATAAAACTCTTAGGAAAAATCAAAATGGGTATCGCAGAAATCAATCGAAAACCTCTCAGATTCTGATTATTCGTCGAATTGTAGAAGAGGATCGAGCAAAAAATTTCCAGATAACAAACAATTGATGAGCAACTCACGTGGTGTAATGGTTAGCAAGTTAGATTCGCAGACCATTAGTTAGTGAGTTGGATTCTCATTGGGCGCCCCAAATCTCAGGCCCTGTGCCACATCTAAGCTACGCTTAGTAAATAATTGTAATTGGTGTACTATTGGATACCACATATTTCTAGCATTTTGCCAACCTAAGCTAATTTAGTAAATGACAAAATAATTGATATACGTAAGTAAAAAAGATATTTGTTGTGTAATGAATACAAAAAAATTTAGTACGTAAGTAAAAAGGGTATTTGGTGTGTAACGAATATAAAAAAGGGTTTGGTCATTTTTTTTTTTTTTTTTTTAATGGTTGCAGTTTGAAAAAAAAATTGTTTCCTGGAGAAATAATGCTTTTGTGTAACCGTATACTGAAAGGTTATTTATCCATCAAAGTATTCACATTATCTATCTATCTATCTATCTAACATAGTCTGTTTCTCTCTCTCTCTCTCTCTCTCCCTGTCTCTCTCCCTCTATCTATTTCAATCTATTCATATCTATCCAAATCTGTTCATATAGTCTCTCTCTCTCTCTTTCTCTTTATCTATCTATCTATCTATCTATATCACAGCATCTCTCTCCCCTTCTCTCTCTCTCTCTCTCTCTCTCTCTCTCTCTCTCTCTCTCAAGGTATCTATTTCAGTCTGTTCATATCTATACCAGTCTGTTCATATAGTCTCTCTCTCTCTCTCTCTCCTCTCTCTCTCTCTCTCTCACTCTATCTATCTATCTATCTATCTATATCACAGTCTCTTTCTCCCCTTTTCTCTTGTGCTCTCTCTCTCTCTCTCTCTCTCTCTCTCTCTCTCTCTCTCTCTCTCTCTCTCTAAAGGTATTTATTTCAGTCTGTTCATATCTATCCCAGTTTGTTCATATAGTCTCTCTCTCTCTCTCTCTCTCTCTCCTCTCTCTCTCTCTCTCTCTCTCTCTCTATCTATCTATCTATCTATCTATATATCACAGTCTCTTTCTCCCCTTTTCTCTTGTGCTCTCTCTCTCTCTCTCTCTCTCTCTCTCTCTCTCTCTCTCTCTCTCTCTCTCTCTCTTTCTCTCTCTTTCTAAAGGTATTTATTTCAGTCTGTTCATATCTATCCCAGTTTGTTCATATAGTCTCTCTCTCTCTCTCTCTCTCTCTCTCTCTCTCTCTCTCTCTCTCTCTCTCTATCTATCTATCTGACTATTTATAAATTTATCAAAACATACACATATCAAAACCATACAATTAAAAACAGTGAAAATTCGCTATTACTTTGATAAATTTCAAATTAATAAAAGAAAATAGATAAATAAAAAGTAAAGTAATTTTCGGTTCCACTGTTCGTGGCGTAACGGTTATCGTTTAAACGTCTTAAAAATTGAGTTAAACTGTATCTCATGCTGATGTTCCAATTCTAGAGCCCTGGGGAATATAGAGAACCCTTCTTGCCATTACTCCCAGGTCAACATATATTCCCAGACCCAAATCCATCATTTCGTCGTAGATGCCCGGATCAGGAGAATTGTGCAAGATCACGGGCAACAACCTTCTCTTGCGATTTACCCAACAATAAAAACACATCAAGATAAGAAAGAAGCCACTTTATTCCAAGGTTGTTTTTTTGTTTTGTTTTGTTAATTACTAAAACACAAGAAATCTTTCGCTTCGTGAATGGTTTCCTTGTTACAATGTCTATGTGGGCGTTCCGCTTCTGAACTTGAATTCTATATTTAAAAATCCTTCAGCTCCGATTGGTTGACTGAAAACGATAGCTTTTCGCTTGAAAAGAGGCGGGACCTGTTGAATAATTTCTAAATTGTTTGCCCGGTTAATTTATAGGTTGGATTCCGTGAGTGGAATCGCGTCGCTGGCTGTTTTGTTTCAGACGACTACTGGTGCAGTTGGAAGCAAAGCGAATAATTGTTTTTATAGCGAGGAGATTCTTAAAGAAGATCTGGCAACCATATGACTGGGGTCCAGGACTGGGGGCGGAGATGAGAAAACCTAAATAACTACTAAGTAACAATTACAGAGCAGGTTTTTAATAAGAATTTTTGAGTAGTGTTTTATCTAGAAAATTAAAAAGATAAAAAGAAATCGTTATACAATTCTCTAGACTAAATAATCAGTATTGCTAATTCATATTTTAAAGTAGTAAATCTTTACTACAGGAGGTTATTTTTGTTACTTCTTTGTACATTTGATTTTATAGAAATAAGTGAATTATTGTAAGCTGTATCTTATTATAATAGAGATTGTGTGTTTTTCTGTCTGTAACCGAAACTATATTCCTACTAAAGTCACAATTCTCTTAGTTATTGACATCACATTCTCCATGATTTTATTTTTTATCTAAACCTCAATTATTAATAAAATTGTCTTACATTATTAATACTGTTAACTATGTCTACATACTGACAACATGCAATTATATTTATATATACAACAAAATAGCGGTTTACACTGTGAACGGGAAGGCTAATTTGCATATTAATATTAAAAAATCGAATTTAATAAATATGTGCTTAGTATTATTGATTTCTAACTGTTTGGCTTTATTTTAATGAAATAAAAAAAAATCTCTTCAATGAATCTTAAATGAATAACAAGATAAAATAACTGTCATTTTATTCCTTACTTCCTCTTATAACTAAATACTTAAATTAGAAAAAATAACAATGAAA
The DNA here is from genome assembly GCA_023376005.1 of Doryteuthis pealeii. Lineage (NCBI taxonomy): Eukaryota > Metazoa > Mollusca > Cephalopoda > Myopsida > Loliginidae > Doryteuthis > Doryteuthis pealeii. Next base: position 34,865,841 of record CM042149.1, on the reverse strand, counting down.
GACGAGAGTGATGGAAGAGTAAGTTTCAGTTGTTCCATTTTTTATTATACTCCCTCTGTTTCAAATCTTTTATTATACTCCCTCTGTTTCAAATCTTTTTATCTGTATTCTTATTTAGTTTCATTAGCCTTTCTAATTTAATACAATATTTTATTACATTAAAACTTAAATACTTGCACCCGGAGGGTGCATATATTTGCTAGTCCTAATAATACATATAGCTGCCAATCCACTAATTACTGGACATTACTAACAAATTCCTTTTATAAAAACTTCCCTGTAATTGTTATTTAGAACTAATTTAGCATTCCAGATGTCCGCTTCCAGTCGTGGAGCCCAGTCACGCGGCTTCCAGGCCTGTTAGGAAAATCACCATGTTTTATGGTTAAAGCGGAAAGCCAACCAATTCAATGCTCTGTACCGTGACCACTCATCCAAACAAATTCTAATCGCAAGCGTATTACTGTGTTTTATATTTATATATTCATACATTACTAAAATTCACACACACACACACACACACACACACACACATATATATAATATATATATATATATATATATATATATATATACATAAGTAACAAATAAATGTATATATATATAAATATATATCCATTTATTTATTAATTTATTTACTTATAATACTCCGTATATGTAAAAAATATATACGCAAATCTTTATTTACGTTTGATTTTTCAATTTTGGTTGAATTCTATCAAAGTAACACTTGATATCATCCACTTACACACGGTGTCTGTGGATGTCAATATATATATATATATATATATATATATATATATATATATATATGTGCTGAAGCGTTTTCGGTTTGTTTATCAAATCATCGTCGGGACCATCGTCAGTGTAAAAAAAGAA
>CM042149.1:34847462-34859962 GCA_023376005.1 Doryteuthis pealeii | reverse complement strand
ATGGTCCATAATCACGATACCCATGGTATTTAAGGCCTTTTTATTCCCAAATATATATATATATATATATATATAATATATATATTATATATATATATATATATATATATATGTTTATGTGTATGAATATATGTGAGTTTCTGCTGAGTGTGTTTGTGTATCTGGTAAGTGTGTGCTTAATCTGAACAAGGACAGACATAAGTCCTCAGCATATATATATATATATATATATATATATATATATATATATATATATGTATGTATGTATGTATATGTGTGTGTGTGTGTGTGTGTGTGTGTGTGTGTGTGTGTGTGTGTGTGTGTCTGTGTCTGTGTCTGTGTTTGTGTTTGTGTTTGGTTGCCCTAGACGATTAACTTGGTCTGATGAAGACCACACACGTGGGATAACTAGTATATATATATATATATATATATATATATATATATATATATATATATATATATATATATATATATAAAAAGCACCTTTTCTTTTTTCTTCTTCGAAACTGCACCGTCATAGTTTTTTAAATCTTTTTTCCTACGATGTTCTATATATGGAACATGAATATTACGAAGCTGCAAACTTTCTCACTCTAATTACATTAAGTATTTATTAATCTAAGTTTTATCCATTTCCAGAACAAAAGCGAGGTACTTTTAACTTTCCCGCTGTACATTTTAGTAATTAAGTAAGAAACAGATATTAACTGTGAATGAACGTATATAAATAAAGAAAATATAATGAATGAATAATATTTTATTGAAATGTTTTGACATTTCTAGCACTTACCTTCAAGGAGTTCTTCTAGCACCATACTATTCACGACAAAATCTTCCGCAATATTCTTAGAGCGTACCATCGTGGTATAATGATTAGCAAGCTAGTCTCTCAGGTAATACTTAATAGTGAGTTGGATGCGCTCATAATTTCTACCTTACTACCGTAGCGAACGGGTTTGGCAAATATCTATGTTTGGCACTAATCTATATTGGATACACCATTATTAGTATTCTTGATTGTTTTGTATTTCATGTATAATAAACATTTCTTTTTTACTTAATTACTTTTGGACAGTATCATCAAAACCCGTTCAGTGAGAAAATTCAATATACATATTTACGAACCCCTGCGCACGAGTAGGATGCGACCCAAAGTCTATTTCTTAAGCAGAGTTTAACAGGTCTGAATACAGAGTGTTCCTTCTCCTGGTTGCTTAATCAAGGTTTAAGAACCAAGTCTGACATACTATTTACCCACACCTGAAATGAAAGAAGTTGCATGCATACCTAGCGCTATGGGAAATACAAACAGCCTCGTACAGGATTTGGACTCGTCTCGCCGTGTCCATTTCCAATGACGTTAACCATTACACCACGCACATCGAAGGGTAAATTCAATATAACCCAAAATCTAATATCTGTTAATAATACTCGTGTTCCTTAGTCTTCCGACTGTTATTATTTTGCAACACTCTCAGGTTGACCCTCAAAATCATTTATGATTAAATGCAAAAATATAAATCCTGATCATCATTGATAGAATTCTTATTTCATATGAGTGTCGTCACCTCAGCTAAATAATGGACCATTCCATTTTTATTACGAAGAATGAAAGAGAAGAAAAGAACGTACTACACAGAAAAAAAAACTAATAAGAAAGAAAGAAAGAAAGAAAGAAAGAAAGAAAGAAAGAAAGTAGAAGACAGAGAGTGAGATGGGAGCAATAACCTTAATCTGTTTCAATCGAACATACTGAAAAGTATGAAATGAAGAAAAAAGAGGGAGAGAAAGTTAATTCAAGATTACTATACTTTTTACATATTGAGCTCTTCATATCAGACATTGTAATGATTAAATTATCATACTGTGGTATATCCACAGGTTCTGCTAGTATCTGTTAATACTGAGAATTTAAAACTTGAAGTTAAAAAAATTGGGAAAACGTTTTAGCATAGAAAATTCAACAACAAAACAAAACAATTTCAAAAGTTGCAGTATCTTCGTTTCTGAGTATTTATTAGTCAGTTACCCCCCCGCCCCCCCAAAAAAACATAGAATTCAAAAAATTCTCAAAGAGTAAATTTACCTCAATTCTAATAACAACTCTTATGCTAGAAATGATAATCGCATTGCTGTTTGCTTGTTTGGTTAATGCCATCCATGTTCTCAAATCACTTACAGCTGAGATTAATCTTTGATTTAAGAAACAAGAATAAATAGCAACAAAACCAAGAATGAAAAGGTCAAGTGAGTGCAAAGGATGCTACAGTTCCACATTCATATGTTTTGGCAAAAATATTTTTTTTTTTTTAAATATCGAGACTGACTCCATATTTTATTTTCAAGTTTGACAAATCTATTTCTTCTCACGTAATGAGATAAAACAAATTTCCTCATGTAGTGTTGAGTATCGTTTCATTGCCAGTACTCCCAGGTTGACGGTGACTCGTAGTGTAGCACCTGTTAGTATCCCATCGATGATTGAAAGAGATCTGTTTAAAAGTTTTCGTATTGTAACATTGAGGGTTCGATTAAAAGAAATGAATTTGTAGGAAAATCCTTAAAAAACCTCTGTTACTACTGGTTTCAAAGCAGCGCTTATATTTAAGACAAATCACTTTGAATAATGATTGCAAATATTCAGTCGGTTATGTATAGAGGCTCACCTCGAAAATTTACTGTCATAATTCAAAGTGATTTGTCTTGAAGATAGACAGCTAATACTCGGCTTTGAAACCAATGGTAACAGAGATTTTTTATTGACTAGTATTTCATTATATATATATATATATATATATATATATATATATATATATATATATATATATCAGTGGGAAAAGTGCCATCATCTGCCCTTGATGATGGCACTTCGGGTGCCGAAAGTACTTGGGATTAATATGTGCTTCTTTCAATTCTATCAATTATATCAAGAAATTGTCCTGAAGACTTGAAAGGATCGAACAGAAACTCATCAGACACGATATGTCCGTCTTGTTTACTACTATATATATATATATATATATATATATATATATATATATATATATATATATATATATATATATATATATATATATATATATATATATATATGTATATATATATATATATATATATACTTTGGTGGTCTACCAGTAGTTTGTTGTAGAGTTCAGGTTCCGTATGAGAGCTCAATGTTTAATTGTTGAAAACAGAGCAAAGTTATTTGTGAACAAAAAGGCCTTAAATACCATGGGTATCGTGGTTAATGACCATTTCCACTCGTGAGTATGCCCACGAGCTTCTTCAGACCACTGATATCTTTTATTTAGGCTAAATAAAAGATATCAGTGGTCTGAAGAAACTCGTGGGCATACTCACGAGTGGAAATGGTCCATAACCACGATACCCATGGTATTTAAGGCCTTTTTATTCAGAAATATATATATATATATATATATATATATAATATATATATATATATATGGAGTGAAAAGGACAGAGAGAGAGGAGAAAAAAAGAAAGAGGGAGAGAGAAAGATAGATTGACGGTGACTTAAGTTTAAATATTTCACAAGGTGGTTTGCATTTTATATAGCTTTACTACTAAATAGCGATTTCGAACCTCTTCAAATGGCACGACCTTGCATCACATCATACTTGTGGTGAACCGGTTGGATAAATATCTACGATACAGTTACAATTAACAGTCTCCACGTGGCACAATTGTTTAAATAACTGAAGCTCAGAAATATTTGACTAATTTCCAGGGAAACGTATCAATTAAGGTTAAAATAATATAAACCAAATAAAAAAACGAAGAAAACTGGCAAGAAAGGAATGTGATGTTTGAGTGCCTTGTCTCTTGTTTTATTCGGAGAATTTGTTGCTTTAAGATTAAAACCGAACTTGAAATTGAATCACCAGACGAACTTTTTATGGACTTAAGAGTTATCTAATCTAGTGAATAGACACCGGCACTTAGATACAATTAATTTCTTGTGAGTTTATAGATTGGAAATATGTCAAAGAGAAAGAAACAAAGTTTGTCTGAACGAAGAGAAAGATTAGAAATAAAAAGAAGCTGTAATTACTTGAGAATTACGATAAGAAGAAAAACAAAATGGCAAATAAGCTAAATGATTTTATAAGGAATAAAAAAAGGCGGGACGGAAAAAAATAACAAAAAAGAAAGTATTTAATTTCTAAGGAAAGATTGAAAGAGGAGAGGGAGAGTCACATAGTACTTAATAAGAAGAAGGAAATTGTTCATTTTGTATATTTGCTTAGTAAACCTTTTTATCCACTCTTAATACTCATTGTGTGTCTTCCTATTATTTCTCTGTTAAATATGATATTTGAGTTACAATAGAAAAACTCAGAGAGAGAGAGAGAGAGATGGGGGAGAGAGAAGGAGAAGAAGAAGGAGAAGGAAAAGAAGAAAATGAAATCAAATTCAGATAATTAATGTATAAGGAAAGATTGAAAGAAGCAAGCAAACGAACGAGCGAGATAGATAGATAGATAGAGAGAGAGAGAGAGAGAGAGAGAGAGAGAGAGAGAGAGAGAGAGAGAGAGAGAGAGAGAGTCATACAGTACCTAAATAATCAGAATGGAATCGTTTTTCCTTTGAATAATGTCTGACGAAACTTCAGAAGAAATAAACAAGGAAATCTCACGGGACTTGTTAATTCAATCTCACTTATTACTCTGTTCACCTTGTATCTTTGCTCAATAAACTTTTTCCCTATCCTTAATATTCGTTGTATTGTTTTTGATACTGATATATAATATTTGAACATTCAATGTTATCCTCTTTGCTGTTTATATCCCGTCGTTTCAGCCAAACCGTTCTTCGGTCTTCCTTAGAGGAAGACAAGCATTTAAGTTTCCTGGAAGTTAGTGAAAGCGACAGACATTTGACAAAAGCAGTTGTTCACATGAAATGGCGTAAATGACTTGAAACACAAGACAAAAATCGAAATGAACACAAACTAAAATCTTACCCTGTCGGCGAGGCTTAGAATACACTGACTGTATATTATACAGAGGGATAAGACCTTCCCCCCAAAAAAAAAACGGGTTTGTCCTGAGTATGACACTAAACTGTATCTAATAGTGATGTCCCACTTCTGAAGATTTTGAGAGTGTGGATTACCTATTCGTTTCCATTACTACCACGTCAACTTTGACCCTGAGGTAGTACCAGTTGAGGGAGAGAAGGCGCATGTGTAATGGTTATCGTTGTAAGAAATGGGACTGGAGACCCGAGGTCAAATCCTACCTGAGGTTGTTTGCATTTCTTATAGCACTAATATTATTGGGAAAGGTGTGTATCCAACTATTCTCCCTCAATCTATGGGTAAATAGTAGAAGAGACTGGGCTCTTTAACTTTGGTTAGACCCGCTTAAGAAATTGACCTTTTGTCACCTCATACTCGTGCGGAGGGTTTGGAAGATATGGACCTGTTAGGTTTCCTTGTATAAGTCAAATAGATCTGCTTAAAATTATTAGTATTTAATAAGACCGTGTGCAAAAAATAGGAACAATCAATCAATCAATTAATCAATATATAGTGAATACAATTCCCTAAACATAGATATAACTATGTAAACAACTAATTATCATTATTATATAGGAAAAGGCACTTCAAATCATGCAATTGAGTTGATGATGAGTGGGGAGAAGAAAGAGATCCATACCTTTCATAAAAATTAATTCCTCTTTTACCCATAACTTGAGGGAGAATAGTTGGATACACACCTTTCCCAAGAATATTAGTGCTATAAGAAATGAAAACAGCCTCAGGCAGGATTTGGACTCGGGTCTCCGATTCCATTTGTCTTGTGTTCGATAGTACAACTTTTAGATAAGTATTGAAAAATGCTAAAAGAATTGTTTGTGCCAAAATTAGATTACAAAGGTCAGGAGAAAAAAAATCAATAGATTTCGTATTTATTAATAACTAGCCAACAATGATACATCATACTTTAGAATAAAAAATGTTGCAAAATCACCAAATATGCATGAAATAACGCTAGACAGGTTGACATGTCGTTAAAATCAACCAGTCAACAAACCAGAAGCTGTCATTGAGAATAAGAAAAGCAAGATGCTCTAAGATTGAAATTCTAACGAATAGTATTCTTTGAATCAGGCGACGTGACTTAGAAAATGCTCACAAGGGAACTATTGTAAATTTTTTAGATCGGCACTTAATGTCCCCAATTCCAAGAACACACTTCATATTCTAGGTCACATGTGAATTTCTAAATAAAGTTTGGGGAATCTGCTGCCTCAAAAGAAAGGATTGTCCCATCAAACCGCTAGATTTTCTAATGACATAGAATAGGCCTATTTGTATTGCTAACTGAAGTGTTGACTCTCAAATTGAATGTTTGGGGTAATTATCACCACACCTCGATGGTAGGCGTGAAAGTGTCTTGTAATCAAAATATTCGAGGCATTTGCCAAATGCCGGGACCTTGCTCGAGACTATAGGGACTATAATAAGTGGGAAACGTCTGAAAGACTGTGATGATAATGAATAAGATGATGTGTATGACTGGATGCCAAGAATACTGACAAGAATTCTGCTGTTTTGAGAAGATTTGCCGTCACTTATTCTATGTGAATCTCTTGTAATAGCAGCACAAATTAATACCAGTGTGGTAGTACTTGTTTTAAAAGAATGAATAAAACAATGTCTTCGACATAAAATAACATAACGTGCCGTAAAACCCAACCAACCAGCCAACCAACAAAATAATACCATACGAACTAATTATATAAAAGCAAAATGTATACATAGGAGAAGAATAGCAAGTATAGATTATGTAGTGACAAAGAGGAAACAGTTAATTACATAAGTGAATGAATCAAATGTGCACAAAGGGAATAAAAAAAACTAGACACAACTGGGTGGGAAATGTGATCCACTAGGAATTGTGTAAGAAAGAACAATCTGTCTATGTTATATACACAAATCAGACTCTATCCTGGAAAATGAGATGCTTATTTCTCAGAGATACAAACAGATCACCAAATTCCGGCCAGGAGACCAGACCTAGAATTAATTAGAAAAGATCTTGTCATCTAGTAACTTTTGCCGTTATACTGGAACATAACTGTATTCCCGTGTGAGCGTGAATGCGTTTATTTTTATTTTTATTTTTTTTTGTACGTGTGCGTATGTTGTAATGCGCGTGACATTGAAAATGCGTGTTGGCTGTGACGTTAAGACTGTATCCTAGCGCGGGATTTTGTACGTGGGTATGTGCGAATGAAAAAGTGTATTTGTGTTTTGTGACGTTTCCTGTTGGATTTTACATCAATTTAATCATTTAATATTATTAATATTATTATTATTATTAATATTATCATATTTATTTGCTTATTTACTTATTTCAAAAATAACGTCATTTTCAAAAAAAAAAAAAATTCATTTAGGAAGAAATGCCATAGCTGTACTGCTTCAGTTCAATTCTTTTGATAAAGAGGTATTACCTCGAAAATTCAAGAAATAATAAAAAAATACAGGTCAACACACACCACCATTGTTACCGTATTATTATTTTTTATTTATTCCAAACTGCATTGTGATGGCCTTCTAAATCTACCTCCTAACCAATACATACACAATGCTTCAAGCAAATTATGAAACTCTCTTATATATATATATATATATATATATATATATATATATATATATATATATATATATATATATATATATATATATATATATATATATATATATATAGATAGATAGAGAGAGAGAGAGAGAGAGAGAGAGAACAGTTAGGTAGATTACATTACTTTTTTGTTTTACTTTTTTCTTCTCTATGACTTGGTGCTCGTGGTTTAATGGATATAGTCGCAGGAAATGGTCACGATGACACGAGTTCAAATCCTGGATAAAGCTGTTTGCATTTTTCACAACGCTAATAGCCTTGTAAAAGGTATGCATCCAGCTATTCTACTTTCAGCTATGGGTAAATAGTAGAGAAGACTGGGCTCTTTAACCTTGGTAGGTAACAGGTCTAGAAGAAGGAAAACTCCAAATTCAGACTTGTTAAACTCCGCCTAAGGAATTGACCTTGTGTCACATCCTGTGGACGGTTTAGTAAATACATACATGACCTGATGTTCATTTTCAGTCTGTCCTTCATTTTTTCTTGTTTTTCTGTCCTGTCTTTGAATCGGTCGATTATGTCCCTGCAGAGGAGTAAGACTGCCAACAAACACACACACATCAAGGGGTGTCCTTGGTATGACATTGAACTGCTTCAGTTCTGAGGCTCCAGTTCTGGAATCCTGGGAGGTATGGAGTCACCACTTCATTGCCATTACTTCCAGGTCAACTCTGACCTGGAGTTAAAATATCTGTCTGGGTCTCATCTATGGTTCAAATTGACCGTTTCAAAAATTATTCGTGTTCAAGATGTGTTAAAACAAATTATTGGTTGTGAAAATAAGTTTAATGGAAAATAAATAAATGGATTAATTACAAATTTAGAAATGAATTTCGGCATTAAATAGCTTAATACGATTTGTATCCACACGTCTTTGCATCTGGGAGTATGTATAAATGTGTTCGAACTATAGTTTGACCCAACTACAAATAGGTTAATTTAAAATAGAAAACTATAAAAGTATCAGAAAGGCTGAAATAAAAGAGAATAACATATATATATATGGATGTATATATTGGGGTGGCGCTCCACCTCAGACGAAAAAACAATCTCCCTGGTCTAGCGCCAGTAAAGAGGGTATAGAATTCCTCATCACTGTCTGGCTGATACCGACAATAGGCAAATCTGTCGACTTTACTATATATATATATAATATATATATATATATATATATATATATAAAAACATACTGAGATGGATATGAACAGACTTCAATATATATTTTGTGTGTGTGTGTGTGTGTGTGTGTGTGTGTGTGTCTAGCTAGATATATAGATATCAACCCACTGAGATAGAGAGATGGGTGGATGGGAACAGACTGAAATAAATAGACAGAATTGAACTATATATAATATATATATATATATATATATATATATATATATATATATAGAGAAGAGAGAGAGAGAGAGAGAGAGAGAGAGAGAGATGTATATAATCTCCTCCAGCATGTGCATATTTATCTGAGACCCTTCCTTTGAAGTTGAGAAGATTTCTGTCGATTGGTGCAGAGATAAAATTGAGGTTAGTGGGAGCGTAAGAAGGGGCAACTAGGATCAAAGGAGAGTATTATTGACACGTGCGTGGGTGGTAAAAGGTTTGGCCTGACTGAACGGATGCAAAAATAAGAAAAATACAGAAGAATCAATTCAACAACTGAAAATCTCCTCAACTGACCGACTAAATGTTCCAACCGCAAAATGATTTAATGGAATTTGCCAAGGGAAAAAAGGGGGTGCTGTTCAAACCGGAAGTGGATTTCTTACAACAACGTTTGTCCTACAAACTCAAAATCTCTCAGTCGACCACACAAAGTAAATCAAAGAATTAAGAAACAAAAAGTACGAATTTTTAAAATAATCTTATAGTACAGAATTTCAAACAGGAAGCAATAGTTTTCCAGATCTGGAGATCTGGAGAGTGTGGAGTGCCCTTTTATCAGTTGGAGACGCGTATTGTAATGATTAGAGTCTTAAGAAATGGACTCGTAGATCTGAGTTCAAATCGTGGACGAAGATCCAGTTCCCATTGCACTAATACCTTTTGGAAAGGTATGAATCCAACTACTCTCCCCCCAGCTATGGGTAAATAGTAGGATAGACTGGGCTCTTTAACCTTGGTTAGGCAAGAAAAACTCTAAATTCAAACCTGTTAAACTCCGCTTGGGTGGTCACTACTAGAATAGACTCAATCCTAATTAGTGATATATTTCACTAATTTTTCACTGTAGGGAGTATTTTCCCTTACTTCCAACGGGTTGCCGTTAGGTGTGGGATTATCTTCTCTTGCTGTGGTTTGCCGTTAGGTTTTAGGTAGCGTTGCGACCAGAATATTTAAAGACAGTCCCGCAAAAGTCAAACTCGCTTTTCTCCTGGATCCTCCAGATATGAACTAGACACAAATTGTGTCTCCGTACATTTGGATTGGGGTTCTTAGCCCCCACCCTCATCTACAGGCTTTTGCGTGTGTCTGTAACGGTTAGAGTCATAGGAAATGGACTCGTCCACTAAAATTTAAATCCTGGACGAGTCTGTTTTCATTTCCCATAGTACTAATACGCTTAGTAAAGGTATGAATCCAGCTACTCTCCCTCCAGCTATAGGTAAATAGGAGGGTAGACTGGGCTCTTTAACCTTGGCCAGATAACTAGTCTAAGAGAGGGAAAACTCTGAATTCAGACCTGTTAAACTCCGCTTTAGAAATTGGCCTTGTGTCGCATCCTACTCATGCAGAGGGGTTGGTAAATATATATACATATGTCTGTTCGCGACCCGTTTATACTCTGTCTTCATAAAAGTTTGGCTCACCAGCCCCGGCATTTTCACATATAGTACACGCGCCTTGAATATACTCTATGCCTTCTAGAAATTTAGCCACGCATGTGGCAATCTTCACGAAGTAAACAGTAAGTCATAACCTTTATGTTTCATATTATACGTCAAAACATCTTCAGGGATTGAGGAGACTTACTGTTACCCAGAATTCAGTGAGGAACCACCAGTAAAGGCTGGTTTGAATATTATGTTAGAGTGATAATAATAATTGCTTATATGCAAAATTAAAGATAAAAATAAACAGCTGTAGTCTATCTTATATTATATTTGTCACCTCCCGTGGTGTAATGATTAGCAAGCTAGATTAGCATACCATTGATAGAGAATTTGATTCTCGCTCGGCACCCCACACTTCTGACTTTGTGCCACATCTAAGCTAGGCTTAGTAAATAACTATATTATATCGGACACAGCAACCGAGTTCAAATCCTTGATGAGACTGTTTGCATTTCATCTTACGCTAATACCATTGGAAAATATATCAATCTAATTATATTCAAAAATAGTAGGTCAGACTGGGCTCTTTAATCTTGATATGGTAACCGGTCTAGGAGAAGGAAAACTCTGAATTCAAACATGTTAGATTGGTTTAAAAAATGGCCTTATGTTGCATCCTGCTTGTAGTGGAGGGGTTGGTAAATATATATAATGGAAATGGTATGAGATACCAGCTTGTCAACCATTATTCCACAGCGAGGTGATGGTTGTTATTGATATTTACGAATATTAGCTTAAGTTTGGAACAAGGCCACGTATTACAAGGTGTTCAGTAAGGATAAACTCATTATAACATAAATGGTTGTGAAACTAGCTTGTTAATCATTACTAAAAATCGAAGCGGTGATTGTTATTGATATCTACTCAGCTTAGCATAATCTGGCCTCAGCAAGTCTAATTGGACACTTAGTGAGAAGCAAATTCGCTACACTTGTGAATCAGCCTGTAAGGATGGGCGTGATTTTCATCAAGCAATTAACAAGGGATAAGAAAAAAACTCATATCTATATATTTATACGTGTGTTCCTAAAAAGTACGACCGTTATCATCTTGCAACACCCTCTGGTTAAAAATCAGATCGTCCAAGAGGAAATGCAGAAATGTAAATCCTGATTATCTGGTGTTGTTTATCTGCCAATTTTTTTTTATTTCTTAAGATTGCCGTCATCTCGGCTAAATAATGGACTATTCCTTTTTTTATTATAAAGAAAGAAAGGGGAGAAACAGAACATGCCACACAGAAAAATATAATAAGAAAGGAATAAAGAAAGAGAGTAGGGAAAAGATAGAGATAGGGAGTAAGCGTGCGGAAGCGATAACACTAAATGTTTCAATCGAACATAATGAAAAGATGAAAAGAAGGAAAGAAATAAAAAAGTCGGTAAGTGAGTGTGAGTGTGTGTGTGTGTGTGAGAGAGAGAGAGAGAGAGAGGGAGAGGGAGAGGAGAGGGAGAGAGAGTTAAATTAAGATTATTATATATTATCATATTGAACTATTTTTCAATAGGACTTAATCAAAAATTTTAATAATTGAATTATCATACTGTGTTATATCCACAGGTCCTGCTAGTCTGAATTAATTCTCAAAATCTAAATTACCACTGAATAATAACTACGCACTGTCTATCTACATTAGTTGTACACGTGTAAGTATACACATATCGTTTATGTCTATGGGTATTTGTTCGAGTGGCACACGTCAAAACACAGGTAGTTAGTGTTTTGCTGGCAAAGGCAGTGTTGTCAATTTCCGGTTCTAAACAAAGGATGTTTTATGAAAGACTTGTTGAATACTGTTTACTTTTCATACGTGAAAAAGCAACTTGTGTCTGTGAAAGACTTTCTTTTGCCTATTCATTTCGTTCTTATTTATTTTATTTATACGATTCGGTAAGTGTCACTGATTCTACATTATCTTAGACAATTACGGCTTCTATCAAGTCATTTTAGGATCACACACACACACACACACACACCTCTCTCTCTCTCTCTC
>CM042149.1:34824962-34842462 GCA_023376005.1 Doryteuthis pealeii | reverse complement strand
TCATCACAACTGCTCACTGGTCCACTCTGACCCAGAGTGGTAGTACCTGTTAGGGTCCCATCTATGGGTTAAACAGAAAAATGTGTTTATAAAAAGAATTGTGTATCCATTAAGAATGAATTTATTTCAAAACTTTGTTGGCATTAATGAATCACTGAGGTTGATATGCCGTAAAAAAATAAACGTTTACTCTCTATCACGTCAGAAATGTAACTTCTAAAACTCAAAACCAAACCAGTTTATTGTCATCTATCGCATTTGAACTGATTCCGAATAGGGAAACCAAAAATGTTAATAGACAAATTAATTGTTTTTATGAAAATGTTAATTGTTTGAAACATATTGTTTAAGTTTAATGAAATGTTATTTACTCAATGCACGAGGCGTCCGATGTAATGGTTACCGTTGTAGTAAATAGACACAGCGAGATGAGTCAAATCCTGGATGAGGATTTATATTTCACACAACGCTAATACCCTTTGGAAAGGTATGAATCCAATTATACCCTCCAACTATGGGTAGATAGTAGAATAGACTGGATTCTTCAATCTTGGTTAGCCAACCAGTATAGGAAAAGGAAAATTCTGAATTCAAACCTGTTAAAGTCTGCTTAAGAAATTGGCCTTGTGTCACACCCTACTCGTGCGGAAGGTTGGTAAACATGTATACTCAATGGTGCGGTTGTTATTAGATTTTTTAAGTATCAGTTTTTTATGAATGACACGATAGATGTACGAAAAGGAAAACCTATGAATCCTATAAATCCTGTAAAGCCTTCCAATCGGGAAAATATCCACTTACATAGCAAATTTTTGGAGGCGACCGTTGGAAATGGACACGGAGACACAAGTTCAAATCCTGAACGAGACTGCTAGCATTCCATTACACCCTTGGGAAAGGTACGCATCCAATTATTCTCTCTTCAACTATGGGTAAATAGTATGGCAGATGGAACTATTTAACCTTGGGACGCCAACCTGTCCAGGAGAAGGAAAATTCTGAATTCAAACCTGTTAATATCTGCTTAAAAATAGACCTCGTGTCACATCCTGTTCGTGAAGATTGATTGGGTAAATACATACATTTGATCTTAAAACAAAGGTATTGAAACTAAGTATGATATGATTACCGGATAAAAGGATTACCCGGATAAAAGGATTACATTGACTCTTGAAACCTTAAAAGCGGGATTTTATAGGAATAGTTCATTGAAGTTAATTCATAGAAAAATATTGTTATTATTATTATTATTATTATTATTATTATTATTATTATTAATACCCGTGTTCCTTAATTTTAAGACCGTTATCACCTTGCACCATTCTCTGGTAAAAAAATGAGACCGTCCAAATCGCCCAAGATGGAATGCAAAAATGTAAAACTTAATTAGCTGGTGTTGCTTATCCGCCGAATTCTTATTTCTTATGAGTGTACTAACCTCAGCTAAATAATGACCCATTCCGTTTTTATTATAAAGAAAGAAAGGAAAGAAGAAGTAGATGCTACACAGAAAAATATGAAAAGAAAATTGAAAAAAAAATGAGATTAGGAGAAAGATATAGAGAGGGGGTGAGTGCGCGGAAGCGATAACGCTAATCTGTTTCAATTGATCATAAGGCAAAGATGAAAAAAGGAAAGAAAGAAAAAAATAAGTGACAGAGATTTAAATCAAGATTATTATACTTTTTAGACATTGAACTATTTTAGCAATAGCTCTTAAGTAAACATATCAAATGTTGTAATAATTAAGTCATCATACTGCGGTATATCCACAGGCCCAACTATTATTACTATTATCATTGTTATTTAACCTCTTGTTGGGTTTTCACGCTCGTTTTATTGGTGGTCTTTTACTAGAGTCTGAGTGACGACAGGTTTCCTCGGGTAGAAGAGAAATTCTGAAATCAATTCTAAATTCAAATCTGAATTCAAATCTCCGCTTAAAATGAGACTCTGTGTCACATCCTGCTCGTGGAGATTTGGTAACTACGCACATTACAACGTCTCAGCTATTAGTCCTCAAATCGCTACATTGGGCAATTTAGATTTTGGGAAATCCTGAACAGGCAAGAACTTTGGCAGATATCTAAACATTAAGCTGACATCAAGCAAGGGTCTGACAACTTAAATCGAAAACAGGAGATCGTATTTAAAGTATTACAATAACATTTAGGTGTATTCTACTTGTACATTGATGGGCAGTGTACACTTGACATTGGAGAAGATAAAGTTCACATATCTGGTCATAGGATATCTCCTTTGATGTGAAATAGAAGAATCGGAAATGTTTGTCGATGAGGGATTATTGCTTAAATTTGTTTAGTCAATCGCTCCGAGTTCAAGTGAGTCCTTAGAGTTTAATAAACCTTACTTTGTCTGCAAACGAAGGTTGCTTACAGTATCTCTTGTTGAGTAAGTGGTCACCCAGAGTTCAAGTTAGTTCTTGGAGTAAAGAAAAATTTTGTCTTGATACTGTAGATCCCAAACTTTTATCTGCTCTGTTGACTGGGCCTAGAATAAGACGATTGCATCCACTGCAGAGCGATAAGAGTTCTCCACCCAAAACAAACGGGTGTCCTAGGTATACAGTGATGCTGATAGCTTTTTAATTTAGTGCGTCCTGGGACGCAGTGATTTTATTTCATTGAGTCCCCGGTAAATTTGATGGTCCCAATTAATAATAAGTAATAAATTGCCGAATTTTTTATCTATGAACAACAAAAGCCGTATATAGCCCCTACCTTGTACCCCTACTTTATTTTCATAAAATTCAAAATATAATTTTTGTATTGTGTTTGCTCTTTTCGTCGTTTTAAAAACTATATTATAACATTATTTTTATTATTGTCCGTGTTTAAAAAGTTCAAAATAAATCTCTTATCTATATTTATATAGACTAGTACAAATAAAAAAAACACCCTCCGGGCGATGTAAAAATAGATTTTTGAAACATATTGCCTGAGTGGTGGGAGTAAAAAGATCAATGTCAGCGAGTTTTTACCCTAAGTAAGTAAAATCATCAAATTCATTAAAGGATTAAAAAATAAAACAATTTCAAATGTAAACTTTAAATATGTATTAGAATAAAACAAACTATATATAGATATATAATACCAGTCATGTATTTATTAAAACTTGTTTTAAAAAACAATGAGGACTGTCTAATGTTGCATATTTAAATTTTGAGTGTATTTATTCTATGTTATGACGATTTGGGGTAATGTGGTGTAAGCAGTGACGTAATTTTTGTTACAGACAAAAACCGGAAGCAAATCTCCATTATTAATAGAAGATTAATGAAAAATCATTTTTCTATATATTTGTTTTATTGTCTTTTTTTCTTTATGTATTCTTGTTTTAAGTTATTTATTTTATTATTATTATTATTGTTTTTTATTTGTCTTTTATTTGCTTTTTATTATGTTTTATTCTTTATTAATTTGTTTTATCTTTTAATTATTTTTAATCGATTTTTTAAATATGTATATTTATACCCTTATTAAAAAGAACCGGAAGCAAATCTCCATTATTAATAGAAGATTAATAAAAATCATTTTTCTATATATTTGTTTATTGTCTTTTTCTTTATGTATTCTTGTTTTAAGTTATTTATTTATTATTATTATTTTTTTTTTATTTGTCTTTTTATTTGCTTTTTATTATGTTTTATTCTTTATAAATTTGTTTTATCTTTTAATTATTTTTAATCGATTTTTAAATATGTATATTTATACCCTTATTACATTCCTATTTAGCTTTTCTTATGAGAAAGAAGAGGGTAAAAGATTTGTTAACCACCTCTCAGGCATAAACAGGGTGGAGATTTTATTGAACTTAGATCTTTGCTGGTCTCTTTCAATTTTTCTTAATAAAAGGGTGTACGCTCGGTATCTATAAAAGCATACAGACATACTTACCTACCTACATGCATACATACATACGGACAGACAGAGAGACAGAATATCTCTTATATATATATATAGAGAGAGAGATTACTTATTTATTCAGTAAATTTAGTAAAAATGGTGTCGATGTTTCGTAGCGATGTTTTCTATGCTAGGAACTAAACAAAAAGACCTTCATTTTATTTTCAATGCACAGAAGTCTCTCTCTCTCTCTCTCTCTCTCTCTCCCTCTCTCCCTCTCTCTCTCTCTCTCTCCCCTCTCTCTCCCCTCTCTCTCTCTCTCTCTCTCTCTCTCTCTCTCTCTCTCTCTCTCTCTCTCTCTGCATTTAATGTTTTTAGAAATGAAAATCAATTCACATAAACATTTACTTTAGTTTATTGAATGAAGCAAAAATAACATTTTATTTTCAATGCACAGAAGTCCCACTCATCCCCCCTCTCTCTCTCTCTCTCTCTCTCTCTCTCTCTCTCTCTCTCTCTCTCTCTCTCTCTCTCTCTCTCTCTATTTATCTATCTATCCGTCATCTCACCTTTTCTCTCTGTTTCTGTCTCTGTCTTTCTTTGTCTGTCTGTCTGTCTGTCTGTCTCTTTATATATATATATATATATATGTATATATATATATATATGTGTGTGTGTGTGTGTGTGTGTGTGTGTGTGTGTGTGTGTGTGTGTGTGCATTTAATGTTAGTTAGAAATGGCAATCCCAGTTCACATAAACATTACTATAGTTTACTAAATGAAGTAGAATTATCAACGAGAAACAAGGGAGGATTAATGACTTTTTCAATGTTAAGACGCACGGAAAGCAAACCAAATTTCATTTCCTGCTAAGTGCACACGGGTCTTTCTACTTATTGCACCAAAATGAACATCGCACTTTGTATAACTATTACTTTCATTTACTTAGCGTAATAGTTACCGTCGTACAAAATGTAATCGGTGACCCGAGTTCAAACCATGGATGAGGCTGTCTGCGTTTCATTTCACGCTAATACACTTGGGAATACTTATGTCAAGGAGACACCTGTTGCCTGGGTATAGGGGTATAATAAAACAGTTGATTTTGCAGATCCATTGATTTTTTTCGCCTTGCATAATTGATTTATGTTTTAATCACGAATGCCACTTATGACTTTTCCTTTTTTTACTATTCATATCGTAATTTTTAAATATCTTTCCAGATATAAATAAAATCTTCATTATTTTTGCACAAAAAACAAGTTCAGGTGATAGTGAATGTGTATATATATATATTTACCTTGTCATTAATTGTTCCATTTTCGTAGTTTCCTCCATACATACATACACATACATACCAACTGTCATTTATATACGTATAGATAGAATATTAGTGTGACTAATAGAAAAAGGGAAGAAATAAAGAAAGATAGAAATCATGAGGGTGACCTGAAGAGGGAGAAGGGGTTTGTCCTGATCGCCATTTTAAATTCCAGTTGCCGATTTGTTAGGTTTATTCAAGTGAGTTTACTTAAAGGGTTTATGTCATATGGCATTTGAGGAAACGAGTTTTTTTATATAGTCGTGAAATTACTTTGCACTACTTACTGTGTTCAAAATGATAAGCAGGAAACCTCCAACAAGTCACACCGATTTGCTTTTTTAGCTTTTTGAAAGGTTAAGTCAACACAGAGAAAGTCCTAGAGAAATATACAACCGTTTTCAACTGGCTTAAAAACGTGTAAATGTCTGAATAAAAAGCTTTTGTGTTACCGTATGTCAACCCTTTATAGGGTTTCAAGTAACTATTCTTATTTAATAAGAATTGATTGAAAACAATTATAGCTTCAATTAATAATTCTTAACACAACTAAATTAAGCACAATTATATTGTTTCAGGTATTTTGTTACAAATTCAAATAATATTCAGATAATTATACGGTTTCAAAAATTCTTCTATAATGCTAATAATATTCACACAATTATATTGTTTCAAGTATTCTTATATAATTCTAATAATATGCACACAGTTATATGGTCTCAAGTATTCTAATCTAATATTAATGATAAATACACAATGGTATAGTTTCATTCTTATCTAATACTTATAATATTCAAACAATTATATGGTTTCAAGTATTCTTATTCAATACTAAGGAGGTAGGTACCCGTGGTGTAATGGTTGTCGTCAAAAGAGATAGACACGGCGACACCAGTTCAAATCCTGGACAAAGCTGGTTGTAATACATATGGCCCTAATGCCTTTATGAAACGTATGAATCCAACTATTCTCCTTTCGACTATGGGTAAATAGTAGGGTGGACTAGGCTTTTCAACCTTATTACGGCAACTGGTCTTGGAGAAAGAAAACTCTGAATTCAAACGTGATAAACTCTGCATAAAAATTGACCTTGTGTTGCATTCTATTCGTATGGAAAGTTGCTAAATACATATGATACTAATAATTTGCACACAATTATATGGTTTCAAGTATTCTTATATAATATAATACTAATAATATGTGTTACATAATTCATGGGTAGCCTATGAAATATGTTAGTAGTGTAGCTAGAATTTGAATTGAGTTCGTTGAAAATTCAAAATCAGAAATAGTTGAGTGGAAAGTTACCGTTGGCGTTATTACAGGTGGTGACCTCTACTTGACACCTTCCGAAATCCGCCAATAGAAGCGTGTGCACAGAAATCAGTTTTAGTTTGCAGTTGCCGGCCAATAGTCACCGGAAGCGGACGCAGTGGTCCGTCGCTCTCAAGATGCCAACTCTCATCCGCGCGATTCGAGAAATTATTTGGGCTGGGGTTTTGTAATAAAGAATAAGAATAAAGAATAAGAAAAATAAAATGTCTTGATTATTGACTATCAAACAAGAGAGAGCCCAACAGCCCAGGGGAGAGAATCAGCCCAAAGAAAAATGACCACCGAACCAGAGTAAAAAGCAAAAAATAAGAATTCATGATTTCCCCTCCTCTCTCTCTCTCTCTCTCTCTCTCTCTCTCTTCTCTCTCTTCTCTCTCTCTCTCTCTCTCTCTCTCTCGTTCTCCGTTTTCTTCCTTTTTTCTCTATTTCTGTGTACTCTCTTTTAGTGTCACTGCTTCTATATTACTTTAGACAATTACGGCTTCTATCAAGTCATTTTAAGACTCTCTATCCCCCTCTCTCTCTCTCTCTCTCTCTCTCTCTCTCTCTCTCTCTCTCTCTCTTTTGCACATGCACACGCAACACACACGCATTACTATATCTTTCTCACATATAGTTTCAAGTATTCCTAACTAATACTAGTAATATGCACTGCTACATATGTTACAAACGTGTTCAGGCTACAAAGTGTCAGAAGCCAGGGTTACCGATTTAATTTCTTTTGGAGATACCCGTTACGCTATGCGCAACTCTTTAATTATGAAATTAATTTGCTAAGCTTCGACTTGCTTAATGGTCACCATCGAACATTATTATTATTTAGGTCTAAGTACCAGTTTAGTTCAATCTGTAGAGCACCTGGCTATGACTCGCAAGGTTCCTGGTCAAATACAGGTGCCCGCTACCTCAGCGCATGAGTATCATAGATTGGGTAATCTTTGTGTAGTAAAGAAGGGAGATGACATAAGGTGGGGTTCTCCACCTCATCAAAACAGTCTCCCTGGTCTAGCGAAAAGGGGATAGACTCACTCGCTGTTCGGCTGATACTGACAAATGGTCACGCCGCCAAATTTACTTTACTATTTTTACTGAGGGGTGTACCTTTTTTTAATTACCATCGAGTGTAATCGGACCTTTCTCCACAAGTGGTAATTATCCTTACTCATATTCTAATAGAATACATAGATATTAAGAGATAAGTAGATTTTAATGAGACGCATCTGCTATCATTTCTAGAGTTACATTGAAAGTGCATATTTGGACTCACAGATAGAAAAAAATGCAGCACATCTTTCTTAGAAAGTTTAACTTTAATGATGACGTGCACAAAACAAGTACATTTTTGACAACGTTGTTAGAAGTTTTTAAATGTTAACAATTCCTTTTGGTTATTGTTCGTATTGGAATCTTATTTTCCTCAAATAATTTCAACTATCTACAAAATCTTTTTAGATATTTTAAAAGAAGAAGACAAAGAAAGGGGAGGGAGGAGGAGGAAAAGTGATGGAAGAAAGGAAAGAAAGAATTCACTGGAAAAGAAAGAAGAAGAAGAAGAAGAAGAAGAAGAAGAAGAAGAAGAGAAGAAGAAGGGGGAGGACGAGGAACTAGTGATGGAAAGAAAGGAAAAAGAAAGAATACACTGGAAAAGAAGAAAAGAAAGGAAAAGAAAGAAAAAAAAGAAAAAGAAAGAAGAAAAAGAAGGGGAGGGAGGGAGGAACTAGTGATGGAAGAAAGGAAAAGAAAGAATACACTGGAAAGAAAGAAAGAAAGAAAGAAAGAAGAAGAAGAAGAAGAAGAAGAAGAAGAAGAAGAAGAAGAAGAAAAGAAGAAAGAGGGAGTGCAGGGCTGCGGAGGAGGAAGGGGAACTAGTAAATGAAGAAAGGAAAAGAGAGAAGACACTGAAAAGGGAAGAAGAAAAAAAAGACTAACGAAAAATCGAAAAGAGAAAAAAGAAGACAAATCACTAAAAAGATAACTGTTCAATATGGTGACCATACATTATTCGTTTTATTTTTTCTTCTTTTTGTTAATTTTATCACAAGTATTGCCAAACTGTATTGGTCCCTTACCTTTCCTTTGGAACACAGCGGCAGTGTGAAGAAGGGGAATTTGCTGCATGAGCAACAGTTCATCCTCCATATGAACTCGCCCAGGCTATGTAGTTCAAGTTAAAACAAAAACCTTGACACTACTCCATTGTCTCTTGTAGACAGAAGGATGCCAAACAATCACAAGTATTGCGGGTGTCCTAACGGTTAAGAGCAAATAGAATTGAATCGTCGAACGAGGTTAAAATCTGGTTGGGACAGTTTGTGTCCACTTATGATTCCACAGTCCCAAGAGCTTCAGAATTAGAACCACACCTCCGGATGCAGTTATAGTGTCATGCCTAGGACACATGAGAAAAAAGATATGCTGTATGGAACACACACACACACACATACATGCACATATATGTAGATATATATATATGTGTGTGTGTGTGTGTGTGTTTGTGTGTGTGTTTGTGTGTGCGTGTATAACCTTTTTTGTATTTGTAAATTCTTTAAAGTGCACACGGTCTTTATGGACACACAATCTATATAGTGTCCATAGAGTCTGTGTGCATTTAAAAAAATTTGCAAATACAAATATTATAAAATTTTTTTAAGTATACAATGGAACCCTCTGTGTGTGTTTGGGTGAGTAGTGTGTGTGTGTGTGTGTGTGTGTGTGTGTGTGTGTGTGTGTGTGTGTTGTGTGTGCGTGGCTGTACGTATGTGTTTGCATGTGTGTGTGTGTTTTAGAAACAAAATAAAATGTAAAAAGAAAAATAATGATAGTGAGAACTTCCAGTCAGGAACTAAATATATCTTTTTCCCTCATTGCACAGAGTAAAAAAAAAGTGACATTTGAATTCCTGAGAGATTCCCCCATCCGCTGATCTGATACCGGTACGAGAAATATGTATGAGACAGCTGTAGTTCGAGACACTTTCTATACAAATAAATAAATAGATAAATAAGTTTAAGAACAAAACTCAAATGAATCAGATTTTGAAAAAAAAATAGTAACAGTGTCCTGAAATTCGATTAAACTTGTTTTACAGAAGCGCTTTGAGATTTAAATCCTTGTAAATATTTGGGTTATCCAATAAGTAACAGATGTGTCTTGTCACATGAATGTCGCCGAAAGACAGAAAGCACTTCAACCTGTTCATTCCACAGATAAACAAAAACCCTCAGTCGACTCTGGAGAAAAAGAAACTGCGAAGAGCTTAAGATTAATATCGATTTGATAATACCCTTGGAAAAGGTATGAAACCCCTCACTCCCAGCTATGGGTTAAATAGTACCACCGCTGTTATTCTACAAAGATAGTTTTGGTCCTAAATAACCCACAAAGAATGGTATGCCATTAAACAAACTCCCAGTCTACTCGTCTAATTATTTCTACTAATGTAACAATACACATGAAGTTAAACAAATTATACATGATATATAATATATATAATATACAAACTAATCATATATATAAACAAATCATATATATATATATATATATATGTGTGTGTGTGTGTGCGTTATGTGTGTGTGTGTGTGTGTGTATGGGTGTACAAGATGTGTCATAAAAGTATCGAGATTGAACCTGTATATACCAAGATAGAAAGGAACAATGAATGGAACGTTAATTTTTCAGAATACAAGGTGTGTCAAAAAGTACAAAAAATCTCATACTTTTGACACATCTTATAATATATAATATATATATATATATATATATATATTATATATATATATATATATATATGATTTGTTTAACTTCATGTGTATTGATGCATTAGTAGAAATAATTTTCATTAACTTCATAAATTAGTAAGAATTCACAGATAAACAAACTCTCCATCCACTCTGGAGAAAATAAAGCACCGGGGTGTTTAAGATCCATATCGATTTGATAATACTCTTGCCATAGGTAAGATAGTACCACTCCCTTTATTCTACAAGGATGATTCCGCCATTGAATAACGACCAAAGTTCATATGCTATTAAAAAGCTTTCAGTCTACTCTGGAGAAAATGAAACAGCGAGGAGATTAAGATCTATATCGATTTGATAATAACCTTGCAAAACTTATGAACCACCTTATCCCCAGCTATGGGTTAGAAGGGTACTGCTATTCTACAAGGATGGTTTTAGCTTTAAATAACCCACAAAAGTTGATATGCTATGAAACAAACTCTCAAACAATTCTGGATACAATAAAAGCAATGAGCTTAAGATTTGTGAAACGCAAACAGTCTCGTCCTGGATTTGAACTCATTTTGCTGTAACCATTACGACTGTAACCATTATACCACTGGCATCCACATGTCTTTCTATTTTCTATGGAATACTTAGAAAGATCTATAATGCGATTGGGCATACTCAAAATCAAGTTGACAATCATCATGTATGTGGGCAAAAACAATAAGCCAATGAGTAACAATACTTATTTAAAAGTATTGTGTTACCTTGATTTACGGGTTTTTCGAGTTTACGAGCTGTTACTCGATAAAGCTTTTGCTTTGTGTTGAGAACTAAAATTTGAGGTTCAAGAATAGATTCAGATATGCTTATGTTGATAAGCTCAATATAAACATATAAGTTTCCAAATTTACTACACCAAAGAAAAATATTATTTATTTAAAAAAAACAAAACATTAAAACATAATACAGTAAATAATTCATTACGTTCTATTTTATTGTTTTTATACAATACAGTGCTATTTTTCTTACAATAATGTAACAAAACATTTTTTTTGTTTTGCGGAGTTGGAACGCAGAAGCCAACTTTAAAGAATCATCAAAGCCAACCCCTAAAGCACATTACTTATTAACTTTATTGATTACCATGTTCTTTAATCATCATCATCAAATCATCATCATCATCATCATCATCATCATCAAATCGTGCTGACAGCACGGATTCCCGTCTCTTCTCTCTCTCTCTCTCTCTCTCTCTCTCTCTCTCTCTCTCTCTCTTCTTTCTCTTTCTCTCTCTCACGTCTCTCTCCGTCATCGGTCTTGGCAAGTCCTCAACAAGGTATCTTGTGTCCGTATAGAGTTGTGGTTTTATGTATGTTTTTGCTGATCAACCCCCACTGGTGTGTCCATATGTAGATATCAACTTCATTTATGAGTTTGTCCTTCATTCTCTAGAATTTTTTAAAAGCACACAGCATACTTGTGTAGTTTTCATCTAGCTTTTTCACCAAGCATTTCGTTAAAGCTCAGGTAGTGTAGTCATACAATAGTACTGACACGGCTATATCTCAGAACAATTCCTGTTGTTTTTTAGTTTTATTGAGGGATATGTAACTTTTTGTAAAATTTTGGTGATGAATATTCCGTAATCCAATTAAATGAACTAACTAAAATATGCGCCCTCCGGTCGTAATTATTTAAGTTTTAATGTAATGAAATCTATTAAATTAGAAAGACTAATATAAAAACGCTTCTTTTAATTATATTCTAATTGGTTTCTATATAAAATCATCAATATGATTGATTTTAGTTGGAGAATAAAACAATAATATTAGAGATCAATAATACCAAGTATGAGGAATACTTTGTCAATGCCCACCTAGAAGCTGCGGCAGAATGCATACTGACCAAACAAAAAAACAAACACACTGTCCCCTGGGAGACAGAAGCAGTTAGAGTAAAGGGAAAGATATATCTAAAAAAAAGCATCCCAACACTTTAAAACAAACCCAACTAACACCAACAAAGAAAATCTAAGAAAGTCCAGGTAGAACTAACTGGAGTATACAAAAAAGAATCCAAGAACAAATAAATAAAATTAGACAGGCAGTAGAAGACAGACAGTCGCGATTAGCATAGTAAACAAAATTAGTGGCAAGAAAAGTAGCTCTAGATCAAAGCTAAAGGCAAACAGCCCAAAAGATAGACTTCAAAAATGGAAAGATCACTTCCAGGAACTGCTAGGAACCTCCCCCTAAAATCATAGAAAATGACATATAAAAAATAACAATAACCAACTAGACATTAAGTTAGGAGACTTTACGATAGAAGAACTTAATAAAGTACTAAGAAAGCTTAAAAACAGAAAGGCCGCGGGCCTCGACAAAGTACCCCCAGAGGTCAGGAAAATAAGGAAATTCGATTATATACTGTTTAGACTATGTAATGCAGTATACAGACAAAATACAATAGAAAATGGACGAAGGGTTGCATTCTCCCATTCCCTAAAAAAGGAGACCTAGGAATTGCTAAGAATTACAGAGGCATAACTCTTACTGCCATAACTGCTAAGATGTATAAATTTCCTTCTCCTTAATCGCATTTGACCAGAAATAGAGAAATCATTTATAAAAAATCAAAACGGATTCCACAGAAATAGATCATTTTAAGACAACTCAAATTTTCAAAGAGACATCGTTAATAATTAAGATTTTTTTGTTATTAATGAAATACTCATTGATAAACTTACGCAATTCATGGGAATATTGTGATCTAATCAGTGACGTAGCTTCGGTTAAAGACAGACAGACAACGAATGTCCATTATAATAAGATATGTTCAGAGTGTGTTGTTAATTCCTTACAAAAAATAACTAGATAGAAATAAAAAAATAAACACGAATTTCTTAAAATTTTGATAAATGTTCTCTAATAACCAAATACACTTGTTGTCCCCGTAGCGTAGTGGCTAATGTGCTAGACAGTAACATCATACTAAGCGAGTTCGAATTCCAGTTGCGCCATTACGTTCTCTTTCGGATTTCGGAGAAAGGTCGTGCGCCTCACGTGGTGTAATGGTTAGCAAACTAGATTAGCAGAGCATTGTTATTGGGTTCGATTCTCACTGGGTACTCCATACTTCTGGACTTGTGTCGCAACTAATCTAAACTTAGTAAACAAGAAACTTTCCATCATGGTATAATGTTTAGCACACTAGTTTCACAGATCCATAAATACTGAATAGCGAGGTAGATCCTTGCTAGATGTTTCATAGTTGTGGCCTTGTGTCATATTCTTACTCGTGGCGAACGGGTTGGTTAAATACCTACCCTTGTGAAAGGTATGAACTCCCTTATCCCCACCAGCTATGGGTTAAATAGTACGACTACTGTCCGTTGGCAAGGATGGCTTTGGCATTAAGTAACCCACGCAGTCTAATATGCCATTAAACAAAAAACTAAACCAAACTAAATACACTTGAAATAATTTTTGTGAACATCACGTAAACCTTTTGTCCAAATTGTGGTGCTCCCACCGCAAACCTTAATCTAGACCCTTTTTTTCGACCTTGTGTAACCCGTGTCGAAAGGGTTGGCTAAATACCTAAACTTAGGAAAGGTATGAACCCCCCTATCCCCATCAGTCATCTGTTCTTGGACAATGGTGGTTTTGGCATTAAATAATTAACGAAGGTTGATATACATTAAACAAAACCCAAAACCAAATATACTTGAATTGATGTCAGCTGAACTCACATAAACCTTAACCACAAATTGTGGGGCTCCAGCCGCAAACCCTAATCTAGGCTCTTCAGGAGAAAGGGGAAAACAATGGGGATATTTGCTTTGTGAGATAACGAGGAAAGAAAAGCAAAGTATCAGTTTAAAAAAAGATTGTCATCCAAAAAGAAAGAAAGAACCGGGTATTGTCATGGATTTTTAAATAAACAAAGTCTTGTCTTTAGAAACTGATGCACGGTCAAACGTTCAAGTTGAGTATTTTTATAAGTTTACGGAAAGTAGAAGATATTAGTTCTAACTTGACTTCATAACATTTTTATGTAAATAAAGAAATCTTGGCTTGAGAAATTGATGCTTTGTCAAATGGAATATTTTTCTGTCTCGTCTCTAAATGAATAAAATAACAATAAGAAATAAAAATGTAACCATTTATAAAATGAAATATAAAAGAATTAAAATTATGAGCAGATTTCAAACAAGAAAAAAAGATTAACACAAAAGAAAGAAAAAACTGAAACGTTATTAAGCCCACATTGTGGGGCTCCAACCGCAAACCCTAATCTAGGCCCTTCTCGCCAGGAAGAAGGTTGGTTGGTTATTTTAGTAAATATTTCCTTTAATAACGATTAAAGTCATTTTAATTTCAGTTTGCTTACATTACCTTCTGTGGCTCTAATGGTCACCCATCTAAGTAGAGAATAGGCTCATTGTTACTTAACTTTGGTGATCTAGTGGGAACCAATGCTTTTAACGGGATTTGATCGTAAGCCCAGGGTAAAAGGGGAAAATAATGGGGATATTTGCTTAATGAGATAACAAGGAAAGAAAAGCAAAGTATCAGTTTAAAAAAGATTGTCCTCCAAAAGGAAAGAAAGAACCGGGTATTGTTATGGGGTTTTAAATAAACAAAAAAATCTTGACTTTAGAAACTGATGATTGGTCAAACGTTCAAGTTGAGTATTTTTATAAGTTTAAATTAGCGGAAAGGAGAAGATATTAGTCGTAACTTATAACGTTAATAAATCAGTAGGAAGACAAAGAATAACATATCAGTGAACTGATGCGGGCTATCCGGTTGGACATTTGGAGATACGTTTATGGAATCAAGGCTGCCCTTGGTGTAATGGTTATCGTCGTAGGAAATGGACACTACGACACGATTTCAAATCCGAAATGAGAATGATTGAATTTTACATGACGCTAATATCCTAGGGAAAGGTATGAATCGAATTCTCTCTCCAGCTATTGGTGGGTGAACTCTCTCATAAGGATTCATCCAATGAAAAACCTACACAGTGTTTGGTTTATAGTGGTGAGGGCTTGCGATGGGCCATCCGTACTTTTTGGCACAGCCGATAGGAAAGAATTGGTGCACAAGTAATGCCACAAACTCAATCAGCGACTGATCTCAGGTTTTTCAAATTCAGTGCTTTCTCTTCTCCTAGACTGGTTACCTATCCCAGTCTGCCCTACTATTTTACCGATAGCTGGAGGGAGAATATATGAATTCATACCTTTCCCAAGGGTATTAGCACTATGTGAAATGCAAACAGCCTTGTCTAGGATTAGAACTCGGGTCGACGAGTCCATTTCCTACAACTCTAGCCATCATGCCAAGCGCCTCCATCATGGGTAAATAGAAAGGCATACTAAGCTCTTTGGTATGGCAACTGAAGGAAAACTTTAAATTAAAACTTGCTAAAACTCCGCTTTAAAAATTGACCTTGTATCACACGCAACTCTTGCATAGAGGTTGGTAAATACATACAGTTATGGAATCGGTGTTTCAATACCTGTTCATAGGGAATGTATGAAAGTTGCTCCAAAAGTAATACTTTCTATTTATTCACACGGAAACTACAAAATATAGGGGGAACACAATAACGCTGTTGGATAGAGCAAGTCTTCAGCAACAAACGACTATTTTCCCCACAAAGTCACTGTCAAAGAATTTTTGTAGTATTCTAGCCGACCTTTACAATGCCGTTGTCAGGATAGTCTCAATTCATCTCAGTTGTTAGTATTATTATCATGAGAGTTCTTCACATCAGCATTGGCTGATGGTATTTCACCAGTTGAAAAGTTCTCTTTTTTTTATTAATCAATACTAGGTCTGGTCTCCTGGCTGGGATTATTATTATTAGTTTTCACACCAGCATCAGCTGATGGTATTTGCCTGGAGTCTGAGTGACAACAAGTCTCCTCGGGTCTCCAGGACTATTCTGAGTATTCTGGCAGATTACAGCAGTGCAGTATTCTGAATGGTCTCAATTCTTCCTCTGTATTATTTTCACTCATTTTGGGTTTTTCATATCAGCGTTAGCTGATGGTATTTCACTGGAGTCTGAGTGACAACAAGTTCCCTCAGGTCTCCAAGACTCTTCTGGGTATTCTAGCCGATTGCAGCAGTGCAGTAGTCTGGAGGTCTCAATTCTTCCTCTGATTTCCAGATCCTTTAGTCTTTTTTCCAAGTTTATTGAGACCGTTCCTAGTGCACCAACTACAATCGGTATCACTTTCACTCTCATGTTCCATATCAATTTTTGCTTTGATATAATTTGTTCTCACGACATTATTTTGTGCAGTAATTACTAGTGATTCAGTTTCTCTCTTGAGGCTTCGTCTTTTTAACCAAGTCCAAGACTTTTCATGTGAAACTTCTCCGATTTGTCGTTTGAAGTGCCCATATAATTGTTTTTCTTCCATCTTTGTTTTCTAGTTTTTGTTGTTTGTCTGTTTGTCCATACATTACATCTGCTGTTGTTGGTATTATTATTATTATTATTATTATTATTATTATTATTTGTTACTTGAGACCAATTGTTTGAAATACTTCAAAACTTATGGATGTATATACATTATGCCGAAGGTGTAAGCCCATCGGATGTAGTTTACTGACATATCCTGGACGCCTTTTGAAGGAGTGCAGTCGGCGTATTCTAGTCCTGGGCGAAAGATTGTTTGGAGTGTCCTTTTTCCAAAAATTAGTTATAACTTCAGACTCATGTGACAAAAAATGGCTTCCATCTCGAGATACATACAAATTCTATCGACTATATGGGAAGCTCTTCCCTGCTGTGAATGCATATCTCTATTATAATGATTTTATCTTATAGAAAGTTCTTGGTCCGACCAAGAAGAGAACGATTATGAAATATACATTCTAATCTGCTTATTGCGTAAATATTAGTAAAATATTTTAAACAGCTTCTTGGTTGTGTCGATAACTTTTATGCACGTTCTCGTATGTTAGCAAAAAATGCCACCATAACATTTTTGTCAGCCCAATAGCATCAGAGAATAAAGCATTTTCAGATCCAAATTACATTACAGTAATAACAGTGTTCGTTCTCATCCTGATCATTATATTTTATCGTTGCTCACTTCTCCGTATATATTTACCAAACCCTCCGCACCAGCTGGTTATGACACGAGGTCAATTTATCGAGCGGAGTTTAACTGGTATGAATTTTGTTTTCCTTCTCTTAGACTGGTTGTCGTAACAATGTTAAAG
>CM042149.1:34814962-34819962 GCA_023376005.1 Doryteuthis pealeii | reverse complement strand
GGGATGTACAGGGTGTTTCAGAAAGCTTTCGTAATCTAATAATTTGACTTATTCTGTTTCAAATTATCTCAAATTTTAACAGTATGCCTAGAATCAACTCAGAATTCTATGTTTAATGTTTAAACGCCTTTTCTTTTCCAGTTAATGGCATTTCTCTACCTGAAAAGAAGAAAATATAAAACATTAAACATAGTATTTTGAGTTGTTTCTATACATGCTATTAAAATTTGTTAGCGGTGTACTTATTTATGGGCGATAATCTATATATCCCAGTCTCCTCGTATCTATCTATCTGCCTAGCTAGCTAGCTAGCTAGCATCATCTCTTCATATCTATCTATCTATCTATCTCACTCTCTTCATATCTATCTATTTTGTGTCAGCAGATCAATTAATACTGAGAACTGAGTTTGCTTCTCCATTTTTCTGGCCTTGAACCAGACTTTACTTAAGCTTGGTTTAACACCTCCTGGTTTGTTAGGGTTATCAAGCCTGGTTCGCAGAATTATCATTATCATTATCATTATTATTGAATTAGATCCTCATTAAGTGCCCCATTACTTCTGGCATTTGTAATTTCTATCTCTGGGTCCTTGTATTTTGAAAATAATTCGATTGCTGAGTTGCTTTTATCAGGCTGGTTGATCATAATTCTTCCAAGTGGAAACCGTACCAGTACTACTGTATGGCTGCACCTCTTGCTCTTCAAAGTAACTCTTGGTTTCAATCATTCATATCTAACATCAATAATCATACATTATTATACATTATTATAAGATTTCAAATAATGATAATAATAATAATAATAATAATAATAATGATAATAACAACAACAACAACAACAATAATAATAATAATAATAATAATAATAATAATGATGATATTGAACATGACGGTAAAGGTCGTACCAATTGTAATTGGCGCGGTTGGAACGGTCTTCAAAGCTCTGGAAAAGAATTTGTGTAAATTGGAAATCAGATGAAGAATCGAGACCATCCAAACTACAGCACTGTTGGTATCGGCTCAGAAGAGTCCTGGAGACACGAGGAGACTTGCTTTCACTCAGTCTCCAATGAACCACCGGCTACGGCAGATGTGAAAACATAATAATAATAATAATAATAATAATAATAATAATAATAATAATATGATATTATTATAATAATAGCCATTTAATAGCACACAGTTTTATGATTTCAAGTATTCCTACCTAACATCAATTATCTATACACTATTATATAGTGTAAAGCAATTATATAGATCAATATCTAATAATAATTCCATGTAAACAGTTATAGCTTCAAGTAATAATTCATACAAATATTTTTTTACAGTTACATGGTTTCAAGTATTTCAAATACCAATAAATTTCAAACATATGTATTAGGCATTATTACTCCTATAGGGAGTAGACCTGGGAGTAATAGCAATCTTGGGATGACTCTACACTCCTCCTAGCTTCATGCAATTTCGTGTCCTACCCAGGCCATCCATTTTGTTTGGTAGGTGGGTTGAGGTTGGGTTGGGCTCTTACCCCCCTCCAGAAGGATATGGTCTTGGTCCTGTCTACAAGGCGTGACAGACAGGAAGTGACATCACAATGAAAGCGCGAGTATTCGCCATTCAACATTTCAATAGTTTAAAATATATAATTTTACTTTTACACAGCTGTCAAATTTGAAGAAGTTTTTTTTCTACATTGCTTGAGAATTTCTTTTTTTTCTTTAGATATGAGAGATGTCTAAGAGTGTTGTTTTTGTAGTACACTTGGTTATGGTTCATTTTGAGATTTGTTCGAAATGCTATTCATACGAGAATTTCTCAAGAGCGTTCCTATGAGCGAATAAAAATGTAAGTCGTGACATACCTGGATGTGCAAGTGGCGGCGGGGAGTGGGGACGTGCCCATGGGCAGTCTTTTGAGAAGACAAGTAAATATTTGCACTCTTATATGAACAGGAAGAGGAATGTTGGGGGGATAGACTTGAGTGCTTGTAGGCATGCGCGTGAGTTTGCAATTGGAAGTAAATGCCTCGATATTAAGTCGCAGAAAATGAGAAAATCGTCGCTAGGAATGCTGGGAATAATTTGCACGTTGTTCTTCTCTCGACATAAATGTCGTTTATTCATTCATTCATTTTTATGATCTTTTTTTTTTGTCGGGTTGATGACTCGGTTTCTTTCTTCTTTTTTCTTATACGTTCTTCAGCCAGTAGATCTTTTCTCTAGCAATCACAAGGTTCCAGGTTCGATACTTTTCGTTTCCAACTCAGCGCATGAGTAGCATGACGGGTAATCTGATCTGTGCGGTAAAGCATCAGTTGGCTGATGGTTGTGTGGTGTCCACATAAGCAAAAACATAACGCTAGCGAAAAGGGGATATACTCCCTCGCTGTCCGGCAAATACCGACAATAGGCCACTCTTTTGCAACTAATATCTTTGCTTTGTTTGTTAATCTTTACTTCTGTTATTTTCTTCTTTTTGTTTTCCTCTTACTTTTTAGTTTTTATATCTTTCGTTTTTCTTCTTTTGGTCTTCCGTTTTTTAGTTCTTTCATTTGTCATTTTCTGTCTTTCTTCTTCTTCTTCTTCTTCTTCTTCTTCTTCTTCTTCTTTAAAGCTTCAATTCAATCCTTCTATTCGAACTTTCTTTTTGGCTTTTTCAATTTATTTATTTTTCCCCATTTCTCATGCCTCTTTCTTTTTCCACTTAATTCATCACATAGTTTCTTTCATACCGATCTTAATGTTATAGATGATCTATATTCCCTCCAATTCCTCCACACATTTGTTATCATATATTATTTTTCAGGTTTACTTTCAGTTTCTTACAATCCTTCATCGGATCTTTAACGAAGAAAGGAAGTGATTATATGCATTCTATGTACTTAGGTTCTTGTTGTTTTTGAGAGGGGGTCTGAATCTTTTAGGTGTTACTTTTCTTCTCACATTAACAGTATTCACCTAAGGAGTTGAACAGTTCTGTAAAGAGTGATTGTTTTTATTTCATATAGTGGGATGAGCATTATCTTGCGAATGTATTATTATTATTATTATTATTATTATTATTATTATTATTATTATTATTATTATTATTATTATTATCTCCTTTTGAGTTTTCACATCAGCATTAACTGATGGTCTTTCACTGGAGTCTGAGTGACAGCAGTCTCCTCAGGTCTCTTTTGAGTATTCTGGCAGATTGCAGCAGTGCAGTGTTCTGAATGGTTTCAATCCTTCCTTTGATATCCAAACTTTCCAAACCCTTTTCTAATCCTGTTGGGACTGTTCCAAGTGCACCAACCACAATTGGTATCACTTATTATTATTATTATTATTATTATTATTATTATTATTATTATTATTAGTTTTTCACTCCAGCGTTAACTGAAGGTATTTCACTGGAGTCTGAGTGACAACAAGTGTCCTCAGGTCTTTTAACTTTGGCCAGATGAGATATAAGTCTGGTAATTATGTGAGTAATGAGAGCTTGATTATTAGATATCATTCATATACCAAGGTAACTCAATATATATATATATATATATATATATATTATATATATATATATATATATATATATATATATATATTGCTTGCAAATCATTTCTTCTTGATGATAGAATCGTCGTTAGGAACGCTAGAATTAATTTCATAAAACCTCGTAATAGAATAAACCGACAATCACGAAAACAATCAACCAAAAGAGGCTTCCAACTGAATTAATCTCGCACCACAAAAAAGGGTAACAACAACTAACCCCACCCCCGAAGGTGAATAAATGAAGGTTATCAAATTATAAATTCATTTTGTGGTCAAATTTGTAGATGCGTAAAGCTGATAACCAAAAAAGCTTATATATATATATATATATATATATATATATATATATATATATATATGAGAAGTAACGGATCAAATAAATCCAAAAAGATGTGATTGAAAATAGAGGAAATGCGGTTAAAATAATTTTGACAAACCTTCAATACATACCGAGGTGAAATATCATTTGAATTTAGTTGTTTTGTGTTTTTATCCGCATATTCAATCACCCAAACACACACACACACACACACACACACACACACACACACAAACATATATATTTATACATATATATATATATGTGTGTTTGTTTGTGTGTGTGTGTTTGCGTGTTTGTGTGATTGAAAATAGAGGAAAATACGAATAAAAACACAAAACAACAAGTTCAAATTATATTTCGCCTGGTTATGTAACGAAGCTTATATATATATATATATATATATATATATATATATATAGAGAGAGAGAGAGAGAGAGAGAGAGGGGGGGGAGGGAGAGATTGAACTACCTGCGTTTCATTTGTATAATGACAAGAATTTATTTCATACACGCGCTGTGGATATGAGGGCAAACTTCTGCACTTTTCATAATGTTAAACCTTCCAAGAATGCTGTTGACAAATTCACCAACATTCATCTCGAGTACGTCCTAGACTTTTCAAATTCTTTCAGTGCAATGTTTTGATCAGCTGGCATAGATTTATCTATAAAAAGACATATTTTATCCTTTAAATCATGCAATGTCTAGCCTGTTTGCATTTAAAGTTCTGGCAATGTGTATCGGGAAACCATACAAGATGGTAACCTCTTTTTTCATCTGGAGGATCTGGTTAAGTTTGTCAAATTATTTCATGTTTGTATTCAATTGCTGCAAACAATACCACCCTTACTAAGTGGCAACCCATTTACAGTATCGCTCATAAATAAATACATTGTCTGTATAGTCTCGATTTTTCCTCTGATCACCAATTCCTTCAATCTTATTTCCAAACCTTTGGTTACCTTTCCAAGGGCACCAATTACAACTTTTATCACCTTCCACCGTTTTTTTTTTCATCTCACTGGTAAGATCTAAGTATTGGTTCATCTTTTCATTTTCTTTAATCTTAAGGTTGTGGCCAAATCCGCTCGATGACAAGTTCTTTTGTCTTGTTAACACTAGGTCTGGTGATCCGTCC
>CM042149.1:34807462-34809962 GCA_023376005.1 Doryteuthis pealeii | reverse complement strand
TTGAAAGAAGAATATTCAGTCCCAGGGACCGGATGAATCAGAGACCTGCTGCGACGACTCGCGTTGTTATGTTCACTTTCAGACTAATACCTTTAGGAGAGGTATGAACCACCATTCCTACAGCTATGGGTTAAATAGTACCACTACTGTTCTTTTACAAGGCTGGCTTTGACATTAGGATAACCCACGAAAGTTTATGGTTTGTTGGTCGGTTTGATTTACAGCATATCGACCCTTTTAGAGTCATATAATACCGAATCAAATCATTTTTATATCAGGTTTCTTACAGTTGTTGTTTAAATGGTCACCCATCTAAGTACTGAACAGGCTCCTCACTGCTTAATTTCGGTGATTTACCGGACGAAATTTCATATGTCATTAAATAAAGAAACCAAACCAAACCAAACACAATTTAGTGATAAGTGAGAGATCAGTTTACAATGATACTACAATAGTAAAGTAACCCCTTACATACTTTCCATCTTCTGAAAATGAAATAGTAATGTATTGGTTACTATCTTATGACGATATTATTTTTACCTAAAGCAAGATTTTAATACGAGTTTTAACTGGTGTTCTAGAACACTCTTCTATGTATTCTAGCAATTGTAAGTGTACAATACTGGATTTCCCCGCGTGTTTTTCTGATCTCCAGTTTCCCAAGTCTCTTTTTAAACTGCATATAATGGTAATGTTCTAATTTTGGAGCTTTGGGGAGTGTAGAGTACCCCTTCATTGCCTTTACTCCCGGGTTCATTCTGACCTGGAGTGATAGTACGTGTTAGGGCCCCATCTATATAATAGATAAAAAATGAGTATTAAAATGGGTTAAAAATTGAGTTTGAAAAACGAAACTGAAAACCCCACAAAAATGAATAAAGCAAAATAATTTAAACATAAAATAAACCAACAAGAGTTGACATGCCGTAAAATCCAACCAACCAACTAATCTCTTTTCCATTACCACTACTGTTCTTTAACCTTGATGGCTTTGGTATTAAATAACTCACGTAGGTTGATATGCCGCTGAACAAAGAAACCAAACCAAACTAAATTCTACCGGATGTCGTTTAGTGTCATACCCAGGACAACTGAGATGATACTGTAATGTTTTCGAATGCGAGACAATCATGTTTGTTTTCATTCAAAAAATACCACAATTCAAAAGCCATCTTCATCAGCTGCCAATCTTTTTCTTCCATCTACATTCATTCAGCTTTTCTTTTGTTTTTATTGTTTGGTTATTTATTTTTTTCAACGAGAAATGCAATTAAACATTACTGTTCTTTTTTAAGAGCTTCTCAGTTTTCAACTGACGTTGAATTTTTCTTTTCTTTTTCGCTCATCAACCAAACAAACAAAAAAAACTTCTGAAGAAATAAATGTAAACGTTGTTGTTCTTTCTTTCTTTGATTGTTGTTTAGGAATAAGCCGAGTGCATCTCCTGTCGAAGGGTAAACCTCACCCTAAAATAAGCAATGTCCTCGTTATGACACTAAACTGCATTTGGTGATGAGGTTACAATTCTGGGGGTCTGAGGAGTGTGGGGTAACCCTTTCATTGCTATTACTTCCAGGTTCACTCTGAGCAGGAGTGGTACAACTTTTTAGGTTGATTGATTTGTTCTAAGTACATTTCAACCTGTTTTGGGATATTTTATGCCTACAGATTAGGAGATTGTGTTCATTGTACGTTAATATTTACAGAGATGGGACATAATAAGTAATACCAAATATAATAACAAAGAAATTGAGTCGTTTAAAAACAATCTTTATATATATATATATATATATATATATATATATATATATTAGAGAGAGAGAGAGAGAGAGAGAGAGGGAGAGACAGACAGAGAGACATTGAAAGAGAGAAAGACAGAAAGACAGAGAGAGATAGTGACAGAGAGAGAGAGAGAGAGAGAGAGAGAGAGAAGAGAGAGAGGGCGATTTACATTTTTTGTGTAGTTGCTACTTAAGAGTTTTTTGTGCTGAGTTATGATATCAAGTATTCCTATCTAATACAAATAATTTACACACAGTTGTATGATTTCAAGTATTCCTTTCTAATCCTAACAATTATATGGTCTAAAGTAATTATTTCTATTTAGTAATAATCATTTGGTTTCACACAATCATATTGTAACTAATAATCATCCTTAGTAAACAATTATAGCTTTAAGTAACGATTTTTAATACAAATAATTTACAAAAAATTCTACGGCAGCAAATATTCCTATCAAATGCGAATTGCAGTGGCGACGCGTTCTGTAATGGTTATCGTCATTGGAAATTAATTCTATGACCCGAATTTGAATCCTGACTGAGACCGTTTGCATTTCACAGTGCCAATACTCTTGAGAAAAGTATATATCCAACTTCCTCTAAATATGGATAAATAGTAAGACAGACTAGGCTTTTTAATCAGGATTAGGAAACCAGTCTTAGAGAAGGAAAACTCTAAATTAAACTCTGCTTAAGAAATTTACCTTGTGTCATATCCC
>CM042149.1:34784962-34802462 GCA_023376005.1 Doryteuthis pealeii | reverse complement strand
TTTTAGCCGAATGGTTAGTTAGCGGTTGTTGAATCTGAATCTGAAAGGTGTTTGTGTTTCTCCTATGTATCCACTGTTGTTACATCTATTGCAGAAGATTAAGTCTATCATGTGGAACTGTCATACATATATGATTTGTTTTGGTTTGGTTTCTTTGTTTAAAGGCATATCATCGTGGGTTATTTAATGCCAAAGCCATCCCTTTAGAATAACTATGGTAGTACTATTTAATTCACAGTTGGGGGATGGGTGAGTGGGTTCATACATTTCGTAAGGGTATATCCAAAAGTGAAATTAATATGGCGCCTCGAACACAAATTCGATTACAACGATATTGCTGCACATTATATTAGTCACTATGCCCCTCATATATATGCACACACACACAACACACACACACACACACATATATATATATATATATATATATATATATATATATATATATATATATATATGCGTGTGGGGTGGGGTGAATAATATTTAAATCACCAGGCCTTTTTTAAATCCTAATACACTTGACAATAAAAAGCTGTACCATTTACGAAGTCCTCCTCTCTGGGACAATCTTTATGCGTAACATGGCCTCCTACTAAATAAAAAAGTGACATTTTAACATCTTTGGGGATATTAGTTTCTAAGACTGTTAAGTGATAAAATGTTTGGCATGCCACTTCATCCAACAAATTTTCACATTTTGAGCAATTATATTCCGAATCAATGTTATATACTTTAATGTCAACTTTTACTTGAAGAATTTTAAGAAATAATAGTAACTCATTCCAAGAAATTGGCATGACTCACAATTTACCAAACTATTGAACTTTACTAACAAGGTTCTTCTTATACATTTTCTCAACAATTATAGACTAGCAATTGTGATTTTTTTCTTCCTACTGGGCGTTAAGACTCTAAAATTAGTAGACCAGTTCACAAATTTTGGCTCAAGGGCGGAATCCTGGTGGCTGAGCAGATCCCGACATGCTGCACTCTATTTTGGCACTTACTCAGGCAAAACGATCAGTCGGAGAGGCCTCCTTCAATTAATCGACTGATCACGTCAAGCCCTAGCCCCTATATGATGGTTCCGATCCTGTTGCTTTAATGGCAAAACTCCAACCCTTTTTATCATGTGCTAGAAGGAGAGGGCTGAGGGTCTTAGTGTCCTAAGTATAACGTTAAACAGCATCAAATGTTGAAGTTTCAATTTTGGAGTTCGGGGAAGTCTGAAGTACCCCTTCATCACCATTACTCCAGGTCCACTATGACCCGGAATGGTAGTATCTGTAATATATATATATATATATATATATATATATATATATAATATATATATAAGGAGGCATGTTGTGTAACGGTTATCGTCGTTGGAAAATGAGCTTGTAGTCGCAAGTTCAAATCCTTGACGAGGCTGTTTGCATTTCATATAATGTTAATGCTCTTAGAAAAGGTATGCATGCAACTATTCTACCTTCGGCTATGGGTAAATAATTGAGCAGGCTGTGTTCTTTAGCTTTGTTAGGCAACTAATCTAGGAGAAGGAAAACTCTAAATTCAGATGTGTCAAACATTGTAAACATAGTTATGATTAGTCCATCGATTACAAATCAATACAATTACGGCATCAAATAACCTATAAGTATTTGGTATGCCGGTAAACAAGAAGAAATAAATTTTATCCAGGTATTAATAAATTAGGCCGGGAATTTCGTTTTGAATCGTCATTGAAAAGCAAAGATAAATTCCCAAACCATTCTTTGCTATGGTGGTCCTGAAAGTCAAAAAAGCATTTTATGGGCAAAGTAACCCTGGCTCTTCAAAATGCATGTATTCTCTTTGTGTTATACAGCTCTTTTTCTTCTGTCCACTGCTATCGGGTTTCTGTTCCTCTATCTTCCATCGCGTCGTATCAGGGTTCTTCTAGGAATGGGCTGGGTATCTTCTTTCTACAGCTGGGGGTGTCTTTCTCTGCGTCTCACCTTTGTGTTCTTTTAGCAGGAAACAAGCGTGGAGATGTTTTTTTGGTGTACTCATTTTTTATTGCACGCGTACTGGGAACCAAAAACAGAAAAACACATCTAACCAAAAAGGCCGTCTAGGCTCAACCTCACCGATTCTAATTTTATTCGCCCAGATTCGCCTAGTCGCGTGATTCTCTAAGCCAATGAGATACCCCGTACCAGATTACCTTTATTTTCCACAATGTACCGTTAACTTTAAACTATTCACTACCTGCTAAAATTGATAGGCTATGCATACTCATCGTGTAATATTTGGACGCTTTGTTGGACTATCTATGGTATAAGGTGTACGCAAAATTAACACAAATATTTATGAATTTTCCCAGCATCAACAGCATGCATTTCCGGTAAATTGGTTAATCAGTAACGAGCCGAGAAAAGCATTTGGGCATTTAAGATCTTCTGCAATTCTTTTCGAATCAGATGCTAATTAGATTCTTTGCCAGAAGAGCTCAATTGAGCTACACTCTTGATTTACCTAGGATTTGAATGAATACAACAGAATTTCTGCTACGGGAGCTACAATCGTTTTCTACCTAAGATTTCAAGGAATGCAACATACTCCCTGCTACAGGAGCTACGCTTTTGTTCTCCCTAGGATTTCCCGGAATGCAATAGACTCTCTACCACCCTTGTTCTACCTATGATTTCAAGGAATACAACAGACTCTTCTACTCATTTCTTTTCTACAATTGGATTTGCCAAAAGGAGAACTAAACGTCTAAAATGGCGACCAGAATCGTCATACTCTTGAATCCAATTCCATAAAATCTCAAAATCAGTTCCCGATTCCGCCTCACTTGTCAACCAATCCAAGTTTATTTCCATATCCTTTTTCACTCCCAGGAAAGGGATTGACCCCTGACTTTTGCCTGTCATTCAAAGTTTCCCTCATACTACAGGCGTCGTCTCCAGGGTCATATCCAATTATACGCAAATCGACCTATTACATCACAGTAATAATTTAGGCTACCACATGCGAGCTTCCAGACTCCAGTTACATAGCTTCAAGGACTTTACTTGGTATAGTCTTGGTACCACCTCATCATCATCAGATCGAGCTAACTGAGTGGATTCCCATGATTGATTCCCCCCCCTCTCTCTCTCTCTCTCTCTCTCTCTCTCTCTCTCTCTCTCTCTCTCTCTTGCCATCTATCCCTATTGGTCATTGTTCCTGCCAGGTCGTCTGTACGGCATCCAGTATCCATACAGAGCTGATTCATATAGATTTTTGCTGGTCGGCCTATACTGGTGTCTCAATGTGTAGGTGTCCACTGTAGAACGTCATTTATAAGTTCGTCTTTGCTTCTCCAGGAGTGTATACAATGTCTTGGATACCTAATACACACAGGATAAACACACATATTGATATCATATAGCCGTCATCAGAAACCTATAAAACAAAACTACACA
The DNA here is from genome assembly GCA_023376005.1 of Doryteuthis pealeii. Taxonomy (NCBI): domain Eukaryota; kingdom Metazoa; phylum Mollusca; class Cephalopoda; order Myopsida; family Loliginidae; genus Doryteuthis; species Doryteuthis pealeii. Next base: position 34,799,028 of record CM042149.1, on the reverse strand, counting down.
AAATTTGGATATTGAACAATATACGCAATTCTCTAGCCTCTAAGCATAGTATAACACCAGACAGGTTGGCAATCAATATTCTATTCATGACAATTTTCTGTATTTTGAAAATTTTATGTCTTTAAGCGAAAACATTAGAAAATTAACCTCTCTCATTATGGCTTACAGTGAAACGAAGAACGAGGAGTTTGGTTTGGTTTGTTTGTTTAATGGCATATGATCCGTCGTAGGTTATTTAATGCTAAAACCATCCTTGTAGAAGAACGGTAGTGATACTATTCAACCTATCGCTGGTGGACCAGAGTGTTCATACCTTTTCCAAGGGTAGTAGAAAGTAAATGTAATGGCGTGACTGGTGTTTGAACTCGATTATTATGGTGTCGCAGTCCAACACGTTTGCAACTATTCCACGGAGACTCTTCATGACGGTTTTGCTAAAAATAAATTTGGTTAGCTCTGATTTCTTTGTTTAATGGCATATCAACCTTCGTGTGTTATTCAATGCCAAAGCCATCAATGTACAAAACAGTAGTTTATATATTCAACCCATATATGGGGAATGAGGGACTATATACCTTTACCAAGTGTATAAATCCGAGAGTGTACCTAAAAGCGCGGAGTTCGAACTTGCTTGCTACGATGTTGCAGTCCAGCACATTAGCAACAGGAACTTTCCCTAATAAAATATATGGTAGTATTCAATTGATGTCTTTGGGGATGAATGAAAATGGAATTTGGTTACAAGATGGTCGAAACATCAGATCTTGGGTTGTGCCGGGTAGTCTTGCAATTTCTCAGTAAACAAAAATAACTAAATAACTAAATAAATGTATAATCTAATAAAACTGAATGAAAATTGAATTTGGTCACAAGAGGGTGGGATAAGTAAAACGTTTGAGGAGCGCTGATATAAATGGTCTGAGCAAAGAAACTAAGATGCGATCCTGGGTTATGCCGGGTAGCCTTGCAACTTCTGAGCAAACAAAAATAAGTAAATAAATAAATTAATAATCAAATAAAATTGAACGAAAATTGAATTTGTTTACAGGAAGGAGGCACTAAGTAAAAAAAGTGTTTTAAGAGCTCTGATATAGATGGTCGACGCAGATATGCTAAGATAAGATCCCAGGTTATGCCGGGTTGCCCTGCAACTCCTAAACAAACAATAAATAAATAAATATTCAATTGATTTATTTTAGGGTGAATGGAAATTGAATGTAGTTCATTTGAGGGCATTGAGTAAAAAGTTTGAGAAGCCCGTATATTGACGGTCGCGGCAAATAAGCTAAGATCATATCCCGGGTTATGCCGGGTAACCCTGCAACTTCTAAGGAAACAAAAAAAATAAGTAAATAAATAAGTGAATAATCTAATAAAAGGCGGAATTTCACAGGCAAGTGAAACTTTAGAAATGTCTTATCTTCAACATCTGGTCGTCAACTCAAAACCTTTTCTTTTTTCTTTTTCTTTCTTTTTGTTGAAATGTTGTTTATCTATTCATTTATTCTTTACTAATTTTCTTGTAGTCTTGTTTTCTTTTTTCACCTTAAAAGAAAATGCTCGTTTCTGTAGTGTCACTCAGGCTGTAACTGGCCCTTCCCGGGCCGACTATTTTATGTCAGTGCCATCTCTATGGTAAATGATAAGATTACAGGGCTGAAACGAAAGATGCTGTCACCCCGTAAATACAGAACGGCCACCCGCCCTTCTGCATCGCTACTTGTTGTAATGGCCGACTGTAACAGGACTCACATCAAAAGGTAACCCGAACGGGTTGATCTTGAAATCAAATAAAAATAAATAAACAAAATGAAAACAGCGGTTGTACAGTGTGCGTCCGATTTCTAAGGACACCTCTTCAAGAGCTCTAACATTCTTCTGATTTTTTTAGCTCCTTTTTTTTTTCAAATAAATAATACCAGATATCAGTCCAACTGGATAGAAGCAAATAAAAAGGCATACGATAATAGTTGCCTTAAAAGAGCTGCATAGAGTTCCAGACAGCCTGCTTCATGAAAGTTGCCTAATCCTTCATTGTCAAAGATTCAAAGGAGCTGGGCGCTGCCGACAGGGATTCCAGCAATTTTTATGCTTCTGGTGTAACATAATGAATAGGCATAGCCTATCATTTTTGTGAACTGTAGTTATGATTTAAATCTACACTAAGGCGCTCCATCAAAAAGAGGTAAAGCCACTACCTGTGTCACCTTTAAAACTGAAAAATAAGGAACCATTGTAAGCCACTGCGCTAATCAGGCAGCTTTTGAGTTTGATCCAGAACTTAAAAGAAATCTATTAGCAAGAAGAAATAAGTGTAATTTTATTCAGTACTTCCTATTTTAACTAAATAGTTAAATTAGGAAAATTTAGCAATGAAATACGGGAGTGATGGAAGAGTAAGTTTCAGTTGTTCTATTTTCTCGAATATACCTCCTCTGTTTCAAATCTTTTTATCTGCATTCTTATTTAGTTTCATTAAACTTTCTAATTCAATTTGATATTTTAATAAAACTTAAATACTTGCATTCGGTGGGTATATATATTTGATATTCATAATTGATTGTTATGTTTTTTTATTTTAAATATTTGCGTTCGCGGGATGTACATATTTGCTATTTATATTTGCATGCTTCTTTACGAAATTATTTACGATATCATATATTTGCTATTTATAATTGATTTTTATGGTTTTTATTTTCTACTTTTAAAGAGCAATTTAAAAGTTCTGGGTGTAAAAAGTTCCACAGCGGATTACATTAATCACAGTTGGTTCTGAATTTGTAATGAGGTGTAGGATTTATTTTGAATGTTACTGGAAAAATACAGATAAGTTTATTTCAGTTTTAGGGATTTTACCTCGAGGTCATTCGAGAGTCCCCTTCTGATTGGCTTAAGAGGATCACATGGTCGGAGAAGCTGAAGGGATAATAGTTGGATTCACGTCAACGCTTCCGAATCCGTATTGAAGTAGCAGTTGATGCTTACAATGGATTCATTGAATAGATGTGATAAAAGGATACTCAAGATCATCATCATCTGATGTCTGGCAGCACGGATATTCATAACAATCTCTCGCAGCATCCAGAATTCACGCATAACTGATCGATGTAGGACCTTGCTAGGCGTACTACACTGGCGTGCCCATGTGCAGGTTTCTACCAAAAAACGTCACTTATCATGCTTGCTTCTCCAGCAGGGTCCAGCACGCCTTGTTCGTCTTACTCGGATGGTTTAGGTGATATGTGGCAAATGGCCGTATAGCTGGTTTCTTGTGGAGTGTTGTTTTCACGATTTGTTTAAGACCACACGCAGCATTCTTGTGCAACTCCCATCTAGATTATTCTTTAGGTGGTTCGTTAAGGTACAAGTGCAGCCGTGCAATGGATGGATACAACCATGGCTTGGAAGAATCGTCGATAAGAATATGAAGTATCGCGAGGTGGAAAGATACACAGATGAATGTTGTGCTTAAAACATTTATTAAGTACCAGCATCCGGTGCTAAACGGATATGTACAAACACAGAACAAATAAGTACAAACAATTAACAGACAAACTCCCACTAAGAGAGGAGGGTCAGTTCGTTATAGCTAACACAGCAAAGTCAGTCTAATTTTATTCAACTAGTTAATCTACTTTAATCGTAGGCTAATTTATGGCTATGAGCTAGTCCATCTGGAAGAGTGATGAAGGGGTGTTAGCTACTCTACAACAAGTTAAAAGTTAAGTTCTTCTCAAGAAAATGTGTACCAATTTGTTTTCAAATACAGTTTTTCTTTGATGTGCCATATGTCTTTTTCTTAAATCATAAAAATGACCTAAAATGACCTAAAATAATTAACGTACCCTATATATTACCGAGATCACCCTCAAAACGATTTTCTTTCGTTTATTTATAGTTGAACTTTAAAACGAAAACCAAGGCTCTAAACTCCTACACAGATATCCTATTTTTCTGTAAAACCAAGTAAAGACCATTAAAGGTGAAAAAGGTCTGCACTTTTTCACCGGTAATTCTTTGCTGCAGAAACCTTATATCAATTTGGTCCCGTTGGGGATACACGTCGTAGTAAACCCCTGTAGACCCTGGTATTTGGCATATATGCGTTGGGATACATTACTGCTTTGATTTGCACTGTTCTTAGCCACCATGAGTTTGGGTGTGGTACCTCTCAATCTCCCACTGGTATATTAGTACGGATATAGTAATAAAAAAAATCTTGGATATCAACAACGGATAGCAGGAAGAACATTGGGTCTTTTTGAAAAAATATGTTTATACTTGGAGTTCATTATCTTCACAGATGTCAACATTCGCGTTACTCCATAGAAAGTAGCACACTGCGACATGTGCGCTCCTTTCCAAATGGTTCCAATATGGTAGCCTTGTTCCTTGGTTGGAAATAAGTATTTTCCGTTGATTTTTCCGCCCCACCCCTCTCTCTCTCTCTCTCTCTCTCTCTCTCTCTCTCTCTCTCTCTCTCTCTCTCTCTCTCTTTGATTGTCTCAATGAGGTATCTTCTGTGTGCTTCTCAGCCTCTCTCTCTCTCTCTCTTTTCTCTCTTTGTCTCACTCTCACTCACTCATCTCTCTCTTCTCTCGCTCTCTTTTTCTTCTCTCTCTCTCACACACACACACACACACACACACTGTATCTATCTGTCTCTGTGCTTGAGTGGATCTATGCGGTATCTTCTGTGTCCTTCTCCACACTCTCTCTCTCTCTCTCTCTCTCTCTCTCTCTCTCTCTCTCTCTCTCTCTCTCTCTTGATTGTCTCTATGAGGTGTCTTCTATGTCATTCCCCCTCTATCTCTTTCTCTCTTTATGTCACTGTTACTGTCTCTGTCTCTCTGCTTGATTGTGTCTATGCGGTGTCTTCTATGTCTTTCTTTCTTCTCTCTCTCTTCTCTTCTCTCTCTCTCTCTCTCTCTCTCTCTCTCTCTCTCTCTCTCTCTCTCTCTCTCTCTCTCTCGTTTACTGTATCTGCGTCTGTCTCTGCTTGATTGTGTCTATGCCATATCTACTGTATCCTTCAGTACTTTCTCTCTCCCCCTCTCTCTCTCTCTCTCTCTCTCTTTCTTCTTTCTCTCTGTCTCTGTCTGTCTGTCTCTCAGTTTGATTGTGCCTATACGGTAATTTCTGTGTCATCACTGCCACTCTGTCCAACCCTCCCTCCCTCTCTCTCTCTCTCTCTCTCTCTCTCTACGCGGCAACTTCTGTATCATTTACTGTCCCCCCCCCCCCTCCCCCTCTCTCTCTCTCTCTCTCTCTCTCTCTCTTTCTTTCTATGATAAGATGCACACTAGCTGTAAGTACCGGTTACTTTTAGATCAAAGTTTACCAGCGATGAGGCTGTTCACCCATGAGTTGGGGCATCACTTAGGAACGCCAGCTACCGCAAGTAACCTAATGTTGATGTTCCAGACTAAGAACAATTTACTAATAACTATCTTGTTAAGGACCTGCAACGACGCACCTGTTCCAGTTTATATATACGAACGGTCGACAAGTGTGATCTGTTGTTCCAATGCAATCAGCACACACACACACACACACACACACACACACTATCTCTTATACACACACACACACACATATACATGCAGATGCACACACACACCACACACACTCAGAGAATCAGTTAGCCGGGGTAGCTGGTTTATTTTTATATTAATACTCATGTTCCTTTTGTACAACCGATATCATCTGGTTAAAAATGAGCCAGTCCAAATCGTCCAAAATAAAATGCAAAAATGTAAATTCTGATTATCTGGTTTTGCTTATCCGTCGAATTCTTATTTTTTAAGAGTGTCGTCATCTCGACTAAATGATGGACCATTCCGTTTTATCATAAAGAAAGAAAGGGGAGAAAAAGGATATGCTACACAGAAATAAATATAATTAGAAAGAAAGAAACACAGAAAGATAAAGAGATTGTCACCCAATCTTTTTATCTTTCTGTGTTTCTTTCTGGAAGCGATGACGCCAATCTGTTTCAATCGAACATAATGAAAAGAAGGAGAGAAAGAAAAAAGAATGATAAAGAGTTAAATCAAGATTATTATACATTTTACATATTGAATTATTTTGCAATTAAAAGTATTTAATAAAAGTAATTTAATGTTCTAACATTGAAAGTTGTGATTTTCAAAGTGTTTTTGCTTCTAAGTAAGTTTGTTTTGGGTGTGGGTTCTATAGCTGATCTTTTAAACACGGGACCAGAGCTACTAACCCAGAAGAATTCGCCGCTTGTTGACCCGAGTAAACGTCGATGCGGTTAGTACGTCTAGTTTGACTTCGAGTCAGCATCAGAGGAAGTACACCGCTAACCCACTTTTGGACTCTTCCATCATGTTTCATTTCCACAATGCTGCATCCCATGGTTTCCGATACTACACACTTGTATATAATGATCTCTCTCCTTACCTTGAATCTGATATCCAGTGACGGGCCGTAACAAGATGATTGAATGATAATGGAGGCTTCATATTCATTTGACGCGGAGTTTGACATCCCTGGTTTATTTTCTCTCATTCTTTCTGGACTTTTATTTTCTTTCGTTGTTTCTGTGTTTCTCTCTGACATTTAATCTACTTTCTTTGTTCTTTCTTTCTGGGAGTTTTTTTTCTTTCTTTCTGGGCTTTCTTTCTTTCTTTCTATTTTTTGTTTTCTTTCTTTTCATTCTGGTCTTTGTCCTCTTTTTTCTTTCTTCCTTTCTTTCTGGATTTTTATCAACTTCCTTGTTTTCTTATATTATATCACACACACGCACACACACACATACATATATATATATATATATATATATATATATATATATATATTATTATTTATATTTTGCTTGAAGGCAATTATAATGCATGTATCGCATAAAATAAATAACAAACATCCAAAAATCTTTATATATATATATATATATATATATATATATATAATATATATATATATATATATATATATATCATTTAGTTAAGTATTTGGGAAAATAATTTTCTCAAAAATTCATTTTAAGATAAATCTTTTTTAGGAATAGAAATTATTTTTACTTGTCTCTTTCGAAGCATGAAATTAATATATGCAAAAATATTAGGAAATTTAAAATTAACGGATATCTTACCTTTGTAAAATCCTGTTGAGAAAGGATTAGAACAACTACTGAAACCAATTCTGTCTGTTTCATATCCGGTTATATAATTTAGGTTAGGCTTTTAAAAACATTTTCAGTTGTAAAATAAAAGAAACTATTATTATCAATTATTGCATATATATATATATATATATATATATATATATATATATATATATATATTATTATTATTATATATTATTATTATTATTATTATTATTATTATTATTATTATTATTATTATATCATATTTTATATTTATATTTGTCAGGAAGTTACATATCTACGGCACTACCCGTATAGGGTTTACACAAAAAAGTTTTTTTTTTTTGTAATTTTTCAGTTTATCTAAGAGTCCATCTAATCCCATTTAATTTTAATCAGATATTGTTGCTTCTACTTCCTATCTCGTGTAGTTAACATTATTCTAATTCAATATTTTACGGTGTTACTGTTATCTTAGATTTAGATTTTTGAACACGTGTCTTTGATATTTGTTGTCAATGGGGAGGAGAATATATCTGAAATATAAGTTTTAGAGGCGACACCTAAAATCTACATTTTGGTAAGGGTAGGAGTTAATAAATTTACTCTGGTAACTCGTTGTATTTTGGGATAATAAAAGTTATTTAATAGCAAAATTGATATAAAATAAAATGAAGCCATAAATTATTTAAAATTCGCTTATCCTTTGTCTTATTAATACAATTCATTTTTCTTCCTTCTATTCCTTACGCCCATATAATTATATTTGTGTGTGTGTGTTTGTGCATGTGTGTGTTTGTGTATACCAGAGTGTGTGTGTATGTGTGTGTTCATAGCTAGACATAAATTCAACAGTGCTTAGTAACTGTCAGTTTCTCGCATATTCAATTTTAAAACCAAGAGGTCTCAAACTTGGTTTGAAAATCAAATAGGCAAGAAACTGGCATTTCTCAAACGCCGTTGACTTTATGTCTTCGTTATCCGAACATTTATATATATATATATAATTATATATATATATATATATAATATATATATATATATATATTATCAATGATATAGAAAACTCTTATAGATATACAAATTATATTATCAATATTAATATTTATCAATATATATATATATATATATATATATATATATATATATATATATATAGATAGAGAGAGAGAGAGAGAGAGAGAGAGAGAGAGAGAGAGGTTTCATGTGTGCGTGCATATGTGTTTGCGTTATGAACAAAATGATAAACTCATAAACTTTGGTAGAATTCTGTTTTATACACACAAATTTATAATTCTATGTCATGTTAAATAATAAGTGAGTTCGATCCTTACTTTCGGCCTTGTTCAACACAGCTAAGTTACCCTTCGTAAATAATAGAATTTCATTTGTCGAATTTTGAATCCAGTACATTTTTATCTGAAAAGCTGACAGCTTTGTATAAGTGTGTATGTATTTGCCCAACCCTCCGTCATGAGCAGGATACAACACAATGTCATTTATCTAAGCGGTCTATCCAACTAGTTGGATTCATATATTTCCCAATGGCATTGGCGCCATGTAAAATGCAAAACAGCCTCGTCCAGGATTTGAACTAGGGCCGCCGTGCCTATTTCCTAAAAGGATAGCCATTATACCACGTGTACATAAACATGTATCCAGAAATGATGGTTGCTCCATCTTCACAGATGATTGCCGTCTCTTGATTCTCCAACATCGTCTCCGCCCTGTCAGCTTGTGCTGTAGAATATGCCGACGGTGTCTCTGCTGAGGTGTAAAATCCCACCAATAGGGCCATCTGTTGGCCGTGGGTGACAGCCAGTGATACTTCCAGGCGGAATCCTTGTGGTTGAAGTGTTCATGACTTGCAACACTACACATTTGCCCTTACTTAGGCTAAACGGTCGATCGAAGAGGCTTGTCTCATCAAGCCTTAGCGCCTATATAATTGTCCCACCCCTGTTGCCCTTATGACAAACCCTCAACCATTTTTATCATCTATGTGATAGGTGAGGGCCTTAGTATCCTGGGCATGACGTTAAACTGCATATAATGGTGAAGTTTCAATTTTGGAGCTCTGGGGAATGCGGGATACCCCTTCATCGTCATTATTCCCAGGTCCACTTTAACCCAGAGTGGTAGAACATGTTAAGGCCCCATAATGAACAGAAAATGAGTTTGAAAAAATTTTTTTTTAAATTTTGAATACCCATCAAGAATGAATAAAGCAAAACTTCTTAGGCATAAAATAACCCAACAAAAGTCGACATGTCGTAAAATCCACCTACTAACCAACCAGCCTCATCTAGATTGACTGTGTCATCTCAAAATAATGTTGTGTCCAGCAGCAGTCTTGCAAAAGGCAGAGATGACAAACCAGCGGAGTGATGATTTTAGATGTTACTTGATGTTCTACCGAAGTGTATATGAGTAGATGGAAAATTTTAAAATTGGATGGACAGACGTGGTGCAGGAAGAGGAAACAGAACGACCATCAAAATCGACCACTGATGAGAAGATTAAGCAAAATCGAAAGATATTATGGCGAACCAGCGAGTTATCGATGCGGTAGCTTGTTCTCTGAATGTTAGTTAAGGTTCTGCCAATCAAATCATCTAAGATTAGCTTGGTTTCCATAAAACAAGATAATGTTTGAATCTTCTTCGTACATACAACCGTATTTTATATAAAAAACTTAAATATCTAAGTATTTTGTTTGGTTGCTTGGTTTTATGATATATTAACCTTCGTGAGTTATTTAATACCAAATATTTTTTTGGAGGTCTGCATGATTTGTAAGCAAATTAGTTTTTTATTAAGCATTTTGTTTATCAATTAGGTTGGTTGGTTGGATTCTACGGCATGTCAACCCTTGTTGGGCTATTCCATTCTGAATACGCTTTTTTGAGTATTCAATTTTTTCCCAACAATTCTTAAACACTGTTTTTTATTCATGTTTCTATCTATTTAAACTATAGTTGGTACGCTAACAGGTACTACCATCCGGGTCAAAGCGAACCTAGAAGTAATGGCATCCCAGGCCTGTGTTTTCAGTCTTGTGGCTAATACTAAACACACACACACACACACACACACACACACACATTATATATATATATATATATATATATATATATTATATATATATATATATATATATAATTGTATTTTATATAAAGAGCCTTGAGTATCCAAGTAATTTGGTAATCCCAAGGTTTGAGTCTTGGTAACACTTCCTTGTAGATAGCGAGGGATGACTGTGACATTTTAATCTAATACCTTAATTATTTAACGTTTATCCCCCGAGTTTTGACTAAAGCTGTCTTTGTGATTTGTTTGTGTTTTAGGTAAAGGAAATATCATCCGACAAATGGCGTTTCTATACAAATTAAAAATATCTTTATTTAAAGAAATCACCATCTTCTTCTTCTTCTTCTTCTTCTTCTTCTTCTTCTTCTTCTTCTTCTTCTTCTTCTTCTTTTTTAAATTTATCTTTTCTTTCTTTCTTAGTTTATCTAGCGCAATTGATTAATTAGATTATCTAGCCTAAGTAATTGATGTTCTGTCTATATCTATCTCAGTCTGTTTGTATCTCTCTCTCTCTCTCTCTATATATATATATATATATATATATATATATATATTATAGAAGAGAGAGAAGAGAGAGAGAGAGAGAGATACATATAGATATAGATATAGATATATGAGTAGTATTAAGTAAGAAAGAAAGAAACTAACAAGGAAGTAGTAGGAAACTATTTAGGAAGAAATAATTTGATCGTATATAGATAGATAGATATAAATAGACTGAGATAGACAGATTAATGATAATGAATAGACTGAGATAGATAGATAGATACATATATATATATATATATATATATATATATATATATAATATATATATATGTCATATCTATCTATCCATGTATGTATCTATCTCAGTCTATTCATTATTATTAATCTCAGTCTATTTCTATCTATCTATTTATCTACGATCAAATTATTTATTCCTAAATAGTTTCCTACTACTTCCTTGTTAGTTTGTTTGTTTCTTGCTTAATACTCCTCCACACGTTCTTTCTTTTTTTTTTATTTCTTTCTTCTTATCTTCCTTCCTTCTTTATTTCTTTCTTAATTTTTTCTAAGTTTTCACATCTTTTCGCTTCAAACCATGAGTTTCCGAAAACACAAAGTGGGGATCCTCCTACTCTCCCCAAAAAACACTGACTAAGAATCAATAAAAAAAAACAGGCAGGAATATTTACCCCGACCCGCACACACGCGACACCCAAAATAATCGGCGGGACTTCAACGAGACTCTGAATTTCTTTCTGTCTTTCTTCTTACCCTATTTTCCTTCTTTCTTTCTTTTTTTTTCTTTCTTGTTTGCTTTTTTTTTGTCTTTTTTTTTTTGTCTTTTGTAATATTTTCATACTAGATCCTTGTTTGATTCTTTATATTTGCCCACTCATTCATTCATTCTTATTTTATTTATTTCTTAAAAATCACATTATTTCTTTCTAAATAGTTTCCTACTACTTCCTTGTTTGTTTGTTCCTGGCTTAATACTTCCCCACTCGTTCTTTCTTTCTTCCTTTCATTCTTTCTTTCTTTTTCTTTCCTTTCCTACCTTCCTTCCTTATTTCTTTCTTTCTTTCTTTCTTTCTTCTTTCTTTCTTTCTTTCTAAGTTTTCACATTTCTTTGCTTCAAACCATGACTTTCTGAAAACACAAAGTGGGGATCTACCTACCCCCCCCAAAAAAAAACACCGACTAAGAATCAATAAAAAAAAAAGAAAGGATATCTACCCCCACCCCGTACACACGCGACACCCAAAATATCGTCCGGACTGCAACGGGTCGCCGAAGTAGAAAAATTATGAAATTTAATCAAATGAAACGAAAAGACATTTTATTATTTTAGAAAAATGAAACGATAGCAAATAATTGGATACGGTAAGCGTTAATGACTTGGATCCACTCATCCTGCAAAAGCGCTTACAAGATGAAGATATGGTTACCGCGGGTTGGTAGGGGATTGAGAAATACTAACCGTAGTTTGTTTAAAGAAGAAGAATACGGTGCGTCAAGGTTTGTGTCAGCTGACTGGGAGCAAGGCTGTTTCAATAATTGAAACGCATGAGATGAGATGGTAGGTGTGGTGGTCGGTGATGGGGGTCACCATCACTCGTAACTAAAAATCGTTAGTACTGTATGGTGGTGACGATAGCCAAGATTTGATGATGGCGGAGAAAGCGTTGATGAACACAACGACGGGATATGTCGGTGATGGTGGTTGTGTGACGTGGCGGGGGCTCGAACAAGTATGTAAACAAAACCTCTTTTGACTACCCCCCGCCTGTACCTTGTGGCTTGGTACTTACTGATCGGAGGTAGGAGTGCGTGCTAGAGAAATACCTCAAAGGAAAGTGGGGCCCTTAAAGGAATTGGTTTATGAAACTTTTGAGGATTCAGATCTGACCCTGGGGGGAAAAATTAAGTTTAAAAGAATGAGAGAGAGAGAGAGAGAGAGAGAGAGAGAGAGAGAGAGAGAGAGAGAGATTAAAGACGAGATGTAAGACGGGATGAAGAAAAGAAGAAAAACAGGAAATGAGAAGATGGGAAAAAAAGAAAGATGAATAAAATAAGCAGAGAAGAAAAGAAAGAATAAAGTTAAGGAAAAGGAGGAGAAAAAGAATGAATTGAAGAAAGAAAGAAAAAAGAAAGAAAGAAAGAAAAAAAGAAAAAGAAAGTCGAAGAAAAAGAAATAAATATTGAAAGAAAAAATAAAGAAAAGGAAAGAAAAAGAAGTAATAACGAGAATAAAGAAAGTCAGAAGAAAAAGGACATAAGAAGAAAAAGAAAGAATCATTGAAAGTAAAAAAAAGCGAGTAGGAAAAGAAAAAAGGAAAGAAAGAAAAAAAAGAAAGAAAGAAAGAAAAAGAAAAGAGAGAAAAAAAGAAATGAGAAGAGGATAAAAAAGAAAGTGAAGGAAATAAAGAGAAAAGAAAAGAAAAGATAAAGCCAAGAATGAGACGAATGAGGAGAAGAATGTACCAAACGAGCAGGATACGACACAAGGTCAATTTCTTAAGTGGATTTCAACAGGTTTGAATTCAGAGTTTTCCTTCTCCTAGACCGGTTGAAGAGCCCAGTCTGATAGCTGGAGGGAGAGTAGGATTCATACCTTTCCCAAGGGTATTAGCGCTAAGTGAGAAGAATGAATATAAGACAGATAGAAAGAGAGAAGAAGAAAAATAAATAATTATTGAAAGAAAAAGTAAAGTAGAAGAAAAAGAAAAAATTGAAAGAAAGGTTGAAGAAAAAAAAGAATTAAAAGAGCGAAAAAAAAGAGAAGAAGAAGAAAATAAGAAGAATACCTATTTTGTCTCTTCCTATTATTTCTCTGTTAATTCTGATACTTGAGTTATAACAACTATTGGCACTATTTAACATATTGCTGAGGGAATGCGGTTCATACCATTCCCATCGGTATCATTCTGAAAGTGAATGTCATAGCTACGGAGACTCCCCAACCCACCCCGAACTTTTTATTAGATCAATAATACTTAACTTAACAAAGTATTTTCCAGTTGAATTTACAAGAGAATGAACTTCATGGGCTCTACATTTGCATATCATCTAAATTCCCGATATAACGGATATAACTATAAAGGATAATAAAAACCCTTCACTCCTTACTAAACAGAAGCGTCAATATCACCATGGACAGCTGTTAAATATGAAATGTCAATTAAAATTCTTCACTCCTTCATGAATAAAAGCATCAATACCATTATCGATCACTGTTAACTCGGAAATGTTAATTATAATCCTTCAGTACTTCTTAAATATAGGCATCAATATAATCAAGGACAGCTGTTAGTTATAAGATGTTAATTAGAATCCTTCACTCTTCCTAAACAGAGGCATCAATATCATCATGGACAGC
>CM042149.1:34772462-34779962 GCA_023376005.1 Doryteuthis pealeii | reverse complement strand
CAGAGTGGACCAGGGAGCAATGGTGATGAAGGGGTGCTCCACATTCCCCAAACCTCCAAAACTGGAACCTCATCATCAGATAGAGTTTAACGTCATTCCCAGGATATGTAGTCCCTCAGCCACTGCCTTCTAGCACGCATATGATAAAAAGGGCTGAGGCTTGCCATAAGGGTAATGGGGTTGGGGCAATCATATAGGTGCTAGGGCTTGACGTGACCAGCCGATTGATCGGAGGGGGCCTCTCCGACCGCCCGTCTAGCCCAAGATAGGGCCAAAGTGGAATATTGCATGTCATGAACTGCTCATCCACCTGGAAAATAGAATGAGTTCTGAGGTGAATAGATCTTAAACTTTGAAATATTCCATCGTACAGGTAAAAAATACCAAGAAATTTTGGTACAACGTTTTCCTTCTTCTACACTGGTTGCCTACTCAAGGTTAAAGAACCTAGTCTATCCTACTACATATCCATAGCTGGAGGGAGAATAGTTGGATGCATGACTTTCCTGATAGTATTAGCACTATGTACAATGCAAATAGCCTCATCCAGGATTTGAACGTGAGTTGCCGGATCCATTTTCTACGACGATAACCATTACACAACGTGACTCTTGTAAACAATTATAGCATCAAGTTAGTATTCTAATACAAATAATTTCCACAGTTTATGGTTTCAAGTATTCTTATCCAATACAAATAATTTAACGCGACCATCGAACTGGGTTTTGATTTTAGGGAACAGGAAATGTAACAAGGGTTCGGACCATGACTACGTTCTAAGTAGTGGCATAAAAATCGGCCGCTCCGGTTCTAAGAGTTAGAATACACACACACACACACACACACACACACACACACACACATATATAATATATATATATATATATGTGTGTGTGTGTGTGTGTGTCGGGGGAAGATCACGGTATACACTGCTGATGAGACTTATAGGTCGAAACAGCTGTCCATTGTTCCGCACGTCACACGTGTTATTTGCCGAATTTGGCTCTCATGATTATATATATATACATATATATATATATATATATATATATATATATATATATATATATATATAACTTTTCTTGCATTTACTTTGTTTTATGAAACTATTGCCGTTCCATAACAAGGTTTATCTTTCACGAATAATCACCCTAATAAAAATGTACTATGTAAAATACTATAGCTAGTGTTTGATCCTGATCTCCAAGAATCTGAGTTAACCTGTTAAACGTTTCTGTCGCATTATCTCAAAGTTTCAAATTTTTTCGTTTTGTGTTCTTTACCCAAAAAGTTGTATTACAAATAATTGAAGCGGGAGTCACTATGGCTAATGTGCTCACCTGCGCCATCGTAGTACGTGAGTTCGAACTCCATTCGTGCTATTACGCTCACTTTCAAACTAATACCTTGGTAAAGCTATGAACGCCTTCACCCCAGCTTGTAGAAGGGCAACCATGGTACTATTTACCCCATAGCTGGGGTATAAGGAAGTTTATAGTTTTCCCACGGGTAGAAGGCCGAAGGTGGACGTAGTCGTGCTATTACATTCATTTTCGGACTAATAGTTTGGGAAAAGTATGAACACTTCACACCAATTATTTTCAGACTAATAATGTGACTGGAGTTCGAATTCGCCTACTACGATGTTGCAGTCCAGCACTTTAAAAAATTATACCCCAGGGAATTCCTTCTCACAACTTTGAGTAGCAAAATCTTTTGATAATTGGCTCAGTATTAACGATTAAACACGAATATAGCGCTAATCTGATTGATATCACCTTCTTCAGTTTGTAAACATACAAAATTACGTGACGAAAAAGTTTCATCTCGAGGTTAAATGTTTACTTTATTTATCTCAATTGACGCGAGATTAAACTTTTTGTTCACGTAATATCTTTCTTTCAAACGAACAACTCCACTCTACACACACACACACACACACACACACACACATATATATATATATATATATATATGTGTGTGTGTGTGTGTGTGTGTGTGTGTGTGTGTGTAGATTTAAACAAAAGGCACGTCTGCTGGTTAACAATTTTATTAACGATCTCTTCAAGCTTTCTGGCCAACTTTTTACATTTGGATGGAATCCACCAAAGTTCTTATTCCAACTACTTTCGGCACTTTGAAGTGCCATCATCAGGGGTGATGTGTTTATGTTCCAGTTTTTTGTTTTTCCAAGTTAGTATATTAAGGTGTGTGGAGCCTGAAAGGAGGAGAATTGGTAAGAAAAGTGTTACAGGCATTTTAAAATGTGAGTACTGCATTGAAAATGAATCTTATTTAAGGATGGTTTGTATTCTTTGATGTATAAAGTTTCTAATATTTGGAGATTTTGTTTATTTTTTTTTCTTTATGCAAAATGTGCATATTTGTACTTCAAAGTGCCGAAAGTACTTCGGTGGACTAACCTACGGATTCCAACCAAATGTAAAAAAGTTGGCCAGAAAGCTTGAAAAGATCGTTAATAAAATTGTTAAACAGAAAACATCTGTTTTGTTTAATTCTACATGTATAAATGAAATAATGATGTCCAAATACACACACGCGCACACGCACACACACACATACACACACACACACACACATATATACATATATATATATATATATATATATATATATATATATACTAGCAAAAGTACTCTGACTAGACGAACAAAATTTAGGAACACTAGGGGGTGAGTGAGAAAAAAGATTTAAGAGAGAGATAATAAATTACAAATTAAAATACAAATTACAGTGTTTGTTTATTTTAGGAATTTTTTTTAACATTGAAAATATTATCTAAAAAAATATTTTAAAAATTAATCCTAAAAACAACATAAAACGGGAAACAAACAACAAATAATCCCCCCAAAAGACGTGGTCGAAAGCGATTGGGAACAAAATATTGAACACCTTCTCTACCACCTGGACTCCTTAAAACGACAAGAAAGCTTGAACGCAAGAACTTGAAGAATATATATATATATATGAGTGAATTGATGTCAGAGAGAGAAAGTATATATATATATATATATATATATATATATATATATATATATATATATATATGGGGGGAGCAAAGAAAAAGGCTTAAAAATCGGTCATTTTGCGATTATAGATCGGTTTCTACCTACATGTATCGATGTATACCTATGATATATATATATATATATATATTCTTTGATATTATTGAATTTTTAAAGACAAACCTACTTATAGATAGAGTTTTTTTTTAATAAAGCAACTAGTACTAATTGCTTTATTTTTAAAAATGTATTTTTCTGTGGTTTTCTTTGAGAATTCAATAATATTGAACTTTCTTTCTAGGAATTTAAATGCTCGTATCGCTCATATTATTCAAGGTTCTGTCCCGTTTTTATATTTAAACTCCCACCCGTACCTCGACCACATTTTGTAATTAGCATATCTTCTTTTTCTAAAAGATTTACGCTTATTAAACTTTTTCTTCCGTGTCTCTTTTCTGTTGATCAAACTTAAATTATATCAGATTTTGGCTTTCACAGTTGCTTGGCGTACTTCACTTCTAATTAAACATGTTTCTTTCAAAGGGAATTCATTGCTCTTACCGCCGTAACCAGGGTTATTTCATCACCAGGTTTTTTTTAATAACTTGTGGTTGTGCTTTTGTATCATATGATGTATATACTCTATAAAACCCAGTAACTTATCTTGATTGTCTATATATATAGATAGATAGATAGAAAGATAGAAACTGACCGTGAAAGGAACACACTTATATATATATATATATATATATATATATATATATATATATATATATATATATATATATATATACTAAAGCTGAGATTTTGAGCTTTCAATCCCTATAGGCGTTTGTGCTGGTGACCTTGATCACACGAAATTTCTCCTAAATTATTCCTTAGTTTTAGGATTACTAAATGTTTGACAAAAATTCCAGTTTAATTGGTTCTTATTAGTCGTAATTTACAATTAAGTCAAAACCTGATCTATAACCGTAAAAATACATTATACATAACTCTCTTTTCCTCTCTCTATATAAGACTAATGGGGAGATGAACAACAAACTAGATCAATTTATTGAAAAATCCGTGTTTTTTTTTAAATAAAATTCTAATCCCCACGTTTGAAAAAAATGTACCGAAACTCAGGGAAATATTCGATTTTAATTAAATGTTCAGTGTTGATTTAGCAATGAATTAATTTTTATTTTATTTTAAAACTTTCTGATTTTTTTCAAGTCACTTTAATTTGACCTCCGTTTTTCGTGTGCAAAATATCGGTGTGTATATATGTGATTGATGCTATTTTCTGCATAAATAAAAAGACTAAAAACAGAATGTGTGAATAGAAGAAAAAAGTTTTTTTTGTACTCTTCGCGGAGAATCGTCCCGGCCCCCAGCCTGAAAAATGCTTCCCTGTGGCTGCTGTAAAAGAAAAAAAAAACTGTAGCTACAATTGAAGTCCGTAGCCGAAGTTACTTGAATAAAAAAAACTCGGGTTCGGTTTGGGGTTTGAGGTTAGAGTTGGTGTTTAGGGTTAGTTTAATGGGAAAATAAATATGTGGGTTCTGTTTTTTCTAACCCAGAAAAAACAGAACCCAGACATTTTGTAATAAAACTGTTAATTTTAACTAGAGGTGGGGTTAGAGTTTAGGGTTGGGGATGGGTTTTCGGGAAAAACGCCCTAAGTTGGTTGGGATTTTTTTTGTTTGTTTTGTTTTTTGTTTTTTGCAAGTGACACTGCTTCGTCTACGGACTTCAATCGTAGCTGGTGTTTTTTTCAGCAGCCACCGGCTAGCTTTTTTTGAGGGAGGAGGCGGCACGGTTCTCCGCGAAGAGTACCGTTTTTTGGGGGTTTTTTAAGAATCTGCTCGAGTAGTAAATAAGTACCGAAAATCGAAAAATAAAATGAAAATAAAAACTAAAAAATAATTTTTGGAGTATTATTTGGGTAATATTTGCGGAGTTCTATCCTGGAATCCTGCTTCAAAAATGGTAGCTAGTGACTGCTGAAAAAAAAGTCCGTAGCCGAAGCGGTGTAAAAAATAGTTAGGGTTTAGGGCTAGAGTTGGGGTCGGGGTTTGGGGTTAGTTTAATCGAAATAAATAAATAATTTGGGTGACCCAGGAAAAACAGAACCACAAATTTTGTAATAAAACCTAATTTTAATTAGAGGGGGTTGGGTTTTCAGGAAAAACTCCCTAAGTTGCTTTTTTTTTCTTTTTTTCAAGTGGTACCACTTCGGCTACGGACTTCAATCGTAGCTGGTGTTGTTTTTTCAGCAGTCTGCGTCTAGCAGTTTTTGAGACAGGAGGCCAGGACGGCACTCTGCAAAGATTACCATTATTTGTATTATTCAGTCTATTGTCCTCATCTTCATTGTTATCTGTACAGCGTTTCGGCCGATGTGCCCTCCGGCCTTCTTCGGGTATTTCTTGTCGGACACAGGAACCTTCTTGTAATAGGGAGCCATCATGCAACTTTGAACCTAACCCTTTATTCAGCCCACGGGGGTATCCTGTTTTCATTCCACAAACCATAGCTGGGGTACAGGTGTTAAGTTATATTAATTATTATTCTATGTTACTGCTGCCCCTGGCCAGGATTGAACCTTCAGTCTAGAGATAACTGTAATTTAGAACTGTCTTAACCTAAATCCTTTATCTACTAGGTTATGTGTCTAATTGGACAATCCAGTGTAAAAATTTTCAATCGCAAAAGTTACAATTTATTTTTAAGTAGCGTTTTGGCAGGCATCTTGATCGAAATTGACCGAAAACATCGTTTTAAATGAATCAAAAATAAATTACGTGTAATATTATTTTGCTGATGCTCATTTCGACTTAGACAAAAATTTGACCTTAAATAATCGGTTTAATGAATTTTAATTCGTTTTTAAAATGAAAAGCAGACGATATTTTGGCAGATCCTACTCTTTTTCCTAATCCCAATCATCTAGCGAGAGCTTAACGGGTAACCCAACGGGTCACTTTTTGTCTAGTATATATATAAAGATGCTTCAAAGGAGTCTAATAATAGATGAGAAAAACATTCTATCAGGGACCCCACAATCAAAAAGTGTTTTAATACATTTGAGAGAGGTCCCTTGGAAAGGATTTTTCATTTATTCCCCTCATTTCATTAATTTTTATTTCATCCATTCATTCATTTTACCATTAATTTTTAACTATATATAGATATAGATATAGATATAGATAGATAAATAGATAGATAGATAGATAGATAGATATAGATATAGATAGATAGATGGATAGATAGATCCAAAATTTGTTACAGTTGAAAAGTTGTCAAACAGCGCATGATAACAAAGATGATGACTCGACTACATGAGTATGAGTTGAAATGATGAGCCATTAGATGAAACTCATTTAACGCTAGCCTATGAGAGGGGAAACAGAAAGCCACAAGGAAATTGTATAACGGAAAAATTAAGTAACAGATTGGCATCAAGTGAAATGAACTACAATGGTGAGGGGGGGAGGCAGATAGAGGCAGCCTTGTACCGAATGAACTTTTGAGTTGAAGAAAAAAAGAAATTAGATCTGTATTCAATAACCAGTGGACATAATTGGATGTAAGTCACGTTCAGCTGTAGGCCTATCTATCTATCTATCTGTCTATCTATCTAAGTTTTCATATCTTTGAAGCATTGTATATATTTTCTTTCTCCCCACCCTATCACCGTATCTCTCTGTTTCTGTATCTCTTTGTGTCTGTCTCTCTCCCTCTCTTTCTCTCTATCTGTTTTTGTGTCTGTCTCTCTCTCTCTCTCTCTCTCTGTATATATATATATATATATATATATATATATATATATATATATATATATATTATTCTGTTCCTCTTTTTATATCTATCTATCTCTCTCTCTCTCTCTCTCTCTCTCTCTCTCTCTCTCTCTCTCTCTCTCTCTCTCTCTCTGATCCATCTATCCCAGTCTTCATAAAAATTGCATGTACTCTCTCTCTCTCTCTCTCTCTCTCTCTCTCTCTCTCTCTCTCTCTCTCTCTCTCTCTCTCTCCTTCTGTATCTTAATTTGTCCCTATGTATCCATCTATCAATTTATCTATCAGTCTACTTCAGTCTGTTTCTATTTATCTATATCAGTCAGTTCATATCTATCTATCTATCTATCAAAAAGTGTAAACTAATATGAGTAAATGAATTTAATCTGAAATGTATAATGTTCCATGATTGATATCCATCTTAGAATTAAGTGCATCGGAAAGAAAAGACACCATGTAAATTATTTGTGTAAAATTAATACATTCTTCATTTTGGTACTGATGTACCTCCCATTTATATATATATATATATATATATATATATATATATATATATATATATATATATGCATGCATACACTCTATGACCTATGAAACGGCCGTGTTCTCGTTATAATAGAGGTCAAGAATGATATTGTCACATTGTACCTAAATAATGGAGTCGTCTGTTTTTCTATAAATAATGGCTG
>CM042149.1:34759962-34767462 GCA_023376005.1 Doryteuthis pealeii | reverse complement strand
AGGACATGCTGCACAGAAAAATATAACAAAGAAATAAAGAAAAGTGTAGGCAAAAATTGTGAGAGGGCATGAGCACAAGGAAGCGATTGCGCTAATATGTTTCAACCGAACATAAGGATAAGATAAATGAAGAAAAGAAAGGAAAACGAGAGAGAGAGAGAGAGGAGAGAGAGTTGAATTAAGATTATTATATTTTTATATATTGAACTATTTAGCAATAGCTCTTTGGTAAACATATCAAACGTTGTAATGATTAAATTATCATACTGTGGTATATGCACAGGTCCTGCTAATTTTCGTTAACTTCTATACAGATATATTTGATCAATAGATTGGACCATAACAGACATTACCACGCTGAGTCTGAGAACCTGCATATAATGACAACGAAAGGGTACGCCCCACTCCCCAGATTCCAGAACTAAAGCCTGACCACCAGATGCAGTTTAATATCGTGGCCCAGGGCATCTCTTTTTCTTTGTGAGTGGGGAGGGGTTTCTCAAGGGAATGCAGTCGGCGTATTTTCAGCCCCGTCAACAGGGGGGAGGCACCTTTTTTTGATGGAGTCACACATTTGTATATACAATTTGAAATGTTTGGTAAACTGACTTACGACAAGCGTTATTTATTTTTGGTGTCCAAAATATTTGCTTTTCACCCCATTCGCACCCCCTACCATGTTTCGTCACAATTCGAAAGCCCCGGAAAGTAGGGTCGGGATAATATAATTCCTACTTTTTCTTCCTTAAACATACTAATACGAAAGTATTCCTTCTTACTTAACAGAATTTCCGGTTTAACTTGCTGAGAGGATCTTTCCTTTCTTTCCTCCAATCTTTCGCCACGTATCAACTGGCGCTTCCACCCAACACCCGACCGAACCGGTGTCTGGCAAGCAAAACCCCCACTCCCGAACGGCTATACAAACGCGGGGTCAACCATTGACCTTTTGGTGACCTTTAAGCTGAAGCTGTGTTTCCCACAAACACGGTATTTAGTAAGTATTTGTTTTGTAATTACAATCGTAGAAGGTCGGGTCCTTACTCGTATCTCTCTACACGTTTCTTCTCTTCTCGTTTTGCAATATGGGAAGCCACAGAGATCTCGTTAAATCTCCTCGAAAATCTCACAAAATTATTTTATTCGCTTTAGCATTTGTTTTCATCGCAGCGTCTTAGCTCGACCTGTACTACGACCATGAATGTAACCGACTCGAATCTCTGCAACCTACGATAAGATTGCCTGAAAGTAACGCCCCCTGTTTATTTCCATTAAAAACTACAACAGTTACAGGGAGCTCAATAACAACGTTGGCAATAACGTTTCCTGGAAAAAATATATATATATATATATATATATATATATATATATATATATATGTGTGTGGTGTGTGTGTGTGTGTGTGTGTATATATATATATATATAATCATTGGAGAGGCCTGAAAAATGTGCTGGGGTAAACAAAAACAAAAAAAAACTGTTATGATCTTGCAAGTGGTATTAAAGATAATTAACAGCAATTTAATATTAAATTAAATGCGTCTCATTACCTCCGAAAGGTCAGCTGAGATTTTTCGAGTATATATATATATATATATATATATATATATATATAATATATATATATATATATATACCAACCCCTCCCATGTCAGTGTTATATAATTGATAGGATACCTACAGATTATGTACGGCAGAGTAGAAATTTAAAATTACGGTAATTTCTGACTCATGGAAATATACAGTATAAGTGATTGACAGAAAGTAACCTTTTACTGACCTCTTCTCTTTGGCTAGAGTCGAGAGTAAAATAAAAAGTTAGTTTATGAGGTCAGTTTTGGCTGAGTGACGGAACAGGACAGACGCAAAATGGCGTCTGTTGCTGATGGTTTGTTTGTACTTGAGTTGATTGAAATAAAGAAATCTAAGAAAAACTATATTGTCTTGTATTCGTTAATAAATGAAATCACGATCCCAGACAAGAAAAGTTCTAAGAAGAAATTCCAAGAAGAAAAGAAAGACCAAAAGAACAGAGACAAGTCAGCCCATATTTATACAGAGATAGACGGCCGATCCAGTTTAGTAGCAGTAGTAGCAGTACAACCATTAGAAAAAGATATGTCATACAACTTGATATCTATTTGGACATACATCTTACACAAGATAACAACATCAGTAACGATTCCTTTTCAATCAAGATATACGGATGTATCATGCATTATTTTATTACCTGTTTATTTTTGTCGTTTGTACCTCCTAGTGTTTGTGTGTTTACAATTATTGATCTTTATTATTTTAGGTGGGGCTTAGAATAGCTTTACTGTATTCCTGTATAGGGTGAATACTTTCCTTAAAAAAACGGGGTGGTGTCCTGGCTATGTCATTTAACTGGATCTGATAGTAATACTGCAATTATAGAGATTTTGTGAGTGTGAAGTACCCCTACATCAGGCATGTCAAACACATGTCATGTAGCCCTCAAATAGCACAGGTACGGCCCGAATGTAGACTGCGCTCTCCTACGGCACTTTTAGAGTACCCCAGGTTTTTTAAAAAGTTTTTTACAAAAATTCTTGGGCGAAAAGGGTATTTATTTTCATTAGGACAATGTATTCTTAATAAAGATCTGTTATTAATGCATCTTCTCTACCTCTTTCTTTGAGTTGCGGAAGGGGGAGACAAACTCAGCCAATGGAAGGGAGCGAGTCTTTTGATCTTGCCTTTTAATGCTTTCAATTAATACATAGCTATAATTGAAAGTGGCAGTGACACTCGTACGTTTTATTATCTGAACTCGGTCAGTAATAGTCTTTTTCCTTTCTTTTTTATTTTTTTAGATGTGTATTTATTGGCTTTCATTTGATAATTAATGATAGCAATCATCACTTTGTTCTGTTACTGTAGAAGAAGAATTTAAAGAATTAATTTTCATGAGCAGCCCTCATGACATAAATATGTAATACATGCGGCCCTCATGACATACATATATAATACATGCGGCCTTCATGACATACATATGTAATACATGCGACCCTAGGTGGCTACTCAGTTTGACATGCCTGCCCTACATAACAATCATCTGGTTAGAAAAAAACACTGAGAGTTGGCAAGTATGCCAAAACCTTAGTTATTTATTATATATAATGTGTAAAATCGATTTGGTTATTCAAGAATTGCTTTTCCCAGCTGTGGCCTGACGTCCCTAAATGTGCAAGTCCTGTCCCAGGAAACTGTGTCCACCAACGTTTAATTCTCGTATCACGCCCAAGGGAAACGTGTCAAGGTCAATTCCTGATGACTTAGGTGTCCCAAAATGGGAAATGTCAACAGAACTTGACAATTTGGGGATCTACTCACACCTACGCCTAAGGGTTCCCGTACTAAGCTCAACGATGTGTCACATTCCATCCTCATGGGGGAGCTGGATAATGCGCTTCGAGAATAGTTTAGGGTTGCCTCTGTGGACGCCGGGGGTCCTTCTGGGTGAGGATTACTTTTCAAGAATGACACAATCAACATTTCTCTTAAGACAGAATATTAGCCTGCACTTAAAACATGCAACTTAGATAATAAAAAATAATTATAAAATAAATAGATAAACATAACAAAAACAAACATACGTGGGTTTGTAATATAAGATAAACGTCTGCCAAGTATGTTAACTGTATTATTGTATCTAACAGTGATATATGAGCAAGATATTTATTTCAATAAGCTAAGAGTATTGAGTGTGATGTATTGTGAGCTAAAAAGCAAGTGTAATTTTCATTACTGATGTACGTTAATATTTCTTAGGTAATTAGGGTCCTACTTGTGCTATAAGGGTGTATCAAAAGTATTATCGTTTGTTTAAGATACCTTTACTCTAGATCTAAGGGTGCCCCATCTTGATGTCATGGTTAGCAAGGTAATCTCACAGATCCATTACTACAGAATAACGATTTAGATCATCACTGAATGCACCATACTTGCGATCTTGTGTCACATCCTACCCGTGGCGAACGGGGTGGGAAAGAAAGCATCCAGTCGTGGTGTAATGTTGAGAAAGTCTCATAGACCCATTATTACTGAATAGCGAGTTCGATTCTCATAGGATGCCTCGTACTTTCAACCTTGTGTCACATCCTACTCATGGAAAACGGGTTGGCTAGAAAGGCGTCCCGTCGTAGTGTAATGGTTAGCAAATTAGTCTCACAGATCCATCACTACTGAATAGCGATTTGGATCATCGCTGAATGACCCATACTTGTGACACTGTGTCACATACTACCCGTGGCGAACGGGTTGAGTAAAAACTTACTTTTACTCCAGATCTTATGTCCTATACTTATCTAAAGATTTCGTTTTTTACCATTATTTTACAGTTTTTCCACCAGTTTTAACTGGTAGTTTTTCTCTGGAGTCTGGATGATAATAAGTCTTCTCAGGACTCTTTTAAGTATTACAGCGAATCTTAACAGTGCTATGGTTTGGATGGCCTCCATTTTTCATCTGATCCCCTGCTCCCATAGTTTCTTTCACACGAATTTGGGGATCGTTCTATAGCCTCCAACTACATCACTGTCACTTTCACATTCCACAGCTTTTCAACTCTCTGGCAAGATCCAAGTATTTGTCAATCTTTATTTTCTTGACACTCCATCTAATATTTTCCCTTTATTTATTGTGTTCTTTATCAAGTTAACATTTCACTACCTTTCTACTGGGTGATTGAAAAGTAACTCCCTATTATAAACTATATATATACATATATATATGTGTGTGTGTGTGTGTGTGTGTGGTTACATTTTTCTCAATTTTCAATGTATGTTCCTTAATATATGGCAATTAATTGTTGTTGTTGGTGCTCCTCCACATTTTGCTATTGTTATTTGTGAATGGCTGAATCACCATTTTCCTGAGAAATAGATGGGTAGACGTGGTTAGCATGTGCATGAGGCCTTAATCCCTGATCTAACACTCAGCGACTTTTTTCTTTAGAGCTAGTTAAAGGACAAATTATGGTCTACAAAACCAACGACTTCGGAAGAACTTAAAGGACAAATACGATAATTTATTTCTGCCATTCCACAAGAGTTCCTGTGAAGATTAGTTGATACGATTCCCGAGCGTCTTGAAAGGCTGGAGGCGAATGCAGATACCCATATAGAATTTTAGATAAAATTCCATGTTATGTGTGTTCTTCTCATATTCATTTTTTGTAAAAATGGTGATTCAGAAATAAATTATAAAATTTACAATCACCCTGTATTTATTTTGAAAAGCAATGTTTACTACACAATTTTAAACGTACGAGTATATTGAAAAAATATACTCGCAATTCTTTAGGTAACGTTGCTTGAAAGGGTTGGCGGAGTGGCCTGTTATTGGAATCAGCCGGACAGCGAGGGAGTCTATCCAATCTTCGCTAGCGCTATACCAGGAAAATTGTTGTGCTGAGGCGAAGCGCCACACCTACCGTGTGCTCCCCACTTTAATGCACACATCATATTACTCAATCTGTGCAACTCATGTGCTGAGTTGGCAGCGACTGGTATCGAACCAGGAACCTTACGATTCCCAGGCTGCTCTACCGATTGAGCTACAAATGTCGAAGGTAAACATATTGGAGAAATATGAAGTTTTAATTTACACCGAGAAGAACCTAAAATTCGTTTCCTTTTTTTAATGATTTATAAAAATATTTTCCTTCCAAACTTATCCGTTTGGAACAGCAATTCATTTTAAAGAAAAAAATATAAATGAAATTGATTCTGAAAGTTTATGTTTTGATTTTTTCTCCTAGATCTTTTAAATCCTTTTTTATTTTTTATTAGAAACTGAATCTATTTTATTAAGAACACTTATAATTGTCGGATATAGAATTATCCACCCTTAACCATTTTTGTGGTTTCGAATAACAAACAGTCCTAAGTCGTTAATATTATATAAATAAGTTTGTTTTGGTGTAACTCTCTTGATATAACAACATATTTAGACCAGCTGTTATATATATATATATATATATATATATATATATATATATATGTGTGTGTGTGTGTGTGTGTGTGTGTGTATATATATATATATATATATATATAGAGAGAGAGAGAGAGAGATATTAAGGTAGCCTGGACATGGAGTCAACGATGCCTGGTTACTGACAGTTTCTCGCCAATGTGATCGGTAAATTTGGTCAGTAGATCGCATAGGCGAGAAACTGTCAGTAACCAGGCGCCGTTGACTCCATGTCTACGCTACCTTAACAGATATATATGCTCTATTCATGATATTGATCAATGTTTACTTCTAAATACAGCACACATATTACACTGGGGATCAGTCTTGGATATAATTCCTGTTGAGTTAGATTTTTCATTTGATTTAGTCTAATATTGACATGCTGATTTCAAAACTGCTGTCAGTTTTCTTCTATCACGTCAAGCTTTTTCTCTACATCTTATTCCCAAAATAAGCACAATTGCATTGTTTGTCTGTTAGTAATAGAACTGGTCAACTGATTGCGTTGATTGTTATACTGAAAATTAAGGATAATTATTTAGATCTGATGATGAGGTTGATTCCCAGTCAAAGAACAAACATCAATGCCTTTGTGAAGCTAGTCTATTTTGCATATTTTAATTAAAATATTGTCGATTAAGACAAGTTTTGGGCCCTTGCAAGATGTGCAAGCAGTGTATTGATAGTTTACGGATGTGGATCAAGGGAACATGTGTTAAGTTGGCATTTGCTATACCTATGATTTGAAAAGAGTCAAAATATCATTGTACAGACTGTTACTCTTGTTTAATCAAAACTTCGCCATGTAACAAGAAAAACAAATATAAAATTGAGTATCCAGCTATACGTCCAGTGCCTCATTCAGCTGAAATCCCAGTGTGTGGCAGTAGAGCTTGAGAGAAGCATTGGTGGAGAGGAATTGGCCTTCAAGTTCTAACCTCAAACCTGTTGATCCCACATCTACATGAATCATTTGTTGACATAAAGAAAATTATGTTCGTACCTTGCATATGAAACTAGATCTCTTGAAGCAATTCATTAAACCATTGCCAATTGAAGGAAAATTTTTCAAGTACCATATTTTGACATTTCCTGGCCTGTTAATTGAAAAAATCAAGACTAGTGTGTTTGATGGTCTACAGATTCGAGAATTATTTCTGTACACACTATATAATAAATCCGCTCTACGACGTTTCCATTTTTTTTAATGATTTATAAAAATATTTTCCTTCCAAACTTATCCGTTTGGAACATCCGTTATTTATTATAACGCTGACTTATACAGGTAAAACTTGTACCAACCAAATATTGAGACCAACCCAATATTTTCACCGGTAAGTCATTCCTTTATATATATATATATATATATATATATATATATATATATATATAATAATGGTCAATCCGTCTGCACGAACAGGTCAAATTTTTGCGGAGTTTAATAGGTTTGAATTCAGTTTTCCTTCTCCTAGACCGGTTCACATACTGGGTTAAAAAATC
>CM042149.1:34724962-34754962 GCA_023376005.1 Doryteuthis pealeii | reverse complement strand
TTTGGTTTAGTTCAGATTGATTTGTTTAATGGTATAATAAACCTGTGGGTTATTTAATGCCAAAAAATATTAAAGTGGGAGATAAAAATTGGTACTCAAGTTTCCTTTATTGGTATAACTTTTGTAGTTGTATTTCGTTGATGTATTTTATATTTGCGCGTTAAGACTTTGAAAAAAGAATATATATATTAATATATATTTCATTCGACTTTAGACATAATAGTAGGTCAGTAGAGAATCTGTGACACACAGATACACCATTCTTTTATTATCAGCTCACCCAAAAGTTTGGCAACTTAAGCTAAATGTAAGTTAAAATTATAAGTTAAATCTTTATGCGAAAAGCTCGCATAGAGTGACAATAATGATAAGAAGAAACAAGCTGCTTGCTTACTTACGGCATTGTACAAAAAACAACCCTATGTCACTGAAGTCTGAATAAACAAAAGTTTATTTTTAATAAAATCCAGCAAATGTGTAAATGAAAAATAGAAAAAGACGCGAAACAACATCACAAATGGATGATTAAATCAATGATTGAAATAACTAACCACCTGGCTAAACAAAATAATAATAACAAAAGTGCAGAAAGACGAGATATTGAGTTGAAGAGAGACCTCCCATATTTCAACGAAAATAAGCGCGATTTATTTATTCAATATGGCTGTTTCGATTGTTTACATTAGCGCTTGAAAGGGCGGGAAATCTCGTTCGCTTGCAAGGTGAATTAATTTATACGCTATTCACACTGGTGTCGAGTTTCTTGATCGGCGTAAAATGATATTTAAAAATGTTTGGGGTAAATACCAGCCGTGGGTCTCTTATCTAAATTATTTACAGATTGCTTTGTTCTGGGTAACGTTGTTTTGTTGTGGACTACTGAAGATAAGGGTCACTACGTTGACAATCTGAAGATGGGGTCACTACGTTGACAATTGAACTCCCAGAGTTATGGAAATATTTATACCTTACGGTGAATAGAATTCGGAAGCGCCCAGCTAAAACTTACAAAACGAATCACTTCACAGTAATTATTTTGCGAACTCTGAAAGGATTTCATTCACTACTCACAAAAAACATTCAACTTCACTTTGAATAACTGTATTTTTTTTAAGAATTGAAGATTTTTGAGCATAAGTGAACGAACATTACGAAAGGTAACTGTAAAGTTAATGAAACAGGTAAAATCATGAGTTGATGTTAACGGAAATCACTTTGAACAGTAAAAAAGTAGCTCTTACCGCAAAATATCAGTCGAGATATAACCGTGTTGGAAAGAAACTTTTGTTGGAACCTTAAAAAAACCTGTGTAGGTCACTTACCCCAGAAAGGTATTCTTTTCAACTTTTTCTTTAATCTCCGTTCGTTTGATGATGTCCGCTTCTAATATTCCCAAGTACTTTTAATCCTCTTATTCTCACTGTATTCTTATATTTTTTTGATCTAGTAGTTCTATTCCTTTCATTATTTCTTCTTCTTCTCCTTCTTCTCCTTCTTTTTCTTCTCCTTCTTCTTCTTCTTCTTCTTCTTCTTCTTCTTCTTATTATTATTATTATTATTATTATTATTATTATTATTATTATTATTATTATTATTATTTATCTCCATGAGAGTTTTTCACACCCACCTAAGCTGGTGGTTCACTGGAGGCTGAGTGTCAGCAAATTTCCTCAGGCCTCCAGCACTCTTCGGAGTATTCTAGCTGATCTTCACAATGCTGTTGTTTGGATAGTCTCGACTCTTCCTTGAATTTCCAATTCCTCCAGACTCTTTTTCAAATTCTTTGAGACTGTTCCCAGGGCCCGAATTACAATTAGTATGACCTTCACCTTCTTATTCCACAGTTTTTCACAGCTCTCTGGCCAGGTCCAAGTATATGTGTATCTTTTCGTTTTCCTTCATCTTCATTTTGTGATCCCCCGGAACGGCAAAATCCACAAGATGACAAGTTTTCCTCTCCTTGTTAATTAATACGAGGCCTGGTCTCCTGTTTAATATACAGCTTTACTTTCGCTTTCTTAAAATCCTTCACCAGGATCAATTAATGAAAATGGTAAATCCCTTGGACATGTAAAACTATGATAAAGTAGCTCTTAGCGCAAAATATCAGCCAAGAAGTTGTTTGAAAAAAAAATCTTTTGTAGACTACCCTCGAAAACATCTCCTGGGTAGGGCACTTAACTGCATCCGGTGGTGTAGGTCCAGCTTTAGGGACTATGGACCCACCCCTTCGTTACGAACCTGTTAAGAATAGTTACTTGAACCACGAGAAATTCTCGCCATACCTACAAATTATGTGTACATGATCATATGGTTTAAAGTAGATGTTTTCAACCCGGGGAGCATATAACATTTGGAGTTCCAGGCAAGCAAACAATATTTAATCATGAAAATACAATAGGATTTTTTTTAACATCGAATGACTATAGGATAGGGTCCAACAGAGTAAAATAGAAATCAAAGGGGACCATAGTTAAAAAAAAAAAAAGGGTTGAGAACCACTGATTTAAAGTATTCATAATATTAATAATATATATTTTATTATCATTTCATCAGTATTTGATGGGAATACTTGAAACCATATAATTGTGTACTTATTATCAGGTTTAGCTCAGTCGGTAGAAAGTGCGACTAGGAACCACGAGTTTCCCGGTTCGATACCAGCTCTTATTAACTCACTGTATGAGTAGCACAGGGATCTATGCGATAAAGTGAGGGCCTGATAGTAGGTGTGGCGCTACACCTCAGATGTAGTATATATATATATATATATATATATATATATATATATATATATATATATATATATACGCGAAATGCACGCGGTAAATAAACCAGGAACGCGGTTTATAACGGATATTTATTTAGATGTCACTTCCAAGGCGATTATCTGAAGAGGGGCAGATGCTTTGAAACTGACAGTAATAATTAACCTGTAATATATATATATATATATATATATATATATATATATATATATATATATATGTGTGTTGTGTGATAATATGATGATATATATTTTAACAAGATAATGTACCGTGTCATAAATCTAAAATGACAATGGAAAAAACCCCGGCTTCCACCTAAATGGTAAATAGTAGCAGTATAATTCTTCTATAAGGATGGCTTTGTCATTAAATAACTCACGAAGGTTTATATGCCATTAAACAAAAACAAAAAAGAACAAAGCCAAACCTACCCCATTTGGGTTATTCA
The DNA here is from genome assembly GCA_023376005.1 of Doryteuthis pealeii. Lineage (NCBI taxonomy): Eukaryota > Metazoa > Mollusca > Cephalopoda > Myopsida > Loliginidae > Doryteuthis > Doryteuthis pealeii. Next base: position 34,751,746 of record CM042149.1, on the reverse strand, counting down.
TTGCGGAAATTTGATTCAAATAATTTTCCCGAAGTTATTTCAAGTATTCCTATCACTTACAAACATTATTTATTAAAAAAAAACACTAAAACATATTTCATTACATTCTATTTATTTATGTTCTTATACAATTATACACTGCTATTTTTCTCATTCAAAGATCGGTCTGTTCAGCCACTCACGTAGCTGTAGGTAAAAAACAAAAAACAAAAAAAATGGACACTACGCCATCGTCTTAAATAGACGGAAGGTTGCCAACACATTTTTCTCATTTAAAGAAAATGTAATAAAATATAGAGTGTTTTTGCTTAAGCAGATTAATGGTATTTCAGATAATTTCAATGAGGAAAATTGATTTCATAAACAAGGAAATTGATTTATGAGTTGAAGGAATTAAACTCGTAAATCAAGGTACCACTGTATTACTAATACAAATAATTATTTGACCCATACAGGTTTGTGTGTAAAACCAACCAACCATTCATCCATTCAACAGCCTAAATAAGACATGTTGTTTTGAATATCTTATCACAATTGAGATTCGGTGTCTGTATGTGTTGAAATATTTTGGTGTACATAAGGCGTGCTGCAATTCACCACTTAAATGTATAGACTAAACGAGGTTACGTGGTTCAAACCTCAGCCAATCAACAACCCGAATACGTGGCTGGTTAATTATTTAATCCCTAATATTGACAGCCGTCCATTTGCAACTTATTCGACATTGACGAACGTACCTGCCTACTTACTTAGGAACACCGAGCACTAAGGAGCACCAAGGAACAACCAAAGGATTTTTCACTAAGCTTAACCCAAGGGATCTCCACTGGACAGTGTTTTTGCTTGAAGCCTAAGGATGGCCACAAAAATCGTAACAGTCTGTAACCGAAACTACGTCACTGTTTACGTCACAATATACTTAGGAATTGCGAAATTTATCAATGAGTATTTAATTCATAGCCAAAATGATTAATCAATACATAAAATTGATATTTTTTATTTATAATGTCTCTAAAAATCTGAGTTAGATTTCCCTCAAAATTTCCATGTTATTAAAAAATACAAAACATTTTAAAAAATAATTAAAAATAAAGTGTAAAATCCTGCAATGTGTCTCATATATCACTATGAAATAAAGGTTTACATAATATATGGTGTAGTTTATTTTCATACTGGTTTTAACAAAACCGGATTTAATGAATAATTACATGATGTTATTGATCTCTAATATTATTGTTTTATTCTCCAACTTATCAAAATCAATCCTATGAATGATTTTATAAAAGCCAATTAAAATATAATTAAAATAAGTGTAACCTTTTAATATGCGTTCATATTTAATTTCGTTAGTCTTTCTAATTTGATATATTTCATTACATTAAAAGTTAGATACTTACACCCGTGGGGAGCATACTCTTGCTGGTACAAATAATTTCCTAATATATCTCTTTGATTAATACACGGGACTCCAAGGGGTAATACCACTCCAGGTCTGCGTGTACAACCAACCAGCACACCAACCAACCATTCATCCATCAAACAGACTAAATAAGACAAGTTGTTTTTAATATTATTGTAAGGAAATCGTTCAATTCAATTATTTCAATTAAGCATTTTTTTAGGAATTCAAATTGTGGTTTCTCTACCCCAAGGGCAAATTCTTTTACTTGCGGCTCGTGACCCTTTCAACATAAGTAGATTAACTTCATCCAAAGTTAGCTTCATTCAAAGAAATGCTCAAATCCCCGGGGTTGGTTTTCAAGGGTGAGTGTTCCTAAGTACATGTGCGGGGCGTGTACCGCACAGGCAGGGAATTAATAGCTGATAGGCGATATAAACTGACACAGAACCTGGGTTTATAGACCAGATATACGTTCATGCAAATCGGTCGGCTGGTGTCCCTCCTTTGAAGTTGACGCTTGTTGATGCTTCATTTAATGTGACGTGGGGGACGGGACCCCTTTGGGTGGCTGTGAGATGGGCCACCGAGGGTGAAATACTCAACAAAACACTTATCTGCGGACCTACGTGATGGTGGTGTTCGATTTAAATGAGGGCCGTAAATGCGAAGCTGATACGACACGCGGGACGAAGATCGCAAGCGAAGATTGTGACCGAAGATTACGGGAGAGCAGATAAGGAAACAAACAAAATACAAAGAACAAATTATTTACCTTTGATATGTTTTTTTTTTGTCTGTTTTTTTTTTTGTTTGTTTTTGTTTTTTGTTTTCCCTTTATCACAATGTTCCAGTTGCTTTACTCTTTAAGATCCAACCGTTTTGTGAATGAATTTATTGTTGTCCTCATTCAGATTATAAGTCAAGTATATATATATATATATATATATATATATATATATATATAATATATTCAAGGTGTGTCAAAAGAATATCGAGATTTTTTGTACTTTTTGACACTCTTTATTCTGAAAAGAATAACATTCCACTCATTATTTTTTCATAATACAAGGTGTGTCAGAAAAATACCAAGTTTAAAGCTGTATTTACCAAGATAGAAATGAATGAATAGAACCTTTTTTTTAGAATACAAGGTGTGTCAAAAAGTACAAAAAATTTCGATACTTTTTTGACACACCTTGTATATATCATATATATATATAATATATGTATATCTTCTTATAAAAATGGAGATTGTGTGTTTGTCTGTCTGTAACCGAAACCATATTACTCCTCAAGTAACAATTAACTTAGTTATTTGCGTCATATTCTCCATGATTTTATTTTTATTTACACCTCAATTATTAATAAAATTGTTTTACATTATTATTACTATTGACCATATCTACATATAAATAATATGCAATTTTATTTACATATACAACAAAATAGCAGTTTACAGTATGAACGGAAAGGCTAATTTGTATATTGATATTAAAATCTGATTTTAATAAATATGTGCTTAGTATTATTGATTCCTAATTGTTCGGTTTTATTTTAATGAATATGAGCAAAAATCTCGGGGATGAATTTTAAAATAAATCCATTAACAAGAAGAAATAACGTAATTTTATTCTTTACTTTCTATTTTAACTAAATAGTTAAATTAGGAAAATTTAGCAATGAAAGATAGAGATGAAAGAGTAAGTTTCAGTTGTTCTATTTTTCTATTATAACCCCTCTGCTTCCAATCTTTTTACCTGCATTCTTATTTAGTTTCCTTAGTCTTTCTAATTTAATATAATATCTTATTACATTAAAACTTAGATACTTGCCCCCGGAGGGTGCTTATATTTGCCAGTCTATATAATATATATCAATCATATATCAATCAATTTCATACATATATCAGTCACTTAAATTGATATATCTACATTATATGAACTACCAAAAAAAACCTCCTGTTGGTGGTGTGAAAGTTAATTTTTGAAAGATATTGTCTAAGGGGATGGGAGTTTTGGGGTTTTTTTTACGACAGACGACAATGTTTTTTTAAGAATACACTCATACATAATTCTACAAAATCTTATTAAAATTGAACGAATATTTAATTTTAGTATTAAAGAATAATTTTTTAAAATTTCATCCCGATTTTATCGACATCCAAAAGTACATAAGGATTTTGTTGCCCGCTTTTTCATAAAAAGAGTGTAAACATATATTTGAAATCTTATATTTTTAATAATAAATATGAAAAATGTTTTTCTGTCAAAATTCAAATGAATATGTTTACTTTCTAATGAAATCAAGTTTTTCACAGTTAAATTCAAATTAATTCAAACAAGGTTGTTCTTTGTTCTATGTACTGATGATTTTGGGTAATGTGACGTAAGCAGTAACGTAGTTTCGGTTACAGACAAATAGAGACCGAATTGCCATTATCAATAGATGAGAATATATGAATATACGTGACTGATATGTGAATAAGAATATAGGTTTTTAGGAGTATACGTGACAATTACATATTAGTGAAAATATATGAATATACATGACTAGTAATATATGTGTATACATACACACACACGCACACATACATACATACACACACACACACACACATATATATATATATATATATATAATATATATATATATATATGTGTGTGTGTGTGTGTGTGTGTAGCAAACCCTCCATACGAGCAGGATGCGACATAATGTCAATTTCTTGAGCGGAGTTTGAATTCAGAATTATCATTCTCCTTGACTGGTTACCTAGCCACCGTTTTTTAACGAATTTATAGTTGTTTTCATTCATATTACAAGTCAAGTATATCAATATGTCCTCAATCATATATCAATTAATATCATACATATATCAATCATGTATATTCATATATCTATATTCATATACTAATCATGTTATGGAGGTGCGTGGTGTAATAGTTAGAATCGTAGGACATGGACTCGTCGACCCAAGTTCAAATCCTGGACGAGGCTGTTTGCACTTCACATAGCACTAATATCATATATTGATATATTCTCATTCATATATCAGTTATGTATATTCAAATATTAGTATATTTTCATTCATTCATTCGCCAGTTACATAAATGCCTTATTCATATATTCTCATTCATAAACCAGTCACGTATTTTCATATATTTTCATTCATATACCAGTCACGTATATTTATGAATTCTCATTTATATACCAGTTACATATATTCATATAATCACATTCATGTACCAGTCACGTATATTCATATATTCCCATTCATATTCCAATCACGTATATTCATATATTCTCATTGATATACCAGTCACGTATATTCATGTATTCTCATTCATATACCAGTTATATATATATTCATATAATCGCATTCATATACTAGTCACATATATTCATATATTCTCATTTGTATAAGTCGGCCGTGTGGTATATTTTCACTATCAGCCGGATAACGAGGTTGTCTATCCACATTTCACAAGGCATAGACCAAGGAGATTGTTTTTACGTCTGGGGTGGGGCATCGTACGTACCATCAGCTCCCCTACTTTTCTGCACAAGCCGTGATACACATGCTCTGAGTTAGCGAGGGCTGGTATTGAACCCGGAAACTTGTAGTTCCTTGGCGGATACTCACTCGACTGTACCAGTCACGTATATTCATATATTAATATATTCTCATACATCTGAGTACTTCTACTAATATCTATCTATTTATCTATTTTTTTCATAGAAAACATTTTGTTACTCATTATTTTATCTCGTGCATCACCGGGTACCCTTGCTAGTTTAAATCTTTTCTTAACTTTAGAAATAGTAAGCTATAAATATAAAGGCATCTTTAATTCTTGAATTATTTTTTAATGGGAAGAGAGTTTGAGCAGGAAATCACTATGTTCTATACTCGAAAGTGCTTCCCTGTTTGCTTAGTAAATAATGCACATGGCGAAAACCAGATTCCACCATATACAAAATGGCAAAAACTAGTAAATGAGCTTAACAGTTGCACAAAGATTAGGATATTTTACTGCAAAGTTTTTTGTTTATCTAGTAATATAGGATTCCTTTAAATTTTAAGATTCCATATACAGACTTCAAAATGAAAATAAACAAATATATACAACAAAAGCAATATCCCTGGAACGGCAATAAACATATAGAAAAAAACTACATTAGGAAAATGGAAATAAATCCTTAGAAAAAAACGAAAAGAAGAAGTAATACTATCCAGACTTTTCATTATTCACTCAAAGATTATACATTCCTAATTGCATAAAAAAGAACTGCAACCAATATGCCATGCATGCTACACTGCATACACAATAAAACATGTTCTCGCTGAATGCATTGATCTGGTCTCTAGCAGGGAAACATTTACAGCAAAAGAAAAATGAAAGATATGCTTAAAAACAACCAAGTCCTTCCTAAAGGCAATGGGTTTATTTGGAAAAAATTAAGATCTGATAAATAAAAATATAAACAATAACAAAGTATATAAATACAATATCTGAAAATTACTGAAGGAAAAGACAACTGTGAAGAATTATACTCCATGAATGAATATTTAAAGAAATTAAGAACTTAAAACAAAGAAACCTTTATAAAAATATCTTGATTCGGCATTGGATGACCCGAAAAGAGTTGATATGCCGTAGGGCTTGTTTACAAATTTAATGTAACATTCGCGATTGCAAAAAAATTTACCAAAAATCAGGGAATTATCCGATTTTAATGAACATTTTCAGTATTGATTTATCAATTAATGAATTTTATAATGCATCAGTTATTCTATTTCAAAACTTTAATTAAATATTTTTGTTATGAAAAATTAATATATAAAATTCATTTAAAATAAAAATATTCTGATGTTAAGTTTAAAATGTTATATTTTTAGATTCTAGAAATAAATATCTATTTAATGCAAACCTTATTTTAGTCAAACAAAGTATACGTTTTGAAGAAAAACTCTATTGAAAATTAGTAGAAAAAATATCGATGTATAATTTTTTTCTTTTATAAGATAATAACTAATTAAATAATTATCGAAATGAGTAAAAAAGAAATCTCCCAAAAATTAATTATTTACTTTTTTTACATTTTATTTTCCGATTTTCGGTACTTATTTTCTTATAAAATATTCCCTTAATTTTTTTTTCTATTTACAACTTCGGTCTTTTATCTTTTTATTTATACTGTAATTAGTATCAAACAAGGACCAACTCGCTGAGATTTTAGACCCCTAAAATAAGGGGGTTCAAAATTAAGTGACCTGAAAAAAATGAGAAAATTTTTAAATAAAATACATAATGCATTATAAAGTTCATTCATTGATAAATCAACACTGAAAATTAATTTCATTAAAATCCGATAATTCCCTGATTTTTGGTAAATTATTTTCGGGGGGGGGGGATAAATACATTTTGTAAAAAAGGATTTTAGGCCAATTTTGGGTATACCCTTATATATATATATATATATATATATATATATATATATATTAACGACTTAGAACCGGACGATTTCAAAACAGTACATCTGTTATGGGGACCTAGCAACATAACAAATAGGTCATGTGATCCCTTACGAACAATAGATTCTAATTTCTACAACGTGTTGCTTTATAAACGTTAATTAAATGCTCGTATATAATTATTTCAGTGAATGACATAAATCTTTTTTTAATCTTTTAAATCCGAAAGTTAATTAAAGGAAAATAATTGAAAAATTACAACATTCTCAAGATCCAGAAAATGTCAGTCTCGTTGATTTCTTCTTTGAAATAAGTTTTTAAAGAGAATTTTTTTATTTGGATAAAATTTGAAGATTTAGATAAAAAAGAATTGAAAATATTCAATGTCTGCACCTTTTTTTTTTTTCGTTTTTTTGTGTGTTTTTGTTTGTTTATCTTTTAATTATATAATAGAACCGATTTCTAATTTATTTTAGAAGTAAAAACTATTACTAATGTATTTTCATAATATTTTTTATAATGTATTTTTATAGTAAAAATCATTTCCACTGCTTTTTCATAGTAAAATTCATTTTCAATGCATTTTCATAGAAAAAATATTCACAATTCATTTTCTTAGTAAACTCCATTTCCAATGTACTTGGGGTCAGAGATTGATTTTTCTCGATTTGTTTAGCCTTACATTTGAATAGGTATACCCGCCTAATTTATCAATTATTAACTAATTAATTTTCAAAATTATGTACGACTTCAATTAAGCACATATTCTTCCATATATATATATATATATATATATATATATATATATATATATATATATACCACGAAAATATTGGCATTTTTTGATTAAGGTTAAATTTGAGAAAAGAAATTTGAAAAAGAAAAGAAAGAAAATAACTAACCAAATAATTATGATTCGTTAATCACAATTTTATATTTATTTAAGAATGAATTCTCGTGTTCAACGGAGCGAGATTCTCGTTGGAATCTTACTTAAAACATTTATTGTGTCAGTTTTTGACCTTTTGTTATATACGCTAACTATGAACAATATGGGTTTGTCCCAATCCTCATAAATACGGGAGTATTATATTGACTGAGTTAGTCTGATACCAGTAGCAGTGGTTTACCTCTCTTCACGCTGCTGCCGACAATTATTGTATTTTGTTAATGTTTATAAAGATTCCATTTACTTTCAAACCTCTGTTTGGCTATTTTTCATTCGGTAACCTTTGTTAGGTTACAACACCTTTTAAATTTTTTTTGTTCATAATTTATTTTTGACTAATTGTTGTGATGTTAATCCGACAGTAAAAAAGAAGTCAAGTCGAGGTAGGGTAAAATAAGACAAGTGTATTTACAATAATGGTACAGGAACGGCTAGCTTGCCGTTAAACGGTAACAGTACAATCTTTTCACTCGGTGTCTCACTATTTATAGTGAGAACCGGTGTATATTCTCCACTGTAGGAACGGCCGGTACAACACTAATCAAAATGAGTCTATCACATGCAAAATGAATGAACACTGAAAAGTACAGGAAAACCATGACTCATCCATTCTGGCCAATCGATTGTGGTCAACGCAATAATATCAATAATTTCCGACAGAAAGTGTACGGAATTGGTACGTGCAAATATGCAAGCATTCTTTCTTTCCTTTTTCTTTTTTTTTTTTTTTTTGAAAACTGAAACGCCAGACGGTTTTAGCTTAGTCTGACATTAAATGCAGAAAGCAAAAAAAAAAGTTTCTTTTTTTTTCTTAAATAATATTTTATTTGTTAGTATTATGAAAAAAATTCTGCAAGAGAAGAAAATGGGTCTAGAATGTCTGGGCAGATTAGGGAACAGGGGTTTTGATGAAAGTTGGGTTTTTTGGTTGGCGGTGTTTTACGCAAAGGAATGGCGCACCCTGAAAATTGAGCAGTAATTCGAGAAACCAAAGCAAAAAAATTAACAAACACTTGTCGCATTTTCCTTGCAGCAAAACTACACACAAACACACACACATCTATACATTCATACTTATATATATATATATATATATATATATATATATATATATATATATATAATAGGTTTCACAAAAAAAGCAAGCCATCTCTGTCGACAGAGTTAAAATACGCCGACTGCATCCTCTGTAAGACCTCCCAAAAATGTGTGTCCTGTGCATAACACTAAATTGCATCTGTGGGGCTTTAGTTTGTGGAGACCTGGAAGCATTTTTTTTTTTTGGGGGGGGGGATATTTATAGAGATCTACTAGGAAATTATTTGTATCAGGAATATTTGATACCATATTTAATTTTATTTGTCTATTACTTATTTAAGGAGCTTAACGCATCCGTTAATATATATATATATATATATATATATATATATATATATATATATATATATACTGTTTCTCAAACGATGTGAGGGCTTAGAATATGCCATCTACATCCTCAGTAGAGGTCTAATACCTCCCAAAAAGGTGTGTCTTGGGTATAGAATTGAACTGCTGAGTGTAAAATACCCTTTCGTCACCACAACTCTTAGGTCCACTCAGACGTTGAGTAGTAGTATTTGTTGGTGTTCCATCAAGGGGTCAAAGAGATCTATTTGAAATTATTTATATTAGCAATATTTCATACTATATAAATGTAAGCGAACACATTCTTCTTCTTCTTCTTCTTCTTCTTCTTATTATTATTATTATTATTATTATTATTATTATTATTATTATTATTATTATTATTATTATTATTATTATTATTGGTTTTTCACACCTGCCGTAGCTGGTGGTTTACTGGAGGTGGGTGACCGCAAGTATTCTGGGGTGTCCAGGACTCTTCTGAGTATTCTAGCCGATCTCAACAGTGCTGAAGTTTGGATGGTCTCGATTCTTCTTCTGGTCCAATTTACCAAAATTATTTTCCAGAGATTTGGGGACCGTTCCAAGGGCACCAATTACAATAGGTACGATCTTCACCTTCATGTTCCAAAGTTTCTTCAGTTCTCAGGCAAGGTCTAAGTCTTCACATTCTTTCATTTTCACTCGGTGGTCGGCCGGGATGGCAAAATCCACGAGATGACAAGTTTTCTTTTTCTTGTCAATCAATACTAGGTCTGGTCTCCTGGTTGAGGTCAGGTGATCCGTCTGTACCTCGAAGTCCCAGAGAATTTTATGCGTTTTGTTCTCTAGGACATGTTCAGGTTTGTGCATATACCATTTGGTTGTATGGTGAAAATTGAATTTCTTGCACAATTCCCATTGGATCACCTTTCCCATAGAGTCGTGCCTAGTCTTGTACTCTCTTTGTGCTAGTTTGCTGCATTCGCTTATTATATGATTGGTCGTTTCGTTTCTATCTCCACACATTCTGCACTTGCTATTCTGCTGCGTCTTTTCTATTTTCTTAGCCATATCCATGTCTTCTGATGTGATATATCCTGAGTTTGATGTTTAAATGGGAATTGGTTATTTATTTAACGACATTTAAGGACATCTTTTATGGGTTATTTATTACCGAAATTTGATTGAAATAATTTGCCAAAAGTTATATGGTCTCAAATATTTCTATCCAATACTAATAATCTATTGACAATTGTATACTTTTAAGTAACTATTCCCTTTTAATACATGGGTCCCTAATATGTACTATCATTCCGGATCAGGGTGGACCTGGGAGTAATAGCCATGACCGAGACAGTCCTGTCGGCGGAGTTTAGAATACGCTGACTAAAGATAAGACCCCCTAAAGGGGATGTCCTGGAAGCCCACCCATGAGATGCAATTTAGTGCCATGCTTAAGCCTATCTAAATCCAGTTTGTGACATTGGTCTCCTCTACGGCTCTACCTGGAAGTGGCAGTTCTCATAACCCATCGTTCTCCCTATCCTGGGTATAACGTTAAACTGCATCTCGTGCTGAAGTTCCAATTCTAAAGCTCTGGGGAGTGTGGAGTACATTCTCATCACCATTACTCCCAGATCCACTCTTACCCGGAGTGGTGGTATCTGTTAGCGTTATATCTATTGGTTTAATGGAAAAAAATCAGTTTTTAAACTGATTTCTTTAAATCTATTTGGACCCTAGAGCTCCAGAATTGGAACCCCACCACTAAATGCAGTTTGAGGTTATACCACGGAGGTGGGGTAAATGCATACGTTGTTGAATTTTGGCGGGAAATGTAGAGGGGTAAATGTTTGTGGGTGAGATTTATAAACGAGAAATGTTTTTCATCCTTGGAAAACGACATTCCTTGCATAACCCAAATGAATGGACGCTCGAGTGAGCCCCATTGCGCATGACGTAATCCTTTCGACTTCTAATTACTCTTGACTCTGAGTATAGTGTTGACATGTAACTAATATTCTAGCTTAAAAGTTACGTGCGCGTAAAATCTATGCTCTTAAGTCAAAGGTAGAAAACCCTTATATAATAATAATAATAATAATAATAATAATAATAATAATAATAATAATAATAAGAAGAAGAAGAAGAAGAAGAAGAAGAAGAAGAAGAAGAAGAAGAAGAAAGAGGAAATCAGAGGAAGAATTGTAACCATTCAGCATTGCCATAATGGGCTATAATACTGGGAAAAGTTCTGTAGACCTGAGGTAGCTTATCCAGTGAAAGACCACCGGCTATCACTGGTATGAAAAACTACTACTGGTATTATTTAACTCATACCTGTGGAGATGAGGGAGTTCATAACTTTTCCAGTGGTATTAGTCTGACATTGAACGTAATAATGCGATTGAAGTTCGAACTCACTTCCTACTCACTTAGTCTAGCACATTAGCTACCACGCTATGCCTATATAATTATATATATGACAGACATATACATTTACCAACCCCTCCGCGCGACCAGGATCTGATACAATGCTAATTTCTTAAGAAGGGTTTCACAGGTTTGAAATCAGAGTTTGACTTCTCCTGTAATGATTACCTGACGATGTCTATGTACCTATGCGTGTCTGTGTTCTGTCCGCCCACTAAGCAATTAACATAAAAAAAATTATATATATATATATATATATATATATATATATATATATATATATATATATTCTTAGTTTTTCTTTTCTTGGTGTGATTATAAGATCATTCACCTGCGTTCCCAAAGTCTCTCAGTCATCTTATCACTGATTCTTGACTTTGGGGAGGAGAGCATGCGTGTGTCGCACAAGCGCACATGTCAGACATGTGCAGATATTTATATAAGTCCCACAGTGATGGAGGAATGGTGACCTGTGCAGGCCTGACGGGCTGGAAACACGCAGATGTGAATCTACATAACGTCACTGCCTTGCTGATTGAACAGCAACGTGCCTCGGCGAGGTTGTTGGGTGATTGAGCAGCCCCTTGGATAACACTATTCACCCAGACATTTTGGAAGTGTCTAGAAAAGGTGACAAATGCCTGTTCATCTATAAAGCTGGCCAGAAACCTGCGGTTCGACGGATGTCCACATTAGCAGGGCGAAACAAGAAAATAGTACAACAAAAACCTATGCTAAGGAATGTCCGGACACTTCTCGATCGTGAGAGATCGGGAAACCCAAAACGACGAACTTGTGTCGTGACAGGGAAGCGTCTCGATATGGGGGTCGACATCGATGCCCTTGCGGAAGTCAGTTTCAGCGATAAGGACCAATTGACAGAAGTGGGATGGGCTGGGTACACATTCTCTTGGAAGGACAGGCCGATGGTAGCTGTAAGAAGTTTGAGGTATGGCAGCTTGAGCACTCCATCCTGAAGCGACACATGACGGACTTCATGGAAACATTTCCTACATTTAAGTCTGACCTATGTGGCAGGGCCTGTCTGTCGAGGGCTGGGCTTCCAGTCACGTATGGTCGCATACGAGAGGAAAACGGAGAAGGGGTGTGACAGGGTACATAAAAACAAGTTGGATCCGTGGGCCATTGCGTGCTCACAACTGAACTACTTGTAGAAATGGCCTTCTTCTGTGAAGAAGTGGCAATAACCATATATATATATATATATATATATATATATATGTGTGTGTGTGTGTGTGTGTGTGTGTGTGTGTGTGTTTTTGTTGAATTCTACTGATGATTCTTGTCGGACGAGTTTTTGTTGAATCAATCAATCAATCAATCAATCAATCAATATATATATATATATATATATATATATATATATATATATATATATATATATATTAGAATGCCCGTTCAATTTTAAAATAAGCAGCTGTATTAAAATATTATCATTAAACCATAATGAAGTATTACCGCAGTTTTATTTTCCACTAGTTATCAGACAAAACATTATACAACACACACACACACACACACGCTCTCTCTCTCTCTCTCTCTCTCTCTCTCTCTCTCTCTCTCTCTCTCTCTCTCTCTCTCTCTCTCTCTCTCTCTCTCTCTCTCTCAAATACACACACACACACATATATATATAGAGAGAGATAGATATATAGATATAGATATAGATATAGATATTTCTACGGTTATATATCATCATCATAATCGGCATTGCAGTCTCGGAAGACTTATATATAGTTCTTGTGCCTATGAAGTTACAGCGCCTCCTTTGACGGTGAAGTCCAATTTTCGAAAAACATCTCGACCACAGATGTCGGATGTGAAGGATCTCCCTGAAGATGTTGATGTGCCGGTGCTTTGTTGCAGCCGCTCATATATATTCATCTGTTAATATATGAATATGCATATATTTCTACGTACACAAAACATACACAACACAGACACGGACACACCGACATATATATATATATATATATATATATATATATATATATATATATATATAAGTAAAGAAATAACAAAAGACTTAGAGATTTAGCATTATAGTCTATTTCAGTTATTTTGTTATTTCTTTATTTATATATTTGCTCTGTGACTCTAACATTAAGAGCACAATATGAGCTCTCAAACTGCCACAGTTTTTTTTTTAATAAAACTCGTGTCGTAAGGAAGATTTCTTCTCTGGACTTTTGGATTATATATATATATATATGTGTGTGTGTGTGTGTGTGTGTGTGTGTGTGTGTTCCTACGCTCATATATATGCATCTGTTGATATATGAATATGCGCATATTTTTATGTACATAGCTCAACGTTTTAATGTTACTTTAACATGTGTTGAAGTTAATTTTTAAACATCGTATATACATTTATTTATTTTTTTTTTTTTTTACTGCATTTTTCATCTTCTTGGATTTGGGGAGTAAAAAAAATACTAATGCAGTGTTGGGGTACAGTCTGGTTGCGAGACGAAATAGTTCATTATTGTTCCTCTGTTGTGTCTGCGAAATTTGATCCCTTAAGAAAGAGTCGGGTATAATACTAACTTTTGGCTCTCAGAACCCACTTCGCACCCGAATATATATATATATACTTTCAATAAAAAAAATTGACTAACCCTCTAAAGTCTTTCTTTCTTTTTGAAAATATAAATATAAGCTCTGTTAATATATATTCATTTATTTATCATCTTACATTGAGCTCTCTTAGGAATTTGAAATAATCCTTGTATAAATCTATAGCAGTACGTCAACATGGGCAGACATTGTGGAGATACTGAGGTTATAGATTATACAAAATCCACAACTTATCAGTCAATTGAATACTTTTCCCCTTATATATATATATATATATATATATATATAGTAAAAGTAAGTAAAGTCGTTGGAGTGGCCTAAAGTCGCTATCAGCCACACAGTGAGGGAGTCTATCTCCTTTTAACTAGCGCTAGACTAAGGAGAATTGTTTTGGCGTCTGAGGTGGAGCGCCACACCTACCATCATCTCCTCACTTTACCGCACAGATCCTTGTGCTACTCATACGGGCCGGTATCGAACCCGGAACCTTGTGGTTCCTAGTCGGACGCTCAATCGACTGATGAGGTTATTGTTGTGGTTTGCAATCTAAAATCTAATTAATATTTTGATTATAAATCATATAAGAACTATTGAATATAAATATAATTAATCAATAATTAATAAAAACTAATTTAAATAAGGAATAGTGTGACTATTCAGAATTAAACTAAATAAGGACATAAGTTGAACAATGAATCTTTGTTTGATAATGTTATAATTAAAAATAAAGCTTGATTCAACAATTCTTCTATGTGTAAATTAACCGACATTTTAGAATCTTTAAATTTAAAACTATGTCCTAAATTATGTTTCACGAACACGTTCATTGTCGGTCAATTAGTCGATAGGACAACACGTAACTATGACAACAAATAAAGGAGGTAGAGATAAACGTCTGATTTTTTTTTTCTTTTCTAATTAACTCTAACAAATCTTTATGATTAAAACAAACACACTCACATGCACAGTCGCATACTAAAATAATTTACTACATTAGATGATTTATTGATTGGTTTTAACGGCATGTCAACTTGTCGAGGATTATTTTATGTCTCGAGGTTATGGTATCGCTTTCATTGTACCTTTATATTTACATAGTTTGTGTAGTTGTTTCTTAAGACTTTTTTTGCTCACGGTCCTAATCTAAATAAATGATGGTCAAATCACGTTGAAAGTAGCGGTTCCCGCTAAATCACGGAAGTTAAGCAGCGATTACCCTGTTCAATACTTAATTAGGTGACCAGTTAAGCAATAGCAGGTACTGTAAGTAACCCGGGTTCTTTGTTTATAAAAAAAATGACTTGATTCGGTATTAAATGACTGTAAAGCAAAAAAGAAGGAAAAAACATAAAACAACAAAAAACAAACAAAATCAACATAATCCGAATAACTTTTAACAGATTTATTTGATCCATAGATGGGATCCTAACTGGTACTACCACTTCGGGTTAGAGTGAACCTTGCAATGAAGAGATGACTCCACACTCCCCTGATCTCCATAATTAAACCCTCACAAATTAGTTTAGTGTTATACCCGGAAACACCCAGTTGGTGTATGTGTGTGTGGGGGGGGGTCTTACCTGTCTGTTGGGGGTAGAATAACCGTATTCTATAATGCCCCGCCGACATCGAAATGTTACGATATAAGTTTATTTTTAAAAAATTTTAGAATCATATTTTTATATTATATTATTTTATACTGTGGTACACTTTTTTTTTTTCTCTCCGAATAAATTTTTGAAATAGACGTCATTTCTGGGCAATTATTTCTGCGGCTGTTAAAGCATGCTTAGATAATCCAATTTACAGACGTTCTTCATTAATTTTATTGTGTTAAAACAGGGGCATTTAAAACTATGTGCTACTTTTCATTGTATGAACTGTAGCTTTCTATGCACGAAGGCCATACCACCAGCATATTGTATATCACCCAACACTCTTTATCATATAGATAAACTAACAGAAGTACCCGGTCCATGACCGGACTAAAAGGATTTTAGAAACACAGAGAGAGAGAGAGAGAGAGAGAGAGAGAGAAAGAAAGAAAGAAAAGAGAGAAGGGGGAAGGGGAAGGGTGTAAGAAGAAAATAATTTAGCATGTTTCTTATCAATTTTTCAAAAATTCGCTGAGAATTCGTGTAATACAAAGTTCGTTTATTTTAGGATTTTTTGTTTACATTTGAAATATTATTTTTAAAAATGTAACCCTAAACTCGTGAGTGTTTTGAAAACATGATTTTATTTTTCTAAAAAAAAATTATACACATAACCAAAATTCAAATTCCGCTGTTAATTGCTTGAAGTGATAAAAAACGTATTCGTTTAATTTATTTTCTTTTTTACCACTAAAAATATAACAATAAAAATAAGCAAAGAATTAAACGTGTCGTTATTTGTAAGTGGAAATTTTCGTGTATTAATTCAAATGAAAACGATTGCTTTATTCTATGAATACTTTGTTTCTTTTTTTTTAAGTTTTTGTGTTACATTGATTAAAATTGATACATTTTGTTCTATGGGAAGTATTCGTTTAAAAATCTTGAATATTTTTCTTTGAATAACAATTTCTTCTTTAATTTACATTTGAATTTAACCTTTTTCGATGATGATTTAACAGTAACATATATATACTAGCTCAGGAACACCAGACATATTTACATCCAAGGGTAAATAGTTATGGAAATTTTCGTGAAAATCGGACCATTAATTGATTTTTCATAAAAATTTTTAAAAAATTTCTTGTCGTAACTTGTTTTTGGGCACGTTAAATTTTAGTTGATTTAACGGTGCAAATATGAAAACTTTTTTTTCCAGTCATAATTTTCATTATATCCGTAAGCTTAATTTTTTTTTAAATCATCAGGAGTTTGTTTAATGTTTCTTCTCTCGAATGGAAAAAAGTTTTTTCAAGATAATATTAATTTTTATGAAAGTTTCATTGTGTTAAATATAGGGGCGGGGAGTAAATTTCACAGGGAAAATTGGTGGTAACTAAATAAGCCCTTTTATCTTAACGTTTTTTTAGAAAAAAATGGAAATAGTGACTTAACTTTTTTAAAAATCTGTCTATTTATTTATTATTAGAATTATATTTTCAAGTTACATACATTAGAATCATGTTTATTTATGTTTGTTTAATGTTTAGTGTTTAAACACTAAACTTTATATAACTTATTCAACTACCTCGTATTTTTACTTTTAAAATTTTATTATCGTTTTATACATTTACTTGTTATTGTAATTTTAAAAACAATTATATAAAAAGATGTTTGTTTATTATCAAAACATCGTAACAATTGCTGTGATTGTATTTCACATTTAAATGTTAAGCTAGGTATACAAAAAAATCGTTTGCTACGTTTTTTAAAAACGAATTAAAATTAATCAAATCTATTATTTAAGGTCAAACTTTTGTCTAAATCGATAAGTAGTAACATAATGACCATCAAAAAAAGAAAAATATCATTACATATGCAGTTTATTTTTAATATATCTAAAAAGAATTTGCTTTTGTCAATTTTGACGCGATCCGCTATTCTTTCTCTTTTTCAAGGGTTTTAGCGCTTAAAATTTAACATTCGTGATTGAAAAAAAACAACCAAAAAATTAGGTAATTATCCGATTTTAATGAAATTTTCAGTATTGATTTATCAATTAATGAATTTTTTGGGCATCAGTTATTTTATTTCAAAACTTTAATTTAGTATTTTTGCTATGAAAATTTAATATATAAAATTCATATAAAATATGAAAAGCCTGATGTTAAGTTTAAAATGTTATATTTTTAGATTCTAGAAATAAATATCTACTTAATGCAAACCTTATTTTAGTACTTCAAAGTATGTTTTGAAGAAAAACTCTATTGAAAATTTACCCTCCTTTTTAAGCAGAAAAAATAGCGATAATAGCCAATTAAATAATCATCGAAAAGAGTAAAAAGTAAATCTCCAAAAAGTTAATTATTTATTATTTTCTTACATTTTTTTTTCGATTTTCGGTACTTATTTTCTCATAGAAAAGCCATGTATTTTTTTCTATTCATAACTTCGGTCTTTTATCTCTTTATTTCCACTGTAATTAGTAAACTATAAGACCAACTCGAAAAAATGTTACGCCCCCAACATAAGGGGGACAGGTCAAAATAAAGTGACCTGAAAAAAATGAGAAAGTTTTGAAATAAAATAAATAATGTATTATAAAGATCATTCATTGATAAATAAACACTGAAAAATTAGCTAAAATCTGATAATTCCCTGATTTTATGTTAAATTATTTTCTGGAGGGTAAAGTCATTTTGTCAAAAACGCATTTTAAGCTAAGTGTTACTAAAAAAAAAAAACTTTCGACAACTATATGTATTTATTTAGATATTTCTTTATCATTCTTTTACTGTTTGACAAAAAAGAATTTCGTAGATAACTTACGAAATTCACACAAACACTTATTTAAAATAAGTAAATAAGTTTTTTGTTTACAACATTGAGAATAATATTCTAACTTTTTCGTACGTAAGACAATTTTAAATTCAGTTTTAATTGCTTGTTTGAGTTAGAAATAAAATGTAATATTGTAATTTATTTATTTATTTGAGCAACAAAAATAACAAAGACAACTAAATATTATATTTCGCGTTTGAATTTCGTTATTCTTCTTTCAGAAACGTTTTCAGTTTAACTGGATATATTTAATCATATTATATTCTAAGAAATATGAAAATAAATAGTATGTGGGTATATTTATATCGCTTGAAGGATTTTTTTCAAAAGCTTTTTCGTACGTAATACAATTTTAAATTCAGTTTTTGTAATTGCTAATTCGCATATTAATTTAAATTTGATTCGCTGATTAAAAATGAATATATTTGATTTTAAGAAATATGAAAGTATTCGTAAAAATATTGATAAAAAGGTTTTGATTTTTCTTTTTTACATAAACAAACGCATTCAACAACGCAGTAGAAATAGAACGGATATACGGTAACAGGCAGCAGAGTGAGGCGTGCGTGCTGATTGTAGCTGGAATATCAGCAGTAGCAGCTATGTGATAGCTTTCGAAAAATCGTTTGATTTTTGTTTGATTAATCAATTATATCCCTTAATTAGTAAAAAATCACTAACCAAATTTGGAGTGTTTCTTAGTTAGAACGATATCAATGTGTATGCAAGATTTTGAATCCCACTTTGTAGTTATACGTCGACACGTACATACCAAAATCTCTCCTTTATATATTTAGATATATATATCGTTTGGAATAGGAATTAGGTTCAACGTAAAACAATACAGGAACAACAAGAACAAGGAAATAAATAAAAATATAGAATTAAGCCGGATACGACAATGAAAATTATAAAAGAAAAACATATAAACATGCATAGGGTTCAACGGTAAACAGTCAGAAAGAAGAATCCATGTACAGACTAAAATATACGTCATGGGAGGAAGAGAAAAGACTTATGAACATAGCGTTACCTCAAATCTCTAAACATAAGAAATATAGTTGTAGTTTCAACTTACAATATGTGTACATGGATTCTTCTTTCTGCATGTTTTCAAAGTGTTTAGTAAATGCATACATAAACTAAAAGAGTCTTTTTTTATTGTAAGCTTTCAAAAAATAGGAATAATCCAATTTACTTAAAATGTAATAAAGAAAGACTTTAAAAAGTGTCTATAATCATTTCTTTGCTTGGTTATTAGTTATGAAGTATGTCAATGTAATACAAATAATCTATACAGACTTATATATCGTATCAATTATTTCTCTCCAATGCTAATAATTTATACGCGATTATATGGTTTCATCTAATGGTGAAGTTTCAGTTCTGGAGCTCTGGGGAATGCGGAGTACCCCTTCAATGCCATTACTCCCAGGTTCACTCTAACTCGGAGTGATAGTACTAATAGCCATAATTGGGTTTGATGTAAAAGAAAAATGAGTTAAGAACGTGTTTAAAGAAATTGATTTTGGAGAAAAAAGAATTTGAATAACATCAAGGATGAATAAAACAAAAAGATTTCGACATAAAATAACCCAACAAGGGTTGACATGCCGGAAAATCTAACCTAAAATTCCATTATATGGTTTGATTATGTAGGGTTCCTTTATTACGTTGTCCTCTGGATACCTACACATGGACACAGCAGAGTAGACTGATCACCAAAAATTTACATTGATCAGCTATGTATATATAATGAATGTCGTGGGGATGACTTGCCAGGAGCTATGGCCAATAGGGACGAGTGGCGAGAAAGATGTAAAGATGTCGGTGATACAAATTGTAATTAGTGCACTTGGAGCAGTCATCAAAATCTTTGAAAGAGGGATTAGAAATCAGAGGAAGAATCGAGACCATAAAACATTAACAAGATCTGCTAGAATACCCAGAACAGTCATGGAGACCTGAGGACACTTTCTGTCACTCAGATTTCAGTGGAAGACTACCAGTCAAAGATGGTGCGACAAACTTGCAAGGAATAGAATACTAAGGATAATCCTTAGTAAATTTCATGTAACTATTCATAATATAAATAATTTGCCTGGGCTTGGGAGTAATGGCAATGAAGAGGTACCTCTACGCTTCCCAGGGTGCCAGATGTAGTTTATGAGGTGGCTTAGCCCTCTGCAGTGAATGCAGTCGGTGTATTCTAAACCCCACCCTGTTGTGGTTGCATTTATGTAAGTGAGAAGTTTATTTTTCAAAATCAATTAACATTTTATTTTGTACGTAGATGTATATATATTCTTTTATTATTAATATTATCAGTACTTACCAATTTTACATACGGATTTTAAGAGAGTTATTTATGTTTATTAGGTAATTAACTTACATTCTAGTTTTTATGCATTTGTATATATATATATATATATATATATCATCAAAATATAGAATGTAAGTAAATATATAAATATGAAAAACAAAGTATTCAGATGATTTTATTATAGTTAGAAATATTAGCCAACGTTAAATGTTTCGGTTTGTATATCAAACCATCATCAGGGCGACTTTAAGATGTGTCATATTGAATATCATTCAGTAGTTACAAAATCATATACTAATGGATATTAATATATAATAAAATCATCTTTTGAATACCTTGTTTTTTTTCATATTTTACACACACACACACACACACACACACACACACACACATGTATATATATATCATTATCATCATGATGTCACACTTGTTGCCTGGATATTCATGACAATCTCATTCATTGGTAGGACATTTGCGCAGCATCCAGTACTGCGCAGAGTTATTCAATGTCGGTCTTTCTTGGACGGCCCACATTGACGTGTCCATGTGCTGAGAACATCACTTATGAGTCATTGCTTCTCTAGCAGTATCCAGCATGCCTTGTTTATCTCACTTATGGTTTGTGTGAAAGGGAGCAAGTAGCAGTACAGCTGCTTTCTTGTGGGGTATAGTTTCCACGATTTTTTTAATATCGCACGCAGAATTCTTGTGCAGCTCTCATTTAGCTTATTCTCTAGGCGCTTCGTTAGGTTCTAAGTGGTGCAGCCATACAGTAGCACTGATGCAACTACGGCTTGGAAGAATCGTCTCTTTAACTTGTCAGTGAGATCGGTTTTCAATACGTGTGATAATTTGTATATGGCAGACCATGCCTTCCCGATACGTGCTAAAACATATAAACAGGAAATCAACCCAAACACATACGTCATTTGGATTTAATAACCCTGCTTTGAAATGAAATTCTAGCAATTATAAATACCGATATAAACAAATAAACCAGCCAGTCCGTCATTTGAAACTGACTCCTTCCAAACTAAATTAAAAAATTAATTTGCCTGGTGCCTTCACCACGGATCTATAAGATATCAGTTGAATGGCCTTGGATACAAGAAAACGAATGGATATGCAGTCACCAGTTGATATCTATAAATCTATCTATCAATCAGTTCATATCTATCAATCGACCTATCTATCCCAATCTGTTTCATATCTATTTATTTCAATTTGTTCAAATTTATATATCTAATTCTGTCTGTTTATATCTATCTATCTATCTATCTATCTATCTATCTGTATGTCTGTCTTAGTCTGTTCAAATTGGTCTTTCTCGATCTGTTCATATCTATCTGTCTATCCCAGTCTGTTCATATATATATATATATATATATATATATATATATATATATATATATATATATATATATATATATATATAGTATTTTCTTATGGCATATAAAAGCCTTTTAAAACTTTTAAAATACCTTCTAAGAAAGCTTTTAGCAAAAGGAACTTTTATATCCTGACGATGACCTAAAGTCGAAACTAGTTGGAACAATAAAAAATATAAACAACATAAAATAAACATTCCTATTTGTCTCATCACTTTTGTTCATCTTATATATATATATATATATATATATATATATATATATATATATATATATAAAAACCCCAATCAGCCAGACTAAACTAGAATCAAAATATTTACTCTTACCATGATGCATTACACAACAGCATATAAGGAAAAATCTAAAGAAATCGCATGGAAAATGGCAGTTACAAAGTTACACACACACACACACACATATATATATATATATATATATATATATATATATATATATATATATAAAAGCAAGGATAAAAACTATAAACGAAAAAAAGCTGCCGTTGACCCCATGTCTACGCTATTTTAACTTAGATATAAATGCACTATCCATGATATTGAGCACTGTTTACTTTTTACCAGGGTGTTCAAATTCTCTCTCTCTCTCTCTATATATATATATATATATATATATATATATATATATATATATATAATGTGGAGGGAAAATTGATGAGAAAACCTGAAACTGGTGTTAAAATGTTTCTTAATTTTAAGTGCAAACATTTGCTCACTATCCGAACAATTTCAACACGTAATAAATACGATAAGAAAGATATTGTTGCTCTAACCACGTCAACTGGTGATGTATTGGAGCTGATTTTTTTTTAAAACATACATCAACATTTGTCTTGGTTACTTAGAGTTACGTTTGGCTCTCTTTCCCTTGGTCTTCTTCGACCGTACCCCCGACCCTCCCGCTATCTTACTTTGTCTTCTCTTGTCTCTGTATCTAGGTTTGCGACTTCTCCAAGGTCTTCGACGTCTTTCAGTCTGCAAACTCCGACATACAGACGGTCACCCTCATAATAATCAACCCTGTAATCTCTTACGAGTCAACGTAACGCCTGCTAATGAACTTCCAAAACTTTAGTTTGAATCGCTATTTTTTGTAACTACCTCATTATAATTCACCAAATGTCCGATATAAAAAGAGATACAGGGACCATTAAACAAACCATAGACATAAAAAGTATAAAATGTCTCTATATTATGGCATATAGGACATTTACTCAACAACAACAACAATAATAATAATAATAATAATCTTATTATAATGGATTGTGTGTTTTTCTGTCTGTAACCGAAACTATATTACTACTCAAGTCACAATTCCCTTAATTATTTACGTCAAATTCTCCATGATTTCATTGTTTTAAACCTTCAGTTATTAATAAAAATTGTTTTACATTATTAATACTGTTGACCATATCAACATACTAATAACATGCAATTGTATTTATATATACAACAAAATAGCAGTTTACAGTTTGAACGAGAAGGCTAATTTGCATATTGATATTTAAAATTTTATTTTAATAAATATGTGCTTGGTATTATTGATTTCTAATTGTTTGGTTTTATCTTAAGAAATATAAACAAAAATCTCGTGGATAAATCTTAAAAGAAATTTATTTACAAGAAGAAATAACTGTAATATTATCCTTTGCTTCCTATTTTAACTATATAGTTAAATTAGGAAAATTTACCAATGAAAGAGGGGAGTAATGGAAAATGAAGGAATAGTTAGTTTCAAAGTTGTTCTAATTTTTGATTATACCCCCTCTGTTGCAGATCTTTTTATCTGCATTCTTAGTCAGTTTCATTAGCCTTTCTAATTTAATATGATATTTTATTATATCAAAACTTAAATACTTGCACCCGGAGGGTGCATATATTTGCTAGTAATAATAATAATAATAATCATTCAGACTCCAGTGAAAGACCATCAGCTAACACTGATGTGAAAACTCAAAAGGAGTAATAATAATAATAATAATAATAATAATAATAATAATAATAATAATAATAATAATAATAATAAGAAGAAGAAGAAGAAGAAGAAGAAGAGAAGAAGAAGAGTTTGGGGGAATTGGAAATCAGGGGAAGAATCGAGACCATCCAAACTACAGTATTGTTGGGATCGGCTAGAATACTCAGAAGAGTCCTAGAGACCTTAGGGAGTTGCTATCACTCAGCCTACATTGAACCATCATCTACTGCAGGTGTAAAAACCTCATAATAATAATGATAAATCTTAAGTAAACATATCAAACTTTGTAATAATTAAACTATCATACTGTAGTATATCCACAGTTCTTCCAAGTAGTATATATTGCATTAGAAATTCATTTATAGTGAGTTAGATCCTTTTACATCGCTTTTGATTAATGTCCTTGTGTCAGACTTGGTTATTCAGGGTCAGGAATATCTTGACAACTTCTATTATCTTTGGAACATACGGGCGTCATATTTGAATACACCCAGACTCAGAGACATTTAAAGTAAGATTTTTTTTCTCTCTCGAAACATATACGCGTTCGCATTCACGTGCATCCGTACGTGTCCCACTGCGCATGTCCACTGACACAAGGAAGTGGAGACATTCTTGTAATAACACCGCCATTTGCATTCTGTACGCTTTCAATTGCACGTAGGCATTTCCGCTGACCTTGTTATTTACAAAGTCTGGGGTTCGTATTTTCTTTCTTTTTTGTTTTGTTTCGTTTCACGGGAAACCTTTTGTAAAAAAAAAAAAAAAAACAGCAGCTGGCTGACATTTTCCACCATCTGAGTACGTATGTTTGTAGCTATATTAATCTGTTCCTGTCTATCAGTCTCTCTGCGGTCGGGGTGGCTAGCCGTCTTGCAGGCCCATTCCTAAGCAGAATAAGCTCCGTGCTCGAGAGATGCAACATTTCTATGACCCAGTGCTAACCTTAATAAATGACTATCTCAGTGTGTAAATAATTATCTTTGTTTATATCTAAGTTTCATTATATTTTTTGTATATATACAGGGTGTTCGGGATAAATTTGATAAGGAAAAATAAAAAGTACTTGGTAACTAAATAATTTAATGGATTGTTAAGAAGTTCAACAGACACGGACATTACCCGACTGTCCACAAGTTTCACTCAAATTAACCGCCATTAGCGTCGATCACAGCCTCAATTCTGCTCCGGAACCTGGAGCAAGCTGATGTTATAGATTCCCTGGGAAGGGTCTCAAAACTACCTTAATTCTGTCGATTAACTGATATATGTTTTATATATACCTTTATTTCATTTTGTTCATCAGACAGAGCCTGTCTGATATATATATATATATATATATATATATATATATATATATATATATATATATATATATATATTTCAGTTAAGGTAGCGTGGACATGGAGTTAACACCTTTTATATATATATATATATATATATATATATATATATATATATATATATATATATATATAATTGATTTAACTAACTCACCAAGGTAACCATATTGTATATATATATATATATATATATATATATATATATATATATGAAGTAGTCAAACAATGTCTTTGAAAAGGCCGACAATTTGTGGGGGATTATGTGCTTAATTAAAGTCATAACTAATTTTGATAATTAATTAATTATAATTAAATGAATTAGGCGTGCATATCGGTTTAAATGTAAAGCGTAAACAACTCGACTTTTTCTTGATTTGTTTACGCTTTACATTTAAACCGATATGCACGCCTAATTCATTTAATTATAATTAATTAATTATCTAAATTAGGTATGATTTTAATTAAGTACATAATCTCCCACACACACACACACACACACACACACACACACATATATATATATATATATATCACATATAATTATATATATATATATATATATATATATATAGTGGTACATTGACTTTCAAGTTTAGTTAATTCTGCTCGCTGCTCAATTTCTTCCTATACCAGATTAATTTACCCAACTGAAATAAACTGAAGTACTATTAATCCTTTCCAGATCGGCCCCCCGCCCCCAAAATGCCTTTTTTTGTTAAGTATGTAATGAATTATCTGCTGCAAAGTTTTAATGTTTATTTCTTTATAAATAATATTTTCTTTGGTGTTATAAATTTTGGAACTTAAATGATTTGGGGAACGTATTAACATAAGCTTGGTCGTAAATGAAATGTTAACTCTCAACACAGAACAAAAAATAGACCAATAACAACTCGTAACTCGGAAAACCCGTAGGTTGAGGCACTCGTAAATCAAGGTAACGCTATACATATAAATATTTATATGGATAAACAGCGCTATGGACTGGGAAGCATACTCCGCTTTCGAAGAATCATCTCATTAAATATACGCCTGGGTATACACTGAAATAAACGAATCCT
>CM042149.1:34682462-34719962 GCA_023376005.1 Doryteuthis pealeii | reverse complement strand
GTATATGATGTTATTTACGACCTTTATCCAATAAAGGAAAGATTAATTACGGCAACTAATAACAGCAGCTGCAACATATGGATAAGGAGAAAAAAAACGCAAAAAAACAGAAATGGGAAGAAAAACAACAGGACAGCTAATATAGGGTGAGTGGTGACAGAGATGAGGCAATAAATCATGTACTAAGCGAAAGCAACAAATTAGCACAAAGGGATTACAAGGCTAGGCACGTCTGGGTTGGAAAGGTGGTCCACTGGGAATTGTGCAAAAAATTAAATTTTAATCATACAACAAAATGGTATATGCATAAACCAGAATCTATTCTTGAGAATGAATCATAAAATTCTCTGGGACTTAGAGATAAAGGCGGATCACCTTATCCCAGATAGAAGATCGGAACTAGTATCTGATGCATATTGATCACCTTTTAGCTTTGGAAAACAGTCTGAGGGACAAGAAAAAAAGAACTTGTCAACTGGTAGATTTTGAAGTTCCAGCAGATCACGGGAAGATGAAATAAGACCGAAAAGTTAGACAAATACATGGACCTTGCTAGTGAATTGAAAAAGAACTGTGGAATATGAAGGAAAAGGTGATACCAATTGTAGTTGGGGTCGACAAAAGCTTAGAAAAGAGACTAGATGAACTGGAAATCAGAGGAAGAATTGAGTCCATACAAACAACAGCTTTTTTATTAAATCAGCAATCAGAAGAGTCCTGGAGACCTAAGGACACTTGCTGTCAATCAGACTCCAGCTTATGCTGGTGAGAAAAACTCGAATAATAATAATAATAATAATAATAATAATAATAATAATAATGGTCACACAGTGAAAATGAAGGAAAATATAAAGATAGACAAATGTTTGGATTTGACCAGAGAACTGAAAAAAAATTTATGGAACGTGATGGTAAATGTCGTAGCAGTTTTAAATGGTGTCCTTGGAACGGTCCCTAAAGATTTGGAAAAGAGTCTGGGGGAATTGGAAATCAGAGGAAGAATCGAGACCATCCAGCGCTGTTGAGATCAGCTAGAATACTCAGAAGAGTCCTGGAGATCAGAGAAAATGTGTTGTCACTCAGCCTCCAGTGAAAGACCACCAGCTAAGGCGGTTGTGAAAAACCTCTCATGGAGTGAAATAATAATAACGCCGTGGAACATGAAGGAGGCGGTGATACCAATTGTATTTGCTGGACTTGGAACAGTCCCCAAAGGCATAGAAAGGATACTGATCAAAAATATGACGCACACGAAAAAAATAGATATATAGATCCTTAATTAAACCATAGACATAAAATATAAGGACTTTCTTGAATGGCATATAAGACTCTTAATAATAATAATAATAATAATAATAATAATAATAATAATAATAATAATCATCTATGGAACATGAATGTGACTGTGATACGCATCTGATAGCATATAACATCTTTACACCATGTCTCTTTCTGATGCATATTAATCTCTTTTGAGATTTGAGTCCTGTTTCAATCAAACTTTCCATCCCGTTAGCTGGGGTCGTAGAATAATCCGACTGCACCTCTGTACCCTCCAAATGTGGCCACATGTTGACCGTGGATGGTGACCGATAATGCTTGAGGGCGGTCTCGTGTTGGGAGAACAGTTCGTAATCCGGGTACTAAGTGGTCCCTTGATATGCAACCCTCCACTTCGGCCCTTACTTGGGCTAGACGGGTGGTCGGAGAGACCCGATCCGATCAATCGTGTGGTCATGTCAAGTTTCTAGCACTTATATGATTGTCCCGGTTGTATTATACCCACCTTTTTTATTTATATGGATGCCAGAAGGCAGTAGCTGAGGGCAACCACCAGTCTATTAATTCTATAATCTGTTTACACGTGAAAATGAACATTATCGTAGTTAACCACTTTTCGAAAAGTTGCTTTCTGTGTCACTCTCTTGGAACACATCGTATTTATACCGTTTTGCCTACACAAGACGGTACATGATTGGTTGATATCCCCACAACTCCCGAAAACGGAGAGGGTTTACACCCTTGGTTAACTTTCGCTTCTTATTAATATACGGGAGGAAAAATGTCCTTACCGGATCTAGATCGGTTTGTACTGGTTGTTTTGATTGTTTTGGTTTTACTGCATATCAACCCTTTTCGGTAGTTTAATGCCAAATTAAGTCATTTTGAAAACTCAGGTTGCTTACAGTACTTTAAGCATAAGGTGTCACCCAATTAAGTATTGAACAGACGCATTGCTACTTAACTTTGGTGATATCGAGAATTTAATAGATTGATATATAGTAGATAGGAACAAGTGGGTATTGATTGTTTTGTTTTACGGCATATCAACCCTTTTCGAGTCATTTTCAAGTCCTTTTGATAAACAAATCTATTGTCTTCGATGGTCATTCTTTTGTGCCCATTTTTTTAAATTCATTATAAATCCCGATATCTGCTTCAACCTGTAAATACTACAAGACAGTTTCATTCTGTTCCTGTATTTTTGACAGGAATTTCATCCTCTCCGCAATGACCAATTTCTTCTTTGGTACCAAACTTTTTATTACTTTATTTTTATCTTTATTTAAAAAATTAAATAGAATAAAGAAAAAAATCGGTCCTTCTGGGTTTATTGTATAAGTAACGTTCCCATGTCCACTCAGTGTCATCGTCTAACCTTCTGAAAAGGCAGGGGTTTAAAAACGATGTGTTTTTTGTTCCCTAAGCACCAACATTCCTGTGGCATACTTTTTGATGTAGTAAGCAAATCAACCGTTTCCATATCTTTCGACATAGTGTAATTTTTTTGTTCAATATATCAAAGAATAAATACTTTTTATTCTTACAACTTTAAGCCTTGTTCATGTTGTTTTTTTTTGTTTTTTTGTTTTTTTCAGAAACGAAATTGCTTTAAATGCTCTTGGATATGCAAACGGTCTAGGAGAAGGAAAGACAACGCTTCCTCAACGACATGGCTGCAAGCTATATGACGTGTTACATAATTGATGGGCGTACCATCAACTTTTAACAGTTACTGTAGAAAATTGTTTTGAATTCAAATCAACCAAATATTTGAATTCCAACCTAGCCGTTAGAACATTTGAATTTGATGAACAAGTCGTAACCTTAGCTTTGACCCCCACTTCCGTTTGCGATTGCAAGGGTCAGAAAAAATATTCAATCAGTTTCGAGCCATCGACACAATAAGATGCAATGTTGGACAGCTGGCTGTACTTGCACGTGCGAGGTTGTTGGATTCAGATCTTGAGAAATAAAATATGTGATTCACAAAAATAGATTTCATGAGTAAGATGTCTAGCCATCTTAAAATAAAGAAAAAGCAGCACCAAAAAACGGCTAAGATGTAAAAAAGATAGAATCGACCATCAGCTAGATAACAACCCAGAAATAGACAGCCAAGTAAAATACGAGGTATGTCAGAAAAGTTCCAGGTTGATCGCATTCTTCAATGTGAGGTTATTGTCATAGGACCAGACGATCAACCAGCACGTCTTATAGAGGTTATAAGGCGTTTGCTTTTTCAGTGCGCGAGAAGAGGGTGAGATGTGGTAGGACAACTCGTGGGTGCTTTCACCATGAAAACGCATCTTGCCTACACCTGCCCTGAGTATCCGAGAGTTTAGGCACAGAATGAACATCACTGAGCAACCCTCCTATTCGCCCGACCTGGCTCCAATTGATTTTTCCTCTTCCCCAAGCTCAAGGAATCAAAGGCACCTTTTTTCGGGATGTGCATAACATCAAAAAAGGCTGTGACGATTTGAGCTACGGAGAATCCCGGAAGAATCGTCCAGAGTGCATGCAAGTGTGGCAGGAAGGATGGGGAAATTCATTAGACTCCAGGGATTACTTTGAAGAGGATAACTTGTAGTTTGGATTTTTCTTGAACTTTCTTGACATACCTTATATGCTACTTAGAATCGTAAAAAGAATAAGATTTAATATGGGTATACAACCACAGGCATACCTAGAAATATATTGTCTATGTAATAAACAGCTATGTAACACATGTGCATACAAAACACGCCCAAATTGTTTGCAAAAATGCATCGTCCAAAATGGTGATAATGTAAAAAAAAAAAAAATAGATGCACGTTCAAACTCTTAAATCATCTTAACATCAAACGTCATATCTTCCAAGTCTATCCCAGATAACAACTAAGAAGTAGTTGTAGTAGCAGTATTAACACTAAGTTGCTTATCAGTTAGTACGTGAATACGAGTTCCAGGCTTCTAGAATACCAAGGCTCTTATATACTATT
This sequence comes from Doryteuthis pealeii, assembly GCA_023376005.1. NCBI lineage: Eukaryota > Metazoa > Mollusca > Cephalopoda > Myopsida > Loliginidae > Doryteuthis > Doryteuthis pealeii. The sequence goes on along the minus strand of CM042149.1, from coordinate 34,715,697 downwards.
GAAGGGGGTAACTTGTATAGTTTAGTGATTCCTGTAAAAGCCCCAATACTTAATGGGACAGTCGATTTCTACTCTACATGTATATGTGTATTAATTAAAACGTTTCATATTGTAAATTTGGGTTGTATTGTTATATTCGGTTGTACTTTGAATAAAGGCTGTATTTTTGTTGTTTATCGTGGCCTTTCACCCCTGCAAAAATCATCTGCTCCATACGCAAGGATGCAAATTACCTTGAGCCTCAGAACTACTCAAATACCGTACGTGTGTGTAAAGAAAATTTGTTAAACTAACTAAATTCTTTCTTCTGGTGAGAACAAGAATTTCTACGGTTGGAGCGTTTAGAGGAGAAATTACGGACGGTGAGGAATCTAAAATGATAACCAGAGTATATTTCGTCAACTAATTGCAAACAATCATAAAGGTTGTACTTTAAAAAATCTACAAGGGTGGTTCAAAAGGTAATGCATTTGGTTTAGGACAGCTATATAAATTACAAAAAAGGAACATGTATCATACATCAAAATGAAGCTGGTCCTCTGTGGAATCACCCTACTTCTGCACCATAGTCACCCTTTCTTTCAATAGCAATGTCCCACCTTCGAATGATAGCATGTCATCCCTTCCCCGTTAAAATTCTGTCGACTGTTCTTTGACCATTCTTCACCACACTATGCATCCTCCAAATCACCAGATTTAGCGCCTTCAGACTATCATCTCTTTGGCACCATGAAAGAGAGTTTGAGAGGTAAACATAATTCCAGTACACGAGAAAGAGAAAATCATTGTTTATAAATTGATTGATACATTTATCGATTTTAACGGCATTTTAACCGGTTAAGTTTATTCATGCCAAAAGTTTAGGGAATCCCGTTCATATATACATTGTTTGGGTAGTTATTATTTAGAGATTTTTTTATTATTAGATGGGTAACCACTTAATTACAACACAGGCTCAACTGCCTAAGGCCGGCATGTCAAATTGAGTAGCCCCTAAGGACAGTTGTGGCATTACATATGTGTGTCATGAGGCCGCATGGTATTGGCTATGTCTGTCACGAGGACGCACATGGCAACTAAATCTTTAAAATTAACAAAACAAAAGTTTTACCTAATGCCTCAGTACTAATCAAATGCCGTACGTATGTGTGAAGACAATTTGTATGACTAACTGAATTTTTTCTTTGGTGAAAACAAGAATTTCTACGGTTGGAACGTTTAGAGGAGAATTACGAACGGTGAGGAAATCTGATGATAACCAGAATATAATTCGTCAACTATTTGCAACAATCATTAAGGTTGTCTTATTTATTAATCTTTATTACCAAAAGCAATGTATACATATCTGAAAAGAAAAACAACATTTTTGTTAAAAAGGAAAGAAAAAGACGAAATTCAAATAATTAAAACGTACACGTGTTACTGTCACTTCAATTATAGCACTGTGCCGATTGAAAGGAAGAACAAGAGGAAAGGCTCACTCCCTTTCATTGAACTGAGTTAGCCTCCTCCTTCCGCAACTCAATCGAAGGGTAGAGACAATTCGCTGATAACAGACACTGCCCTAATAAATAAACGACTATTTTCGCCAAAGAACTTTTGAAAAAAAAACTTTTAAAACCGGGGTACTGTTAAAGCGCCGTATAAGAGTGAAGCCTGCGTAAGGGCACGCATCTATTTGCTGAGGTAGCATGTGGCCCGCAGACCTCGCGTTTGACATGTCTAGCTTAAGGCGTGTAACAGACGAACAATGCTTAGTAAATAACAACTAAAATAATTTGCTACATTTATTTGAATAACATTATTACATGTTGCTATATCTTAAAACTCCTACCGGTAACATATTTACCCCCTCCGGCTTCCAACCCTCGGTTGACTCCTACTCCCCGGGAATTAGTCAAATCTCGACCTTTGCCATTGCCACTTATTGAACAAATATACTTGTAATTTTGAATGTAAAATAATAAAGTTCTACATTGTAATAATTGCAAAGATTATTTGGCGTTCATTGTTCAGAGAAATTTTGTGTGAATGAGTCAAATTCCTTTTGTTAAGGCCAAATTGATACGACCTTTAAACTAGGACGAAAAGAATGTACTTATATTACTCAATTAGGTAATCCGTACTCGTATAAAGTGGAGAGTTGGATAAAGGTGAAATACGATGAGAAGGATGTACTGCATTAATCTTATTGCTCGAAATCAGCATTTTATCTTGACAGGAACACTGAAGACTTGAACCGTGGAAAGTAGGTTTGGTTTAGTTTAGGTAAGATCAACAAAGGGGTGACTCCACACTCCATGTTAAATAATTGATTGTTAACCCATCAGTTAATGTACGGTAGTGTAGTTAAATCAATCAAACGGTTTTGTAGAAAATACAGGGAATTTGATTGACAAAGGTTTAACTCTATGTTTGACCTCTTCTCTGAACCTGGACGAATGATTAATTTAATTTTTGTTAGTTTCCTTTTCGTAGATTATTTGTTTAACAAGGATAAAGAACCAATTATTTACCCATAGCTGGAGGAGACATTTAGTTTGGGAAATCAGATTTGATATATACGATGGTGTCTCTCGTCCACATAGCCATTTCCACGCGCATGTTTGTCTAATTTGGTTAAGAGAGCACTAAAAAGAATTAAGTCTGTGTTCTTTACGAAAAACAAAGCAATGGACACAGGATAAGAAATCCCAGGTCAGAATGAAAACCCGAAGAAAATCAACAAGAATTAAACCAGCTTCTAAAACCAGAAAGCAACGTAAGTAAAGTTAGAAGATACAGAATATAAAAACCAGGCAAAAAGAATAAACAATAAATAAGCTAATTATACAAGTATATGTCCACGGACATACTACAACATATGGTATGCTATACGAAATAGGAAATATGTCTAACACAAAATGTGTATGCAACATCCAGAGTTCTAGAACTAGTCTTACGACCAGACCAGTTTTTTTGTCTCACCTAGTATTGAGGTCAGTCAGTCTACTGTTGGTTTGAACAACAGCAACTGGCTAAGCACAACTGAAGCAGTTCCAGGACAGTTGGTATTTATGGAATCAAGAATGGTCGATTCGTGTATTGGGTGATTCCATTCCTTGGGTTCTGAGAGGCTGCTGGTTTCTATGATGTTGTGGAGTTTCATAAATACCCTGTCATTCTACAGTAGGGTTTCAGCAAACAGGTTCGTATTCAGTTACGATGCTTGTTGCCGTGTTTACCAATTCGACGGTAATTGGAACTTAGTTTGATTATTCTACACCTAGGACAAATACTTTAATCTAGTTTTAATTAGTTTTCTTTTTTCTAGAAAGGTTGCTTAAACAAGGATAAAGGACCAATTATTTACCCATAGCTGGAATGAGGATTGATGGATTTACGTCTTCCCTGGGGCATAAGTTCGAAATGAAACGCAAAGAGCTTCGTCCAGGATTTGAACTTGGGTGACCGGATGAATTATTTTGTCATACCTAGGACAAATGATTTAATTTAATTGTTCTTAGTTTTCCTTTTCCTAGATTCGTTGCAGTTTTTTGTCATAACTAGGACAAATAGTTTAATTTAATTTTAATTAGTTTTCCTTTTCCTATATTATTTGCTTAACCAAAGATAAAGAATCAATTATTTACTCATAGCTGGATGGAGAACAGATAGATTTATGTCTTTCCAAGTGTATATCACCGATTCCATTTCCTACGACAATAAGTGTTACGTAAAGTGCGCCTCTGTGTGACTTGACGGTAAATTATAATAAACAGTTATTGTTATTTAATAAGATTTACTTAGTCTGCCACACAAGCATCAGCATTTTTAGCGTTGACTACAATAAAGTAGTTCTTGTTTGAACGAGAGTAGGAATACATAAGTTTAATGTTGCCTGAAGATGGCAGAAATAGTGCAAGAAGAATGTAAGTCTTTCAAAGCTAGTATACAATTTTTTAAATTATTGTTTTAATTTTAAGTTAGTAAAAAATTGTTTAGGATGATGATGAGGAGGAGGAGGGAGGAGGAGAGGAGAATATGTGCCCAAACCGGAAGTACTTCCATAGGCATGGCTAGAGTTATTTTAATAGTTAAAAATTAATATAACAATTTTTAAAAATATGGTTTTAATTTTAAGTTAGTAAAGGGGAAAAAATTTAATGATGATGATGATATGGGCCCAAACCGGAAGTCGTTGCATGCGCATGCCTCGAGTTATTTTCATTGTAAGCCAACGGTGAATGGGAATGTGAAGTTGTTTACTAGAAAAAAAGAAAGAAAAACAGCTCGAGACGACTGGCGTCCAGTTTCCGTCAGTGCATGTCTTGCAATACTTGACATTTATGGACGGAACCAAAAATCAGCTCTTGACTCAAGGCCAGGAAGTATGGCAATCAGATTCCTCTTAGAGGTCATCACCCATATCGTGATTCTTCAAAACGGTTCGGTTACTTTCCGGAGGGCAGTGCACAAACACATACACACACATATACGCACACTCACATAAACAAACATCCGCACACATAGATAGATAAAATATAATTGCATAAGCGTATATAAGAAGTGTATTTATCTTTAAACTGCTACGTATTCATATTTCATTTATACGAATTATACATTTTTAATACTGGTTAGTTAATAATAATAATAATAATAATAATAATAATAATAATAATAATAAACTGACAGGACATGTGGGTATACCACAATTTGATAATTTAATTATTCTTTCTGACCATATGACCTTTAGGCACCCCTTTTTGATTTCCATTAAGAAAGGACGTGTTTTTCATTTACACCGTCAATATCCGGTTGTATTAACAGACGATTTTTATATTTTTTTTAAATTATAAAATTAACCCCTAACCCTAATCCCTAACAAACAACCGGATATTGATGGTGTAAATGACAAACATGTCCTTTCTTAATCGAGATCAAAAAGGGATGCCTAAAGGTAATATGGTCCATCTTTCTGCTTATTATATTTTTGTGTGTAGCATGTCCTTTTTCTTCCTTTCTTTCTTTATAGTAAAAATGAATGGTCCATTATTTAGCTGTGACGACACTTATTTGGACGGTATCACTTTAACCAGAGGAGTTGCAAGATGATAACGGAGTATTTTGTAGGAACAAGAGATTATTATATAGACTAGCGGAACCTGTGGTGGTATACCACAGTATGATGATTTAATTATTCAATGTTTATATGTTTACTTAGAGCTATTGAAAAGTAGTTAAATATGTAAAAAGCGTAATAATTCTGATTATCACTCCTTGCTGCTCTTTTTTTTCTTTCCTTCTTTAATCTTTTTATTATGTTCGATTGAAACAGATTAGCGTTATTGCTTCCCCTCGCTGTCCATATTTTCCCTACTTTCTTTCTTTCTTTCTTATTATATTTTTTTACGTTTCTTTCTTTGTGATAAAAACGGAATGGTCCATAAATGGTGAGGTGAAAACACTCATACACCAGAATACGGTGGATAACCAACACCAGATAATCAGAATTCAGATTTTTGCATTTCATTTTGGACGATTTGGAGGGTCTCATTTTTAACCACAGGGTGTTACATGATGGAATCGGTTGGAAGATTATGAAACAAGAGTAATAATATAGATAATAATATTATCAGTGTATTATGTATTATTCCACAAGAAGTCATAAAATCCTGATGTCCTTGTTTTATAAGAAAATTTACGTTAAATTGGTTGGTTGGTTGGTTGGTTGGTTGATTGGTTGGTTGGTTGGTTTTAGACCATGTCAACCCTTGTTGGATTATTTTATACCGAAGACATTTTACTTTATTCATTCTTGATGGGTATTGAAAATTATTTTTTCAAACTCAATTTTTAAACTCACCTTTAAAACTAATTGTTAAACACATTTTTAAAACAATTTTTTAAATATTTAACTCATAGATGAGACACTAAAAGATACTACCACTTCGGGTCAGGGTGGACCTGGGAGTGATGGCGATGAAGGGGTACTCCACACTCCCCAGAGCTCCAGAACTGGAACTTCGACGCTAGATGCAGTTTTACGTCATACCCAAGACACTAAGACCCTCAGCTACCGCCTTCTAGCTAATATATGATAAAAAGAACTGACGGTCTGTCATGAGGGTAATAGTTCCAGGACAATTCTATAAGTGTTAGGGCTTAATGTGACCAGCCGATTGATCAGAGGCGGCCTGTCTGCCGCCCGTCTCGCCTAAGTAAGGACCAAAGTGGAGTGTTGCATGCAATGGACTACCCATCTACCAGCATTCCGTCACTAAGCATCACGAGTTGCTACCCACGGCATAACAGGTGGCTCATTTGGAAGGGTCTTGCCCCTCTGCAGAGGTGTAGTCGGTGTATTCTAAATCCCCAGCCGAAAGGGTTAAACATAAATTGGAAAAAAATTCTTAGGAGTGTACTTATTCATATTTACCTTGGTTTATGAACTTCGGCTTCTGAACCGGTTGTAAAGTTAAAATTAATGGCGTGGCACCAGAGACGGAGATAGATAGATAGCGAGGGAAATCGTGCTATCAGCATGGCTTGATGATGATAATTGCAATAATAGATATGACAGCTTCTATTTTATATTTAGGTATGGCCAAAACATTAAAATTTAGAATTATCACTTATCTTAATTTTTTCTAGAAACAGAGCTGAAACTTACATATAATATTTTTGATAAAATCAATGAAATAAATCACGTTAAAAAGAGAACATCTTCAAGAGGGGAAAAACGGCAAAATACACCATTTTACAGATGCAGATTTAATTTACAAAATTCTCCCGTTTTAAAAACAGTAAAACAATTTTTATTTGTCTGTATTTTTAAATTAGGCTCGATGAGAATAATTTTGATTTTTCCGTCTGTTGTCCTCATCTTTTTAGTGGTATATATAAAAACAACGTTCAGGCCGCGGTATCCTCGGGTCTTGTTCAGGTGTCACCTGTTTACTTTAGATTAAAGTCATCATCAGACGATAACCTCGAGTTTAACCGTGGTTTCGGAGCTTTAATATCGTTACCACTAATTAAGGGTGTTCTAGGCATCATAAAATTCCACCAGACAGGTAGTGACAGAAAAGTGATTAATATATTGGCTAGATCTAAATTTATTGTAAATTCTATAAAATGATATATATAGTAAAAATAAATTTGAAGAAAAATTATATATTCTAAAAGTAATATCAAAATATGTCGTAAATTAATTTCTGCGAGTAATTTTTTTAATAAATCCTTTCTCTTCCCAATACCGCAAAAATTACGTTAAGTTTCATTCATTTTTTCTGATTTTTGTTGAATCATTAGTTCATGGGTTGGGGATAAAAACACGTGAAATTTTGGCCATGCCTATTTATATTCATTCATAAAAAGCAAATAAAACCAAGCTAGTCACTTTGTTTCTTTTTTCTTGGCTCCGCCTCATTTCCGGGATGCCAAGCCTCTTCTACTCTTAAAAGATCATTTCTTTAAATAACAGTTTTTTTTTGTTCTTCAAGACCTCACCCGGAACTCTACCCCACAGTAAGAGTTCTTCAAGCTTCACCCGGAAGTCTACCCCGCAGTAAGAGTTTTTCACAATCCACGAGGTGTCGACTGAAGGACGAGCGAAAATCGCTTAAGACATAATGGGGTAAACAGCGTCTCAACAATCATTTCTTACATTTTTATAAACAAATTATTTATATTGAAAATAGATCTTGGCCACTCCTCTACGATATCCGTCGCTAATTTTAAGATTTTATTTCGTCATTTCTCATCAGACGGTAGTAAATAATTGGTGTCAATGTATTGGCTTTTTTCTTCTTCCGGTTTACGTAGGGTGCGGTCGCTTCTAGGTTGTCTGATTTCCCACCTACTATTAAAACCAGACAAAACATCACTGACCAACCCTCGCATATTAGCGTTATCAAGGCCAACATTTCCTTTCTTTCTTTCTTTCTTTCTTACTTACTTTTTTTTTTCGTTATTTGTAACACGTGATGCCTTCGTTTATCTTTTTCAGAGAATTAATTTATTTTTCAAGTCGTCACGGAAGAAAAAAAAAACATTCCTTCTCTTTTTTTAGCAAGGTTTTTTGTTATATTTTCATTCTTATGTTGTTTGTTGCTAGCTGATATCCCCCCCTCTCTCTCTCTCTCTCTCTCTCTCTCTCTCTCTCTCTCTCTCTTAATGGACCCACTTAGCGTAACGGTTATCTCTCAGATCTTTTCTTCTCTCTCTCTCTATCTCTCTCTCGCGCGCGCGTGCGCACGCGCGTGCTCTCTTGTAATAGAAGCGCACAGCGTAACGGTTGTCTCTCAAATCATGGACGAAACTGTCTTCCTCTCTCTCTCTCTCTCTCTCTCTCTCTCTCTCTCTCTCTCTCTCTCTCTCTCTCTCGTAATGGAGACCCACTAAGCGTAACGATTATCTTTCAAATCCTAGGCGAGACTGTTTTCTTCTTCTTCTTCTTCTCTCTCTCTCTCTCTCTCTCTCTCTCTCTCCTGTAATAGAAGCGCATACCGTATCGGTTGTCTCTCAAATCCTGGGCATGTATTCTCTCTTCTCTCTCTCTCTCTCTCTCTCTCTCTCTCTCTCTCTATATTATAATATATATATATATATATATATATATATATATATATCGTACGCCCCCTTTGAGAAAGAGGTGCCGTTATTGTAACCTTTATCGTTCAAATTCTTAACGAGGCTGTTTGCATTTTACTTTGTGCTAATACCTTAGGGAAATTGAGTAGCGAGTTCGATGCTCGTTTGATATCCAGCACAAACTCTAACAGATGCTGACTGCGCCGATGATCTAGCACTTCTTGCAAATACACCGGCACGGGTCGAATGCCTGCTACATAGCCTGGAGAAAGCACCACCGAACATTGGCCTCCATGTGAACTCTGATAAAATTGAGTTCATTTGTTTTAAAAATGAAGAAGACACTCGACGGTAAGCCACTATAATCGGTGGAACAATTCACGTACCTCGGTAGTTATGTCTCATCCACAGAAATAGTTGTTAATTCACGTATAAGGAAGGCGTGGTCTGCATAGACAGATTATCAGTTATATGGATATCCGATCTTACTGACAAGTTAAAGCGATAATTCTTCGAAGCCGTTGTTGTATAAGTACTATTATAAGAATATAAGCTAGATGGGAGTTGCAAAAATATGCTCCGTGTGATTTTAAACAAATCATGAAAACAACACGCTACAAGAAAGCAGCTATACGGCCACTTGCCACCTATCATACAGACCATCCTAGTGATGCGAACAAGACATCCTGGTCACTGCTGGAGAGTGGGGACGAACCAATAAGTGACGTTCTATGTAAACCAGCACATGGGCACGCCAGTGCGGGCCGCCCAACAAAGAACTACTTTGACTGGCTCTGTGCGGATACTGGATGCTACGCAGAGGACCTCCCGAGAGCAACGAATGATAGAGGTGGTTGGCGAGAGATTGTCATGGATATCCGCGCTACTGATGTGACATGATAATGATGATGATGATGATGAGGATATAATGATCATGTCCCTGGAATTTTTCTTTTCTAGACAAGTTTGCCTACTTCTATAAGAATGGAAAGCCCTGTCTGCCCTATTATTCTATTTACCCATAGCTTGGGGGTGAGGAGATGGATTCAGTAAAGCACTAATAGCCTCGCTCAGAATTTAAATTTTGTTTGTTAAGTCCATCTTCCATGAAAATGTCAACAGCGCCCCTTGTTCCTTAAAGATACAAAGATGAGGAGGTATACTTTGCATAACAATTATCCTCATCGAAAATGGAGTCTGTAACCCGAGTTCAAACCCTGGACAAGGCTGTTTATATTTCACTACATGCTAATGACCATGGGAAAGACATGATCAATCGGTTTCACCTCCTCCAGATATGGTAAATAATACAGCAGACTGGGTTCTTTAGCCTTTGTTAGGCAACAAGTCTAAAAGAAGGAAAACTCTTAATTGAAACCAACTTTCTGTATTAGTAAATATTGCTTAGTCTCAATACCTTTGGTACAAACTTTATATTTTAACATTGAATTTCAAAGCAATGGTGTTGTTAAGAAAAAATATAGTATAGTATTTTTAGTTAATTAATCAAATGATTTAGTCACTTACCAGAGGAGTGGGCAATTTAATATTCAATTAGTCTAGAATGTGGAATAGAGGTCACCTCGGTGAAGAAAAAGACTGAGGGCGGAAGTGAGACAAAAATAGAAACTTCGGAAATTTAAACCACTCCCACACACACACACTCACTCTCTCTCTCTCTCTCTCTCTCTCTCTCTCTATATATATATATATATATATATATATATATATATATATATATTTCTCTCTTTTCTCTCTTTATCGCTCGCATACGTGCACAACCCGTGCACACTCTCTATCTCGCTTTCATACATACACACACCGTGCACACTCACACTATATATATATATATATATAACAGTTCCATCACTGATATTGAGCACTCTACTAATACCGCAAAAAATTGGTCCTACCACTAAATCACTATTGATAACCATATACTAATACAATATATATATACATATATATATATATATATATATATATAGAGAGAGAGAGAGAGAGAGAGAGAGGGAGAGAGGGGAGAGAGGGGGAGAAAGAAGGGAGAGAGATTGTCCCCTTTAACATTTAGAAATTGAATAAGGTTTGCTATTTACTCATGAAAAGTACATCAAACAAAATTATGTAAGATTGTACAGAAAAGGGTATCACGTAAATGATCCTCATTTTCGTAGGAAACTTCCTGACAAAAAACTAGCGAATCTATGTTCATTCCGGTTAAAGAATGGAACAGAAAATACTTAGTAAAAACAATCTACATATTTTTATAAAGCTGTGCCGTCGTAATACTTCTCGTTCTAGATGTCAAAATCTATGACAGAAATTTTGAAAAAATGTACAATAAAATAAGAATTATCCAATTTTTAAAAGGTAAAGCAAATTATTGCCTTCCACTCTAATCTCTCTTTGTCTCTGTCTGTCTGCCTGTCTGTCTCTATCTATCTATCTATCTCTATCTATCTATCTATCTATCTGTCTGTCTGTCTATCTATCTATCTTTCTCAGTTTCTTTCTTAATCTATATATCTAACTATCAATCTGTATATCTATCTCATTCTGTTTCTTTCTTTTTTGTATACATTCATGCTCGAACGCACACACACACACACACACACACACACACAACACAACATATATATAATATATAATATATATTATATATATATATAATGATAATTGGTAAATTCTGGATAAAATCTCAAAAATGAGATAAGTTCTGAAACAGTTACAAAACTACTACAATGCTATATACACTAAAGTGCATATATATATATATATATATATATATATATATATAATATCAAAAATTAAAAAGGAGGTTAAAACATTTTATGTCTTGGAAAGCTGTTTACACAGCAAAAGGATATTCATATTTTATATATTTATATAAAAACAACTTATACAAATGATATTTTAATTCAGTGTTTTGTTGGTAATTAAAACTTGGGGCACACCTGGGAACTTTTCCGGGCATACTCGTGGATCTTGCGCACAGGTTGAGAAACGCTGCTGTAGATATTTAGTTAATGTTAGTCCGGTTCAAGCCATAATATTCTGTATCTCCTGGACAATGGTTTGAGAGATTTATTAGTCAACTATGGCTTCACATCAGTTATCTCCCTTTTATAGTTCACCATCTAGATACGTTGGTTGATTTTTAATAACATATCAAACAATCTAAGGTTATTTTATACCTTTAAAAAATCATTCCGATCTACAATATGATAATTTGCACACCCTTGTGTGGTTTTAAGTATTCCTATCTAATATAAATAATTATATTGTTTCAGGTTACTATTTCTATTTAATAATAGTCATTTGTCATTTTATATAGTTTCAAGCAACTAGCAAACAAGATGTAACATAATAGGATGAAAAAAAAACAGGAGTCCAAGTAATTACGTGTGGTTAGCAGTGGAAATATTTCTTTTGGATGAGTCAGCACAACGCCAGCAGTCGATTTAAGGAATCATATTCATTGCATGTTTATAGATACATTTTTGTGTATTTTTTTCCACATTCATAAAATTCATGAATTAATATTTCAATATATGTTACAAATATAAACTTGGGGGCGCTTATTTCAGGGTGCATTAGGGCACCTTGGTGCACGCGTTAGGACACGCTGGGTTTTAAACAGTCCTGGTCTCAACAGAAAGGGTCAGTGCATATTGGGGGTGGGGAAGAAAGCCATCACCCTTCGTAATAATCACCCTTTTACAGCAAGGAAGGAGTGAGATTGGTTAGTTGGTTGGTTCTATGACATGTTAACCCTTGATTTATTTCATACCTATGACATTTTTACTTTATTTTATTCATTCTTTGTTGACTCCGGTTATTATTTGTGCTAGTAGGAACTCTAACAGGTACTACCATTCCGTGTCAAAGTGGAATTGGGAGTAATGGAAATGAAGGCTTACTCCACATTCCCCAGAGCTCTCGAACTGGAATCTCACCTCTAGATGCAGTTTAGCTTTATAGTTTATATATACACGAGTAAGTAAGACATTAGGAAGTTAGAGACATATTCCACTATAACATCCTTCTGGGTTGGATCTTTTAATAAATTTTAAAACCTTTTCCAAGAATTTAACACTTTTTGAAATTTCGGTCCAAATAATGGTGAACCAGTTGTTCTACGGACATTCGATGAATTGTGATATCATGCACCGGTTTCAAAATAAAACATTTATCAACAATATTCGGATCTTATGTTAATACGCCATGTATCCTCTTTGGGGGTTAACACTGGTTAATATGTACTCTCACTTCTAGGTTCCGATGGTGAAATAGCTGGAAACTTAGAAAATGTCATCTGAATATCTACAACCCACCATTAGAATATCCATTATCATTACCAACATTACCCAACCTCAAACTAAGGTACACGAACACACACATACACACACACGTACATACACATATATGTATATGGGGGTGCGTGCGTGTGTTTGTCTATGTGTAAGTTGCGTGTGTGCGTGCGTGTGTATGTCTGTCTGTCTGTACGTTGTGTTTGTGCGCATGTTTGTTTGCGTGTTGTTGTTTGTCCACATATGTGTACTTAATTATGTATGTGTTTGTTTGTGTGTGGGTATATATGAAGGCTTTAATGGGTCATTAGTTATCCAGGCTTTTCTAATTGCATGTGACACTGACGGCTAAAATGGAGATTTAGGACTTGTTTTCGTCTACACACACACACACACACACACATTATATATATATATATATATATATATATATATATATATATATAGAGAGAGAGAGAGAGAGAGAGAGAAAGAGAGAGAAGGAAAGGGGAGAGATAATGACCATTTTACAACGGTGACATATCGCAAACATTAACCCCTCTCTCAATTAATGTTTCAGCAACTTTGCGTTTGGCCATCATTGAATGAGTAACCATTTGAGATTTATTATTGAGATTTATCAAAATTGATGTCCGACATCTGTTTATTCAAAAATTTACTAAGCTGAGCGGGTCAGATGCAAGTCCAAAGAATCGATGTTCTGTTAAGTAATAAGGTATCGTAAAGCTTAGAAGTATTGCATTTAGTACATTTGCAAGCATTAGAGAAGAAATATTCTGGCTGGTTGGTTGGTTGGTTGGGTGGTTGGAATTATGGCATGTAGACATTTTGTTTAATTCAATTTTTGTGGTATTCAATTTTTTTTCAAACTCCATTTTTTAAACACATTTTTAGAGCTCATTTTTTATGTTTAAGCAACAGATGGGACCTCTAATAGGTACTATTACTCCGGGTAAGAGAGGACCTGGGAGTAATATGATGAAGAGGTACTCCACATTCCCCAGAGCTTCAGAATTGGAACTTCACCATTAGATCCAGTTTAACGCCATACCCCGAACGTAAAGACCCTCAGCCACCACCTTCTAGCACATATATGATAAAGTGGTTTGAGTGTTTACCATAAGGGTAATAGGGTTGGGACAATCATATAGGTGCTAGGGCTTGACGTGACCGACCGATTGATCGGAGGGGCCTATCCTACCACCCGTCCAGCCTAAACTGGGGTTTTGCATGTCATAGTCTACTTAGCCACCAGGATTCCATCCTTAAGTTTCATGGGTCACCACCTACAACCAACAGGTGGTCCTATTGGGGGTATTTTAACCATCTGTAGAGGTGCAGTCTCTATGATGGTTAGCAAGCTAGCCTCGCAGATCCATTACTACTGAATAGCGATTTAAAGAAGGGTTGGGTTTATTGCCTAGTGACTGAGGCTTTTGGGAAAACAGAGGACCTGACGATTTTTTTTCAATTCCTCGCAATGATTCTAATTGGAGTTAAACTTATTTAATTTATTTAGTTCGACTGTTTAAATTGAAGTGCAACATTTTTTAGATTAACTTTTTAACCTGAAATTAAAAGGGTGAATTTCAAGCTCAACCGAAGACTGAATTATATTTTTTATAAATAAACATCGCCAAGAAGTTTAAATTAATAGCCCCCTGGTGGTTACCACCAGGGGTGTCACACTAAGATATAAACAAACCACGATTTTAATTAAAGATTAATTTTTTGATGACCGAAAAAAAAGTTATTAAAGTTATTACATTTTTTTTTTAATAAATAATAATTTTTTTAATAAATAAATTTTCAGTCAGATGTTTACTATATCTTGTTCACTGGTCTCGTAACCTGACTTGGTTGTAGAGGCGAAGCGTGATTCATGTAGGTGTTTCGATTGGTTGGTTGGTTGGTTGGTTGTTTTTTCGGGTAATTTCATGCCAAATCAAGTCATTTGGATATCAGGTTGTTCATAGTACCTGCTCTTGCTAAATGGTCACATTGAACAGGCTCATCGCTACTTAACTTTGGTGAGCGTGATTTGGTTACGAATTGCCTGCCATAGGAGCTTCGGTTCTTATTGGGTGGTGAGGTATAATAAATAGCGTAATCCCAGGGGGCTGTTCCCCCAGGATTAGAGTTAGTGCCTCACGTGATGTAAGGATTAGCGATCTAGGTTATCAGATTATTTCTAGTGAGTTCGTTTCTCACTGGGTGTCCCAGTCATTTGACCTTCTACTAAGTGATGTAACGATTAGCGAGTTATGTTAGCAGGCAATTTAGAGTAAGTTCGATTTTTACTGGGTGGTCCATAATTCTGGCCAAGCTAAGATGAGATTATTAAACGGCGTAACTTACGTGATTTAGCGGTCATCGAGCTAGGCTAGCAGTTTATTTCTCAGGGGTTCGATTCCCTTTAAGTGCTCCATACTTCTGGCCTCGTTGGTTGGTGTGTTGGATTTTAGGGCATGCGGTGGCCAGTGTTAAAAATTGAGTATATCCAGCAAGCATTCCTCTTTTGAGGCGTCTCAGGCACTGGTGAATAAGCCCAGCCCTGCCTGTTTTAGACGAGGGCACAGGTGTTTCCTGGGAGATGTCCCTCTGTGATTCACGCTGATATTATATTCCTTATTGGTCGAGAGGCCGAAGCCACTGGACCCAGGTTCCGAAGAACGAGGTAAGTATAGAAATTAAGAAGATTATGCAACATCATTTCTAGTGATTCCAATTTCTCACTGGGTGCTCCATTGTTCTAGCCTTGTGTCACAGCTAAGCTAAGCTTAGTAAGTTACTAAGCGAAGTCACCCGGGAAGGAACAAACTACTCAATTATTTGGTACAAAAGAAGTTCTAACGGGGGTGAAAATTAACAGAAAATTTACACTTCCGGCCATGCAGACATATAGCCTAAAGACTCACGATCTGTGTCTCAAATCGACCTCTTTTTCAATTGCTTTCTAAGATTATCTTTAAAAACTTCAGTGTCTTTATTTCTTCCCAACAAAAGAGGATTTCGTTGGTGTTTGGTTTAATGACATATCAATCCTTGTGGGTTATTTAATGCCATATATATATATATATATATATATATATTATATATATATACTATAGTGTGAGATGGTCACTGTTTCAGCTTTTGTTGGAATGGTGTACCAAAGGCAGTATTATAGGTAGAGTGCTCAATATAAAATAGAGCTGTTATATAATATAATAAGATAAATATATAAAGGTTTTACATATATATTTATTGGTGACAAAGGAACAATCACAACCTATATATATATATATATATATATATATATATATATATATATATATATATATATCACAAGAATGTATGGTTATCACTGTCTCACTTGATGATTCAGTGGTGGGTCAATATTTGCCGTATTATTAGAGAGTGCTCAATACCTGCGACAGAGTTATTATATGATAAAATAAATATACATTAGTTTATATATATATATATATATATATATATATATATATATATATATATATATATATGTGTGTGTGTGTGTGTGTGTTGTGTGTGTGTGTGTGTGTGTCGTTGATTTCCTCCTTAACAAATACTTTGCAAACACAAAACAATCAACGATTTCAAGATTGCCCACGTTCACACACACACACACACACACAATATATATATATATTATATATATATATATATATATATATATATATATATATATATATAACTGGATGAGAATTTGTTGTAATGTTTTGTACGGGCACATTTTCCGAAGTGACTAATACGCTACATTGAAATCAATGGTAAACATCACGGATATCCCTCCACAGCCAACAGGTGGCCCCATTGGTGGAATTTTACCCCTCTGCAGAAGTGCAGTCAGTGTATTATAAAGCCCACGTGGGATTCGAACTCGGGTAGTGGATTCCATTTCTTACGTTGATAACCGTTACCCAAGCACGCAATATGTGCACAATATGTAAAAACAATTATGAGACAGAGATGATATTGTCTAACCCTGACAGAAATTGCCCAATCTGGAGTTTCGTCATATTACATGAGCTTATTTGGTTGAAGAACTCTAAACTCTAAGAGTCCAAGAGGTCAGAGGTCAGAACAAGACGATTTCTCCCGAAGTGCGAATAATTGATGTAATATTAGTGTCCGTTCAGCAAACCCACCCCGCACTAGTGACATGGGGGGGGGGGGAGAAAGAAGAAATATAGAAATGCCTCGAAATAATGACCGACAGTCGGATGATTGGCTGAACGCGGACACATGGACGTCAGGCTAATTCGCCCACGGAAATTTGGTATTTACGTTGTTTCAAATTGGGGGTAATGTCCACAAAAAGTGTCGGGCTTCTTCCTCTGAGGGTTTGACAACCAAAGTAGAAAATATGCAAATGTTTTTATGTGTGTTTCGATATGTGTAAGTGTGTATATTTGTGTATGTAAGTGTGTATATTTGTGTATGTAAGTGTGTATATTTGTGTATGTGAGTGTCACACGACGATCGAGTAACTGTTATTGTTTTTATTTATCTTTCACTTTTGTTTTCTTTCATTTATTCCCAGCTGCTCATTTTCTTTAAACTTTTGTGTTTCTTCTTTCTTTCCAAATTTTCTATTCTTGGATTTCAGTTCTTTTTCTTTCTTTCCTATTTGTCATCTATCTTTCTTTCTTTCTTTCTTTCTTTCTTTCTCAAAAATTGCCCCTCATCTTTCATTCGTTCTCTTTTTCTTTCTTTTTTTCTTTCTTTCTTTCTTTTTTCTAATCTTTCTTTCTTTTTTTTCCCCAACAATTGAATCATCTTTCTCTCTTTCTTTCCCAAGACTTGTATTTCATCTTTCATTTTTTCCTTCGTTCTTTTTTTCTTTCTCTCCCAAAGATTGACTCTTATCTTTCTTTCTTTCTTTCTTTTCCAAGGCTTGTCACTCACCTTTCATTCTTTTACTCTTTCTTTCTTTCTTTCTTTCTTTCTTTCTCTCACAAAGATTGTCAGCATCTTTCATTCTTTCATTCATTCTATCTTTCTTTCATTCTTTCTTTCTTTCCATCGTTCTTTCTTTCTTTCTCAAAGATTGATTACTATCTTTTTTCTCTTCCACTTGTCACTCTTTCTTTCTTTCTTTCTTTCTTTCTTTCTTTCTTCACATTTTCTTTTTTATTTCTTTATCTACTTTCATGTCCTAAAACTTGTTTACTATCTTTCTTTCTTCGTTTTTTTTTCTTCCTTTCCACCAAGTTCTTTTCTTATTTCTATTTCTTTGATACCCGCCCTCTCTCTCTCTCTCTCTCTCTCTCTCTCTCTCTCTCTCTCTCTCTCTCTCTCTCTCTCTCTCTCTCTCTCTCTTTTATCGAGCTTTCTTTATTGTTTTTTCTTCTCTTCTTTTTCATGTTTCTTACTCGATTTTTTTCTTTTCGTTCGTTTTTTTTTCTTTCTTTCTCTTTCTTTATTCATCCCTTTATATATTCATTCATTGGTTTAATTTATTTCCTTCTCTTCCACTTAACCTCATTCCTACTCTACGATTCTTTCTTTCTTTCTTTTCGGTCTATTTTGTATTTTTATTTTTGAAATTTGATCTCTCTTTTATTTTACTTATTTTTTTTTTTTTTGTGGAGGGGTGTAAAGGACCAAGTATTTGTCTCGAATTCTTTTTCTTTATTTCTTTATTTATTATTTTTTTTATTTATTTCTTTCCTCTAGATGAAATTTATTTAATTTCCATCTTGATTTTTTCTTTTTCTTACACACTTTTTTTCATTTAATTTTCTTTTAGTTTCTTTCTTTGTCCTAAAGCTTATCTCTAATTTTCTTTCTTTCTTTCTTTTTCTTTCTTTCTTTCTTTCTTTCTAGCTGACATGTTTTCTGTCTCTTCTACTTATGTTTTTTTCTTCTTTTCTTACTCCATTTTTCTTTTCTTTGTTTGTTCTCTTTCTTTCTCTCTTTTTTAGCACTTTATATATTTTTTTTTCATTCGCTCAGTTTTCTATTCATTTCTTTTTTTAAATCTTTCTTGCTTTCCTTCTCACTTTTTTCTCCCTTTAAACCTTTTAATAAATAAAACGCGGGAACGCCTATAATTTTATCAGAACAAATTAAAACTTGTTTGTAAGAGTCGTGGGTTGCAAGAACGACCATTTATTCGTATTAAGCAATTTAGATATCCAATATGCAAATACATATGCTGTGCATAAGTATTCAAACAAACAGAAAGGGTTCTGTCTAATCGCTCTGATTACAAGAACTTTTATTGCAATTAGCATCTCTAGGAATCCATTACATTAGATTTTCACAAAAGAGAGGTCTACTAAAATCTTATACAGAATATATTACGATTCGTGTGGCCATTTTAGGGCTATAGGTGAAAGCAGTTTTACAGTGGAGATCTCTTGGGGCATAAAGTTTGACCCTTTCTTGAAGTAGAATGATGTAGTATCAATTTTAATCTTTGTTACCTGATCCATTTTAAAGGATTGTATAATCCTCATCAGATCGTCCGTGCTTAGGATTGTATAATCCTTGTCAGTCGATCCGAGTTAAAGAACTGTACAATCCTCAACAGTTGTGCGGCAAGTTATCAACATCTTTAAATAGTAAATCAAATGCATGTTTGAGCGTTTATTTGGCCGATTCAGCCGACGCTATTTTGGAACAGTCCATTCATATTTATACAAGTTACAATTTTTGGAACAGTCTATTTGTATTTATACAAGTTACAATTTTCAGCACACCTTATATACCAAAACATAATCCAACAAAATTGATCAAAAAGATAGAAAAGGCGAAATCTTTTTTGCTTTTTCAAAGAATTTATAAACTAGCAAGTTGGTTTGAAAAAGTTTCATGGCTCCTGCAATCTTTGACAATAGAACATATATGATTATTTTCTGAGTCTGGCACACGGTCACACATGTAGGGAATTCGGTGAAGTATGAACGCATAATCGTGTTAATAATTTGTTCAAATAATTGTTAACCTTTGTTCCATGGTGATGCATTTTGCATTATATTCTTTTTTAGTTTGGTTTAGTGGGGCACAAGGCCTCGTGTTTCGAGTGATATTTGAGACGTTACATTTCTGTACTAAAAACATATATATATTTCTCATTTTTAAAAATCATTAAAACATAGATGACACCAGATAGTCCTAAAGTAAAGATGGAGTAGTGGCCTATTGTCGGTATCAGACAGTCAGCACTTGTTCATATACTTATAGCCATTACTTTCCATACGACAACGGGAATCCTTTTTGTTGTAATGGAATATTCCACACTCTATCTCACTCATGTTATCTGACTATATATATATAATGAGCACGGTATTATACTGGGCTGGCTTCAAGGATTAGTAGCTTACCTCCATATTCCATGTCTGTCTTATTGTATCTCTCTGGAATAAAACCCTCTATCTTAAATCTGCGAACGTGTTGACTGTAAATTCCACCTGACTACAACCTTGTCTGATTGTATCATTTTTAAGGACACAACACTTTTCATATAAGTTGTCCTGATGTGCAGATGTCTTTATTCGAATTCTGAATTTTAGATTTTAAAACTACACTTGTTTAGATATCGGTTTCGATACTTTTGGACACACTTCATAAATAAATTTGGAAATTTAGGAAATTGACCATGTGTCGCATCCTGTTTGTGCGGAGGGGTTGGTATATATATATATATATATATGTGTGTGTGTGTGTGTGTGTGTATGAAAAAACATGAATTAGATCGAGAATTTTTAAAGCCGATGCTATAGCTTTTCGGTTTTATTTAAATCATCAACAAGGGGATTAATCATTAATCATTTAAAATTAAAACTTTAGACAAGCAAATGTCAATTTTCGATTTAATTAATGTATTTTTACATTTTTTTTAAATACATTTATACTGTCGGATTTATATCCATTTCTTCTTTAATATATATATATATATATATATATATATATATATATATATATATATTATATATATATGAGGATAGGAGGATTGGAATAAATACGACAAAATATGGTTTAACCATATATATATATATATATATATATATATATATATATATATATATATATGTGTTGTGTGTGTGTGTGTGTGTGTGTGTGTGTGTGTGTGTGTGGATACGAGTGTGTGTGTGTTTATGCATTTTTTTCTCCCTGGAAATTTCCGACTTCCACTTTTTATTTTATCGGAAATTTTTTTTCCTTGGTACAAGTGTCTAACAGTGACACTTTAATATCCAACAAAAGGTCAGATATTCCCTCATTATGAACTGACGGAGTTTAGTTAATGAAAAGCACTGGCAAGATTCATTGTTTTTTAGGTGAATGAAACTTTTAGGAAAATTAATTGCATAGGATTGCAAACACAAAGGTCAGACGGTGGAATTTTGTGTACACAGGTTAAAACAATGTCAGCCGATACTTAATTAATAGAGTGACTTGTTGGGATCATCGGTACACAGATTACTCTCAATGACAGTATCTACTGTTAATTCTTTCTTTCTTTCTTTCTTTCTTTCTTTCAGTTACGTAGTCGACGGGTCATAATCGTGGTCAAGTATGTATTTACCAACCCCTCACAGCCCTGTCGGTGGGGCTTTAGAATACACCGACTGTACCTCCGTAGTGGGGTAAAATCCCCTCCCATTAATGGGACCATCTGTTGACCGTGGGTAGCGATCTGTGGCGCTTAAGGATGGAACCCTGGTGGTTGCACAGTCCGTGACATGCAACAGTCCACTTTGGCACTTACTTAGACTAGATGGTCGTTCGGAGCGGACCCCTCCTATGGGTGGGCTGGTCATGTCCAGCCCTAGCACCAATATGATTGTCCCAAACCTATTGCCCATATGGCAAACCCCAACCCTTTTTTATCTTATATGTGCTAGAAGGCGGTGGTTGAGGGTCTTATTGTCCTGGGTAGACGTTAAATTCTATCTCATGGTGAAGTTCCAATTCTGGAGCTGTGGGGAATGTGGTGTACCCTTCATCGCCATTACTCCCTGTCCACTCTGACCCAGAGTGGTAGTATCTGTTAGGGTCCCATCTATGGTTAAATAGGGGAAAAATGAGTACTCATCAAAAATGAATAAAACAAAATGTCTTCAGCATAAAATCACCCGACAAGTGTTGACATGCCGTAAAATCCAACCAGCCAACCAATCAACCCCTCCGCACGAGAAATAATGTGAGACAAGGTAAATTTTCCGTCGAAGTTACCCTGTTCATTTCTAGTCATCTCCCTGTCCGTCCATCGTGTTCTATTCTGGTCTTGTTATTCTTACGTCGTTGCTTCTCCCACTGTTCTTGGTTCTTTGGTGTTGGGTAAGATGTGACAAAAGTTCATTTTTTAAAAGCAGAATTCGACAGGTTTGAATTCAAAGTTTTCCTTCTCCTATATTGGTTGTTATACTAAGGTGAAAGATTCTGTCTTTGGAAATTATCTGTAAACTAGTATTTAAAAATATGCGACTTTAAATTCCACGTTTTATATGATTGATTCAAACGGCATGTTAACCTGTCTGCAGTTATTTCATGGCCTGATGTTTGGGAATTGCATACATTTATATTCATATTTTCTTTGTTTAATGATATCGAGTATTCCTATTAAATACATATGATTTGCACACAGTTTTATCTGGTTTCAAGTATTCCTATCTAATATTAATAGTTATATAATTTCAAGTATTCTTATCTAATACTAGTAATTATATGGTTTCAAGTAATCATTTTTATTTAATAATAGCTATGTTTAACACTCTTGATTGTTGTCATAAGAAACAAAAAGTGATTACCACTTCATGTAGAAATCCCTGACACCCATATCATTGTACAGTTGATTGTCAGGTAACTTCCTTCCTTATTTTCAAAAATATTATGATTTAAAGTTGCGATAGAAAAGGAAAAAAAAGAAGATGAGTATAAATATTGATCATCAACAGATTGCGCTGACAGCACGGATTCACATGACTCTCTTTCTCTCTCTCTCTATATATATATATATATATATATATATATATATCGCTACCTCTCTACCTTTCTCTCTCTATTCCCTCCCTCTCTCTCACACACTGTCTCACACACACACACTCTCTCTCTTCACATGTCTCTATCGGTTATTGCCCTTCGTATGTCTTGTACATGGCATCCAGAATCTGTATAGAGCTGAGCCTAAAATTGATAAACAACAGAAATAGTCCACATCCTCAAATTGGATAACAAGTTTTATAGATATACCATTAGTGTAGTTTCTGGTCTTCTTCACTATCTGGTTAAAATAACGCCGACACCTTTCGTCTGGCGTAATGTCAGGTTAGAAAATGTTCAGCAAATGCTCTAAAAGGTCGATGCTGTATAAGAACGAAACGAATGAATCCAGTGAAAGAACGGAAGTTGTAAATTTCTAACACGAAGAAAGCTTTCAGAAAAGAGAGAGAGAAAAAAAATAAGGAAGGGTAAATGCTATAAATGTCGTGAGTTGACACATCGACACTTCTAGATAAGTCATTTCGAGACATTTCAAAAGGTCTTGAATCATTGGTACATTGTGACATTCTAAAGAAAATTTGGCAACAATTACGTTTTACCCAGGAACCATCTAGAATTGTGCTACCCTTGGTAAAAAAAAAAACACTCTCGGAATTGTACTACCCTGAAAAAAAATCCACCCGGAATAGTACTACCTCTGGCAAAAAAGGTACTCGGAATGATGCTTACCCTGGTAAAAAAGGCACCCGAACAAATGACCGATAGATATTTCACCGACAGACATTTTATCGAACGGATATTTCACCGAAAATAAACAAAAACATAGTGTTGATTTCATATGTTATTTTATCAAAATTATTCTTAAATAATAAATGTTTCTATCATTTTAGAAATTAGAATAATTATTTTTATTCATATTAAAAATGTTTTTACATACTTTTAAAAAATACATTAATAAAATAATGAATTTGTTGTGAGGTGTGGTTTTGTGTTCCTTGTTACAATAGTATTTATTCGTGCTTAGTCTTAGCACTGGGTTCGGCTTCTCGTAGCTGACCATTAGTCCCCTAAAGTGTCTCTATATATGTCCTGCAGTAATACACATATGTAAATGAGACAACACGCCATTGGCTATCTCACTACACCTCCCTGAAACGGAGAGGTTTTATTCCCCTCGTTGATCTATTGCTTCTCCTAAATATCCTTGGGGTGTTCTTCGTAATGGTGACCGCGGTCTCATTTCATCACTACTGGATCCCTGGTATGGCACCTCGGAATCCGACTCGCTTTCATCTATGGGTTCTATAACGTCTCCCCCATATTGGTTTATATCCTCGTTTCTTTCCGATTCCTCCACACTCATGTCTTCCTCATATCTATTCCTTAGCTGATCAGTGTGGGCCAGCACACTTCTCTCCTGTGTTGTTATTATAGCGGTGTTGTTCCCTTTCTGCATAATAAAATACGCTTTTTCAGGTTGCGCGTCCTTATTCTTTTTGTACCACATTTTTTCATTAGTCGAAAAAGACATGGTTATGGGAGATCTGATCTGTCTTCCCATCAAGGCAGAAGGACTTAGTGTTCTATCAGCATGAGGAATGGATCTGTAACTCATCAAGAGTTTAGGTAGAAAAGATTCTATGGTCTCACGTGACGGCTCAAATGCTTTTAATCCTAATTTAACCGTTCTAACCATCCTTTCCGCAGCCCCATTTGATTGTGGATGGTAGGGTGGAGTTTTATAGGGTTTACATCCTATCTTCCTCAACCAGGAACATAGACTTTCATCACAGAATTCGGACGAATTGTCCGATACCAGGGTTCTCGGTACGCCGATCCTTGAGAATACAGTTCTCAAAATTTGAATGACAGTTGCAGATTTTCTATCACGCACCTGAATAATCTCTGGCCACCCGAGAACGAATCTACTAAAATCAATAGTAGTCCTACGCCTTTGGCATAGGCATGGTCCATGTGTACTCGACTCCATGGTTCTTGTTCCTTTGGCCACGAATGAGTCGATTTTTGTGGAAAGTCTTTGATTTCCATGCATTTGGGACATTTTTTTACATAATCTTCAATGTCACGCGAATATCCTGGCCACCAGCTCTCCAATTTGAGTCTTTTTTTTGTGTGGCCGCTATTCCACAATGTATATCGTCGTGTACACTTTTAATTATTTCTTTTCGCATTTTTTGCGGAGGTACAACCAAATCTCCGTTACATATAACCCCTCTGTCCATAGTTAGTTTATGTTTAACCTCTTTATAAGGCCTTTCAGCTTTAGAGCAGTCGTTCCATTTATTCCTCCTTATTCTATTCGATATTTTGCTCAGAATAGGGTCCAGAAGGGTTTCTTCTTGAAGCTGTTTAATCGGCATTACATCGGTTTCGACCCAATGTAATACATCTTCAGTGTCGCTTATTTCGTCGTCTTCTTTGTTAAATGCTAATCTGGATAACGCGTCGACATGCGGAATAGTTTTCCTTTGACGTACATGATATCGAAATCAAAGGCCATCAGCAGTATGGCCCATCTCATTAACCTGGCGGATGTGACCTTGGGTAATTCTTTCCTTGGATTAAAAATGAATTCTAAGGGTCGATGGTCAGATTTTAGTAAAAATTTTCGACCCAATAGAAATTGTCGGGCGCGCTGTGTGCTCCATACTATGGCCAAAGCTTCCTTCTCTATATTTGAATAGTTTAATTCTGCCTTGGTTAGCTTCGCGACAGGTACATAATCGGATGATCGTCCTGTGACAATATAGCAGACACAGCATATTCACTGGCATCCGTAGTTAAGGTTATTTCTTTTCTGGGATCAAAAACTTTAATAACGGGTTTTTCCATAAGTACTTTTTTTATTTTGTTAAAAGCCGTTTCTTGTTTTTGTGTCCACACAAACTCACTATTCTTTCTTCGTAATTCTGCAAATGCTTCAGTTAAATCGGAATATTTCGGCACATATCTGCTATAAAAATTAGCCAATCCTAAAAACGATTCTAATTCTTTTTTGTTGGCTGGGGATGCCACCTGCGATATTTTAATTAATAAATTTGGGTCAGGCGAAATGCCTTCTTTGGATATTTGAAAGCCCAAATAATTTATCTTCTCGCAATTAAATTTGCATTTATCGTAGTTTACGCTCATTCCGGCTTCTTTTAATTTGTTCATAACTCGCTGTGTTTTTTTGTTGCAATTCATTTATACTGGTGGCCCCTATTAAAATATCGTCCTGATAAATTATCATATTTTCTACTACTCCTTTTAAGACATTTTCGATTGCTCGTTGAAATATGGCCGACGCTGTCTTTATTCCGTATGGCATTTTCGTCCATCTCATCAATCCCAGGGGTGTGTTAATAGTGGTTATTTCTTGAAATTTATCGTCAATTTGTATTTGATTGTAAGCTGCCTTTAAATCAATTTTCGTAAAATATTTAGTGCCTGTTAATGTATGCGACACAGTTTCAAGCTCAGGAATAGGATACGAATCTGAACAAATTTTATGATTCACACCAATCTTATAATCACCACATATTCTTAAATCCCCATCTTTTTTTCGTAAAACTACAATTGGGGAGGCCCAGTTACTACCACCGACCGATACTGGTTTTAACACTCCTTCTGCTACCATATCTTCCAATTTCTTTTTTACTAAAGGTCGCAAATGTATAGGTATCCTACGCGATTCGTAATATGAGGGGGGGCTATTTTCTTTCACTCGTATTGTGGCTTTATAACCTCTCAAGATTCCTATTTTTTGCTTTTTACTTTCTATGCAGTCGATTAAATTGTCTGTATCTATGTTTATAATATCTGTGCCTATTAGTCCATGATTTTTTAAACAATCCACTACAGTTATAGGGACCACTTCGAATCTTCTATTAGCCTCAAACGTAGCGTCGAATTGTCCCAATGCAGTGATGTACGAGCCATCAAATTGTCTTAATTTCAAGTGACTTCTCTTTAACTTGGGTTTGCCCATATGTTGCCAAAAGTTCTTTGGAATAATAGTCACGTCACTACCTGTATCGACTTGCATCTCAAATGGTATTTCATTTAATTTTACTGTCAACTTCTGTTTTTTGTTCACCCGTACTTGGTACACGTCTTCTATCGAATTTGTCCATTTCGACTTGACTCTGCATACCGTACTAAAATGATTCTGTTTTTTTGCAAACATAACAGGTTTGTCCATAAGCAGGACAATTTGTTCTTTTGTCAATATTATGTTGAAAATTGCAGTACTTACAATTCTTAGCCTTGTTTTTACTTGTAACACGTCAGTGTTATTTGCTGCATTTTCTTCTATTTGAAACACCATTGTGTTGTTTTGAGTATCTTCCTTGAATTCGGATATCATTTCCAGTTGCTGTACAAATTCCACGCATGTTTCTAATGTCATGTTATTTGACTGTAGACGTTCTAAAATTTTGTCTTTTTGATTCCTGTCGTGCATTCCTTCTATGAACCGTAACTGGATTAATTCTTCTTCGATGGTAAAATCTCCTGTTCCAAGCTGTTGAAATTCACAGAATCTCGCGGCCTTTTTTAGTCTCTGAATGTAATTCCTTGCTGGTTCGTTGGGATTTTGCTTCGTAGAAAGGAATTTAGTCCTCTCAGCAATAACCAGTTTTTTCTTAGGTCTTACATTGTTCTTTATGATGTGTGCAATTTCTTCAAAGGTGAGATCCTCCAAATCTTTTGGATACGCCATAACGGCTACTTTCATGTTTGCTTCACATCCAGCGGACGCTAAAAATAAGTCTGTAATCTCATTTTGTCCTCCAATGTTCTTTTTGTCTTGTAATTTTTTGCTTCTTGCAAAGGCTGAAAAACATTTTATCCACATCTCAACATAATCAGGCTGTTCTAAACTTGCAAGTATGCCTATCGACGACGCCATGTGTTGTGAGGTGTGGTTTTGTGTTCCTTGTTACAATAGTATTTATTCGTGCTTAGTCTTAGCACTGGGTTCGGCTTCTCGTAGCTGACCATTAGTCCCCTAAAGTGTCTCTATATATGTCCTGCAGTAATACACATATGTAAATGAGACAACACGCCATTGGCTATCTCACTACAGAATTAAAAGTCTGTAGTTTTAATTTAAAAAGACAAACTTATGTAATTTAAAAATAATATTTATTAAAAACACAAAAAATAAATAAATTTTAAATAACTATATCTTAATTATTGATATAGAGTCCTTTTGCAGAGATAATTTACGTGCACCTTTCATCCAGCAACCAGCAGAAATAATGATTACAAATGAATTTTATCTTTTTCAAAATAGTTCATTCGAGAAACAAATACTTTTTTCCCATACTTGGTACCAGTGATAGAAGTGTCCAACCGATTATGCCCTCAGTTGCCTATTCTCAAGAATTTGCAAATAGTAACTGCAGTAACAATTTGAATCTCTGTGATTCATTATCTAATAAAAAAATCGAAACAAACAAAACAAAACAACAACAATATTCGGGGTTGATATTAATTTTTTTTTAAATGAAAAAAAAAAAAAAAGAAAGAAAACAATTTATATGAGGTGCTGCTGATGCTTATGCCAATAAGAATACTAAACTCAGATATTGGACACAAATTCAGGGAGCAATTTAGCATACAGATACATTGAAAATTGAACCCCCACTTAATTTAACAAAAATGACTTTTCAATAAATAAATAAATGAAATAAAATAGATAAATGAATTTGCACAAGCTAAATGGTTCATTATTTAATTATAACATCCCCCCTCCACCCACACAAAAAAATTCCGATGAGGTGGTGCTTATCCCGAAATTTTGCCAACATTCTTAACACAACCTAACGACAAAACCAGAACGAGACATTTTTTGCTTTGCCACATCGTGTTCATCGTTTGATCTCGAGATATTTTTTTGACAGAAATTTATACCCCAGGTTCAGTGACGGTTGGTCGACAGACTTCCTTTTATCCCTTTAACAAATGTTTATTGAGAGTAGAACGAGCATCTGGGACTTTAAAAACGACAATGAATTTATTTATGGGGTGCTTGTTATTCTCACTTCGGTCAGGTGACGAGGCGAAAACTAAACAAAACCTACAATAAAAAAATAAAATAGAATAAAATGAACATCTCTCGACTGTCTAAACTGTTAACTTGTTCTTTTGTGGGTTTTTCCTGAGATCTTTGCCTAAAAGGTAATTATCGCCTCGGATTTAAAACAGGGAGAAATCACCTTCTCTGCGGGTGGCAAAACTCTGACGCCCACACGTGTCGGAGAGGGTGGGGTGAGTTCCTTAGATTACAAGTTCGTGCCGTAAACCAATTCTTTAGTTTGATCTTCCTTCGGTGCCTAACCTTTGTCCGACTAGCTCAGTCGGTGGAGCACTCGACTAGAAATCGCAAGATTCCCGGTTCGATACCGGTCCCCGCCAACTCAGTGTATGGGTAGCACAGATTGGGTAATCTGGTCTATGCGGTAAAGTGGGCCTCTGACGGTAGGTGTGGCACTCCACCTCAGCAAAACAATCTCCCTGGTCTAGCACTTGCGAAAAGGGGATAGACTCTCTCGCTGCTGGCTGATACCGACAATAGGCGACTCCATCAACTTTACTTTATATATACTAGCTAGAACTGTGGACATACCACAGTAAGATAATTAATTATTACAACTTTTGATATGTTTACTTAAGAGCTATTGCGAAATAGTTCAATATTTAAAAGATATGATAATCTTAATTTAACTCTCTCACTCTTTTTTTTATTTGTTTACATCTTTACATCAATTTCGATTGAAAAAAATAAATACCGTTATCGTTTCCGCGAGCTCACCCTCTCTCCATCTTCTCCTAATCTTTCTTTCTTGCTTTCTTCTTTTCCTTCTTTCTTACTATATTTTTCTGTGTAGTAGGTCTCTTTTCTTTTCTTTCTTTCTTAAAAATTGAATGGTCCATTATTTAGCTGAGGTGACAATATTCATAAGAAATAATAATTAGGCGGATAAGCAACACCAGATAATCAGGATTTACATTTTTGCATTTTATCTCGGGCGAGTTGGATGGCCTCATTTTTAACAGGATGTTAAAAGATGATAACGGAACACGAGTATTGATATATAGATCGAGTAGGATGTGACACAAGGTCAATTTCTTAAGCGGAGCTTGACAGGTTTGGATTCAGAGTTTGCCTTCTCTTAGACTGCCTTACTATTTACCCATAGCTGGAGGAAGAATAATTGGATTCATAGCTTTTCTAAGGGTATAAGCGCTGTGTGAAATGCAAACCGCTTCGTCCATAATTAGAGATTGTCTCGTCATGTCTATTTCCTATGATGGTAATCATTACACCACGTGCCCCCACTACATTTTTATATATGGAGATGCTCACGGAGTAACGTTTATCATCGTAGGATTTGTTCTCTTCTATCCAAATTCAAGTTCAGGACTAAGCTGTTTGCATTTCGAACAGTACTAATACCCTTTGTGAAAGGCAGTGATGCTGATAGCTTTTTGATTTAGTGCGTCCTGGGACACATATTGGTTTGAATGAGTCCCCGAGGGATTTATGGGTCCCAACTAAAGCCATCTAAATCCTACCTTGTAATCTATCCTGTGTAATTTGTTTCCAAGAAACTATTGAAATGTATTTACAGTTAGCTTGAAATGGTCAGGGGGGGAACACTGGGATTCATGGATACGATTTTACTGCGTCGTTTTAGATTTATATGCGTCAGGGACGCAGGAAGCCTACAAATCAGGATCTTTGGAAAGGTATGACTTCAATTATTCAATGATTAATCAATGTTTTCTGTATATCTATCAACCAGGGTTAATCATTATATCAGTCAATTTGATTTTTCGCATCCCATGCTATAAAGATTTTACATGCAAGTTGTCGTAAAACAGAAAATGGAACATCGTAGCGAAATTGTTAGCGCAAGAGCCCTAAAAACTTAGATAATTTCTATCTATATAGAAACAAAGTGCGGTATCTATGTTCGCGCTCTCTTAGAATTTCTCATGGAAATAATTATTAAGTATAAAGTATTTCATGGGTTTTAATAGTTATCATTTATATGATAAGGCGAGACGTATTCTGCGTTCAGTGAGTTATGAATTAAATTCATCGAGGGGTAAATCTTAATATTTTAATTGGTTATATAAAATCATACATAGGATTGATTTTAGTACATTAGAGAATGAAACAATAACATTAGAGATCAATAAAACTTAGTAATTATTTATTGATCCCGGTTTTGTTAAAACCGGTATGCAAATTAACCACACCATGTATTAAGTAAAACTTTATTTCTTAGTGATATATAAGATACATTGCAGGATTTTAGACGCACTGATAACATGGACTGTTTTGAGGCAAATCTAACTCAGATTTTCATTGAAACTCCAATTATGGACAAATAGTAGGGCCGATTAGGCGCTTTAATCATGGCTAGATAACCAGTCTAGGAAAAGGAAAACTCAGAAGGAATTCGAACCTGTTAAACTCTGCTTAAGAAATTTACTAAGCTTAATGATATATATATATATATATACATATATATATTTCACTATTTCTTTCATTCTCACAAGCTAGTGATTTTTGCAGGAGGGAGGCTCCTACAAAAATCTCTACTGCTATCATTGTTTGAACCTACTACCAATTCCTACTACCTCCCACTACCAATTCTTACTACCTCCAACTACCAATTCTTACTACCTCCCACTACCAATTCCTACGTTACTGCTCGTTGTTTTAAAAACGAGATACCCGAAACATCCCATCAGTTTCATACCTGAAGATGGCAGATGGACATGCCGAAAGCGCTCGTAATGAAACCTTTGATGGATTGCTACACCAGTTCCACCCTGACATTAAAAAGATGGCCAGAAAATTAGAAAGGATCGAACAAAAACTCGTCCGATAAGAATCGTTAGTACAGTTTAACAAAACCACACACACACACACACACACACACACACACATATATATATATATATATATATATATATATATATATATATATATATATAAACACCGAAATCTGATATAGATTTGTTGCCCCGTATTAAAGATATCACTTTCTAACTAATCTTAGGAATTTTTATTCTCTCACTTCCCATTGTGAGGCAACAGACTTCATATTCCCGAAACAATTTTGTTTATCTTCAATGACGTTTAATTTGAAGCTTGTCTGCATGGCCGATGGATTGCCCGGCCAATTGGAAAAAAAGGTTTTAGCTCAACTGACAAATGTTGAAGGTTTCTTAAATATAAGCAGCAGGACATGAATAAGATATTAACATTGGTCACCAGTTTTATTCTATCTATCTATCTATCTAAGTCTGTTTTACAGACACACACACACACACACACACACACACACAAACACATGTGATGTTTTAGCTCCATTGACAAATATTGAAGTAGGGCATGAATAAGATATTAACATTGGTCACATGTTTTATATATCTATCCAAGTCTGTTTTATACACACACACACACACACACACACACATACATGTATGTGAATGACTCCTCACCCCTGGTGGGTTGAGCACTTTGGGAGGGAATTATCGTCCCAATCTGTAGTTGCTGACGATAGCTGAGTGGTTAAGAAGCATGAGTGATGATAAATTGATCGGGTTTCCATCTTGGTGGAGGTAGCCAGCAAATGTCTAGCCACACTGAAGAGACGTGATACGCCGAATGTAATATATATATATATATATATAATATGTGTGTGTGTGTGTGTGTGTGTGTCAGAAGTTTATGAAAAATAAACGTACTGTTTTTTTTAGTATCGGGGAATTACGATATAAAAAATACAGTTGACTTACCGATTTCATCTAGACCAATTGTGTATTAATTGAAGACTTATATAGCAACTAGTTAGTCACTGGCTTCAGGTTCAAATAATATGGCAGCTAAATTAAGGATTTTGATTGGAGTGTAATTTTGAATATTATTTACTAAGAGCAAAACCAATACTTTTTCAGAATTACGATTGGCGTAAGTCAAATTTCCTCTATGCGATTTTCAAACTAATATATATATATATATATATATATTATATAGTTCTTTTTTTTTAGATTTTGTTGTTTTACTGTTTGTACTTATGCTGTTTTAAGTGGCAGAGAAAATTAGTCTTTCTTTTTGTGTATTCCTCGAATTCTCGAATTGTTGCATCTACGCAATGTTCTATGCAGTCGAGTCCTCTTCCCCTGTATTTGGCCCATAGAATCTGTCAATATCATCTCTCGCGTATAAGGCCATGTACATCGGAATTAATATCCCTGTCCTTTGTTCCATCTGTTATTCCCTTGTCCATTTCAGGAAATGTCCAGAGTAACTTACAAGAGGGACTGCCCGGGTTTTTATTCCTTTGATAAGAAAATATAAAGGTGCT